>CM036760.1:50258015-50930515 GCA_020796225.1 Arion vulgaris | reverse complement strand
GTGCGGTTGGACTAGGTTTCTTGATAATTTATTTTGGTGTCTAAATTACACATACCTCCTAAGTTGAATTAAGTCTCGCCTTAATGTCAAAGGACAATGCAGATAAATAACAAACCTTACCGAAAAAATCAGTCAAAAATATCATATTAGGCGCACTGACTACGCCCACATTTGTAGAGGGTGAACGAAAACGAATAAAATAAATAAAACATCATGGAACATTTGCTCATACGAAAACGAATGAAATAAATAAAACATCATGGAACATTTGCTCATACGAAAACGAATAAAATAAATAAAACATCATGGAACATTTGCTCATACGAAAACGAATGAAATAAATAAAACATCATGGAACATTTGCTCATACGAAAACGAATGAAATAAATAAAACATCATGGAACATTTGCTGATACAACTCATTGTGTCTCAGAATATTATACATGTTCATCCCATTAAACACTGAGGTTTAGAGAGTGCAACATTGGATTGCATGATTACTGCAAGACGAGGCAAGGGGCGATGAAGACAATGGTGGCAGTATATCATTTATTACAACATTTTGTTCCAATTTCTAAAAGTACGCTGGTGGATTATATAATGTAAAGGAATGAAGGCAGCTTGCCCGAAGCAGCCGTTGTGCGCGTGTGTGTGTAGATTCTCGTTTTTATTTTACCCAAAAAGAAACAAAAAATAAATTTACTGAGTGCTTGAACACGTGACGTCTCCGTCAGAAAACATCACCACGTTCTAACTATTCACTCACCATATCTCCTGGAAACAGGGCATAAAGGAAACTTTGAAAACAATGATGATAAAGTTAGATATGAAAACTCGTTAAAGCATACAGTCTGTTAGGAGAACTGTAATTGAAGCGACGTTCTGTAAAGGCATGCTACATGAATGCGGTACGCTCTCAATTATGTGACATGGGCAAGTCTCAGACAGTGGAACGAGTTCGAGAATTATGCGTTATGTTTGGACATGCCAGACAATGTCGTCTTCGTGGTAGAGAGAGAATGTATACTAACCAATTTATCATGGATTCTTCTTCTTCTCTTCTACCATTTACTTCTTTATAGAAGTGTTGGGGTGAAACGTAGTGATCTTGTGTGTGCTTGTTTTAAGGCACTTTGTAAGCTGATATTCATGTTCGTAAGGCTGTTCTTGATGCCGTCGCTCCATTTTTTGCTTGGTCTTCCTCTTGTTTTGTACTCATTATACTTTTTCTGTGTGGCTCTCTGTTGTACGGTGAGCAAATGGACGTTAGGATGGCTGCTGTAGCGGAGTACAGAGCACGAATGGGAATGCCCAATGTGCCATGACGTCGATCACATAACATAACATAACATAACATAACATAACATGCTACATGAAAAGAACGCAATAAATTCAGAAGAGAAGGAGAAGAATAAAGAAGAACTAAAATTTCTCATGACACGAATTGGAAATCATAGGGTTTCAGTGAATCATATCTATTACATAGTAAATATTTAGAGGCTGTTCCCTAAAACTGTAAACTTATACAAGAAACAGCACGTCTACAACTGCTAACCTTTGATTCATGAATCTGATAACATGATGACATTTCAACAATGCTGCTGGATTCCAGTTCTCAATATTTTTCCTATTTTTTGTACAACACACTTGTTCAAATTATAACTAGTTATTTTCTTGTACAATATGTCCTGTCAGTACCAAATGTTTTTAGATATTGTAAATATATTTAGATGTTTGCAATAATAAAGGCTGTGGAAAAACACTATTTATGAAGCACACATAAAAGCCCGTTCTGTAAATCTCTTCTTATCCTAACGCTGTACGGCAAATTTACTGGAACGGCTCTCAGATCGATCCATTTTCGTTTGGGTTCTAGACAAGTAACACTGGGAAGAAAAGATGGTCAGAGTGATGTTGACCACACATGCATAACAACGTATTTTTAAATATTTCCTGTATTTTTTATTGAGGAACGGCAGACAATAGGGTTGTGAACAACATTAAGAAAGTCGCATTTACTTTCTAGTTTTCTCTGGTGCCTAAACTGAAGTTGGGTCGATTTGAAAATCGTTACAGTCTAAGGAAAACCCTACAGGCACTTTTAGATTCGATTCTGAGACCACGTTTCTATAAAGCAAGATAACTAATCACTATACTATTGGCTTTCTCCTCTCTAACGTAACCACTAAACCAGCGGTGGGCAACTAACGGCCCGCGGGTCGAAACTGACCTGCAAAACAATTTTGCCAGTACGAAGTACATCGAACACTACTATACACGTTGGAATAATAGACCCGCACACACATATCTCTCTTTAAAAAAATTAACCCCATAGGTTGTGGAAAATACTAACAACCTATGGGGTTAATGAACACCTAATCAACCTTTGCAAGAACATTTATACTGACAGCCAATGTACGATTAGAACAAATACAGGATTATCAGAAAAGTTTCACGTAGGGTCAGGAGTAAGACAAGGTTGCGTACTATCCCCGCTGCTATTCATCACGTACATTGACCACATTTGTAAAATAGCTAACACCAGCGAAGGAAACAACCTCGGAGAACTCTTAAATGAATTTCTTTTTGCAGACGATCAGGCAATCATATCAACAACAGAAGAACAGCTACAACAACACATCAACAGACTCCAGTTAGCATGTAACGAATACAACATGAGAATTAACATCGACAAAACAGAAGTAATGACATTCGCCAGAGAGGAAAACACTACCAACATCTCCATCGATAATCATCTTCTAAATCAAGTAAAAGATTTCACATACCTGGGAGCATTTTTTCAGCAAATGGAAGAATAACTAATGAAATTCAACACAGATGCAACAAAGCAAATCAAATGATAGGCAAATGGCGCCAATTTTAAGATGCAAACACGTCACCATGAACACAAAAAGAGCAATGTTCAACACAATCTTTCTCCCACATTATGTTACCAGTGCCAAACCTGGACGCTGACAACAAACGATAGAAGAAAACTAGTCACAACAGAGATGAAGTGTCTACGCAGAATGCTGGGTGTAACAAGAAGAGACCGGTTGAGAAATGAAGACATCAGGAAAAAGTGGGTACAACATCAGTACTAGACTTCATCAAGAAACAACAAATTAAATGGTTCGGTCACGTAAGCAGATTACCATCAGACAGTGCACCCCAAAGAGCAATGCTGCTCCGATACAATGGGTACAAAGCAAAAGGCCGGCCACGCAAAGATGGACCTCAGAGATAACAGAGGCGACGAAAGAGACTATCTACGAAGCGCATACTAGGGCCCGTTTTAGAAATCTCTTCCTGACCTGACGCTGTGAGGCATACAGGATTCGAGAAAGAAGAAGAAGAAGAAGAAGAAAAAATAAACGTAGATATATATATATGTATGGCCCTTTTCATCTTTACAGACGGTCAATAGGCAAGTGTTTTACTGTAACAACTTCTGAGTTTTCGCTTTTCTCTCTTGTTGTTCAGCTTGTACATAAGTCTCTTCTCAAAAGACTCTGCGCCCTTCCGTAATTTGGCTTTCCACACAACTCTGTTATCAGCTAGTCTCTCCCATGTGCTGGGATCTATAGAAAGTTTTTCATTGAGGTTTTGCAGACATCTTTATATCTGAGCAGTGGTCTGCCCTGGTGCCTCTTCCTCCGAAAGTTCACAGAACAACATTTGTTTTGGTATGCGATAAGTTTCATTCTTCTCACATGTCCCAACCATCTTAGTCGTCTACTGCTGAGCCTGCCCATGATGGAAGGCAGATTTGCACGTTGTAGTACTTCAGAGTTGGTTATCTTGTCGTACCACCTGATGTTCGTAATCTTGCGGAGACATCGAAGGTGAAAGATGTTAAGTCTCCTCTCGTGTCTTGAGTAGGCTGTCCATGTTTCTGAGCCATATAGTAAAGAACTAATTACACAGGCTCGATATATTTGAGTCTCCGTCTGCAATGTCAATTTTTGTTGTCCCACGCTCGCTTTGATAGTTTGCCGAATGTAGTAGCGGCACTTCCTATACGAGCGTTGATTTCCTCGTCAAGAGAAAGGCTGGCAGTGACCGTGGACCCAAGATAGCAGAATTTTTGCACTGGTGTTAGATGGTCGCCATTTAAAGTGATATTTGATGTCTTACCTCCCTGACATAATACAACTGTTTTGGAGACACTTATTGTCAGAGAAAAGAGGTCGCATGCCTTTGACAAATTATTAATTAGACATTGCAGTGTGGTCTCACTGTGGGCGACTAAGGCAGCATCGTCAGCGAAAAGGAGGTCCTTGAGAAGTATTTCCGTCGTTTTTGTCTTGGCTCTTAAGCGAGCCAAGTTAAACAGTGAACCATCAGATCTAGTGCGGATGAAAACATCACCATCAGCGTCCCCTAAGGCGTGGTTCAAAAGGGCTGCGAAGAAGATACCAAAGAGAGTGGGGGCAAGGACACAGCCCTGCTTGACTCCACTTTTAACCTCAAAACTATCAGATGTGCTGCCATCGAACTGTATGCTGGCTTTCATGCCCTCATGGAAGGAAACAATCAATTGGAGCAACTTTGGGGGACAACCAATATACTTCAATATTTTATAAAGACTTGGCTGCTGACTGTGTCGAATGCCTTAGTCAGATCCACGAAAGCAATACATAGAGGCGTGCTCTGCTCTCTGCACTTCTCTTGTAGCTGTCGAAGGGTAAATATCATGTCAGTTGTTGACCGTCTAGCTCTGAATCCACATTGTGACTCTGGAAGAACACGCTCCCCCAGTTTCTGTAGTCGTTTTGAAAGGACTAGTGCAAAAGCTTTGCCTGTTACGCTTAGAAAGGAGATGCCTCTGTAGTTGTTACAATCCCCCTTATCCCCTTTGTTTTTATAGAGTGTCACTATCTTTGCATCCCTCATGTCCTGAGGAAGTGTTTCCTCTCTCCAGCACTGAATAAGGAGATTGTAGAGGTGGGGCAGCAGGACATTCCTATTGTATTTGAGGATTTCTGCAGGAATGTTGTCTAGTCCTGATGCCTTGCCATTTGAAAGTTTGTTGATTGTTTCGGAAAGTTCCTGCTCCGTGGGTTCGGTATCCAGCTCGGTTTGGTCATGATGTTTCGGTATGATCTTATCGAGGACTGGGTGTGCTGGTTTCTCCACAGAGATATATATATATATCTACAGGGTGTTTGTAATGGCCCACAACACTTAATATGTAGGTCAGCTTGAAAAATGAAGTGCATGACGTCATCAAAAGATTGGCTAAAACAAAGTAGTGAAATTAGTCACAATAGTTACTGCTACGTTCTACTGTTGTTCTTGGTAAACTAGAAAGAACAAATGAAATAGGCATTGTAGTAGATATTGGAAATATCCATCACGGACTTCAAGATATGTCTGTCTGTACACGTTTCTTCATATTGTCAAATATTCTTTCTTCAGTTGAAAGTGTACCATTGTGATTTGAGTGAAAAGGATTACTCCAGCAGACAAGTCATACACTGCATATTGCACAATTATTAAGTATAGAACACATTTTTTTATGACGTCATGTACTTTCCTTCCTTTCCTTCGCTTGAAATTCAACACAGATGCAACAAAGCAAATCAAATGATAGGGCAAATTGAGCCAATTTTAAGATGCAAACACATCACCATGAACACAAAAAGAGCAATGTTCAACACAATCTTTCTTCCCACACTATGTTACCAGTGCCAAACCTGGACGCTGACAACTAAACGATAGAAGAAAACTAGTCACGACAGAGATGAAGTGTTTACGCAGAATGCTGGGTGTAACAAGAAGAGACTGGTTGAGAAATGAAGGCATACCCACATCAGTACTAGTAGACTTCACATCAAGAAACAACAAATTAAATGGTTCGGCCACGTAAGCAGATTACCATCAGACAGTGCACCTCAAAGAGCAATGCTGCTCCGATACAATGGGTACAAAGCAAAAGGCCGGCCTACAAAAGATGGACTCAGAGATAACAGAGGCGACGAAAGAGACTATTTACAAAGCGCTTACTAGGGCCCGTATTAGAAATCTCTTCCTGACCTGACGCTGTGAGGCAAACAGGATTCGAGAAAGAAAGAAATATTGTCTATATATTCAATGTTGTCTCTTGTATGAACTTCAGTCTTTTGTAGCTCACACAGAGGTCCTTGTAATTTTCTATCCAGTGTTGTTTTGTTAGACCAGTGAGTTTGCCTCAGTGTATGTTATGTACTTTGTTTTTCACATTTGCTCTACATATAAAGTGCTGTGAAACTTTACACACACCATGTATATATGTTGTTAAATACTGGACATTCAATCAATCAATCACGTGTCATGCCTGCCGGCGTAGGTGATCATGTCTCTCAACAACTCTCACTGCTTGGTGCATGTAATCAGTTTTGACGTCGATCTTATGTCGAACCATGATGTCAGGCCATCCAGCATCTTCTCCCTCTGTCTTCCGTAATATATCCTACATTTAATTGTATCTATTATTACCATATGTTCTAAACCTTCTCTTCGCATTAAATGCCCGAAGAACCTTGATTGTCGAATTCTTATTCTTTTGATAAGGTTTCTTTGTGTGCAGGCCTCCTGATTAAAAACCTCCTCATTTGTTTTCTTCGCTGTCCATGGAATTTTCAGCATTCTTCTGTAAAATACATTGTTTACGTAAAACACGCTTTTGAGAGAACCCCATCTCAGATGTTGCTGATACATCGATCAAAGCCTTTGACAACGAGAAACTGAGGACACATCGATATTTTCTATGATCGTCAAGTAAAGAAGATCAAAAGAGTCGTTACTGTCGTTACTGTCGTTGCTATCGTTACTGTCGTTACTGTCGTTACTGTCGTTACTGTCGTTACTGTCGTTACTGTCGTTGCTATCGTTACTGTCGTTACTGTCGTTACTGTCGTTACTGTCGTTACTGCCTGTAGTACTGCTTTTAGGGCGGTGTAGGACAGGTGGGTGGGGGGACGGAGCCTGATGAATTTAATGGTCGCATGACTATTTCAGTCGCCGTGAAACTATTCAGGTTAGGATTTTCATTATGCCACACAACAGAAAGAAATTATTGGCCTTACCCTGAATTGAACACGGGTCACCCGCATGTGAGCCGCGCTCTAATTCATTCGGCCAGACGCAGCTCAAAGAGTAATGTTGCTTTATCTGACTGCGACGTCAAGGCGGCCCACGTGATGTTGACCACATCACCCATCGTGTGCCGAAGGTCAATGAAAATACGGGTCTAACGATGTATTACTCCACATTATATACAAAGGTGTTCCTTTACTTACTTTATCTGTGTAACCGGTAAAAGGTAACGGGTAGGAGTGTGGTGATGGAGGTCAAATGTAGGTACTAAGGAAGCCGTAAGGATTTGTCATTATTTTTAACAAATTACACAATGCCGTTGTCTAGCTAGAAATGAAATGTAAACAAAGAAAGTCGTACTTGCCAGGAAAGTTAGCTTGTGGATTACCTGTTGGTAACACATTGCGCATTGAAGTTAACCAACAAAAACATATTTGGACATGTTTGTGCAGGGAAGTTTGGAACGGCTGGTCTAATGGTTTAGAAAGTAGGATTCTATGTGTGAGACCCGGTTCCAATTCCCCGTAAAGTCAAGTATATTTTTTCTGTCGGGGGCATATAGAGAAAAATCATAATCTGAACAATTTTACGGCAACTGCACTAGCCATGCGACCATTAAATTCCACAGGTTCGTATCCCTGATGTGCTACACCGGCCTACAAAAGGAATATAACATGCAGTATCGACAATATCTATTTAATGTACAGGAAGATTAATCAAAATCTTATAATAAAGTCTGTAAGCCATTCATTTATAATTTACTATTTATTTCTCTGTTTTCTATCCATTCTTCACCCTATTCTCTTTCTCTCTGTCCCCCTCTCTCTGTCCCTCTCTCTCTCTCTGTTATTTCCGTTTGCTACATTCCATCAGTAATATGAGTCCTACATTATATTATCTTGCCCGTGCAAATTAAATAATTTATAGACGATTTTTTTCAATATGTTAGAGTATCCATCCTTCTGCATTCTCAAATATTTCAGATCCGCCCCTGGCATATAAAAGGTTGCCCATCTCAGCACTAAACCACTCTATTTTGATCTGTTTGTGAGTTCTTACAGAAGAGCAACAAAAATGATGCGTCGTAGTTTACAAAAGCGAAGCAGCGATGTTTTACATCTTCAGGCTAAGTAACTCGCTCCGTTTTCAAAATTTAGTTGAGACAGTAAACGCCTATTACAATAATGAAGACACAACATGGCTAAAAATGCAGTTTTGTTTGCAGTGTTCCACATTGTTACGTTTAATACAGCTCTTATTTTCTTCCGTGTATTTATATTGCTTTTTACTATGTTTTATTGTATACTAAGGAAGGTATATTAACCGACGAGTCAGCTCAGTTTACGTCATTCTGGTTTTGTTTTAATTAAAGTTATGTGTAAATCCATTTTCGTTCTATATGGGTCTAAATGCAAAGGAGAGATTTCATTGCATCTGGTTTTCCCATATGGCTCACTCACTGTCAGGAAATTAGTTATCAATTATATGAGGACTATCATCGTAGCATATGTCCATAGGTGATGCGATCTCCACCTCAACGAATCCAACAGCGTCCAGCACAACCCGCCAGTTCGATGTTGATTAATCAATCTCTATGCATACTTGGTATGTCCTTCTTTTCGGGTTGTATCGACACCCATCTGTCTCAATCTGGTCAGCGAGTGGGATTCACATCCTTGAAACTCCTCTGTTCGGGAAGACTCCTCTGTCAACAGATATAGCACGCTACTAACCGAGAGGACTGCATAAAGCACAAACTCCGTAGCTCAAGCAACATTCCTAAGGTATCACCGAAATGAGTGCACATGTGAACCGAATGAAGTTGTCTGGATTGGAACCTATAACTATCTGGCGTAAGCCAAACTTCTCTTAACCCCTTCGACACAATACCACCCTTTCCCTTCTCTTCCTAATACTCATTCATTTTAATATATACAAGGTTTGTGAGAAAAAAAATTATTTTCTTTCCTAACTATTAGCAGAAGTTTTATTCTGCAGGTCAACTATGTCGGTGAATTCCCACGAGATATCAGAATGATATTTAACTTGAAAACGTGAATTTCTTCATGTGCAAAGAAATGCTGTGTACACCATCGTCGTTTGTCGGGGTTTTAGTGTGCCAGCAATCCAGGAATGGAAAGATAAATATTTATGATGTAAGGAACGATAGCAATGACTGGGGAGAGAAGAAACAATCAGGTGACTCCACAAGAAGTGAGGAATCCAGATGTTTTATTCTGCAGGCGTTTACCAGATTCCACATGACTGACGCAATCATCTTCAAATGATATTGGATACGAGGAGGCGGAAAAACTGAACAAACATGCGATAAATTAGGAACAGGTAGATAGAGCTGTTTCATGATTAAAACTTGCATTGAAAAAACAAATGAAAGAATATGTTGTCTGTTTTCTTATAAATAAAGTCTTGCAGAAGATGTTACTAATTAATAACAACAGAATAAAAGAAGAGTTTGTGAAGGAATTTGGGGAAATAGATAACTCTAGACCATAGATTCTCAAACTTGTTCGGTCCACCGCCCACTTTGCACAACATAAACTATGTAACGCCCCTCCCTCCGCAATATAACAGTTTGCAACACCCCGTTCACACATATATACATGCTCTATCTTCTCTTTGACAGAGAAAATTGATATATATTTATGTAATACATAGTCAATTTTCAAATGATTATATTCATGAAATAGAAAATTGATGAAAACATGGATCATGTAAGACGGGCATAAGATGAATTAAAATGCATAATTCAAATTTTAAATGATTATTCAATCGCAAAATCATGAAAATAATTTCTTTTAAAATATTTATGATTAATTTCTTCTTTAAGGAGCCACCGACCCTAATCGCCTGAACATCCCCCAAATTCTTCTGAACCTACTATCGCCCCCCTAGAACGCTTCAGCGCCCACTGGGGGGAGGCGGTACCGCCCACTTTGGAAAACGCTGCACTAGACTTTAACTTTAAATGTAGTAGAAAGAAATGTGGAATAACTACTACATGAAGAAGAGGAGTAGAGTATGAGAAGTATTGAAAGGAAAGAAGGAGAAAGTTTGAACATCTGTAGGGTTGCTATACATCCTCATTTTTGCAGACATCCTCATTTCATGAGTAAACCTGAGCGTCTGTAAACAATTTTAGAAATTCGTAGATTTGTCTGCAATTTTACCAGCCAAGACAAAATTAACACCCTGTCAGTAACATCATGTGGTAACCACGTGGTAAATTTGGTTTTCTATCTTGGCACTTGGAACATAATCTTTGGAAAACTACTAAGACTCTCTCTCTCTCTCTCTCTCTCTCTGTCGAAATCGTTCTTTTACGGCCGTTTTTATCATTCTAATTGTGATATATAAACAGCCTAACACCAAGAACTGGTGTACGTTCACAATCTTCAGTACCATTTGGAGCTCTGGTGCTTATCCTTCTGTGATGTGTTTGGTTTCAACCAGCGTTTACTGGGTTCGCTCTCCGTCAGCCTGTGACTGTCCCCAGCCTAACATGCAAGGCAGCAGGTACTAAGATTCATAAGATCAAACTGTATTTATTATGGGAAAATGTGGAAACCTCCGTCAGATTTTAGATTGACAAAGGTGTACACATAGATGATTCAAAGTGATGTGATCAGTACTGCAATCTGAAGAAATTTCCACCTGCTTATAAAAATTAAGTGTCATCGCAAAAAATGTGCTGTGACTATATTGAAAACTGTTAGAGTAGTGAAATATACTCTGGTCACGAAGATAGCACATTTAATCTTTGCCATTCCAGCACACCCACCAAAGTCTCGATAGAAAGACTATTAATCCATGTCCAATGGATCACTGAGAGAAATCGTCTTAGTGTGGATTCAGTCGCCAATTTCACTTGTAAAATTCAAAATTCCACATGCAGGTATTATGGAGATTTGATGAAAAAGAAAGACAATACAATCTAAACAGACCATGTCATCAGAAAAATATATGTGGAACACAATTACTCTTAAAATGAAACTTAATGTTAGGAGATGGTGTAATCATTTCGGAAGATCAAAATATGGCAACCCTAGACATCTGTAACCTGACGAGAAAAGTTAAAGGGAAGGATCAGAAATGAACAAATTTGGATAAAAGTAGCCCGGAGAACGGGAAAGAAATTGAAGAACAAGAGTATAGGGAAAAAGGGGAAAAATCGAAAAAGGAAACTGAAAAAAGAAGAAAAGTAGAGCTACAGCAGAATTAAGATTACACAAGTTTAACGTGCTACAACAGGAAGAAGTACAAACAGTAGCATGCAGATATAAATAAAAGGGGGACAGCAGTAGCATGAAGATATGAATTAACGGTAGACAACAGAAACATAAAAACGGGGAAAGAGTGTAGACAACAGTTGCATAAGTTAGGGAAAAAAGAGGACAACAGTAGCATAAAGTTAGGAATAAAGAGGACAACAGTAGCATAAAGTAAGAGGGACAATAGTTGCATAAAGTTAGGAATAAAAGAGGGACAACAGTTGCATAAAGTTAGGAATAAATGAGGGACAACAGTTGCATAAAGTTAGGAATAATAGAGGGACAACAGTAGCATAAAGTAAGAGGACAATAGTGCATAAAGTTAGGAATAATAGAGGACAACAGTAGCATGAAGATAGAGATAAGAGGACAACAGTTGCATGAAGATAGATATAAAATGTGGGCAGCAGGAGTACGAAGAGAATGGTACAAATACAACAGGAAGTAAAGAAGAAACGCGGAGAAAAGCAATACGGAGAGAAAAAGAAAAATTGCAATACAAAAGATATATGTACAGAAAAAGACACAAGTTGGGAAACAGTAGCATAAAGTGAAGAGAAGCAACACAGGAGACGGTGTAAAGTGTAACAGCTACACTGAGTCGATTTAATATGAAAGATATTAGTTTCACTACTCTGGGATGTCTAGTGATAAAACACAAGAAAACCAGGAGAGCGTAATAACTGCGCGTTATGAAAATATATAAACTTAAGGTTGAAGATTTGATTGGCATATGCTTAATTAAAGAATTAGGGGCTTTTGTAGTGATTTTATTTTTCGATCCAGAAGCACTTGAGCTTTCAGCTCGGTGCCATGGACATCGTAACCCTTCGGTTCGGTGCCACGAACACCGTAAATCTTGACAACCTGTGGCTTTTCTGCCAGTCCGTGGAATTGAACAGCACTCACAGGGGCTTGTCACCCGTCGCCCAACGCGCTACGAACACGTTGGGCAGGCGGGCATTTTGTGGTGATAAGGAACAGTGCTCGTCTCTCGCTCTAAAATGTGATCGATTCGTCCCCATCGATATATTTTTCCAAGTGATGACTTATCTATATTTAATTAAGATGGAGTTCTTAGATCTAGCGTAGAAGAATGACAAAACGAAGGTCTGTGTTCAATTTTGGCATCTGACAGCACAATTGACAGCTTCAAATCGATGGCATAATTCTTTACAAAGATTGTTGGAAAATTCCTACGAAATATTCAACATCTTCAAAATTACATCGGTTACCCTCGCCGGTGCTACGGTGTTCGTGCACTGGTAGCTGAGATCGTTCTCAGTAAGAAAGAGATAAAAGCACACACGGTTATAAACCAGAGTGATATGAAGATGATCCTACAAATCAATTATTTAATCAATCAATTAGTCAATCAAACAATCATTTATAATACCCGTCCATCGCAAATGATGACACCAGCCTCAGACGTGTACTTCTGCACCTCTCTAGTATATACAGAGGTGGCAATATTAACCAATTAATTAAAGATCAATTAACATACATGTTCGTGTCCCAGCTGGCAGCTATCATTAAAATATATATTCTTTCTGCACATATACATATCTGTGTGTGTGTGTGTGCTTGCGTGCTTGCTTGTATGTGTGCGCACGCGCGTGTGTGTGTCTTTTAAATTACAGATAGACTTTGGACGGAATAAATCATGAAATAATTACTGGATGCCCCGAGAGAACAGGCTTGGTTGGAAAAGATATTAGAATGGCTATTACTTCCGGAAACAGAAAGCAACAAAAGAATCTAATCAAGATCTATTCCTTTACGTATTGATAGAAAGATGAGAGTGAGACAGTGTTCTATCTATTGTCTATTTCTTCTTCTTTCGTTCGTTCTTTACGACCAATTTTAATCACTCTTTGTGATATGTTTGATCTTTGCCAAAACGTGTATACGTTGCACATTGGTTTGTAGGCCCCTAAACGCATAGACATACACGTGCATCCGAATTCAGCCAAACCTCCTTAGTCGCCTCTTACGCTTGCGTGGCAGGTAACAGTGGTTCTATTGTTTACACCCCAATAACCACTCGAGCGCAGTTGTCTATTTAATAAATATATGAACTAAATATATTTTCAAATAGTGAAACCAATGTTAGGATTAGCTACCCAACCATGTAAAAACATCATATAAAAACTACAACCAAGCGTATAAGAGTTTGCAAGGCCTTGGTTGATGATCTATGCTCCTTATAGGGGAACAGTACAGAAGAAGAAGAAGAAACGAATGCCAGAGATTAACATTAGGGGAATAATTATAGACAACTTAAGAGATAAACAAGGCACAGTTCTGTTAACTATCTTCCTCGCTTCCTTTCTTTCGTTTGCTTGAAATAGTGTCAATATAAGCAATGCTGTCTCTTGTATAAACTTCAGTGTATTCTGTAGCTCAGGAAGACGTTTCTGCAGTTTACTTTCCATATTTGTTAAGATGTATCTGTGGTATAGATGTTAGGTGCTCGTATCTAGCACAAAAGTTGTTCAGATGTATCTGTGGTATAGATGTTAGGTGCTCGTATCTAGCACAAAAGTTGTTCAGATGTATCTGTGGTATAGATGTTAGATGCCTTATCTAGCACAAAAGTTGTTCAGATGTATCTGTGGTATAGATGTTAGGTGCTCGTATCTAGCACAAAAGTTGTTCAGATGTATCTGTGGTATAGATGTTAGGTGCTCGATCTAGCACAAAGTTGTTCAGATGTATCTGTGGTATAGATGTTAGGTGCTCGTATCTAGCACAAAAGTTGTTCAGATGTATCTGTGGTATAGATGTTAGATGCTCGTATCTAGCACAAAAGTTGTTAAGATGTATCTGTGGTATAGATGTTAGGTGCTCGTATCTAGCACAAAAGTTGTTCAGATGTATCTGTGGTATAGATGTTAGGTGCTCGTATCTAGCACAAAAGATACCAGGTTCGCTCCCACGTAGAGTCATCTGGATATTTTTCCAGAGATTCCTTATCGAAGTGTAGGTGAGATCGAGTCCCTATCCTATCGGAGACAGACGATAAAATGTTGATCCCGTGTTCAATTACAGTATGTAAAAGAACACTTGGCAGTTCAAAATCAAGAAGAGCAAGCTGGAAAACTGCTGACTGGACAATAGTCATTAGAAAATGTGGGTTTTTTCTTCAAATTTCTACAAAATATCTTCACTATCTTCTAAATTAAATAGGGATGTTTGCCGGTGCTACGTAGTTTGTTCACTGCAGCTGAGATCTTCCTGTGTAAGAAAGAGATCGGAGCACACATGGTTACTCACGGAAGTGCAATTATGATGGTTCTATCAATCAATCAATCAATGTAATGTATGTCAATCACTTAATGAGAAAGTGAGATTTATAAAACATAGTGACAGCTGACAAAAACAATTGAAGACCAGACAGAGGACTACAGAGAAATAAAATGGTTGGCCCTCATCGCTTCATGACACGGAAGAGTGTCAATATTGGAAATTAAAATAAATATGGCGGAGAGACATTTGTGATGATTCATGATCCATCTAAACAAGCCGGCATGGCACATGATGATTGTGATGAAGTTGTATATATAGTTCTACCACACTGTTTCATTCGTATATAGAAAGTTTGTTCAGTTCTACCAGGCTAGCACCATTGTTAAGGTACCTTCCCAAACATCTCACTGACAGCTAAACAACAGATGATCAACAACATTTTCATACCTACTTTGTGTTACAAGAAAGCAGACATGGACAATGAGCAAAGCACAGTCAAAAATAATAGCTACATGTTAAATGCGATGCCTAAGAAAAGTTACCAACAACACCAGAAAAGACAGACACCAACAAAGAAAGAACGTTGGCACAGAACCTTGCGTGAACTACATTGATAAAGAAAGAATGAAGTGGTACGGTCACTTAATAAGAATGCAACCATACTCCACTGTATACAGTCTTCTACAACAGAACATCAGGAAAGAAGGCGAAAAGAAGACAACGAAAAAAAAAGATAGATAGTTTAGCAGAATTCTGTCAAAGAGCAAAAATAACTATCACCTAAGCCACTAGAACAGTGTAAGACAAAAATAACTATCACATAAGCCACTAGAACAGAGTAAGACAAAAATAACTATCACATAAGCCACTAGAACAGAGTAAGACAAAAATAACTATCACATAAGCCACTAGAACAGAGTAAGACAAAAATAACTATCACATAAGCCACTAGAACAGTGTAAGACAAAAATAACTATCACATAAGCCACTAGAACAGTGCTAAAATCAGAACAGACAGGTAAGACAAAAATAACTATCACATAAGCCACTAGAACAGAGTAAGACAAAAATAACTATCACATAAGCCACTAGAACAGAGTAAGACAAAAATAACTATCACATAAGCCACTAGAACAGAGTAAGACAAAAATAACTATCACATAAGCCACTAGAACAACGTAAGACAAAAATAACTATCACATAAGCCACTAGAACAACGTAAGACAAAAATAACTATCACATGCCACTAGAACAGTAAGATAATACCAAGCCACTAGAACAGAGTAAGACAAAAATAACTATCACATAAGCCACTAGAACAACGTAAGACAAAAATAACTATCACATAAGCCACTAGAACAGCGTAAGACAAAAATAACTATCACATAAGCCACTAGAACAACGTAAGACAAAAATAACTATCACATAAGCTACTAGAACAGCGTAAGACAAAAATAACTATCACATAAGCCACTAGAACAGAGTAAGAAAAAATAACTATCACATAAGCCACCAGAACAGCGTAAGACAAAAATAACTATCACCTAAGCTCACTAGAACAGAGTAAGACAAAATAATATCACATAACCAAACAGCGTAAGAAATACTACATAAGCATAGAACAGCGTAAGACAAAAATAACTATCACCTAAGCCACTAGAACAGAGTAAGACAAAAATAACTATCACATAAGCCACTAGAACAGTGTAAGACAAAAATAACTATCACATAAGCCACTAGAACAGAGTAAGACAAAAATAACTATCACATAAGCCACTAGAACAGAGTAAGACAAAAATAACTATCACATAAGCCACTAGAACAGAGTAAGACAAAAATAACTATCACATAAGCCACTAGAACAGCGTAAGACAAAAATAACTATCACATAAGCCACTAGAACAGCGTAAGACAAAAATAACTATCACCTAAGCCACTAGAACAGAGTAAGACAAAAATAACTATCACATAAGCCACTAGAACAGAGTAAGACAAAAATAACTATCACATAAGCCACTAGAACAGCGTAAGACAAAAATAACTATCACATAAGCCACTAGAACAGCGTAAGACAAAAATAACTATCACATAAGCCACTAGAACAGCGTAAGACAAAAATAACTATCACCTAAGCCACTAGAACAGAGTAAGACAAAAATAACTATCACATAAGCCACTAGAACAGCGTAAGACAAAAATAACTATCACATAAGCCACTAGAACAGCGTAAGACAAAAATAACTATCACCTAAGCCACTAGAACAGTGTAAGACAAAAATAACTATCACATAAGCCACTAGAACAGCGTAAGACAAAAATAACTATCACATAAGCCACTAGAACAGAGTAAGACAAAAATAACTATCACATAAGCCACTAGAACAGTGTAAGACAAAAATAACTATCACATAAGCCACTAGAACAGAGTAAGACAAAAATAAATCCACATGCTACTAGGAACAGCGTAAGACAAAAATAACTATCACATGCCACTAGAACAGCGTAAGACAAAATAACTATACTACCACTAGAACAGAGTAAGACAAAATAACTACACATAACACTAGAACAGAGTAAGACAAAAATAACTATCACATAAGCCACTAGAACAGCGTAAGACAAATAACATCACATGCCACAGAACAGTGTAAGACAAAAATAACTATCACATAAGCCACTAGAACAACGTAAGACAAAAATAGAAAACCGCGATACTGGGCAATAACCCGGTAACAGTGTAACGACAAAAGAAGAAGAAGTTAAGTCGTATCCAATGATAAAAGACTGTACCACTTGGTGCTAAAAGAAATTGGGCACCCGTCGCTAGAAGCTTTTGATGTTGATTATTACAAGCACGAGCGGCGTCGAGGGAAGCCACAACAAATACAATTGCTACTGGTAGGGAAACAAACTCTGACCATCAATGTCAACTCTGAAGTCTATCCAGGTAGCAATCTACTGTTTTTGTACCTATAGTTCTTGTTGGTTTGAGAATCGTTGCGTTATCTTATTCATTTTTGCGGGTACGATTGTGTATTTGTTTATTCTCTTGATACAACCTGGTGCAGGGTACCCGTTGTTATATTACACAGCAATCTTTCTCATCGCCTGTTGTGCGTAATAAACTAGAACAATCTCATTTATCTTTGTGATAAAGCTCGTTTATTCATTTATTATATGAATTATAGACCAATAAACAATCATTAAAGAATAATGATGAATCTTTTGATGTTACAGAAACATTTGTAGAACGCACTTGATAATGAAGAAATATACATGCAGACATCCTACGAAGCCTGATTTGTGGAGGAATTCTCAGTGTCGTAGTTTTCTGTTCTTATCTTGCCCTGATCTAGTGGCCTATGTGTAACTATTTTTGCTTTTTTCAAAATTCTGATATGCCATCTATCCTTCATTTTCGTGGTCTCCCTCTCGTATTATTTATTAATTTCCTGATGTTATGAGGGGACATTGACACATACACTCATGTTTTGTGAAGGGATATCTTTTAGTCACATTAATGTTCACAAGGGCATTTTCCATGAACCACTAAGATTATTGCCGGAGCTACGAAGTTCGTGCTTTGTGGCTTGCCATTACTGCATATATGGACCCAACTATATGAGGTTTTTTTGGTTTTTTCCCGATTCAGAAGCATTTAAGCTTTGAGCTCTTCGGCTCCGTGTCATGGACATTGTAACCCTTCGGTTCAGTGCCACGAACACCATGAATCTGGAGAACCTGGGGTTTTTTTGCCAGCCGGCGAAATTGAACCGGCGCTCACAGGGAGCTTGTCACCCGTCGTCCAACGCGCTACGAACACGCTGGGCAGACGGACAACTCTATCGGTTTAAACCCGATGTAATGAAGTTAATTCTTTCGCGTAGGACCCTCTTTTTTCTTTCCAGTGATTGGTCTTACACTTACAAAGGTTGATTAAAAATGTTCATCCAGGTAGAGTTCTTATCCATCATCATGTGCTCATCTAACAAATGATCGTTAACTAACTCTACTATATCTAACCACACCCACCTGCAACATCATATGCGAGTATATATTCTATTTGAGAATGTAATACAAACATGTCTGCACACACGTTACCAGTCAGCCCGTGTGTTGCCGGGGCATACAAGGCAAGAACTGTATCATTGCAACCTACAAGGCATGTTGTAAGATGCGACTTAGCTAGGGGTCTAGGCAAGAACTGTATCATTGCAACCTACAAGGCATGTTGTAAGATGCGACTTAGCTAGGGGTCTAGGGAAGAACTGTATCATTGCAACCTACAAGGCATGTTGTAAGATACGACTTAGCTAGGGTCTAGGAAGAACTGTATCATTGCAACTAACAGAATGTTGTAAGATCGACTTAGCTAGATCTAGGAAGAATATTCATTGAAACTTACAAGGCATGTTGCTAGAAGTCGACTTAGCTAGGGGGTCAGGAAGAACTGTATCATTGCAACCTACAAGGCATGTTGTAAGATGCGACTTAGTAGGGTCTAGGGAAGAACTGTATCATTGCAACCTACAAGGATGTTGTAAGATGCGACTTAGGTAGGGTCTAGGGAAGAAACCCTAGCAAATAAAAGCGTCGCAGAAATCGGATGTGCTGACCTACTTGTAGGCGCATTACTGGCACAACGTCCAATCGCTCTTAGACACACATATCACATACAAATCACAAAGCGTGGTTTAACAAGTGATCGATAAGGAGTATTCGAGGAAGAAGAAGAAGAAGAAAACATCACAGGTCTACAAGCTGTGTTCTGGACCTAGCTCTGCATCAAGCAGTATTTGGAGTCGTCTAGTCTTTCTTAGGTAAGGAAAATCATTAAACTTGGTAGCCTGATGTTAACCTGTTGAACATACAAGCCAACTCCATCTCCTATTGGCGTAGAGTGGGAAACCTCGAGATCAATTGCTAACGTTGCTCTAGCTCGTCAAGAAAAATGGACACTCACAAGTCAGTTTATTATAAGAAGAATGGACACCCCCACAAATCAGTTTATTATAAGAAGAATGGACACCCACAAGTCAGTTTATTATAAGAAGAATGGACACCCACAAGTCAGTTTATTATAAGAAGAATGGACACCCACAAGTCAGTTTATTATAAGAAGAATGGACACCCACAAGTCAGTTTATTATAATTTGTATGTTCTTATCTACGAAATCTAACTCCAATAACAAAATGATGCAAAAACCGAATGTGCTGGACTACAGAGTGTGCTGGAATACAGAGTGTGCTGGAATACAGAGTGTGCTGGAATACAGAGTGTGCTGGACTACAGGTATGTAGGCGCTTAAATTGCATAACGAAATCACACTAAAAGTCGAAAATCACAAACCGATTGGTTTATTCCGTTCATCCTTCTGAGCCGTGAAACTGGCTCGCAGTATTTTTACAAAGAAATAAAAGTTATTATTTATCTAATATAGTACACATTGCACTATAAATCAAAGTTAGTATATTATCTAATATAGTACACATTGCACTATAAATCAAAGTTAGTATATTATCTAATATAGTACACATTGCACTATAAATCAAAGTTAGTATACTATCTAATATAGTACACATTGCGCTATAAATCAAAGTTAGTATATTATCTAATATAGTACACATTGCACTATAAATCAAAGTTAGTATATTGTCTAATATAGTACACATTGCGCTATAAATCAAAGTTAGTATATTGTCTAATATAGTACACATTGCGCTATAAATCAAAGTTAGTATACTATCTAATATAGTACACATTGCGCTATAAATCAAAGTTAGTATATTATCTAATATAGTACACGTTGCACTATAACTCAGTCGAGGTTAACAAAATACGGAGTGAAAGAGTTAACAAGTAGCTATTCTAGAGCAACATGAGGTGGCTTTGCCTTGCGTTCCTTAGGTCGTGAATTTGAATCCGGACCGCCCCGTTCTTTTCCGAGTGCATTTTTTCCGATGACTCTAGGATTGTTACCGGAGCTACGGAGTTCGTGCTTTGGGGAATATTCTTGGCAGTCGGTGTGCCATTTCTTCGGAGAGGGACCGAGCCACATGGGGTGTACAATCCCTGCACAATGAAATAATCCTTAGAAACGAATCATGGCATCAAGAACAAAGCTTACAGAGCAAACTATGGAGAACTCTCGAGGAACTCCAACAGACATGCAGCTTCATAGAAGCAACCCGTCTCGTGGTTTATAGGGGCATACGAAACCGAACGCAAAGAAGAAGATGAAGAAGAAGACACTTTAAGAAGAATAATAAGCCTCACATTGCCGCGACGATCTACCTTCATGTACAGGTAATAAGACAATTATTACTTGTACATATAACAAAAACTGAGAGTATATCTTAGACATAAACCCTAATCTATTCTAACGAGCTGTACTTAAACTGTACTCACTGCAACTACGATATCAGGCGAGATAGATAGGAAAAGAATATATGTTTATATATCAACAAAGTTATAAACGTACGATTTTATACTAAAATGAAATTGATCATACAGACAATATTCTTACAGCGTAACTTGATGAAATTACATGCACGTAAATGTCACATCCAATGTAGTAAAAAAAGGCGTAATCACATTTTGCGAAATGTTTATTTCAAGGTTCGCAAGTACGTATACCTGGTAACAATATATTAACGGGGAATGTTATATTATGGTAAAATAAGTTAAAGCAGCTTAAGAAAACATTGTCAATAAAACAAATGTAGCGCTGAGATACATTAACCCGTTCGTACTTCAGAGCCGATATACTGGCCCTGGTTATCTTTTAAGGTGACGCAAAGCCGGTAAACTAGTTAGTTCAGTATACATTACAATACAAATGAGCCCAGTGGTAAAAAATAATGACTGAGTCAAAGGGTTAAATAGTAATTACGACGCAGAATAAATCCAAGGTTATTGGTTACTGAATCAACCGTCCGTATGGTGGCAGAGCCAGCAAGGGAAGCAAAGAATAGTACCACTGCCACCAACAAGGCATGTCGTAAGAGGCGACTGAGGTAGGAGCCTAGGGAAGCTACCCTAGTAAATAAGAGCGTAGCAGAAATCGGATGTGCTGGCCTACTTGTAGGCGCATAAGTGGCATAACGTAAATCGCTCTTATGCTCAGATCACATACGGATAACATGCGGTGTTTAACAAGTGGTCGATATGGAGCGTTCGAAGAAGAAGAAGAAGAAGAAGAGGACTGAACTAACGTCATCAAATTCCGGGCAGACCAATAGGTGCTCAGTCTCCACCAACCGATGTAAAAGGGTATGCGTACTGATCGTTCATGTGCCTCGCTTGTTAAACATACTACACTCTCTACATCTCATACATTCACTTCTACTTGTATAACGTGTAATTTAAAACTTCTGAAATCGATGGATAGATACAACATCAATGTTAGTGTCCTCATCCAACAGATGGTCGTCAAGTGACCGAGGAACTTCCCCCTGGATATATCCTATATTCCCCAAAAAGCAATACTGTTGCTCTCATGTTGTCACAAAAATGCAAAGCTTACAAAAACCTATATAAACCACACCCACCTATACCGCAACCTGCCATGCTGGATCATCCAAGACATCGACTGAAAATCAGATGCAACAACGGTCCCAGTAAACGAATTCCCAGAGAGACACTGGCGGGAAGCAGTAACAGGCTCAACATCTATCATACTGGAAGTATGTGTCCTGTATTCTCTGCTTTGCCCTCAATGCCTTACCAAGCGTGCTAGCCACGACACCGCATGCTTAAATTCCCACTACGATGCACAAACCCGTCGGCAGAAACAACATTACCATCACTTGCATTGCGATGTACGAAAATCTACAAATCTAAGGTGGTCAGATCGGATCAGATCAGATCTGGAGAAAACCGTGGGAGAGGCTGCAGTAAATCTGAGTAAATCGGTGAATTTAGACAAAAACATGTATATACAGTATTTCATAAGTAATGAAATATTTTAGTTTATTAGGTATTCTGTGAATATGTGTTATCTTGATAAAGGTATATGACCGAAACGTCGAGTGCTGTTTATTTTCATTTTAATCATTAATTGTTTATTACTTATGTAATACTGTATATTCCTGTCTTTATCCAAGTTTGCCCACCACTTGCATCCACTACTTAATTTTGAATCCATAATGGTTTTCTGTGACTTTTAATAGATCTACAATATTTCAATTTTCACATTCTTATTTGTAGCATCATACAGTTTTGATTTTGAGTTCTTTCTGAATAGATTTATTTGTTCTGTCCATGACATACGGATGCCTCTTCTGTAACACTTTTATTCAAAAGTGTATATGTTTTTCCACGCCATGCTTCAAAACCAAATGTTGCCACTGGGAATATGCATGCTCTTAGTATTCTGATCTTTGTTTTCCTATCAGCTCCATTTCATACTGTTTTTAGTTGCTTAATTGTTTTGTAAGGCCATGATTGTTCTTATTTTATTTCCTTCATCCTATTTCCATCTCTTGTTAGCTGTGAACTGAGATATTCAACACTGTTCACATTTTCTATTTTTTTTCCCGTTGATAAAAATATATCTTGTCGTGTTTAAAAAAAAAATCAGATGTCATTATTTTGTATTTTTTGCCCAATTAAGATATATATTTAGTGTACCGTTTTTCTCTTGCGCATCATTACGACAGCGAATTAAACGTGAAACATAAATACTTGAAGGAACAACTAATGAATATAACATGCAGCAATAAAATACATCTTGTTACAATGTTTATTGTAGAAAAAAAATCAGAGAACTTCGAAGACGTTTAATAGAGGGTATTTGTTGCAAGGTGGTCAAACAGTTTGCATTTAGTTATCGAGGTTGTGGATTCGAATCCAAACCGCGCTTTTTCGGTTCACAGTGAATTTGTTCGACAATGTCTGAAGTTGTTACCAGAGCTACTGTGTGTATGCTTCGTAGATATGCTCTTGACTGGTGACATTATATTTCTGCGATGACGAACGGAGCGACTGAGAAAATGTAAAATGAAAGTAGTCCTCCAACTTTAAATGCCTCTTATGTAGAAGGAATGTCAGATAAATTATAGTACATAAGTTATAGTACACAAGTTATAGTACACAAGTTATAGTACACAAGTTATAGTACATAAGTTATAGTACATAAGTTATAGTACATAAGTTATAGTACATAAGTTATAGTACATAAGTTATAATTCATAAGTTATAGTACATAAGTTAGAGTACATAAGTTATAGTACATAAGTTATAGTACATAAGTTATAGTACATAAGTTATAGTACATAAGTTATAGTACATAAGTTATAATTCATAAGTTATAGTACACAAGTTATAGTACACAAGTTATAGTACACAAGTTATAGTACATAAGTTATAGTACATAAGTTATAGTACATAAGTTATAGTACATAAGTTATAGTACATAAGTTATAATTCATAAGTTATAGTACATAAGTTAGAGTACATAAGTTATAGTACATAAGTTATAGTACATAAGTTATAGTACATAAGTTATAGTACATAAGTTATAGTACATAAGTTATAATTCATAAGTTATAGTACACAAGTTATAGTACACAAGTTATAGTACACAAGTTATAGTACATAAGTTATAGTACATAAGTTATAGTACATAAGTTATAGTACATAAGTTATAGTACATAAGTTATAATTCATAAGTTATAGTACATAAGTTATAGTACATAAGTTATAGTACATAAGTTATAGTACATAAGTTATAGTACATAAGTTATAGTACATAAGTTATAGTACATAAGTTATAATTCATAAGTTATAGTACATAAGTTATAGTACACAAGTTATAGTACACAAGTTATAGTACATAAGTTATAGTACATAAGTTATAGTACATAAGTTATAGTACATAAGTTATAGTACATAAGTTATAATTCATAAGTTATAGATACATAAGTTAAGTACATAGTTATAGTACATAAGTTATAGTACATAAGTTATAGTACATAAGTTATAATCTAAGTTATAGTACACAAGTTATAGTACAGTTAAGTACAAAGTTATAGTACATAAGTTATAGTACATAAATTATAGTACATAAGTTATAGTACACAAGTTATAGTACACAAGTTATAGTACACAAGTTATAGTACACAAGTTATAGTACACAAGTTATAGTACACAAGTTATAGTACACAAGTTATAGTACATAAGTTATAGTACATAAGTTATAGTACATAAGTTATAGTACATAAGTTATAATACATAAGTTATAGTACATACGTTATAGTACATAAGTTATAGTACATAAGTTAGAGTACATAAGTTATGACATTACCTCTAAAGTCGGAGATAGACCACCTGTATGGTGGGGGACACTGATAAAAGGGAAAGCAGGCTTTCTTGCAAAAATCAGCCAGAAGCGCCATACCAGGCACCCTGACTACGCCTGAAATCATAGCGGGTGAAAGAAACAAGAAGAAACCGAATATGACATTAGAAAGGGTTTTTTTAATTGCGAAGTGAATAAGACGTTTGCATGTCGTTCTGAATGTTGTGTGTTCGAATCCGGACAGAGTCAAAGTGCAATTTTTCATGATATCCCAAAACTTGTTGGTGGAGCTATGAAGTTCGTGCTTTGTGCAACAATCTCAGTAGATTGTGTGCCATGTCTGTCGACAAGGTTCGAATCATATAGGGAAACCCGAAGCAATGAAGTGAATCATTCCCCTTTAGATACACTTTCGATGCATTATATTGCATAATAGATGTGATACAGAGACAAGGACACCATATTATCATCATCATCGTGTGCCATGTCAGCTGTAGAGAGCTGTCTCAAGAAATGTTTCATCTGATTCTTGACTTCATCTTTCTTTTATTTTATTTTGTCTTTCTCTGGTTTTTGTGGGTTTTTTGTGCCGTTAGCCGTAGCAGGTTTAACAGATCATCGGTTTCCAAGATAGTGCACGCTCGGTTGCTTGATATGCTGTGGTATTGTGGAGTTTTAAAATGTCTGTGAGTTCATCTTTCACATTTGCAATAAGACTCCTTCTCTCGCTCTCTCTCTCTCTCTCTCTCTTTTTCTCTCTCTGTATGTACTTCTACCTCTTGCATGTGTCGCCCCTGCTTTTAGGTCAGCAGAAAATGCACAACATTTATTCATTTTCATCCTGTGAATTTTGCTTCTGCAGTGATTGATTTCTTTTAGTTCTTGTTCTACTGGTCTTCTCCATGTCGTTTTGAATATTCCACATTTTTGTCTATCCTTTGGTATTCATCTCAGTGCAGTTTTCGAGACAGAGTTAGTCCGATGCGTATGCTTGTCCGATCCATCGTCAGCGTTAATTTGTGATGATAGTGCTCATATTCTCTTCCTGATACTGTGCCAGCAGTTCTTGTTAAAGGTATTATTTACCCGGAACACTCGTAAGATCTTTCGCAGGAAAGTTATATGGAGATGGGAGAGTTATTAAAACTTCTCGAGAAGCTGCAAAATTTGACTTCAAACCGAACATTTCGCATTCATATGTATTTAAAATCAACGATCATTTAAGATTTATACAATTAAAACATTGTTTTTTTTAAATTAACAAAAATTCTCAAAGAATCATTACTACCTGTACTATCGGATTGTAGTCGGTGTAGGACAAGGAAGGCATGTGTCTAACAAATTTAATGGCTAGTGCAATCACGAAAAAATTGTTCAGGGTAGAAATTTTCTTTATATCCCAGACAGAAAAAAACTCCTTGGCCGTACCGTGGATTGAACCCGGGTCTCCCTAATGGCAACCGAGCGATCTAATCCATTCAGCCAGACATAAGTATGTCTGTTAGTCTTCTTCGCTTTTTCACTGTCAGTGTAGAACCCACTCAACTGCAGTTCTAACTTGTCATAATAATGACAGTCCTGTCATGTTACACTCTAGCAAAGTATCTTATGTTGTTTCAACACATAGTTTGAGCATTTCGTCTTAAACTAATATTGACTAGAATTCTGTTTCTTCACCGCAATGTTTACACTGTTATCTACAAACTGATTTTCTCCATTAGTTTCTCCTCATTAATTGTTCACGTTTTTTTTTTTAAAACTCATTTTTGTCAAGTTAATTTCAGAACTAAATGTATTTCTCTTACACAGTGCCCGATCTAATTTTTATATCAGTTATCAGTTATCAGTTATATGAGGACTATCATCATGGCACTCTGGACATGTCCATAGGTGCTCCGATCTCCAACTCAGCAAATCCAGCAGCATCCAGCCGCCCAACACGCCAGTTCGATGCCGATTAATCAATCTCCCTGCATATTTAGTATGTCGTCCTTTTCGGGCTTGACCAATATTGACATCAATCTC
Source organism: Arion vulgaris (assembly GCA_020796225.1). Lineage (NCBI taxonomy): Eukaryota > Metazoa > Mollusca > Gastropoda > Stylommatophora > Arionidae > Arion > Arion vulgaris. Next base: position 50,903,571 of record CM036760.1, on the reverse strand, counting down.
TCTCAATCTGGTCAGAGAGTGGGATTCACAGCCCTGAAACACCTCTGTTTGGAAAGACTCCCTCCGAAAGACTCACACCTTGCAACAAATATTTTTTATATGTTTATTGAGAGCATGTATATTCCCAGTGGCACCGTATGGGTGTGAAGCATGGACATTGAACAAAATGGTGGAAAAACAAATATTTAAAAAAAATATAAGTTTTACTGAAGAGTCCTTCGTATATCATGGACTGAGAAGAGAACAAATAGATCTATCCAGAAATAACTCAAAATCAAAGAAAACTAGCTGATGATACAAATAAAAATGAGAAAATATAAATATTTTGGACATATAAAGATATACAAACGTCTGGAGAAGACCATCATGGAAAGAGGCATCCCCACAAAGAGGAGAAGAGGAAGACCACGAAGAGGATTGCTTTAGGATGTAACTGATGGTTTGACCAAGACGGTTACATAGGCGGGACATCTGGTTTACGAGAGAGAAATTTCAAAGGACTGTTAAGCTAACAATGAAATACAAATAAGATTCATACCTTTGGTAACGGATGTCTTCGGTGGATTCTCAGACTGAAAAGGTATGATATCGCTGCAAACACAGATCTGTGGATAAGAAACGGACAGGAACCCAGAATGAGAGAGGTCAAGAGGAAAAAAATTGCGATGTGTCGGACATGCCCTACGGAAGACACTTTCGAGTGTCACTAGACACGCACTTGAGTGAAACCCGCAAGGAAAACGAAAAAGAGGACGCCATAAACAGACCTGGAGACGAAGTCTTCTTTAGAGTGGTTGACTATCCCGGGAGACCATAAAGAAAACAGCCAGAGATCAAGAAGAATGGCGAACAACTATTGATACCCTATGCTCCACAAGGAACGGAGAGTAATAAGTCAAGTAAGTTAAGTTAAGCAGGTCAAATTCTGCTCAGAACAAGCTATTTGATGATGATATCGAAAGTGGGGTAATATCACATTTTATGCAATGTTTCACCGTTGTAATAACCATTATTCTCCCTCAATAGAATAATCTACAGGAGCCCCATTTTACGACCTAACGCCGAAAGACAAAACAGGAATAAAGGAAGGATGTAGAGACAGAAAGGAAAATCGGTATTTAAATTTTGTGTTAACCGGTTATATGATGTCATCTTGACCAGTTTGAAGAGGAAGTTGTGATAATCTGGTAAAATTGGGGTCAAAAGTTCAAACGTTTAGCAGATTTGATAAAAATGAAATACGATCTAGAGATAATAAATTGGATAATAAATAAAGTTTATTTATCTTTAACATGTCAATCTGACCAGGTTGTAATATATTATTATGTCTATATATTGTGGGCGTCTGTAGATTAAGTGGTAGTGAGCTCCATCACAACCTAAACGTACCTGGTTCAAACTCCGTGGCCGGCAAGTTTGGAAGCACATTAGTTTTCTTGGATTTTACGAACGATCAGAATATAACTCACCGTTCAGAAAGCAATGGCAAACTACTGATCGTATAAGTGGTGTCTAGAAAGTCAACGACTCGTTTACTGTTGTTACTGGCTAAGTCCTGTAGAGGATATGCCACAATTTTCATTTTTATATATTATACAACATAAGTGTTTAACCCATTTGCTCTTCACATCCGATATACTGACTCACAGAACTGTTTAAGATGACGCAAAGCCAGTACACTGGCTATTTCAGTATGCATTTCAATATAAATTAGTTCGGCATCAATAAAATTACCAAGTGAAAGGGTTTAAGAGGAAAGAATTTGTAGGTAAACCAGTAACGAAACTTTACTTAGAGACGAGATATTCCGGACTTCATTCTATAGATGAGATTGAACAAGTTGTTCAGGATAGAGCGGTTGGCCCTATAAAAAGCATAACGAACGGTCATCATCATCAGGTGTCATGCCGGCTGGCGTAGCAATCATGGAACTCTACAAATCTCAGTCTCTGGTGTTTGCTATCATCTTAGATGTCGATACTCTGCCATGCTATTCAGTCAGGCTGTCCAGTATTTTCTCCCTCTCTCTGTCGTCCTTTGTCTGGTCTCTTCCTCAATTTTACCGGTTGTTATAGTGTGTTCTCGCACGTCTGCCCAGCGTGTTCGTAGCGCGTTGGACTACGGGTGACTATCCCTCTGTGTGTGCAGATTCAATTCCGCGGGATGGCAGAAAAAGCCACAGATTCCCCAGATTTACGGCATTCATGGCACCGAACCGAAGGGTTACGATGTCCATGGCACCGAGCCGAAGAGCTGAAAAGTTCAAGTGCTTCTGTATAGGAAAAAAATAAAATAAATTTAAAAATAGTGTGTTCTAAGCATCACCTTCTCATCACAAGTCCGAAAAATGATGATTGCCTAATTCTTATACGTTTTCTCTTTATCTTGTCTTCATTCAACACCTCAACATTCTTATTTTAGCAGTCCCTGGGATTCTCATCTTCTGTAAAACCACATATATGTGGCCTCCAGAGATTGTTCTATCTATTTAACGAACGGTACGAGAGAAATACAATAATATATTACATTCTGAAAGAAATCTAAACACCCGTTATAATACCTTGAGGTATAGTAATAATAAATAGTGTTAGCCATGCATATAATTTGGAACAACAAAATTATTCACAAGATCCATTCGTGTATAACTCTTCATTGCATACATCATGCGAACTTATGAACAGAGCGTTTAACTATATACGTTTTGATATATGAGCTTTTGATATAGCATACTCTAAACAAATTTTCATTTAAAATGCACGGTAAAAATGTGGTTTAAAATGCGTATACATAAACCAAGAGCACTTGGTTGAAATTCCGCAGTGACAGTTTAGAAGCACATTTATCTCCGTGAATTTTGTTTTTAAGAATAGAAAAAAAATAGACGTCACTGCTTAGAAAGGAATCGCCAACTACTGAACGTGTAAGTGGTGCCTAGAAAAATCATCGACTCGTTTACTTTGGTTGATGGTGATGTCATGTTAAGGATATACCAAGATTTTCATTTTTATTTTCATACAAAACGTGAGGCATCTAATGATCAAAACTACCAAAATCTGCTCCAAGGTCAGATTATCAACCAACCTTGCAAAGATTACGTAATTGTCAATGTCTGCACTCTGCAGTTCTCAAGCTCAAAGATGTCCGTTAGGGAGTGTGTTTAACTCTATTTCTGTTTTCTACACTTGTAGAAACTCTAAACATATACTATTATCTATTGGTCTGTTTATCCTGCAATGTTGCCCCATCTCTGAGATCAAACGGGGCTTGCGGCCCTGCGTCACGTTTGTGCACTATTCAGTTCGAGAAAAGTACCACAAGTTTACTCGTTCGCTTTCTAAATTTGTTATACTTGCGGGTACTTCTATGTTGCAATGTACACTGTATTAATCTGTATACTGCCATTATGTATTAGAAAATAATATCACAAGACAGCGTATCGCCTTAGAAGAACGTAGGGGTTAACTAAGACACGAAAGAAACAGTGTGGGCGGAGTTGTATTTATAACTGTTGATACTATAAATCTTAGTATATAAAGATTGTATGCTCTACTATTTCAGAACTCTCTACATTCTCCGTCAAAGTGTAATGTTGACAGGTAAAATACAAAAATTCTCATTCGTAACGACCTATTTCACAACTTTTGGTAGATATATCGTCAAGTGTTGTTGATACGTAGATCACATTTCCTTTCAACCATCTCCACCCACGACAAACATCTTTTGACTTTCATGTCCATTTTTGTAAGTGGGTGTTGTCTGTCTGGGAATTATAGCTTATAAATGGCGTTCTAGGATTTTGCATGATAGTTATTCTGTCAATAAAAGTCGAAGAATAAATCACATCACAATAATAAGATTCTTCAGTGGAACCCAAAAATATTCGCATACCGTCACTTTGAACACATTCCACTCGGTAACACTGCAACTTGGGTAGAGTTTAACGTCGCTAGTTTATAGTCCTTGACAGACATAACTGCCAGATGATATATGAGGGCAAGAGGTCGCTTTGTCTTGTCCGCCACCACCATCTTATTGACTGCTGCAAGGTTCCGTTTTGATATCCGTAGACCTCAGACTAAGATAAATCGATATGTTGAGATATCTCAATCTGTCATGCTTCCCTAGGCCCTACGGATTGATATTAGATTTGAGCAATCTTTCCTATGATGTTGTTGGAATAATAATATGTCCCACACGAATTTTGCAAAGATTTATTTGGAACTCAAGATATTTCGCTGCACTTAGTTCTAACTTGAGAGCTGAGTATCGTTATTGTTAGTGAACTAGTTCTGTAGACTAGTGGGCCCGTGTTCAATTCCACAGTGGAACTGGAATATCTTTCTGATAATAATGGCTTTCAGCAGACCCACTCTCAATTGGGTATCAAGAAAAGCACTGAAGGTAAAGGGGCCGTGTGATGTTGACCACATCACCCGTCGTATACCGACGGTCAATGAAAAATACGTGCCTAACACAATATTACCCAATATACTCCTATAAAAGATACAACAGTTGATCCACTAAACATCTCTCCAGAAAGTAGTGATATTCTCACCCGAGTGGTAACCGGGGCCCAAATTTAGGGTGTAAAGAATAGAACCACTGTTACCTGCCACGCATGTCGTAAGAGGGCCTAAGAAGGTTTGGCTGAAATCGGATGCATGTCTTAAACGTGTAGAAGTCTATGCGTTTAGGGCCTACCAAACTAATGTGCAACGTATACACGTTCTTGGCAAAGATCAAACATATCACAAAGAGTGATTAAAATTGGTGGTAAAGAACGAACGCAAAGAAGAATAGTGATATGTTAAATATTAACCTACATCTTGAATCGCTTTCTTTATCTATCTTCCACATCCTATACCCATTTTTACTGCGTTTCTATTTTCGTTTGGTTCCATACAATGTATGTACCTGAAATGACTAAAGTACAACATTTTTCCTATACAGTAGAAGGTCATAAAAGAACAACAAATTAGTTGGTGTGGACACCTGACACAATGTTCTGGTATCGACTATCACAGACAGCCACACTGAAAAGTATAACCAGTACAAACGAAACACATAACAACAAAGTACTGTAGTTTTAGAAAGTACAAAAACAATAACAATTCCCAGCGACGTTTCTATCAAAAGGCCTTTATCAAGCAAAGGATACAGAAGAATGGAAGACATTCAAGCAAAGGATACAGAAGAATGGAAGACATTCAGCAAAGAATACAGAAGATGGAACAATTAAAGCAAAGGATACAGAAGAATGGAAGACATTCAAGCAAAGAATACAGAAGAATGGAAGACATTCAAGCAAAGGATACAGAAGAATGGAAGACATTCACAAAGGATACAGAAGAATGGAACACATTTAAGAAAGGATACAGAAGAATGGAACACATTCAGCAAAGGATACAGAAGAATGGAACACATTCAAGCAAGGATACAGAAGAATGAAGACATTCACAAAGGATACAGAAGAATGGAAGACATTCACAAAGAATACAGAAGAATGGAAGACATTCAACAAAGGATACAGAAGAATGGAAGACATTAGCTAAGGATACGAAGAATGGAAGACATTCAGCAAAGATACAGAAGAATGGAAGACATTCAAGCAAAGGATACAGAAGAATGGAAGACATTCAGAAAGGATACAGACGAATGGAAGACATTCAGCAAAGATACAGAAGAATGGAACACATTTAAGCAAAGGATACAGAAGAATGGAACACATTCAAGCAAAGGATACAGAAGAATGGAAGACATTTAAGCAAAGGATACAGAAGAATGGAAGACATTTAGCAAAGGATACAGAAGAATGGAAGACATTCAAGCAAAGGATACAGAAGAATGGAAGACATTCAAGCAAAGGATACAGAAGAATGGAAGACATTCAAGCAAAGGATACAGAAGAATGGAAGACATTCACAAAGAATACAGAAGAATGAGACATTCAAAAGGGAAAAGAAGAATGGAAGACATTCAAGGATACAGACAGGAAGAATTCAGCAAAGGATACAGAAGAATGGAAGACATTCAAGCAAAGAATACAGAAGAATGGAAGACATTCAAGCAAAGAATACAGAAGAATGGAAGACATTCACAAAGGATACAGAAGAATGGAAGACATTCACAAAGAATACAGAATGGAGACATTCAAGCAAAGAATACAGAAGAATGGAAGACATTCAAGCAAAGGATACAGACGAATGGAAGACATTTAAGGAAAGATACAGAAATGAAGACATTCAGCAAAGAATCAGAAGAATGGAAGACATTCATACAAAGGATACAGAAAAATGGAAGACATTCAAGCAAAGGATACAGAAGAATGGAAGACATTCACTATTTGAACGGCAGACATAGCATATATAATTAGACAATAAATCCCTAACGTCCCTAAAATCAATAACAAATACAGAGCAAGAATAAGACCACGCAAAAGATAGAACGATGGCATCAGGAACAGCCTTAAGAAAATGAATAAAAGCTACAAAGTGACTTAGAGAAAGCACGCACAAGATCACTATATCCCACTCCAACACTTCTATAAAGAAGTAAATGGTGGAAAAGAAGAAAGAGTAAAAATTCGATAGACATAATAAAAAAACAACAACGCTCCTGTCGTGTACAGTTCACGGTTGAGAGTACAGTATAGTTTGTACTTAGTAATCAGGTATGAAACATTCTTTACATTTTACTGTTATTTATCGACCTGTTTATGCGTCACTCTTTGTCCATCAACTTATCATAGTACATCACAGAGTTCGACAAGTACATCAACATATGTTTAGGTGCAGTAGAACTATAATATATTAGTACATGTCAGGGTTCGCCAAGTACATCAACATATGTTTAAGTGCAATAGAAATCCAATATATTAGTACATCACAGAGTTCGACAAGTACATCAACATATGTTTAGGTGCAGTAGAACTCTAATATATTAGTACATCACAGAGTTCGACAAGTACATCAACATATGTTTAGGTGCAGTAGAACTCTAATATATTAGTACATCACAGAGTTCGACAAGTACATCAACATATGTTTAGGTGCAGTAGAACTCTAATATATTAGTACATCACAGAGTTCGACAAGTACATCAACATTTTTATGTTTAGTATGGTTCGACAAATACAACTTTTTCTAATATATTAGTACATCACAGAGTTCGACAAGTACATCAACATATGTTTAGGTGCAGTAGAGCTCTAATTAACTGAATTATATTTACAGAAATTCCAAATATATGAATTATCAGCTTCTATTTGTTATCTTCCTCCAAATATAATAACAAAAAAACAATACAAATAAACAATGTACAAATAAACAATGTACAAATAACAATTACAGGTATTAAGAGCTTCCAAAAAATAAATAGACAAACACAGGATTCGAACCACTTACCTCATTTCTTACGACACCCATCGCCTAGCCTAGCAATACGAGCGTTCTTACGAATACAACCAGCGAGCAAGGGGTTCTTAGCCCTATCGGAGACGGACGATAAATCGTAGGTCCTTGTTCAATTAGAGCACGTAAAAGTATCCGTGGCAGTCTAAAATCGAGAAGAGCAGGCTGAAAAGCCGCAGCCCGGGCGAAATTTATTAGAAAATATTGGTTTTTAAAAAATTCCTACAGAAAATAACTTCACCATCTTCAAAAATACATCGTGGACCCTCGCCGGTGCTGCGGAGTTCGTGCACTACAGCTGAGATCTTCATGTGTAAGTAAGAAATCGGAGTACACATGGTTACTCACTTTAGTGCAATGATGATGGTCCTATCAATCAATCAATAAATTATAGCAATGTATCTGATCTGATTGATAATAGGAAGATCTTCAGAACTGACAGATGTAACAAATTATCAGATAATCAAATCATGACAAGAAAAGTCAGTTGCCTCTGTCAAAGTCTACTTAGATAAATATATTCATATCGTATCCTATGATACTGTATATGGCATGCAAACAGTGGCGGCTCGTGATAAGTTTTGTTAGTGGGGCCAGCCAAAAGTTTTCGGAAAAATCATAATTTTGGGTTGTTATATTTTAATATATAAAATATTAAATACACGTTACACATTATTTTTGGTGGGTCCGGTCCCACTGCCTTAATGACGAGCCGCCACTGCATGCAAGTAATATCTTCATACTGCTCTGTCCTGGGTAACTCGCTGAATCTCTTCCATAAAATTAGAAACCGATATTTCTTGCCTCTTTCAGCAACGTTCGTTACAAAGTTTCCCTAGGTCGTCCTCTCTTTCTTGGACCCATTGCCTCCCACTTCAGTGCCTGCTTTGGTATTCTTTGTTCTTTTCTTCTCAAGGTGAGCCCAACATATCTTTATGTTCTTCTTTTTATATCAAAGTCTACACGGTTGTAACACATTCTGATTTGTTACAAATCATGTGACAATTTAAAACAATATAATTTTACAGCTCTTGCTATAATTCTTTTAGAGTATGCTAGGAATTTTATAGGAAGAAGAATTAAGTCATATGCACGATGCTGTTGCAGGGTGCGATAATTGTTCTATTTTCAACAACAGAAACAAAACAGTTCTTATGTTATGTTGTTATGTTATGTTATGGATCGACGTCATGGCACATTGGGCATTCCCATTCGTGCTATGTCCTCCGTTGCAGCAGCCATCCCAAAGTCCATTTGCTCACAGTACCCATGAGAAGTTGATTACTTTTCTTCTCTCTACCACGAAACGACACTGTCTGGCATGTCCAAACTTGACGCTAATTCTGAACTCGTTCCAGTGTCTGAGAGCCGCCCATGTCACACATTTGAGAGCGTACCGCATTGATGATATCGGCTCTGTCCATGCTTCCGCCCACTTGAGTCGGGGCACTGTTTGCAAGAGAGTCAGCACGCTCGTTACCCCGCACTCCAGCATGTCCAGGCGTGTACAGCCAAGTCATTTTCTTGAGATGTGATCTCCGAATGATGTCCCCCATTCCACACGCATATTTCCAGATTCAATCAGTTGAAGCATATTCATCGAGTCTGATATGATGATCGTATGGGTAACCTGTTGCTCAGCCACCCATGACAGAGCCCTGAGGCAGCGGTGATCTCCATAGTCATGCTCGATGTCGTTTAGATGTGGGATTCAACACTGGATGTTTAGGACAGTAAACCGCACCGTGTTTAGCCATTTTGGCTACTCGCTATCACGTCACGGACAATGTTTATTTGAATCTAAAAGGTGATCGAGCAATGCCGTCGAGGGAGCAAAGAATAGTAACACTGTGACCTACACGGCATGTCGTAAAAGGCGATTGAGGAAGAAGCCTAGGGAAGCTAGTAAATAAAAAGCGTCGCAGAAATCGAATGTGCTGGCCTACTTGTAGGCACATACCTGGCACAAAGTACAATAGCTCTTAGGCTTGGATCAAATATAAATCACAAAGAGGGATTACCAAGTAAACGATATGGAATGTTCGAAAAAGAAGAAGATCGAACGATGTTACATACAGTAAAGATTCTGTCTGACTTTGAATAACATCACGATACGACTTCTGTGTGAGAGTGAGAGACACGATCATTACTAAGTAGAATGGAGTTTGCTTGCAAGGTCCTCTCAATCCTCACCCATTAGCAATCTTATATGATAGATTGAATCATTGATATAACCATCATCATTGCACTTGTGTTAGTAACCATGTATGCTACAATCTCTTTCTTTCAAAAGAAGATCCCAGCGGCAGTGCCCGAACTCCGTAGCACCGGCGAGGGTCCCCAATGTAATTTAGAAAATTGTTAAAATATTTTGTAGAAATTTCCATTGTTTATTTTTCTAATGAACTTATCAGGGCAGTGCACGAACTCCGTAGCACCGACGAAGGTTCCCAATGTAATTTAGAAAATTGTGAAAATATTTTGTAGGAATTTTATGTTTTTTACTTTTCTAATGAACGTATTGTTATCTGTCAATCTATAAATAGCTGTGAATAAAGTAATTTTATTTATCCTTGTAGCATTGTTTACTTGTTGAGTGTCTCCACTTAAAATACAGACATACAACGGGTGTACTGTAACCATTGGAACTTTTCTCAGAAATAGCATTCGAAGGTCAGAATGCGTTTCACAAATGAGACTCACTTACTAGAGCAAGCATACATCACATGAGTGGGGTCAACTTTACCCTATATTCCTACATCTACCACTATCGTTTACCCTTCGTCTTATTCTAGTGAAATATATGTCAAGCCTGTTGCAAAATATGTCGGTCAGTAAATTCCTGATCTACTTAGAATATTCTCTCTCTTCTCTCTCTCTCTCTTCTCTCTCTTCTCTTGCTCTCATCACTCTCATCTCTCTATCTCCTTCTCTCTCTCCCTGTCTCTGTCTTTCAGTTTCATTCTTCACATGTGTATGTGTTATCTTCCGGCTAGAACTAAAATCGACGAGACTATTGTTTGAGTCCTTCTTCTTCTTCGACCTCGTAGGCTCCACATCGACCACTTGTTGTTTTGTTGTTGTTTTTTTGTTGTTGCCCCTACATCAGTCGCCTCTTACGACATGCCTTACTAGGTCGCAGTGTTACTATTCTTTACTCCCCTTGCGAGCCGTGGCAACACACTGGAGAGTTGTATTTCAAGATTGTTGTAAAATATGTCGGTCAGTAAACCCGCTTTACTTATAAATTATCTCTATCTCTTTATATCTCTCTTCTTCTCTCTCTCTCTCTTTATATCTCTCTCTTTATATCTCTCTTTCTCTCTTTCTTTTTCTCTATTCTCTCTTCTATCTCTTCTTTTCTCTCTCTCTCTTCTTTATATACTTCTTTTCTCTCTCTTCTCTTCTTTATATTCTCTCTCTCTTTATCTCTTTCTCTTCTCTCTTATATATCTCTTTTCTCTCTCTCTTCTTATATATCTCTTTTTCTTCTCTCTTTATACTCTTATATCTCTCTTTTCTCTCTTCTTTTCTTTATACCTCTCTCTTTTTTCTCTCACCTCTTTTTCTTTATCTCTCTCTCTTCTCTCTCTCTTCTCATTCTTATTCTCTCTTTTTCTCTCTCTCTCTCTCTCTTTGTATACTCTCTTTTTTCTCTCTCTTATATCTCAATCTTTTTCTCTTCTCTCTCTCTCTCTCTATCTCTTTTATATATCTCTCTCTTTTTCTCTCTTCTTTCTCTCTCTCTCTCGCTCTCTATCTCTGTCTCTATCTGTTTTTTCTCTTTATCTTCTCTCTTATATCTTGCTCTCTTTCTCTCTCTCTCTTATCCATCTCTCTCTTTATCTTTCTCCTCTCTCTATCTCTATGCTCTCTGTCTCTCTATCTGTTTCTCTCTCTGTCTCTCTCTTTCAGTTTCAGTCTTCACCTGTGTATTTGTTTTCTTGCGACATTAACCTAAAACCGACGAGCCTATTGTATGTGTCCAAATATTCTCAAACAACAAAGACAAACTCAATACTTTCTCCTGGTAGAAATATTGAAATATTATTCTCAAAAGTTGTATGTTTGTGTCATTCTTTCTTAGCTCTAATGAAATGTTATAAAAGTTGCATGTTTACGCCATTATTTCTCAGTTCCTATCCCATTTGAAAATACATGATGAGGAACTTTAAATGTTTTGTTGCAAACGTGATGTTGCAAATATTAAATTAATTTGTTCGTGTTACACGACAGCTGAAGATACGTAGTTGCAGCCTGTAGATGATAAGAACAGGTAGACTAGGGACAAAAAATTACCGGGAATTAAACACCCTATCCTAACACTGCGGAAGACATACTCACGTGTTACTAGACAAGCTTTTGTGTGGAAACTGCAAGGAAAACGGAAAAGAGAACCTCATAAATAGACCTGAGTTCAAACAGCTGAGGTGAGACTTCTTAAACAGTTGAGGTATGCAGGACCTTCTTAAACAGCTGAGGTATGCAGACCTTCTAAACAGCTGAGGTATGCAGGACCTTCCTGTGAAGCTATTAAAAAAACAGCAAGAGACCGGGAAAGTGTAGAGAAACTGTTGAGACCCTATGCTTCACCAGGAACGAAGATGAATAAATCACGTTTCCTCGTAGGTGATTTAAGCAAGCCACCAATCACAGTACAGCTCCAACACACCTGCTAAATATACTAACTTTATACGAGTCTGTGATTATTTACCTGGAAGGAGAACAGGTGCAGAGGTACCGAATGATCTTATTGTAACAACGGAAGGAAGATAACGATGATGATCAGTGGCTACATTGAACGTTATCGCTACCATCAGGTTCATTATTTCTGCTAATGTTGTCAGCACAAACTATGGCATCGCAGAAGACGCCAATAGAAATATTGAATAAATCGTGTCAAGAGACATAAGCTATTGATAGCGAAATATACGATAGATGTTTAGGTTAAGGTACATTTGCTAAGTAAGATCATTAATTAAGAAGAAGGAACATTCAGTCAAACATCAGAAGAAAGTAGTCATGGGTTTTGGGCAGGTATTGTAAATCGTTTCTTTCAAATCGAAAACAAAATGACATCATATTTATTTGCCCACCTGGCGCTTCAGAAGTGAAGAAATGAATTATATCATCTACCTCCTGTGTGCTTGGTTATTAATGTTATCTATAGTATGTTATCTTATAGGTATGTTATCTTGTATAGCATAGGTATGTTATCTTATAGGTATGTTATCTTATAGGTCTGACACACTAATGTATTTATAGGTATTTTTTATAGAATATCTATAGGTGTTATTAATTAACATACATCGTGACAAGAATATATCTATAGAGAATTTATCTTAGAGGACCACAGAATTTATAGAGGGCTATGATACCTTAAGGTGACTCTAATAATTAATTGTATAGAATGTTATTTTTTAAGAGTTGTTATCTCTAAATGTATGTTTTCTGATAGAATTATCTTAAAAACTAAAGACAATGTTATCTTTCCTGCTTTTATCTTATAGTAAGTATCTTAGACCATTATCACTAGCACATTACATACAAATTACTATAGTAAGTACTCTTATACTAAGTAATAGCAATTATCATACATCATAGTATATCTTAAGTATAATCACTATACAAGTTTTTTATAGAAACAATATACAGATCAACATGTAATCTTAAGATATTATCTTATAGAATGTTATGCAAACAACTATACACATACTTGTATCTTATAGGAAAAGTTACTTATAGATATGTTATCGATAGATATGTATCTTAAGAATTTATCATAGATATGTTATCTTATAGGAATGTTATCTTATAGGTATGTTATCGTATAGATATGTTATCTTATAGGAATGTTATCTTATAGATATGTTATCTTATAGGAATGTTATCTTATAGATATGTTATCTTATAGGTATGTTATCTTATAGGAATGTTATCTTATAGATATGTTATCTTATAGGAATGTTATCTTATAGGAATGTTATCTTATAGATATGTTATCTTATAGGTATGTTATCTTATAGATATGTTATCTTATAGATATGTTATCTTATAGGAATGTTATCTTATAGGTATGTTATCTTATAGATATGTTATCTTATAGGAATGTTATCTTATAGGAATGTTATCTTATAGATATGTTATCTTATAGCTATGTTATCTTATAGCTATGTTATCTTATAGGTATGTTATCTTATAGGAATGTTATCTTACGGTCTACACACACTTAGGGTCATTTATATTATTTTTTTATATCGCAATGTCAAGTGTTATAACAAACAGACATCGTGACAAGAATAACAATAATATAAGAAGAACGGTAGAGGACCACAGAAATAAAGAGAGGCTACTGAACACCCTTAAGTGCGTCAATAACTACATTGATTGTCAATGCTATGATCAAAGAGTTGTGAGGTTCACACTGAAATTGTATGTACTGGACATAAACTTAACAACTGTAAAACAAAGCACAACGTAACCTTTCCTGTCTTTTTCGTAAATAACAAAAATCATTAGCAAACCACATACACATCACTAGCACATTACATACAAATTACATGTAAATCACCTATAAATACAAGTCATAAGCAAACAACATACAGATCACATGTACAACCCAAACAAATCACATACAAGTCATAAGCAAACAACATACAGATCACATGTATAACCCAAACAAATCACATACAAGTCATAAGCAAACAACATACAGATCACATGTACAACCCAAACAAATCACATACAAGTCATAAGCAAATACCATACAAATCACGTAGAACCCAAACAAATCACATACAAGTAATAAGCAAATAACATACAGATCACATGTACAACCCAAACAAATCACATACAAGTCATAAGCAAACAACATACATATCACATGTACAACCCAAACAAATCACATACAAGTCATAAGCAAACAACATACAGATCACATGTACAACCCAAACAAATCACATACAAGTCATAAGCAAATAACATACAAATCACGTACAAGTCATAAGCAAATAACATACAAATCACATACAAGTCATAAGCAAATAACATACAAATCACGTAGAACCCAAACAAATCACATACAAGTCATAAGCAAATAACATACAAATCACGTAGAACCCAAACACATCACATACAAGTCATAAGCAAATAACATACAAATCACGTAGAACCCAAACAAATCACATACAAGTCATAAGCAAATAACATACAAATCAGTAGAACCCAAACAAATCACATACAAGTCATAAGCAAACAACATACACATCACTTGTACACCAGAAACAAATCACATACAAATTACATAAAAATCACTAGGAAATAGTCCTACACACAAATCACAAGTACATCATCATCAAGGTGCGTATCCTTTATATGACTATGACGTTGCTCTCTTTGCAGCGCATCTGAAATTCACTCTGTCTCTAGCCAGTTCACTCATTTCGTAGATGGTCATATTCATGGTTTCTTTAATATCTTGTACCTTCTTCTTCTTGGTCTGCCTCTACCTCTGCGTCCTGGGACCCTGCCCTCTAATATTTTTCTTCCCAAGCCATCGTGACGCTTGATGGGACCAAAGTATCTCATTTTTCTGTATAATATGTTGTTTATCAGCCAATTCTCTTTAACATTAAGTTCTTTCAGGACATCAGTGTTCTTTCATTTTTCTGTCCATGGTATTCGTAGGATCTTTCTGTAGCATTTAGTTTCGAATGACTGGATTTTCGTTCTTATTTTTTGTAATCACAAGTACATTACACACATCTCAAGCAAATTACATACAAATCGTGTACAACTCACATAAACATTACAAACAAATCAATACACGTGAGCCGCTGTAGCGTAGTTGTTAGTGAACTCGCTTCGCAAGGCTGGTGGTCGGGTTCAGCTCCCGCAATGTGCGTGGAATTTTCCCGACCACGACGGCTCTCAGGTCGACCCAGCCTCAACTGGGTACCAGACATGCTCTGGGAAAGTAAAGGCGGCCGGCGTGATGCTGACCACATCACCCATCGTGTGCCGACGGTCAATGAAAAATACAGGCCTAACACTGTATTGACCTATATACCACGAGGTATAAAAGGGTTCCTTTACTTACTTTACTATTCTAGATCAAAAGCAAACAAGGCAACAACGTACATAAACATTACAAACAAATCACATACACATCAAACAGACTAGTTTAAAAGTGATTATTCTAGAGCAAAAGCAAACAAGGCAACAACGTACATAAACACTTCAAAGTTAACCACTTATTCCTGCTGCAAATTGTCCCGTAACACGCATGTTTTAAAATATGTCACGGAGATGGCATTACTGTCAGATGTAGGCTGCGAGTGCGCTTGACACAATCAGCAGAAGTGACACTATGTCCATACTAAAAACAGGGACAGCTGCACGCCCACAGTTGCTAAGTGTTTGTAGAAATCCCATTTTTTTTTCTTCATTGCAGCTGTCTTCGTCAATTTCAGCTGGTTTTGCTATTTATGTATTTTTTTTTTAAAAACCAGAAACATGTCAGAGTTACCTCAATGATCTCAATGACCTACCACACCCATGTTACACACTTGAGCTTAATGGTGTGCCATAAAAAGATCTAAATATTTCTCAACGTTTCCGTAATGGAATGTTCGAATATCTCTAGCTTTAATTACTCTAGTTCGAATATCACCAGCTTCACTTTCCAACACGAATATAGGATTCGTTTTAAATTTTTCCGTTTCTTAACTTTGTAATGTTGGCAATGAAAAGTAACTCAGTTTTGTGTGTGTGTGTCTTGAGTTCCATAGCTTACCGTATATTAAATTTACAAGTTGTACGAGATATGTCCAAGTATATATGTTGGGGGAAAGCATATGTAAGAACAGGACCATGCCGTGGTATGATATAGCTAGACAGGACATCATGTACCGCACATCAGGTGGCATAAGCAGTTAAATCAAAATACAATTTTAACCATTCAATAATTAAAAATCATTACAGAACAGTTGCCAGTATTCCGGGCTTGAACCACCAAACAGTCAACCACTTAGTTAACTTTGTTGTCCCAAGCACAGGCGCACATAACCAGACCATCGAGCGCTTGTGGAAAACTGCTGGAAAGGAACAAGAGAGCAAATGGGACACATCGCCATCTCTTGGACTCACACATGAGTGAGTTCAGGTGGCGTCGTCGGACTAAATTTCGAAATTTGCACTCAATCCTAGCAATTATTGTTGATACCATCACCTTCTGCCTCCCCTGCAGTAACCCACAACCACGCACAGTCCCTCATACAGTCCTTTTAAGGGCTCCCAATTCAAACAAAACACTTTTTTTTTTTTTAAAAAACTATAACACACAAAAACCACGAAATCCGTGACTCTTGAACCAGGTTCCACTGTACGTATGCATCTCGTGAACTCTGACCGGTCGGCACGAAAGCGAAAGTGAAAGTACATTGTCGTAGACAAATGTATATTAATGGAATGGACGATTAACTTAAACTATTATATGATGATTAGTAACTTATTTCTATTATTTTATACTATTTTTATATGTAATACATGATTCAATCGATATTTGAAAGGACTATTTAATTAAGAAATGAGTTGAAGTGTAAGAATACATTAGCGACCGGATGAATGAAAATGGCGTAATTATTTTGACAATTATCATTGCAGGGAGACGTCAAATGTCAAAG
This sequence comes from Arion vulgaris, assembly GCA_020796225.1. Classification (NCBI taxonomy): domain Eukaryota; kingdom Metazoa; phylum Mollusca; class Gastropoda; order Stylommatophora; family Arionidae; genus Arion; species Arion vulgaris. Next base: position 50,886,479 of record CM036760.1, on the reverse strand, counting down.
GTTGCAATGTTACACCGTAGATAGGAACATTTTAAAATGAACTGCCGAAAAATAGTGCTCTGCAAGATGCGTGGCTGTATTCAGACTGTATTGTATAATATTTAAAAAAATGATATTTCAAGTATTATTAAGAATGTTATATTAATATGATATATTTATATTTTAGTGTTATATATTCAACTTTCAAAGCTAGTCCGTGTCAAGTTAAAAGTAATATTTATGAAGAAATAATGTATAAAGTAATAAGTACACGTTACTCATTTTTGGTTTGGGAAACAAGACCTAACTGGCTCTTAATGACCAGCGGCGTATACTAATTAGAGCGGAAAGATGCTGAATTTCAGATTTCAGACTGTGTGATGTTTTAGCGTTATATATCAACTTTCAAATCTAATCAGTATCACGTTGAAAGTAATAATTATGAACAAATAATTTCTAAAATTAATAAGTACACGTTATTCAAAATGTTTGTTGGGGTTGGGCTCCACTGGCTCTTAATGACAACCCGCCCCTGAAAATAAATGAATGCAAATTTAAAGCTGGTTAAACAATGAAATAAAATAGCTCGCAGCATGTGGCCAAACTGGGCAAATAATCGAGCGCATGCTTCTGTACTTGATAGCTTATGCGTTAACTTAACACCTTCATTTGAAATAATTTTTTATTCTATGTTTATCTATTGGATTCTTACTTTCAAATATTTTCTTGATTCTACTACGATTACATTGTTTATGAATAAGGGTGGAGTCATCGTTGTGTCAATGTTGAAGTTGAGATCATAAGTGTAGGCTGACGTTTTAAATCAATATAACTACAGCCAAAAAAAAACTACAATACACAACTTTGTATGGCGTCTGTCGTCCATGAGCTTATTTTTTCAAACTTATGCAAACCTTTTCAATTATCATCTCACCTGTTTTCTTGGCAGGCATTCCATGCCTACCCCGGTCCCAGGTACCTGGTGAATATTTAGAATAAACAGGTGCAGGCTGGATACAGTCTTTCTCTTGTGTAAACTTTGAGCTGGAATCTGCCAACGACGTTTAAATGTAAATCCAGATTCTTAATGTTGCGAACTGATTTATATTTATTTGATGGATTCATTACTTGAGTAATTTTATCTGATTTATATTTATTTGATGGATTCATTACTTGAGTAATTTTATCGTCAATTAATGGTACAAGAATTATTACATAGAAATAAAGATGATTATATAATAATAGTAATATAATACAGGATAGATAGAGATTTTACGAAGGAAACCACCAGAAATCTATAGACTTTCATAAATGGATGTTTACGTAAAATAGAGGGACTGAGATGGTATGATTACAAAGGAAGTACTCAGAGAAAGAACTAAGCAGAAAACAGTGGAGCGAGAGCTCAGGAAGAGACGCTGGTGATGGATAGGACATACGTTGAGAAGACCGACGGGAAACATTGCAAGACAGCCACTGTTTTGGAACTCGCAGGGAAAGAGGAGTAGGGGAAGACTTAGACAGACCTGGAGAAGAGAGCTGGAGGCTGATATTAAAAGGATATGTAAACATGAAAAGAATTAGAAGGGATGGCAGGAGAGAGGAAGAGCTGGAAGAAGTTTGTTGAAGACCTATGCTCCGATAGAAGTTGAAGAAGAAGAAGGTATAGATTTGTCTTCATAGTGGCTACCTGTAACATAAGGCCGTTCAGTTCAGGCAGTAAATTGGAAATTATTAGTTACTGTGGGCTGACTTTTATGTATGTTTCATAGAATAATTAACGAAATCTAACACAGATGCAATAAATCAAATCAAATCATAAGACAAATGGCGCCAATTTTGAAAAGCAAAGATATCACCATGAAAACTAAAAGAGCATTGTACAACACAATCTTTCTCCTAACATTATGCTATTAGTGCTAAACCTGGACGCTGACATCAAAGGATAGAAGAAAACTAGTCACGACAGAGATGAAGTGTCTAAGCAGAATGATGGGAGTATCAAGAAGAGACTGGCTTAGAAATGAAGAGATCGGGAAACAAGTGGAAACATCAGTACCGAACAACATCAGGAAATAATAAATTAAATAGCTCGCAGCATAAGCAGATTACCATGTGTGGAAACTTACAAATCTGATCTGGTCAGAGCGGATCAGATTAGATCTGGTGAAAACCGAGGGGGACTGCGGTGAAACGTTATAAATTGCCGTTTAAGGCAGTGCTCCTCCAAGATCAATGCTGCTCCAATGCAGTGGATATCAAGCTAAAAGCTGTCCAAGCAAAAGGTGCACTTCAGAGATAACAGAGACGACGAAAACCACTGTTTATAAAGCGCACATAAAAGTCCGTTCTAGAAATCTCTTCTTGCCCTGTGTTGCCGGGGCTAACAAGGGGAGAAAATAAGAGTGACATTGCGACCTAAAAAGCATGTCGTAAGAGACGACTGAGGTAGGGGTCTAGGGTAGCTACCCTAGTAAATAAAAAGCATCGCAGAAATCGAATGTGCTGGCCTACTTGTAGGCAGATAATTAGCATAACGTACAGTCGCTCTTAGGCTCAGATCACATACAAATCACAAATAGTGGTTAACAAGTGGTCGTTGTGAAGTGTTAAAAGAAGAAAAAGAAATATCTTCTTATCATGATGCTTTGCGACAATACAGGATTATTGAACAAAGAAGGAAGAGAATATCTTCTTATCATGATGCTTTGCGACAATAAGAATTATTGAACAAGAAGGAAGAATATCTTCTTATCATGATGCTTTGCGACAATACAGAATTATTGAACAAGAAGGAAGAAATATCTTCTTATCATGATGCTTTGCGACAATACAGGATTATTGAACAAGAAGAGAAATATCTTCTTATCATGATGCTTTGCGACAATACAGAATTATTGAACAAAGAAGGAAGAGAAATATCTTCTTATCATGATGCTTTGCGACAATACAGGATTATTGACAAGAAGAAGAAGAACATGTAGGGTTATTTCAATTGTACACAATGTGTCCGTGGTTAGTCATTGAGGAAAAGTGTTCATAATACAGATATTCATTAGCGATAAATTTAATTAAAGATCGGCTTCGAATGTTCTATAGTTGAAGACTTTCATATGGATATAGAGGAATTACTGAGTTATTTTCATGACCATTCAGTTTCATGACGAAATGTCGACAGTTGTCGATAATGCATTCTATATATCGAATGACATTAACAAAGCATATTTGAGTCTATCGGGAACTCTTCAAGGACAGATGAGGCGTGCAATTAACCATCGAGCTACAGGAACTAATAATTATGCATATATTTGGACACATTCTGAAAGATAAGGAACATTAATTGGTTTTGTAGAAGTATAATTTGGTTTAGTTGAAGTATAATTTGGTTAACTAACAACCTATAACCTGTCCCAAAAGCTCGTACTGCAGAAAAGAATGCTATTAAAAGTAAACCGCTGTGTAAAACTGGCTGGAAATTTGCATATAAAATATTAATGAAAGGGATATTTTATCATTAGTAGCTAGACTATGATGTTCATTTTCGGTTATATGGTGCTAATAAAATATGTAAAATGTGTACTTGTCTATAATTTAAATACATTATTGTTTGATTTTTAGGCAGCATGTTCACAGAGGAATGAAAACTCGATAGAGAAATAGAGACAAGAAGCTAAAAAGCAAATGCATTGACCTACCAGCTGGCACCATTACTATCCATGACACCCAAATATCAAGATGGAAGTGAAAAGACAGATGATAAAAAGTATTTTTCTACAACAAAAACTTTGTTACCAGTGTCAAACTTGGTCTCTTACAGCAACACATCACAGAAAGCTCACCACGTGTGAAATGAAATGCTTGAGGAAGGCAGTGGAGTCACCAGGAAAGACAGACTACGAAATGAAGAAATCAGAAACAGAGTGGGCATAAGTTCATGCACCGAATACATTGAAAGACAACAAATGCAGTGGTTTGGACATTTAATGAGAATGGAATACAACCAACCACCAATAACAGCATACGATCAAAAGAGATCAGGTACTAGAGCCAAGGGAAGACCAAGATAAAATGGATAGACAATACCAAAACCACACTAAATAAACACGGATGTAACACAACAAGTGCGACTCATCTGGCTCTGGAACGTAAATTAAAGCTCCCACCCCTACGCTTAACGGCAAGAGTGGACAACCAATTCCATCATCCACCTGTGGAAAGATAGTAGACTGCTTGACTGATTGACTGCTTGACTGATTGACTGATTGACTGCTTGACTGATTGATTGGTTGGACCATCACCATTGCACTTCCGGGAGTAACCATGTGTTCTCATTTCTCTTTTTTATACAGGAACATATCAGCGGCAGTGCCCTAACTCCATTGAAAAGTCTAGGCTCCACTATGTAATTTAGAAGTCATTTTATAATATTTTTGTTGGAATTTTAATTTTTAATTTTTCTAATGAATTTTGCCTTACAGCGGCGTTCCGGCTTGCTCTTCTCGATTTTGAACTGCCAAGGGTTCTTTACGTGCTGAACTTCCTTCCTACGCGATCTACGTTTTATCGTCTCCTATAGGACTAAGAATTCGATCATACCTACACTGACCAGGATCTCTGAAAGCTATTACTATGGCTCCACGAGGAAGCTAAACGAGTAACTTTGGAACAAGAGGATAACACCTAACCTCTGCGCCACAAATACCACTCACTGCATTAGCTTGAAACTGTTAAGTTGCGATATCAATCAGTCAAACGTCAATGCAGGTTTCGGGGAAATTATTGCCGATTCAGCAGAAAAATTAATCAAAGAGCATGTAAATAGGTGTTCATACGTCATAAATATATATGAATGATTTTCAGTGGCGTATACTTAAAAATTATTCATCTATATTCTCTTAGTATCCCGTTTTACACATAGAACTTCCACTCGACATTTCCATTCGTTGCCATTCTGTCGCATTTCTATCGTTTCCCATTTCAGGCCACAATCTGTCTACAGTTCTTCTTCATGTTTTCTTTAAATGTCCAAGCTTTCTTTTCCCATCCGCTATCCATCGCAGAGCTATCATCGTCAATGTTCATACTTGCATCATACCACATGATTGCCCATTTCACCTCCATCTTCGTCTTTTGATAATAGTCCCCAATGATGTACAGTTTGTTCGTTTTAACAGCTCTAACTTTCTATTATATTTGACCAGAATATTTGCAGGATTCTTATTCTCAATATAACACTTCACTTCTTCAGTTTTTCACTTATGTTGTATCCTGTGCTTGATAAAGTCTTTTTTGTCGAAATGTTGCCGTGTATCATTATTGTTTTTGTATTTTGTAAAACTACAGTACTTTGTTTTTGCTACATAGTTTTACTGCAGTCTTCCCTTGTATCGAAAACAATAATTACATAAATATTAGCCACAAATATCGCCAATATCTAAAACAAGACAGCCAAGCATATTAGCCAAGCATAAATATCGATAACAATCTGAAACATTTATTTTGGAATATCCCCAGGTTGCGTATGTTTAAAATACCACAAATATAATGCCAATAAAATGTAAAATTGTCACCTTGTGGCAGAAAGTTGTTGTGAAGTTGTTGTGAAGTTGTTGTGAAGTTGTACACACATTGTTATAGAGAAGCTAAACTAGTGGAACTGTATCATAGGGTTCTCTACGGCAAAGTTGTTAAGACATTTGCCTGCTGTTCTGAATGTTGTGGGTTCGAATCTGGACCGAGTCACATGTGTAGTCTAATACCAATTGACAAGTAGAAAATGCATGCATTACACATGTCATCCAATTGACAAGGAGAAAATGCATGCATTACAATGTCATCAATTGACAAGAAGAAAATGCAGCATTACAAAAATGTCATCAATTGAAAAGGAGAAAATGCATGCATTACACTGATACAGGACATCAATTGACAAGGAGAAAATGCATGCATTACACATGTCATCCAATTGACAAGTAGAAAATGCATGCATTACACATGTCATCCAATTGACAAGTAGAAAATGCATGCATTACACATGTCATCCAATTGACAAGGAGAAAATGCATGCATTACACATGTCATCCAATTGAAAGAAAGATAGTGATAGACTGTCCATATTAGGAGAAACAGACTAGATCTGACAGGGAAACCACAGATTTGATTGGAACAAAAGAGCTTCAGACTTCAGTGAGAGAGAGAAAGTGACTGTTTAGATTAGGAGAAACAGACTAGATCTGACAGGGAAACCACAGATATGATTGGAACAAAAGAGCTTCAGACTTCAGTGAGAGAGAGAAAGTGACTGTTTAGATTAGGAGAAACAGACTAGATCTGACAGGGAAACCACAGATATGATTGGAACAAAAGAGCTTCAGACTTCAGTGAGAGAGAGAAAGTGACTGTTTAGATTAGGAGAAACAGACTAGATCTGACAGGGAAACCACAGATTTGATTGGAACAAAAGAGCTTCAGACTTCAGTGAGAGAGAGAAAGTGACTGTTTAGATTAGGAGAAACAGACTAGATCTGACAGGGAAACCACAGATTTGATTGGAACAAAAGAGCTTCAGACTTCAGTGAGAGAGAGAAAGTGACTGTTTAGATTAGGAGAAACAGACTAGATCTGACAGGAAACCACAGATTGATTGGAACAAAGAGCTTCAGACTTCAGTGAGAGAGAAAGTGACTGTCAGATTAGGAGAAACAGACTAGATCTGACAGGGAAACCACAGATATGATTGGAACAAAAGAGCTTCAGACTTCAGTGAGGAGAGAAAGTGACTGTTTAGATTAGGAAAAGCAGACTAGATCTGACAGGGAAACCACAGATTTGATTGGAACAAAAGAGCTTCAGACTTCAGTGAGAGAGAGAAAGTGACTGTTTAGATTAGGAGAAACAGACTAGATCTGACAGGGAAACCACAGATATGATTGGAACAAAAGAGCTTCAGACTTCAGTGAGAGAGAGAAAGTGACTGTTTAGATTAGGAGAAACAGACTAGATCTGACAGGGAAACCACAGATATGATTGGAACAAAAGAGCTTCAGACTTCAGTGAGAGAGAGAAAGTGACTGTTTAGATTAGGAGAAACAGACTAGATCTGACAGGGAAACCACAGATATGATTGGAACAAAAGAGCTTCAGACTTCAGTGAGAGAGAGAAAGTGACTGTTTAGATTAGGAGAAACAGACTAGATCTGACAGGGAAACCACAGATATGATTGGAACAAAAGAGCTTCAGACTTCAGTGAGAGAGAGAAAGTGACTGTTTAGATTAGGAGAAACAGACTAGATCTGACAGGGAAACCACAGATTTGATTGGAACAAAAGAGCTTCAGACTTCAGTGAGAGAGAGAAAGTGACTGTTTAGATTAGGAGAAACAGACTAGATCTGACAGGGAAACCACAGATATGATTGGAACAAAAGAGCTTCAGACTTCAGTGAGAGAGAGAAAGTGACTGTTTAGATTAGGAGAAACAGACTAGATCTGACAGGGAAACCACAGATTTGATTGGAACAAAAGAGCTTCAGACTTCAGTGAGAGAGAGAAAGTGACTGTTTAGATTAGGAGAAACAGACTAGATCTGACAGGGAAACCACAGATATGATTGGAACAAAAGAGCTTCAGACTTCAGTGAGAGAGAGAAAGTGACTGTTTAGATTAGGAGAAACAGACTAGATCTGACAGGGAAACCACAGATATGATTGGAACAAAAGAGCTTCAGACTTCAGTGAGAGAGAGAAAGTGACTGTTTAGATTAGGAGAAACAGACTAGATCTGACAGGGAAACCACAGATATGATTGGAACAAAAGAGCTTCAGACTTCAGTGAGAGAGAAAGTGACTGTTTAGATTAGGAGAACAGACTAGATCTGACAGGAAACCACAGATTGATTGGAACAAAAGAGCTTCAGACTTCAGTGAGAGAGAGAAAGTGACTGTTTAGATTAGGAGAAACAGACTAGATCTGACAGGGAAACCACAGATATGATTGGAACAAAAGAGCTTCAGACTTCAGTGAGAGAGAGAGAAAGTGAATGTCCAGATTAGTAGAAGCAGAGTAGATCTGACAGGCAAACCACAGATATGATTGGAACAAAAGAGCTTCAGACTTCAGTGAGAGAGAGAGAGAAAGTGAGTGTTCAGATAGTAACGTTTTCCAAACGTGAACCCGAACGTTCATTAGCTAAATATTTTTAAAAATAAAAAACCACTGTCATGCACTAACTGAGCGTGCATAGACAATTTCATACTGAAGCATCTACGCATTGCCACATTCACAACAAATCTAAAAACAAAAAGAAGCCGAATATTTTTTCTTCACGTTTTCCAACTTGACAAAAATATATACAATTCATCAAATTAACAAGTTGTACCCGACTTCCATCGGACCACAATATAGAAACAAATAGTACTGCTGTAGATAAAAACCGGAAAATGAATCAGAATGCGCTGGTGTGAATGTATCCCTAATTTTACAAGAAACAATACTTATCGTTGTGTACGGCAGTTGGGTTATTTTAGTGAACAATCTTGGCGCACACTGTGACAGTTAGTACGGAATAAGTTAATAAACAATTCGATTATCTTGGTTGGTAACAGTTTTGGGACCCGATATGATTTTTCTACCCAAATGTTGTAATGTTCCAGTAAGATGAACCTACACCACAATCTTAGCTTTGCTATCGTGGAGTACAGGGCCGTGTCATGCTATGATTTGTCTACCCAAATGTTGTAATGTTCCAGTGAGATGAACCTACACCACAATCTTAGCTTTGCTATCGTGGAGTACAGGGCCGTGTCATGCTATGATACAGAGAGGGGCTGCATCAGGTGGCTACTGAGGGAGCATAAGCAGAAAATCAAAATCACAATTATAGATTATTTTTAAGTGTTAAAACATTTAAGGGGCGGCATTTCGAAAACTTGCATCATACTGAGAGTAAATATACATAAAATACATGTTCCATTTTTATACAATGCTTCGATATAGACACCGCGTGCTGGAAATCCCTGTGGCAAGATCGCAAAATGTGGTGCTGTAACCACACAAGAGGAACTTGCTTAGCTGAGGATCGTCGTGTCGTTGAGGCACATAGAAAACGAGCTGCTGGAAAAGAAGAACACACAACACCCACATGTCTAACCTTAACTTTGCGTTCCTAACTTGAATCATGTATGCCCCACCTGTGGTAGGGGATTGTGTTCTAGGATTGAACTCTATAATCACCTCCGCACACACCAGGGAGGTGCAGAAGCACACGTCTGATGCTGCTGTCATTATCGCTTGCGATGGACAGCTATTATTATTATTATTATTATTATTATTATTATTATTATTATTACATGTTCCGTTTTCATACCATTGGGTATATATTTAGAATTCGGCGCTACGTCCATATTATTATTGAATACAAAGGCACATGATGGTTGACGTGGCCAATATCCCGCTGATGGAATTTTCTATACAATATTTCTTTGGTCCAGACTAGGTCGATCAAAGAGACCTTTTCGTTAAAATAATAGCACTCAACTAAAATGGATTTCAAACCTAAGACCACCATGTACAAAGAAAATGTACTAATAAATGTTCTACATCGGATTTCGCAATAATACAGTAAGGACATTAAACATCTAGGGTGGTCTATGAATTTGCCTGTGAATATTTCGTGGACACACGTTTTCTGAACGGAAACAGCTAACTGTCACTTGAAAGGAATTTAAGTGTACAGACGAACACTACAGTGCCATCTTTGTCAGGAAAAGGGCAGAATCAGTTTAGAATTTCTGGAAAAGCAGCACTATGATACCGGATGTAAATGTTACACTTACACGTTATAAGGTCTTTGTTTAATTACACGATAGTTAAGGAATACAATCTGAGTGTTACTTAGTATGTGCATGTTTAGAGTTGCCTTTTGATAACATTGTTGCCTTCTATCTCGGTGTCCAATCCGTGATGTCAATACCGTTGAAGATGTACAGTTTGTGTTATAAACGTATGATGTTAGTTTATAGACAGTTGAAGATGTACAGAGTTGTTGGGTTTATAATACTTTTATGCCCGTCTGCCCAGCGTGTTCGTAGCGCGTTGGACTACGGGTGACTATCCTCTGTGTGTGCGGGTTCAACTCCGCGGGATGGCAGAAAAAGCACAATTCTCCAGATTTACGGTGTTCGTGGCACCGAACCGAAGGGTTACGATGTCCATGGCACCGAGCCGAAGAGCTGAAAAACTCAAGTGCTTCTGGATCGGAAAAAAAATAATACTTATAGATTCAGTTTATAGCAGTTAAGATGTCAGAGTTGTCATTTATAATACTTATAGATGTCAGTTTATAGACAGTTGAAGATGTACAGATTTGTTGGGTTTATAATACTTCTATATACATGTTAAAGTCGTGGACTGTATTTCTACGGTGTGTTAAAAAAGTTAAAAGATTGACAACAATTGACAGAAATACATTCATCTTTATTTCGGTGTATCTTCTTCTTCTTCTGCATTCGCCCGCTCTCAATTCAGGCGTTACTTATGATGCGTGGTATTGCGCATGTGACTGATTTTTGCGTGATGTCTGCTTACCATTTCACTGGTATCCCTCGCAATAGCGGCGAGCCTTCGCCATCTTCAGAACTACTTGAAGATTAGATCCTTCAAGTGTGATCACAACAGAAACCTGTGTTCCGAACCACTTACCACGAGTCCTCATACCCTCAGGAATATCTTACGGCCCGTGACAATTAGTGAAATGCAGCTTCTCTATCGGATTTCCTGCTTTTTCTGCATGTGGTGATTTCGTTCTGTACGCATCGTATGATAAACACTCTTTAATGATTTTTTAAGCCGGTAAGTTTCGGTGTATAATGCTGTCGATAGCAATGCGACAGGTTCGATTGCTTGGGGGAAGTAGGTCAGCCAAATGATAGAGTTGACATTCTGAATGCCCTCATAGAGTATTCTTCAAAACCAATCCTCGTCACCTACAGATTGCTAGAGTTTCAATTGAAAACTGAAGTGCCCCTAAAAGAGCAGCACAACAGGCATATGAGTTGGCTCATCAATCAACATCGGACTGGAACGGTTAACCGCTGGATATTGTTGGAGAATTGCATTGAAGGTCGGTTCCTCCTGGGCATGTCTAGAGTGCAATGAAGGTCAAGGGGTTTTCCCCCTGGGCATGTCTAGAGTGCAATGAAGGTCAGTTCCTCCTGGGCATGTCTAGAGTGCAATGAAGGTCGGTTCCTCCTGGGCATGTCTAGAGAGTGCAATGAAGAGTTTCAGTTTCCTCCTGGGCATGTCTAGAGTGCAATGAAGGTCGTTCTCCTAGGGCAAAGTCTAGAGTGCAATGGAAGATATTTCCATATAAAACTGAAACCAACTTGGAAGCGCCTGTTGTTTAAAAAAGGTGATAAATATCCGATAGCAAACTCGCCCGTGTGTTGACGGGGCCCTCAAGGGAACAACGATAAGTAACATTGTGATCAACAATGCATCTCGTAGGAGGCGACTAAGGTAGGTGCATAGGAAAGCTACCCTAGTAAATAAAAAGCGACGAAGAAACCGGATGTGCTGGCCTACTTGTAGGCGCATAACTTGCACTACGTTCAGTTGCTCTTAGGCTCGGATTGCATACAAATCACAAATCCTCTTGTAAAGGATCAGAATTTTATGTAACCCAACCGCGTTCCGTGTGAACACCGATAATTTTGTCCCCAAGCTGGCCACGAACACCGAATGTCCCACGACACGCTGTCGCTACCGCAGCGTGTTATCACCATCCTTATCATTGACCGCATTCATTCTCTTGGTTATCACATTCTCTGTCTATTTGTCACATTCACGATGCTACGTTTGTCATATTTGTAGCTACCTAAGCAGAACAGACCAGGGCATTATATTTCGACTATGTACCGGGCACTGCAGACTCAACAAACACTTATATAGACTAGGAATAAGTCAAACAGCTCTCTGCCAGTGTCAGCAGGCGGAACAGACACCGGAGCATATCCTGCAAGACTGTCCTCTCCTGGGAGAGCTGGGAAGCAACATGTGGCCACACCCAGTTGACCTGAAAACTAAGCTTTGGGAAACCTGACAGACCTGAAGCTGACCGCCCAGTTTTGTGGCCCACAGTAAATTAAGCGCATGACCAGAGATCGTTGAAGAAGAAGATATTCTTAGCTGTCTAGTTACCACACCCAAGGGAGTACCAGAAATCAAACTTCTCAAATGAACTTACATACCTCGGAAGTATACGTTAGGCCGTGTACACGTGCGTGCGCATATGCGTTTGTCCTATATCCTGGTATCACCCACAAGCTATTAAAACGTGTGCCAACTAGTTAGAACCACGTGCCGTTTTACCTACAGGAAGATGGACTGGAAAATAACAATCTGTAAGCTCACTAGTCGTTACCACGTGGGTTCTATTAAAAAAGAAGATATTTTGAGGTAACTTGGTTGGAAAGAGCTTTGATGTAGGCCGACAAGACATAGCCATGAGCGTTTCTCTCTGATAGGGATTAGGTACATAGTTGTTAGTCGGAGAAATCATTTGTTTTTGCAATATTTCTTTCTGTGTATGGTGTATGTCACCTGTGTGTGTGCGTGTTATGTGTGTGTGTTCTATGTGTGTGTGTTCTTATGTGTGTGTTCAGGTGTGTGTGTGCAGTGGCGGCTCGTCATTAAGGGCAACTGGGGCGGTCCCACCAAAAATAATGTGTAACGTGTATTTATTATTATATAAATTAAAACATAACAATACAAAGCCATGATTTTCCAGATAATTTTTGTCTGGCCCCACCTACAGAAAGGATCACGAGCCGCCACTGTGTGTGTATGTATATATACTTGTGCGTGTGTACTTATGTGTGTTCAAATGTGTGTGTATGTACTTACGTGTGTCCAAATGTGTGTGTGTATTGGTTATTGGTTACTAAACTGACGTCATTGCACTCCGGTCAGTCCCATATTTGCTCAGTCTCCCCCAACAGATATCGAAGAGTATGCATACTGGTGGTTCCCGTGGTTCGCTGATTAAACACACCTCTCACTCTGCTTCTCAGGCATCCAGTGTGTACTAATGTGTGTTCAAGTGTGTGTGTGTACTTATGTATGTGTCCAAGTGTATGAGTGTACTTGTGTGTGTGTCCAAGTGTATGTATGTACTTGTGTGTGTGTCCAAGTGTATGTGTACGTGTGTGTGTGTCCAAGTGTATGTATGTACTTATGTGTTTGTGTAATAAGATGTGCGTCCAATTGTGTGTTCTAATTTGTGTGTGTTCAGGTGTATGTGTACTTATGTGTATCCAAGTATGTGTGTCTGTACTTATGTGTGTAAGTGACTATGTGTGTACTTATGTGTGTGTGCGCGCGTATGTGTGTCTCCAAATGTATGTGTCTGTACTTGTGTGTGTGTCTTAGTGAATATGTGTGTACCTATGTGTGTGTTCAAGTGAATGTGTGTGTACGTATGTGTTTATCTAAATGTGTGTTCGAACTCTGCCTCTCTACCTATGCAGATCTACATCAAATGTAGATTCAATCTATCTATCCATCCATCCTATCCTCCATCCATCATCCATCCATCTATCCATCATCCATCATCCATCCACCCATCCCCTCATCCATCATCATCATCTATCCAATCCATCATCATCATCATCATCCATCCATCTATCCATCCATCCATCCATCTATCTATCCATCATCCATCCATCCATCCATCTATCCATCCATCCATCCATCCATCATCCATCCATCCATCCATCTATCCATCCATCCATCCATCCATCATCCATCCATCCATCCATCCATCTATCCATCTATCCATCCATCCATCATCATCCATCCATCCATCATCCATCCATCCATCCATCTATCCATCCATCCATCCATCTATCCATCCATCCATCCATCTATCCATCTATCCATCCATCCATCTATCCATCCATCCATCCATCTATCCATCCATCCATCCATCATCCATCCATCCATCATCCATCCATCCATCCATCCATCCATCCATCCATCCATCATCCATCCATCCATCTATCCATCCATCTATCCATCTATCCATCCATCTATCCATCTATCTCTATCCATCCATCCATCTATCCATCCATCCATCTATCCATCCATCCATTCATCCATCTATCCATCCATCTATCTATCCATCCATCCATCTATCTATCTCATCCATCCATCCATCCATCCATCCATCATCCATCCATCCATCCATCCATCTACATCTATCTCATCATCATCTCATCTATCATCCATCCATCCATCTATCCATCATCTATCTCATCCATCCATCTTCATCCATCTATCATCTCTATCCATCCATCTATCCATCTCATCTATCCATCTCATCTATCTATCTATCCATCCATCCATCATCCATATTCTATCTCATCTCATCTATCCATCTATCCATCATTCTCTATCCATCTCATATATCATTATCTATCTATCTATCTATCTATCTATCTATCTATCTATCTATCTATCTATCTATCTATCTATATCTATCTCTCTATCTATCTATCTATCTATCTATCTATGTCTCTCTCATCTCTATCTATCTCTATGTCTCTCTTCTCTATTATCTCTATGTCTCTATCTATCTCTATCTATCTCTATGTCTCTCTCTATCTCTATCTCTATGTCTCTCTCTATCTCTATCTCTATGTCTCTATCTCTCTCTCTCTCTTTATCTCTCTACTTAAAGACAGTAAACAACTAACTAAAATATAAATTTGTCTCGCAATGTGTCAGCCTGTTTCTTTATATCTCCATGTATCTCATCATCAAGTAACTTATCCCTTCCGGAACTTGGCTTCCATGACTGCAATCCTGAAAAACTCTCTGTTCTGTACAAGTTGACCGGCATCAGCAGTAGTCATTCTCAGATCGTCAATGACATCTTGTACTCATCGTCTTCTAGGTCTTCCTCTCATTCTTCTTCCCGGCACCATTCCCTCCAAAATTATCTTCTCCAGACACTCATATCATTTAATGTGTCCGAAATATTTTATTTTCCTTGATGTTATGTTCTTTAATAGCCAACTCTCTTTAATATTGGACTACTGTAGAACAGAAGCATTTGTAAAGTGTCAGCATGTTTCTCTATATCTCTTTGTATCTATGTGTCTCTACTTCCAATCATGACCTTAACACTAGCTGTCATCTATTAATAAACACATATATCCTGTTAGAACAGGGAGACATACATAATGGACATCGCTAAACAATCAAGCTGGTGTATCGACAGAAAAGGTCATAGCTATGAGAGAGACCAACAGCACCAAGCAATTATTATAACGACAATAGCCCCATACATCATTCTCAGCTATAAATGACACATGTATGGTTACTACTAAACTTGGCACCATAAACAGGCTATAATACCATCCATACGACGCTCCTGTATATGCAAGGGGAATTAATCTAATGGAAATAATGAATGAAAGCAATTAGCAGATTTGGTACTGTTGTTTGCCTGTCCACTGTACATGTTCTATAGTTTGTTATTGTCCACTGTACATGTTCTATAGTTTGTTATTGTTCAATAGGACACGAGAACAAAGATTGAACTCCAATGTTAAAGCAGTTCTGCTGTACGGGTAAAAACATGAAGAGCGAATAATAGTAACTGCAATTGCAAACATTCATCAACTGGTGTCTGCCCAGAATAGAGGGACTAAGATGGTATGATAGGGTCACAAATAAGGAATTTATGGAGACATCAAGACATATTCTAGTGAACCAAGAGGTTAAAAAGACGCTGGCGCTGGATAAGACACACTTTAAGAAAACATGAGGGAATATACAAGAAGGGTCCTTGCCTGAACCGCAGGACAGGAAAGAAGGAAGGCTGAGAAACATGGAGACGAGATTTGGAGGCGAGATCAACAATATAAAGAAGAGCTGAAGGAGCTGCAGGAGATAGCAGAGAAGGAAGATTTGGCATGAGTTAGTTGAGGGCCTATGCCCCAATCCGGGTTTAAAAGGCAGAGAGAGAGTGAGAGAGAGAGAGAGAACAAAACACGCATTTGTACAGATTAGATTTTACGAACATTTCCTGCATGCATTCGAGATTGTAGAAGAATCACAACAATATTCACTCTAAAATATAGGACAGACAATTTGATTGTTTGCTTGTTTAATTATAGAACCATCATCAATGCGAATCTGTTAATAACCATTTGTGCTTCCATCTCTTCTTTATATAGAATAATCTGTTAATAACCATTTGTGTTTCCATCTCTTTCTTATAAAGAATAATCTGTTAATAACCATGTGTGCTTCATCTTTCTTATATAGAATAATCTGTTAATAACCATTTGTGCTTCCATCTCTTTCTTATATAGAATAATCTGTTAATAACCATTTGTGCTTCCATCTCTTTCTTATATAGAATAACTGTTAATAACCATGTGTGCTTCCATCTCTTCTTATAAGAATAATCTGTTAATAACCATTTGTGCTTCCATCTCTTTCTTATATAGAATAATCTGTTAATAACCATTTGTGCTTCCATCTTTCTTATATAGAATAATCTCAGAGAAGTGCATAAATATAGTAGCATCGACGACCTTCCATCTCTTTTTATATAGAATAATCTACAATAACTATTTGTGCTTCCATCTCTTTCTTATATAGAATAATCTGTTAATAACCATTTATGCTTCCATATCTTTCTTATATAGAATAATCTGTTAATAACCATTTATGCTTCCATCTCTTTCTTATATAGAATAATCTCAGAGAAGTGCAGAAATGTAGCATCGACGACCTTCCATCTCTTTCTTATAGAATAATCTGTTAATAACCATTTGTAGCTTCCATCTTCTTATATAGAATAATCTGTTAATAACCATTTGTGTTTCCATCTCTTTCTTATATAGAATAATCTGTTAATAACATTTGTCTTCCATCTCTTTCTTATATGAATAATATCAGAGAAGTGCAAGAAATATGTGCATCGACGACCTTCCATCTCTTTCTTATATAGAATAATCTGTTAATCAACCATTTGGCTTCCATCTCTTTCTTATATAGAATAATCTGTTAATAACCATTTGTGCTTCCATCTCTTTCTTATATAGAATAATCTGTTAATAACCATTTGTGTTTCCATCTCTTTCTTATATAGAATAATCTCAGAGAAGTGCACGAAATACGTAGCATCGACGACCTTCCATCTCTTTCTTATATAGAATAATCTCAGAGAAGTGCACGAAATACGTAGCATCGACGACACTACCTCCATCTAGTTTTTAAAAATTTTGAAAATTTTGTGATCATTTGTTAATTTTGAAATGACTTCTGCTCATGCAGTTCGTTGTATTACATTATTTATATTTCACTATCGAGTCAAACAGCCTTTCAAATTTAACAAAAAGAAAACATTTGAAAAGAAAAGAAACCAGTTCAATGTATCACTACAAAACTTTTGTTTTCAGGCAAAAATGCTACAAGGAGCCTGAAACAGAACAATATGTGCAAACTCGTACTTGGTCATAGAACACAATCAATCAATAAATCAATCAATCACTCAGTTCATAGCAGATTATAAAGCCTCAGTCGCTCCTCGTCTTCTTCTACTTCTCTTAACTTTCCTTGAAGCATAAGATATCAATTTTCCTTCAACAGATCTGTTCTTAAGGAAGCTTGTAGTTTAGTCCAGGTCTTACCTGCCTGTTTTCTTGCTCTGTCTATAGTTCGTCTCCGTGTCTCTCAATGTTGATCTCTGCCCCTCTTACCTCTCAGATTTCATTTCAAAGCCACATGTGGATGTCTGGCCTTCTGCCTTATCCCAACCCCTTACATCTCATACGTTTGATTACCTCGGTAATATTGTTGATGTCTTGCAATAGATAATCTCAGTTTTGTTTCTCTGGTCTCAGCGAATTCGGAGATTTCTTCTGAGACATTTTCACAAAGCCAAGACTGTCTGTCTTGGTGTTTGTTTTCATCTCTCGGATCCATACAGAGAACTGAATGAACTTTTGATTTGTAGATGTGTTAGGGAAGAGACCTGCTTGAATTACGTTGAGAAACAAAGAAGGAAGTGGTTTAGCCACTTAATAAGAACGCATCCAATCTCCACTGTAAGAGTCTTCTACAATAGAAAATCAAGAAAGGCGTAAGGAATACTACGAAAAATATGGTTAAATGGCATAGCAGAATCCTGTCAAAGAGCAAAATAACAATCACCCAAGACACCAGCAACAGCGCAAGACAAGAACAGAAAACCACGATAATGAGCAACAATCGGTTAAGTGTGACGACAAAAGAAAGAAGAAGGAGATAGAAGAAGGATTGAAGCTTGTACGGTGGTTATTGTTCGGTTTGGTGGCATTCATGTAAATAACTTTATTTATATATTGTCAGGATGGCTGGCGAGTATATTGACGAGCCGTTTCTAATACATACAGTTATGCTGACGTAAGTAACAAAGTCTAGCATAGTGAAACACGTAAAACAAATACTATAGTTTCACAAAATACATAAACAGTGACGATAAACAGCAACGTTTCGACCAACAAGGCCTTTATCACAAACGAACAAACAGGAGTGACAAATTAAAATGAAACACTAATGGACGACCAAATACCAACGTAGTAAGAGAAAATCTGGAATAAAAATGAATAACGAAATAAATGTAACACAAAAACACACATAAAAACTAGAAATAGAAAATAAACAATGAAACATCTAGTAAATATATAACTTGAATACATGCAACATATACCCATATAGATTATAAAGCATGGGAAGCGAAAGTACTAAGAAGCATAAGAATGTAATACATGCAATATATACCCATAGAGATTACAAAGCATGGGAAGAGAAAGTACTAAGAAGCATAAGAATGTAATACGTTGAGCCTGTGGTCGCAAGGTACCATACAAAGAAATCAACCGATTCTCCAGAGCAAATCGACTACGATCATCAGAGGAACATGATCGGATGGCTGTGACCTGGACATCGCAAGCTCCTGAATGGCCAGTATCATTGAAATGGGTAGCTACTAGATGTTTCATTGTTTCTTTTCTATTTCTAGTTTTTATGTGTGTTTTTTGTGTTACATTTATTTCGTTATTCGTTTTTATTCCAGATTTTCCTTAGCTACGTTGGTATTTGGTCGTCCATTTGTGTTTCATTTTAATTTGTCACTCCTGTTTGTTCGTTTGCTTGATAAAGGCCTTGTTGGTCGAAACGTTGCTGTTTATCGTCACTGTTTATGTATTTTGTAAAACTATAGTACTTTTGTTTGTACTGTGTTTCACTATTTACCAAGTTTTACTGCAGTCTTCCCCTATTTCGATAAAGGCTAGATATCAATTTCAATTCATATTAATTAAACCACATATGTCTTGACTACATTAGTACTATATTATTTGTATCGTCTAACGCTGTTTATCTTTTATTATGTCTGTCCACACCGGCTACTCATATTGATCTCTCCATCTTCCCTATTGCCTAGGAATCTTGTCAAACTCGTCCGTGGCCAACGTAACTACTGGCCTAAGCGCTATATTATTCAAGATGGAGGGTGAGGCGGATTATTCAAACGTTTTAGTAAACATATGGACATTTTAGTAAACATACGAACTCAAACAGACTTCTTTAGTAAACATAACAACAAAATAACGATGCCTTGTAAGTGCTGTGTACCAAAATGTAGATCAAATTACGATTGTAATTATATATGTATAATATAAGTTAATTTAACAAGTACCTTCTTCAGTAAACCTAACTGTTGTCAGTGTTGTAAACATAACAATAAAATAACGATGCCTAGCTAGTAAGTAATGTGTACCAAAATGTAGATCAAATTACGATTATAATTATATGTGTATAATTTAACAATTACCTTCTTTAATAAACATAACAACAAAATAACGCTGCCTAGAAAGTGTTGTGTACCGAAATGTAGACAAGGAACATATTCTATTGTATAATTATTGAAAGCACCAGCTATAGGACTCAGTATTAAAATAGATCAAGACATGTCTTTTACTGTTCACCTAAAGAAAGTTTCCATAGATAAGAGTTCCTTTAACTGGCTGTCAAATAGTGAAAAATTGAGAGATGGTTTCATGTTGAAAACCTCTTGTCCATGCAAATCATGAAAAGATTTAGAAGAGCACCAACTATTGACTATTACATGACAATGGCACATGATAATCTGGTTGAAGCAATTAGTTTATCATCCACAACAAGCATTAGTTTTGTGCCAGAGAAAACACTCCAATTCCCAGCTGAGCAGTTCCATCTGGTCAGAACTAAAGATAACAGAAAAGGGTATAACACTCAGTGTTTTGCTTTTATGACATATTAAATTGAACCTGATCTGTCCTCATATCATCTGGATATGGAGATAAGTTCTTAGCCACGACAAACCATAAGGAGACTGTCATACAAATTGTAACTACCAGTTATATGAAATTCTCATTAGACAGTACTGTATGTGTCTGCGGAGCTCAAAAAAGAAATATTTATTGTCTGCGGTTCCAACATTTTCCTCAACAATGATATAAAAATCAGGAATGTTCAATGCAATGTTCAGCAAGCTGCTTTTCACAAAAAAGGAAAGAAGCAAAATTCAGTAGTAGATAAATATATTTGTGTAATACTGTTTAGTTTATGTGCTAATCAAGTTGTAGTGTTGTGAAAATTGATTGGTACATCATTTTGTTTTCCTTGTTATCCTGTATCACTAGTGATCTCTTCGGACATAATGTATCAAAAGTTGTCACATAGACTTAATCTCCTTCGACATAATGTAACAAAAGTTGGCATGTAGACTATTGATCTCCTTCGACATAATGTAATAAAAGTTGGTATGTAGACTATTGATCTCCTTCGACATAATGTAATAAAAAATGGTGTTTCATTTAACTACACATATTTAATAGATAGGGGTGGACTGAAGTACTTATCACAAGATCTCACTGTTCTCTGCTTCATATCATATATAGTTGTTCAAAAGCCAATATCATCTGACTATGAAGATAAGTTCTTGGTCACGACAAACCAGAAGGAGATTGTCTACAAATTGCTAACTGCCAGCTACATAAAATTCTCATTAGACAGTCTGCATGTTCTGCGGAGCTCAAAAAGAAAAACTTTATTGTCCGCGGTTCCAACATTTGCTAACATTTTCCTCAACAATTAAGGAAAAATAAGGAATGATCAATGCAATGTTCAGCAAACTGCTTCTTCACAAAAAAGGAAAGTAGCAAAATTCAGTAGTAGATAAATATATTTATGTAATACTGTTTAGTTTCTGTGCTAATCAAGCTGTGGTGATGTGCAAATTTGTGACTGACTAATTCGTGGATTACTGATAAGTGATGTTAGTTTATGTGCTAATCAAGATGTGGTGTTGTGCAAACATGTAGCTTACTTATTCATGGATAACTGAATAGAGACTACCATAAGCTGATGTAAGTACAATAGTTATCATATTTAAAATTAATCTAAGTATTCTGTATAAAATTAAACTAAAATAGTATGTGAGAGCAACAACTATAGCTACTTATCAGAAAACATCTTCTGTAATACACACATGCATCCAACAACAAGTTTCTAACATCTGCAAGATGTATTGTCTAGATCAGCGTTTCCCAATAGTAACAGTCAATAGTTAGTCTGTGAGAATACACCGCCTCAGCCTGTGACGTCACATGGCAATATTGCCGTCCGCGCTGTGGCCAGTTAGTAACGTTGGCCACGCTTCGTCCAACTATTACGTTGTCGTTCTTCCTCGCGTTCCTACTGCTGCAACCTTTAGTGTGCAACTGTCTTCTATGCTGTCAGTCGTATTGCCTTTCCTTTGTACAGTCTTCGACTGTTCTTCTTCTTCCAACGCTACATATTGACCACCTGTTAACCACTCTGTGTTATATGTATGTAATCTGAGCTTAAGAGCGGTTGTACGTTGTGCCAATTATGCTCATTCAAGTAGGCCAGCCTATCCGTTTTCTGCGACGCTTTTTATTTACTAGAGTAGTTTCCCTAAGCCCCTACCTCAATCGCCTCTTACGACATGCCTTGTGTATCGCAGTGGTACTATTTTTGCTTCCTAGCGCTCATTGACACCACACGGGCGCTCGACTGTTCGTCATCCCAGTACAGGATAGCTATATCCTAAAGTGGGTCTATAGGCGAAGGATTGACTTCATTGCACTGGGTTTCCCAATATGGCTCCGACCCTGTCAGCAGAGATGTCATGCCATCTACCGAGGGGATTGCACAAAGTATGAACTCCGTAGCTCCGGCAACAATCCTATGGATCTCATGAACAAATTACACATCCTAGAGCTATCTCCTTCTACATATATATTGATCATCCATCACTCTACAACGATCTATATTGTGGGTCACCTCCATTAGCTGTAGCAATAAGGCCCCAACCTCTTTACTTTCTCTACGACCTTTCACGACCAAGTACTATTAGACCGTACAACCATTTCGTAAACTTATGCGTAATGTAAGTACTAACTCAGATGCTTATGGCGACAGTAAACTTATGCGTAATGTAAGTACTAACTCAGTTGCTTATGGCGACAGTAAACTTATGCGTAATGTAAGTACTAACTCAGATGCTTATGGCGACAGTAAACTTATGCGTAATGTAAGTACTAACTCAGATGCTTATGGCGACAGTTTATTAAGATAGTTGAACGCTTTCTGACAGACCCGACTGATAGGAAATGGAACTGGTTCATAAAGAAAAATCTGATAAGATAGTAGGACCAAAATAAAAGATCAATACTAACTTAATGTAAAATGAAGAAAAGTCAAATTGATTCTTTTTATTGTTGGAAAGAAATGATTGGAAAATATTATAGCTGCTTCTTCTTCTTCTTCTTCTTCTTCTTCGTTGAACGTTTCATATCGATCACTTGTTAACCACTATGGGGATTTGTTTGTGATCGGGAGCCTAAGAACGGTTTACGTTGTGCCAGTTATGCGCCTACAAGCAGGCCAACACATCCGATTTCTGCGACACGTTTTATTTACTAAAGTAGCTTCCATCAGTCGCCTCTTATAACATCCCTTTTTAGGTCGCATTAGTACTATTCTGTGCTTCCATTGCGGGCCCCGGCACTACACGGACGAATATTGTAGCAAAATGAAAAATAAATAGACAGAAGGAAGACAATGCGGAAGTTATGCGATGAATAATCATTGACTGGGAAAACAAAATAGTAATTAAAGTAATGAGGCACTTAAGGGAACTATCTTGCTGGTGGGAATTGATAGTCAAACAAAGTGTGCATGATAGGACCTGGTGATGATAATTAGCCATATATCAAACAAGTTAACCATCAGACAGCTGTCAGTCAGAGAATATAATCAACTTGTGTTTGAACAAAGTGACTGGGAAAGAACTGTTATCAAACTTGATACAAATGTAGGAATGTAAGAGAGATTGTTGTAAAACTAGTTATAAATACAGAGTCACCAAGTTCAATACAAATATGATTTAAATCTTTTGTCAACTGTTGTCTTGGAGGTATTCTCAGACAGATGGTAGGACAGAATTTCAAACACGGGGATTAGGATTAATAAATATACAATAAACATGTATTTAGGGAATCTGATTGATATACTGAAAATGCCCGCCTGCCCAGCGTGTTCGTAGCGGTTGGGCGACGGGTGAAAAGCCCCTGTGAGTGCGGTTAAATTCCACAGGCTGGCAGAAAAGCCACAGGTTCTCCAGATTTACTGTGTTCGTGGCACCGAACCGAAGGGTTACAATATCCATGGCAATGAGCCTAAGAGATGAAAGCTCAAGCGTTTCTAGATCGCAAAAATAAATATATATATGTACTGAAAATGAGATCGGAGTACTTTTGTATGTACTTTGTTACTGGTTATTGGATATTGTTTACTAAAATGACGTCATTGCACTCCAGGTAGATCCATAGGTGCTCAGTCTCCAACAACAGATATCGAAGAGACTGCATACTGATGGTTCCCGTGGCACTCTGATTAAACACACTCCTCACGCCGCACAAGCATCCAGCTTACTTGTACAACGTGTAATACCAAACTGTTTAAATCGCTGGATTGATTCAACATCTATTTTATTGCCTTATCCAACAGGTAGTCACGAAGAGATCGAAGACCATCCCCCTTATCCATCTTCAACTCCCCAACAATCGATACCACAAACACCTGCATGCACAGGACAGTATATCCACGTAAGCCTCTGGAGGTTATAAACTTCTATAGACGACCGGAATCCTGACCTTTTATATCTTGTGAAGCATTGACTGAGAGTTAGATACAACAACGTCCCAAGTAAATGGCATCCCATGACTCCAAACAATGAAGCATTTCCATTGTGTTTGCGTGATACGTTAAGACAAGTGGAATATAGTTTTTGATAAAATAGTTTTATGCGAATCTGGTCTTCTCCATTTCTGCTTGGAAAACTACCAACTAAAATATTTTTTATTCATTCCTTTTCCTCCCCCAACTGGTAAACTCGAGGGTAGATGAGACATAGGAAAACAGAGATAGAAAATTGTGGATAGCCTGACTTCATGGCACAGTAGAGCGTCAACATCTGAGTTGATAGCAAACATCAAAGATAAAGATATGTGGAGATCCATGATCGCCTACGCCAGCCGGCACAGCACCTGATGATGATTCTCCCTCCGCAGACACTGCTGGAGAAATTGTTATGGTTGGAGAAGATGTTTGAGAAGATGAGATCGGAGAACTCATGGATGTGTTCCTTGTGTAATGAGGATGATCTGATGACTAACTAACTAATTAATTAACTAACATCATGTTACAGCAATGTCGTTAATTCAGAGCTTCTTGACTTATGGGATATTTACTAGTCAAAGACACTGGGACCATTTCGAGAATTGCGACTTAATTATACTTCTTCTTCTTCTTTACGTTCGTTCTTTACCACCAATTTTAATCACTCGTTGTGATATGTTTGATCTTTGTCAAAAATGTGTATACGTTGCACATTGGTTTGGTAGGCCCCTAAACGCATAGATTTTCTACACGTTTAGGACACGTGCATCCGAATTCAGTCAAACCTCTTCAGCCGCCTTTTACGACATGCGTTGCAGGTAACAGTGGTTCTATTCTTTACACCCCAAATTTGGGCCCCGGTAACGCCTTGGGCGGGACTTAATTCTAAACAGCCCAGACAATGTCGTCTTCCTGGTAAAGAGAAAAGAGATAATAATAAGTATCTCATAAGTACGGTGAGCAGGTGGACGTAGCATTCATAAAAATTCCAAGTGTACCATAAAGTTGATCGTATAACATATCACAACATTGACCTATTGACACCTTTTGAAAATACATCATCACTGCTGACATTGAACAAACTACAAGTAAATGATTCTACCGTCAACTCACCTGTAATTTAAAACTCGTTACCTACTCACACTTTAGATGTTTTATTTATTTCCAAGCAAAACAACACACTTTAGCAATAAATTTTGACATCGGAATGACAAGAACTCACAATTCGAACCTAACATCTTCTTGAAAGAAAATTAAGATGAACCTTTACATAATCATTGAAACGATAAATCGTTGTTGCATGTTTTACCGCTGCAAAATGAGTTAAAGAAAGTAAGTACCCTTGAGACTTGTAAGTGTTTTAAAACTTCAAATATTTTCTCAAAGAGTTCCAGCATATGAAGATATCATTTACGACTGAGAGATTAGTATTCATAATGCATGCACAAATTATATTCGTCGATTGAGGGGTAGAAGTGTCTACGATAAAAATGTTCTACAAAAAATGTAACGAGGTAAAAGCTCTTACACGTATTCAAAAAGAGATTATCTTTTTAAAATATATTCTTCATCTTCTTCTTCTTCTGCTATATGTTTGTTTTGTTCAAAATGTTAGACAGGTGTTGCCTTTACGAATTCAGTTGGTGATGAGCTAGAGTGGCAGTTTTATTCCGTGTCTGATATATGAGAAGTTGTTAACTATATGATGTATACAAATGCCGCTTCCATTGATAGATATCCTACAATTATGTCTGGTTTGTAAGTTTGACTTCAGCGTGTGCAGTTCTGTAGCCTAGTCTGAACAATTCCATAAACAGGGATGATTTGTCTGCAGTAATCATTGATGCACATGATATCTTCTTTTTTATTCTTTGCGTTCGTTCTTTACGACCAATTTTAATCACTCTTTGTGATATGTTTGATCTTTGCCAAGAACGTGTATACGTAGCACATTGGTTTGGTAGGCCCTAAACGCATAGACTTCTACACGTTTAGGACACGTGTATCCGATTTCAGCCAAACCTCCTTTGTCGCCTCTTACGATATGTGTGGCAGGTAACAGTGGTTCTATTCTTTACACCACAATTTGGGCACCGGTAACCACTCGGGCGAAGAGGACATGCTATCGAGTGTCGTGACAGGTTGTGCAATCTTAAAATAACGTTCAATCTTAGTTACCTTTCAAGCATCCCATTAAACATACGATATAACATTGCAAGTGTGATCTTGTAGCTCTCAATGTTATTGTAGCCACACACCTTAAGCAGAGACTACTTGTCCTTCTGTTCTATCAACTAGTTATGTCAGTGACAGATTACGGACTTTACATGTTCACGACATCACATTCACACTGTTAACGACACAAACGTATTTAGAATGAAGACATGCTTATAGCACTTGACTGCACTAGAGATACTCCCATTGTGAGGATAAGATAGATATATGCTTAGTCTTCTCTCACTACGTTCCCGTCATTCTATCACTCAAAATGTTTGCGGGTTACTGCTGATTAGAGACATTCAGTGTACAAGAACACTAATGATATTAGGGGGATGAGAATCAAGCGTGACATTTCGTGGATGGTCCAAGTTGAGAGAACAATCGACCAGGTGACCCGCCAGTGTGTTGAAGGGGCCCACAAGACGATCAAAGAATAGTAACACTGCGACCTAGAAGGCATGTCGTTAGAGACGACAGAGGTAGGGACCTAGATCAGCTACCCTAGTAAACAAAAAGCGTTGCAGAAATCGGATGTGCTGGCCTAATTGTAGGCGCATAATAAGCACAAAGTACAAACGCTCTAAGGCTCGGATCACATACAAATCACAAAGAGTGGTTTAACAAGTGGTCGATATGGAGAGTTGGAAGAAGAAGAAGAAGAAGACCATGTGATCACAGTTACAGATCTACCGAAATGGGAAGAATAGATCCCAATAAACGGTACATGCTCAACTTCCGAGGTCTTCTTTTTCTTCTTCTTTGCGTTCGTTCTTTACTACTAATTTTAATCACTTTTTGTGATATGTTTAATCTCTGCCAAGAACGTGTATACGTTGCACATTGGTTTGGTAGGCCCCTAAACACATAGACTTCTACACAACTTCCGCGGTGTTATTATTACTCCTGGAAGAGAACATAGAGATTGGGACAACATTACGGTCGAACTTGAAATTAAACAGCTGATAGTAGATAATGCAAATGATGATCGTTGGGCATATGAAACAGGACCTTGAGAAGTCACACTGGGAATTCCTGGCTATTGCGCGTGGTAGAATGGTTGCAGAGTGAAGAGAAACATACAGGACAATTACTTCCAGCATGAGGAATGAGATCTTATTATAACAGTCTTTGTTCTTCTCAAGCGGCATCTGTTATAAACAAGTTATATTTCACAGACTTATCAACTTTGACTTCTCTCCTTTTTTCATCCTTCTCGTCTCAGAATAGCACTACTTCCATAACTCGACCAAATTGGAATCAATCAGACTTCCATTGTCCCCTTTTCCCTCATATCTTTCTGACTCAGGAGCTTGGTTATCAGTCTCTTGCTTTCAGGTCCTATCTCTCTGCTGGTCTTTCAGCGTCTCTCCCTTGGTTTCCCAACGTCACTTCTTCATACCCTTTCACGAATTGTGCGCTTCAGTGCACATAGTTGAGGTGTTTCTTCTTTATGAATCTACGTTCTACTCCGGGTGACAACTGACTGTCACATTATGTGTCTTGCTTACACTGCTTGATAAAGACATGTTGGTCGAAACTTCACTTTAGCCTTTTATTTATGCTTTGCTAGGTCTACCTTATTTATGTTTTGTTAGGTCTACCTTATTTATGCTTTTAGTCTACCTTATTTATGTTTGTTAGGTCTACCTTATTTATCTTTATAGTCTATATTTATGTTTTGTTAGGTCTACCTTATTTATGCTTTGTTAGGTCTACCTTATTTATGCTTTGTTAGGTCTACCTTATTTATGCTTTGTTAGGTCTACCTTATTTATGTTTTGTTAGGTCTACCTTATTTATGCTTTGTTAGGTCTACCTTATTTATGTTTTGTTAGGTCTACCTTATTTATGTTTTGTTAGGTCTACCTTATTTATGTTTTGTTAGGTCTACCTTATTTATGCTTTGTTAGGTCTACCTTATTTATGTTTTGTTAGGTCTACCTTATTTATGCTTTGTTAGGTCTACCTTATTTATGCTTTGTTAGGTCTACCTTATTTATGCTTTGTTAGGTCTACCTTATTTATGTTTTGTTAGGTCTACCTTATTTATGCTTTGTTAGGTCTACCTTATTTATACTTTGTTAGGTCTACCTTATTTATACTTTGTTAGGTCTACCTTATTTATGCTTTGTTAGGTCTACCTTATTTATGTTTTGCTAGGTCTACCTTATTTATGTTTTGTTAGGTCTACCTTATTTATGCTTTGCTAGGTCTACCTTATTTATGTTTCTGTATATTTGAAGAACAAACGCCCGTGTGGTGCCGGGGCCCACAAGGGAAGCAAAGAATAGTACCACTGCAAACTACAATGTATGTCGTAAGAGACCACTGATGTAGGCCCTAGGGATGCTACCCTAGTAAAAAAAAAGGGAGTGCAGAAATCGGATGTGCTGGCCTACTTGTAAGCGCATAACCGGCACAACGTACAATCGCTATTATGCTCAGATCACATACAACTCACACAGAGTGGTTAACATGTGGGCTATATGGAGCGTCCGAAGAAAAACAACAAAAGTCGTCAACAAATACATATTTTTAAAAGAAAACACTGGAAAACGTGTTAAATCTAAAGTTTATATTATACACGGTACATAATCTATGTATGAGTGTATAACATATACTTCAGTTATAACACGTTCTCTAGTGTTTATACATTTCTATACTCCATTTTCTTTCGTCTAGCTTAAAGTGCCAGTTTTAAATAGCTTTAACAGCAGCTATTATAGCGATTACACATTTTCTCCCAACTCAAAATGTCAGGCATAGTACGAGAATATGAACAAAACAAAACAATTTTTTTAATGAAGATAACAACAACACCAGTAGTTTCCAACAACACCAGTAGTTACCAACAACACCAGTAAAGTTACCAACAACACCAGTAAAGTTACCAACAACACCAGTAAAGTTACCAACAACACCAGTAAAGTTACCAACAACACCGTAAGTTACCACAACACCGTTACAGTACACAACACCAGTAAAGTTACCAACAACACCAGTAAAGTTACCAACAACACCAGTAAAGTTACCAACAACACCGTAGTTCCACAACCAGTAGTTACCAACAACACCAGTAAAGTTACCAACAACACCAGTAAAGTTACCAACAACACCAGTAAAGTTACCAACAACACCAGTAAAGTTACCAACAACACCAGTAAGTTACCAACAACACCGGTAAAGTTACCAACAACACCAGTAAAGTTACCAACAACACCAGTAAAGTTACCAACAACACCAGTAAAGTTACCAACAACACCAGTAAAGTTACCAACAACACCAGTAAAGTTACCAACAACACCAGTAAAGTTACCAACAACACCGAGTAAAGTTACCAACAACACCAGTAAAGTTACCAACAACACCAGTAAAGTTACCAACAACACCAGTAAAGTTACCAACAACACCAGTAAAGTTACCAACAACACCAGTAAAGTTACCAACAACACCAGTAAAGTTACCAACAACACCAGTAAAGTTACCAACAACACCAGTAAAGTTACCAACAACACCAGTGAAGTTACCAACAACACCAGTAAAGTTACCAACAACACCAGTAAAGTTACCAACAACACCAGTAAAGTTACCAACAACACCAGTAAAGTTACCAACAACACCGGTAAAGTTACCAACAACACCAGTAAAGTTACCAACAACACCAGTAAAGTTACCAACAACACCAGTAAAGTTACCAACAACACCAGTAAAGTTACCAACAACACCCGTAAAGTTACCAACAACACCAGTAAAGTTACCAACAACACCAGTAAAGTTACCAACAACACCAGTAAAGTTACCAACAACACCAGTAAGTTACCAACAACACCGGTAAAGTTACCAACAACACCAGTAAAGTTACCAACAACACCAGTAAAGTTACCAACAACACCAGTAAAGTTACCAACAACACCAGTAAAGTTACCAACAACACCAGTAAAGTTACCAACAACACCAGTAAGTTACCAACAACACCAGTAAAGTTACCAACAACACCAGTAAAGTTACCAACAACACCAGTAAAGTTACCAACAACACCAGTAAAGTTACCAACAACACCAGTAAAGTTACCAACAACACCAGTAAAGTTACCAACAACACCAGTAAAGTTACCAACAACACCAGTAAAGTTACCAACAACACCAGTAAAGTTACCAACAACACCAGTAAAGTTACCAACAACACCGAGTAAAAGTTACCAACAACACCAGTAAAGTTACCAACAACACCAGTAAAGTTACCAACAACACCAGTAAAGTTACCAACAACACCAGAGTAAAGTAATACCAAGTTACCAACAACACCGGTAAAGTTACCAACAACACCAGAAAGAAAAAACATTTTCATAAGAATGAAAGTTGGCAAAACCTTGGTTGAAAAACATTGAGAAACAAAAATGAAGTAGTTTGACCCCTTAATAAGAATGCATCAAGCTCTACAGTATAACTCTTCTACAACAGAACATCAGGAAAGAAGAGTTGACCTAAACGAAAAAAGCTGGTAAAATTGCAACAGAATCGAACAAAGTGCAAAAATAACAATCACCCACGCCACTAGAACAGCGCAAGACAAAAACAGAAAACTACAACACTGGACAATAATCCGGAAACAGTGCAACGACAGAACAAGACGAAGAAAGAAATTAAATAACAGACTAATAATCAAATAATTGAAGAAGTTAATTGTATATATATTTCCAAGACATTGGTTATACAGATGGTCAAATAAACTAGGATAGCACAGCTAGGATTAATAAAACTAGATTTTCATGAAACTAACTTTTCCCAGTCTATCTATCATTCTACATCTGTTTCAGATCACAATAACATTATAAGGTTATAGAGGAATGTTATATTAATGTTGTTGCTTGACCTAGAAAATTGTGCTGTTTGACTAACTCGGTCATTTCTAATCTGTCGATCTTTACAATCAGATGTATGTTTCGTTTTAATAGTTAGTCAATAAGTTATCAATGAGTTAGTTAGTTAGTTATTTAGTTAGTTAGTAAGTTAGTTAGTTAGTCAGTCAATAAGTTATCAATGAGTTAGTTAGTTAGTTAGTAAGTTAGTTAGTTAGTCAGTCAATAAGTTATCAATGAGTTAGTTAGTTAGTTAGTAAATTAGCCAGATAGGTCAGTTAGTTAGTCAGTTAGTTAGTTAGTTAGTTAGTAAGTTAGTTAGTTAGTCAGTCAATAAGTTATCAATGAGTTAGTTAGTTAGTTAGTAAGTTAGTTAGTTAGTCAGTCAATAAGTTATCAATGAGTTAGTTAGTTAGTTAGTAAGTTAGCCAGATAGGTCAGTTAGTTAGTCAGTTAGTTAGTTAGTTAGTTAGTTAGATAGGTCAGTTAGTTAGTTAGTTAGTTAGTAAGTTAGCCAGATAGGTCAGTTAGTTAGTCAGTTAGTTAGTTAGTCCTTCAGCCAGTTAGTTAGCAAGTTTGTTTGTTGAAATAGGGGAAGACTGCAGTAAAACTTGGTAAATAGCGAAACACGTACAAACAAAGTACTATAGTTTTACAAAATACAGAAACAGTGACGATAAACAGCAACGTTTCGACCAAAGGCCTTTATCAAGCAAACGACACAACAGGAGTGACGAATTATAGAGAACACTTACAAATGGACGATAACGGAAACATACAAATCGTCACTGTTTCTGTTCGTTAATTTTAGTTCGTTAGTTAGTTAAGATGCTAGTTACTTAGTTAAATAATTAGTTAGTTAAAGGCTAGTTTTTTAGTTAGTTAGTTGTTTAGCTAGTTGGTTAGCTGCATAGTTAGCTAGTTAGGTTATGACTCTCTCTATCTCTATCTCTCTTTCTCTCACTCTTTCTCTCTCTCTATCTCTCTCTCTCTTGTACATTTAAAACCTGATTTTGGTCTAGGCTCTCAACCAACTCATGTCCAAGTCTTCATATCTTCACCTATCTGATGTAGTTCCTAGCTCCATCTCTTTCGTATATCGGTAATCCCTGCCTCAAAATCTCTTCTCCATGTACGTTTAGACCTCCCTCTTTCGCTTTCCCTGTGGGTTCCAGAAAAAAGCACTTCTTGTTTTATTCCCCATAGATTTTCTCATCGTGTGTGACCTATTAAGCACCAGCGCCATTTCTTTAAGATGGTATCACCGCCATTGACCAGGACATCATTATGACAACAGTGATTCTGAAACCAATTTTTCCACTACAGGTGTATTAGTTCTAATATTGGACTCTACAGTCACCTCCGCACACACCAGAGAGGTGCAGCAGCACACATCTGAGGCTGTTGTCATCATCGCTTTCGATGGATGGTTATTAAATACACAGTCTTATTCTTCTTTTTCGTTCGCCCGCTATGAATTTAGGCGTAGCCATGGCGCCTGATGTGGCGCTTCTGACTGATTTTTGTGTGAAGGCATGCTTACGGTTTTATTGGTTTCCTTGCCATACAGGCGGGCCGACATCAGAGGTTATGTATATCTAGTAAGAATGTCAGCTATTTCTAATTGGATAGAAATAATAGAACAAACATACACACACACATACACACACACACACACACAACACATAGACTTCCCATTCCCATCCCCCTCCCCACACACACAACACACACACACACACAAACCATAAAAAAGATAACGATTAGTACGAGAGAATTACAATAGGAAATTAAGGAAACAAAATATATCCCCATAGAACAGACTGCCAAGAAACAACACACTTGACTAGAACACAGAACACACACGTTATGAGAAGAACAACATGTGACAATTATCACATGTTAAACACATAAATGGCCGAAGTTTCAACATAGCAGAGATCAAGCTGACATTACAAGATACAAATCAATGTGGGTAGCAACGGTAGCATATTTTTCAGTTGGAACTAGAGACCATGCTAAGTTGCCAGAATCAATAGATATAAACTGGAGTCAGATCGCCAGCCATTTTATGAAACAAAATGTGCTTATGTCTGCCTCTTGCTGGAATCTATACATTTAAACACATTTTCTTATTTGACTTTATTAACTAGGCTGGTATTATAAATTCCCTAAGGGAGAGAGGGCGTGTACATGATTCAAGTAATAGTGATAAATCTACAACTCTAACCAGACTGTAAGAATTCCAAGTCAAATGTGGTGTAGCTAGACAAGAACACTTAACCAAAGAAGAATAGTAAACAAACAAAGAACCGGCGTTGTTAGTCGCCACACGCTGAGAGACATACTGAGGGGGAAGATCTGAGTAGGAAGCTTTCCAAATGGTGTGTAGTATTAATACATTGGTTTAGTTTAGTTTAATCTGTGGATCATCATCACTGCATTTATGGACTAATGTGTACAGTGATGATGATCCAACAACTAAACTAAACTAATATATTAATACTACACACCATTTGGGAAGCTTCCTATTCCCGAGAACTGTACGAGGACTCAAGGCAAGTGGTTCGGACAACAGGTTTCCTGTAACTATCACACTTGAAAGGTCTAATCTTCAAGTACATTTGAAGACAGCGAAGGCTCACCGCATGACGAGGGACACCAGTTAAATGGTAAGCAGGCCTCACGCAAAAATCAGTCAGAAGAGCAATACCAGGCATCATGACTACCGCATGAATTGGCAGCTGTCGTTGGTAGAAAAAAAAGTAAACTAAACTAGACTAATTTATTAATACTGCACACCATTTGGGAAGCTTCCCTTTTCCTTATACTTGTATGCAACATATATCTCGTGTCATTTGTAACTGTGAGCTTAAGGAATAGACAATGTTAGCTTGGTATTCCCTTTCAAAAGCCTTGTATTTGAAGAGTAAATACCTTGGCGCTTGCTCTTTCTTTGATAACCATCTGTTCTGATGCACCAGATAACATGTTATTGCAGCAGCAGACCTTTGCTGAAATCATAACTGAGATGCGTTTCATATTTACGGAGCATCTCGTACTTGAAGTTAGCATGGCTGACTGCTGATAATAAATATATAACTGGAATGTTTGGGGGGCTGCTGACAATAACTATGTCAAATAACTATGTCAAATAACTATGTCAAATAACTATGTCACATGAATTTTGTTAAGATGAATGAAGGAAGGGGTGCATGGTGAGTATAAATAAATTGTATATTTCATTTTTCTTTTTTTTTAAAACAAGAAACAACAAAACTGTGGTTACTGCCTGTAGTGTCGCTATTTAGAGCGGTGTAGAACAGTTGAAACGTGAGTTATTGAAATACTTGGATTCTCCGAAAGGAGTTAATTCTTATTTTTCACGTTTGTTGGCCTACACGCTCTAATATAACCAATAAAAGGTTCGCCTTAGGTTGAAATAGCGTGCCTCGGCATAAACAGGTTTTACTCCCCTACTTAACAAACAAACAAACAAACAAACAAACAAACAAACAAACAAACAAACAAACAAACAAATGGTACGAGAGCCTGAAACATTTAATGGCCGCATGGTTAGTGCAGTCGCAGCGAAGCTGTCCAGGTTAGGATTTTTCATTTATGCCAATAATATTTTTAAAAATACGTGGCATTGTCGTGAACTGAACACGGGTCTCCCGGCATGGTAGCCACGCTCTAACCCATGCGGCCAGACATTAGAAATGAAGAAATCAGAAGAAGACTGAATGTGAAATTGCTTATGGGGAGGTAACTGGTCTAATACAGAGATCCTTCTTCGTTTTCATCCGGACTTGGAACCAGCAACGGCTTAGTTTCTTGCTAGTATCATCATTATCAGAGATCCTTCTTCGTTTTCATCCGGACTTGGAACCAGCAACAGCTTAGTTTCTTGCTAGTATCATCATTATCAGAGATCCTTCTTCGTTTTCATCCGGACTTGGAACCAGCAACAGCTTAGTTTCTTGCTAGTATCCTCATTATCATCATCAAATATCTTATCCTAAACAGAACTTTGTCACTCTAAACTTCTTTCGGAATGTCTCTCTTTCATAGGTCAGGTGTCTCAACTCTGCCTCCATCATGCTCAAATCATCAGTTACGTCCTGAATATATCTTCTCCGTTGTCTTCCTCTTCTCCTCTTCTCCTCTTCTCCTCTTTGCCGGGAACATTCCTCACATAATGGTTTCTCCAATCCTGTGTTCTTTTTGTTAATGTCGAAAATACTTTAATTTTCTAGTTTTTGTTTAGGTTTTATTTTTTTGCAGAATCATGTTTCTTTGATTTTGAGTTATTTCTGGATATATCTATTTGTTCTTATCTCCGTTCATCTGTAGCATGTATTTTACAAATCATATATATGTTTTTTTACTGACTTGTTAAATGTCTGTGTTTCACACCCACACACTGATGCTGGCAATATGCATGCTCTTAGTATGCTGGTCCGCATGCTCTTAGTATGCTGGTCCGCATGCTCTTAGTATGCTGGTCCGCATGCTCTTAGTATGCTGGTCGCATGCTCTTATATGCTGTCGCATGCTCTTAGTATGCTTGTCCGCATGCTCTTAGTATGCTGGTCCGCATGCTCTTAGTATGCTGGTCCGCATGCTCTTAGTATGATGGTCCGCATGCTCTTAGTATGCTGGTCCGCATGCTCTTAGTATGATGGTCCGCATGCTCTTAGTATGCTGGTCCGCATGCTCTTAGTATGCTGGTCCGCATGCTCTTAGTATGCTGGTCCGCATGCTCTTAGTATGCTTGTCGCATGCTCTTGTATGCTTGTCCATGCTCTTAGTATGCTGGTCCGCATGCTCTTAGTATGCTGGTCCGCATGCTCTTAGTATGCTGGTCCGCATGCTCTTAGTATGCTGGTCCGCATGCTCTTAGTATGCTGGTCCGCATGCTCTTAGTATGCTGGTCCGCATGCTCTTAGTATGCTTGTCCGCATGCTTTAGTATGCTGGTCCTTGTTTTCTACCCTTGTACGAGTGAAATGGATTCCTGAGGGCAGAGTGCGAGTATGTTTAACCAGCAAGCTACGGGAACCATCAGTATGCATACTCTTCGATACTTGTTGGGGGAGACTGAACACCTATGGGTCTGCCCGGAGTGTAATGACGTCAGTTTAGTAACCAATAACATTGTTTTCATATTATAGTTCGTTCCAAAATTCGTGATCACACCAAGGTTTAATTTGTACGAAATCTATCTGACGGATACCAGTAATTTTTTGCGTGCAGTATTATATACCTCACGACGTTACGAATCCATGTTTAACTAATTGGTAGGTAGCTTAGTTGATGAAAAAAACGTTTTTGTTATATAATTTTGCATAAGCACAACAAAATGATCATCAAAGTTTAGAACTTACAGTAATACACAAAATGGTGGCGAATGATTGCAAAGACGTATTCCTATTACATATTATAAAAGAAAGGTCACATAGTGAACAAATGATACCTGCCACTTCTATAAATGAAAGTAAATGTTGCGTACATACGCTAATGACAGTCGGTAGGAAACATTATGAACTGATTAATTCCACGGGATTCCCGATTTTGGCGTGCACTGGATTGCATTTGGAACATGGAAATGCTTAGTTATAGACAAACTTGACAATCGTACTGTGAAATTTCGATAAGTATACCAGATCAACATTGCGGTAAATTTAGTAATAACATATAATAAAATTCTTACAGAATTAAAGGTGTGGGTGGGCAAAAAATACTTTGGAGCGTCGTCACTCTTATCTATATAAAAATGCAAAAATCAAGAATTTTTGTCACGTGGATGATTTTATATCGGTCGGTAAAGATGATCACGAATTTTAGAACGAACTATAGTTGCATTCTGTAATGTTTTCTCTCACCAGCATGCCCACACCAAACGGACAAACTTTCTCTGTTAACCTGTTAAACTGTGTCTAGACTGTGCATCCATAGTCGCGCGATAAACTACGAGTACATTTGCTTTGGTTTTTTTTAAACTGATCCAGAAGCACTTGAGCTTTCAGCTCTTCGGCTCGGTGCCGTGGACATCGTAACCCTTCGGTTCAGTGTCACGAACACCGTGAATCTGGTGAATCTGTCCCTTTTCTGCCAGCCCGCGGAATTGAGCCCGCGCTCAGAGGGAGCTCGTCACCCGTAGTCCAACGCGCTACGAACACGCTGGGCACGCGGGCCTTACATTTGGTTAAAGACATGACATACTTCAATATATGATGACTGTTGTGTCCATTTGTCTCTTGTATCCTTTGCTTGATAATATTTGTTTAGTCCATAGATTACCAAACTTTTTCGGCCCACCACCCACTTTGCACGACATAATCTTTGTAACACCCCCTCCCCATTAAAACAATTTGTCAACAACCCCCATATAAATATATATATATATATATCTACTATATATATCTACTATATAATATATATATATATATATACATGTTCTATTTTCACTTTCACATAGAAAATTGATATATATTTCTGTCAAACATAGTCAATTTTCAAATGATTATATACATGAAATAGAAAATTGATGAAAAAAAGATAGTGTAAGACGGGCATAAGATGAATTAAAATGCAGAATTCAAATTTGTTATGATTATTCAATCGCCAAATCACGAATAAAAACTCCCCCGTAAGTTTCTGAACCCACTACGCCCCCCTGGAAGGCTTCAGTGCTCACTGGTGGGCGGTACCGCGACTTTGGAAACCCATGGTTTAATCAAATCGTCACATGGTAGTTTTCTCAGTTATTGTTTGCTGCACTGACGCCACATTACTCTGGGCAGACCCATCGGTGCTCAATCTACGCCAACAGATATCAAAGGGTATGCATATTGTTAGTTTCTGTGGCTCACAGGTTAAATACATCCCTCTCTCTACTTCTCAAGAATCCATTTCTACTTGTACAACGTGTAATTTCAAATTCCTTAATTCGCTGAAGTGATTCAGTGTCACTTTTAGTAATCTCATCCAACAGTAGGTCACTAACTTTGTTTTCCTTATTACCAGTGTCCATGTGTGCGTGTGCGTGTGCGTGTGCGTGTGTGTGTGCGCGCGCTATTTATAACATAATTATTTCCTGTATTCATATTTTACTTTTATCTTAATATACTATCGCCATCTATGTTTGTCTGGCATAGTAATGTGTTCTCAGTGGCGGCTCGTGATCATTTTTGTTGGTGGGGCCAGACAGATATTTTCGGAAAAAAACATGATTTCGGTTAGGATATATTTTAATTTATAAAATAATAAATACACGTTACACCTTATTTTTGGTGTGGCCCGGCACCACTGGCCCCCAAGGACGAGCCACTGTGTGTTCTTATTTTCATACATCAAACTATGTTTGCCTGCAAAAAGTAATTCGTTTACTGAATTTTGCTCTGAAGTGTCTCCAAACATATTTATGTTCTATTTATTACCAAACATTATACAGGCTGCCGGACAGTTATATAAACCCCAGCAGAGCTAGAGTACCGTTTAAACAACTTTTCATGGTGATCCGGGCCCGTGTTTATGGCTATCCCAGTTGACTGGTGGGGATAAGTCACACCAGATATTCAGAATAATCCAATCCTTAGCTTGGGTCTATTACTACACCGTATGACGTAAGTGATAGTATGAGACTATCTGAGACTATCTGAGACTATCTGATTCCCTTCATTATATTTTTCTATTTTTGTTTCCGGTTCCAGAGATATTTCTTCTTCTTCTTCTTCTCACTCTTCATATCAACCATTTGTTAACCACTCGTTGTGAGCTCTATGTGATCTGAACCTAGGAGCGATTTACATTGTGTCAGTTATGTGCCTACAAGTAGGCCACCACATCCGATTACTGTACCGCGTTTTATTTACTAGTGTAGCTTCCCTAGGGCAGCGACCTCAGACACCTTTACTACATGCCTTGTGGCTCGGAGTGTTACTATTCTTTGCTCCCCTTGAAGACCCAGGCAACACAAGGTCATTTCAAGAGATGAACTCGGCGTAGTTGTGACACGTAAAATGTCATCTTTAACTGATGTCTGCGTGAAGACTTGCTTTTCATTTCGTTAGTATCCATCATAATTATGGCTTTCTCCGACCATAATTTCTTGTAATTATGATCCACAAGTAAAGATCAAAGTTTCTTGTAGTTCAACCTTATATTGGGCACACACTGAGAATTTTGCCCATTTACGGCACGTTTTCACTAGCGTAGCGTGTTATAAACTGAGTAGAAATGAGAAAGAACGAAGGAAGGGTGGGGTGATACAAGCATTTATAGAACGTAGAGACACTATGTGGGCGTCTGTAGCTTAAGCGGTAGTAACTTCGATCACAACCCAAGAGCACCTGGTTCAAACTCCGTGCAGGCAGTTTGGAAGCAAATGTGTTCCGCGGAAAAGGCGGTAAAAATAGACCTCATTGTTCAGAAAGAAATGCAAACTACTAACGTATAATGGTGCCTAGAAAATCAGCGACTCGTTTACTGTGGTTAATGGTAAGGTCCTGTATAGGGTATGTCATGATTTTCATTTCAGAGACACTAAGCACAGACACAAGAAAAGTGCAGCGTATACCGAGTCCTCTACTGGACCAAAGATGTCATAATCTAGCACTGGGATGACTGAGAAAACAGTTTTATTCATCAGACCATATGCTTTTGTATACAATCCTCAGATATAGAAAGTTGATATCTCCATGTAGTCTATGCCAAAGAAAATACTTCATAGAAGGAGAAACTGGCTCACAAGTGGATGTACAAAAGGAGTGAATGGAGTGATTAAAAAACGAAAAGAACAGCGTGCAACGTAGAGCAGTCACTGTCAGTTTCCTTAGCCAATAATACCCACAAGACCTCTGGGTTCGCGTACACATGGATAGGACAGTAGAAAGACAGTAGTAAACAATAGGTGAGGAGATGAGTGTGCATAGAATATGCAAACAATGGTAGAGACACGATCAACGTGCCAACAGAGAAGTTCTGTCATAACTTTGATGTAGAAACCTAGACAATCAAGAAAACAACGGAGAAACTGTTGAACACCAAGCTTAACCTACAAACTGTTGTATTTTAAACAGAATTGCAAAGTCAACATTCCAAGCACTTTAGTCCAGAAAATATTCACTGCCATCGACCCTACTATTTCAAATGTGCAGTCAGTGCAAGATCGTGGTGAAGTGGATGATGTCTCCCATTGAAACTCCATGACATAAGACAGAAACCGACTCACTAAAAGGGTGTTGCAAAATAGCAAACAGATTCCAAAATAGTAAAATAGCAACCACGTAATATAAGAAGAAAAGGAAGATTAAACCAATTAGAATGCCACCAATACTAATTCATAACCAATAACAAAATATGCTCAGGTGAGAACAAGTTGTCATTCTGCATTTCAGAAAAATACACAATCGATTTTGCAGCTTCATGTATACAACATTTTTTAACAAATGACAATACAGCAATCTGTAGATGTGAAGAGGCAACCCAAATTGTAATCTGTAGATGTGAAGAGGCAACCCAAATTAAAGAGCACATACTCCAAGACTGTTCCTAATATGATATATTAAGGCAAGCTCACTGGCTTAGGAAAAGAACACTGGAATAAACACGAGACGGACCTTTATCTTTCTTTCTTTTCTTGTTAGAGGTTTGTTGCCGAGTGCCGTGGTTTTCTGATTATGTCTTGTACCGTTCTAGTGACTTGGGTGACAGTTCTTTTGCTTTCGGACAGTATCTGCTATGTCATCTGTCTATCTTTTTCGTAGTCTTTTCCTTTGGCTTCTTTTCTGACGTTCTGTTCTAGAAGATCCTGCATATGGTAGAGTTTGGTTGCATTCTTATTAAGTGGCAAAACCACTTGCTTCTTTGTTTCTCAGTTTATTTCAAACAATTTATGTCCCAACTTGCATTCTTACGCTGTTGTTGTGGACTGTCTTTTATGGTTATGTTTTGTTATTTTATGCGATCGACGTCTTGACACATTGGGCATTTTTCTGCGTGCTCTGTCCTCCGCTGCAGCCATCGTAAAGTCCATTTGCTTACGGTACCCATGATAAGCTGATTAGCATACCTTCTCTCTCTACCACGAAGACGACACTGTCTGACATGTCCAAACTTAACTCCTAATTCTCGCACTCGTTCCAGTGTCTGAGACTCGCCCATATCACATAAATGAGAACTTGCGACATTGATAGCATCCATACTTCTGCTAGTTCGAGTGACTTGCAAAAAAGTCAGCACGTTCGTTACTCTGTATTGTCTTTTCTTATGTTGTTGGTAGCATTTCGTAGCCATTGCATTTCACATATAGTTTTTTTTTGGTGACTGTGCTTTGTGCATTGTCCATG
Source organism: Arion vulgaris (assembly GCA_020796225.1). Classification (NCBI taxonomy): domain Eukaryota; kingdom Metazoa; phylum Mollusca; class Gastropoda; order Stylommatophora; family Arionidae; genus Arion; species Arion vulgaris. Next base: position 50,844,769 of record CM036760.1, on the reverse strand, counting down.
TTTGGCTCTGGTAACATAAAGTAGGCATGAAAATGCTGTTGATCATTTATTGTTTCGCTGTCCGCGAGATGTGTGGGTTTCCTAACAATGGAGCTACCTGTTAGGTTACAGCATTTGCTTTTTGCACAATAGCACATCTCTGTTCCTATAGCGAGTCTCTGTCCAGTATTCCATACATGAACTATAAATAAAATATGACAGCTAAATAATAGATGATATTCCGAATATATGCAATTATTTTAAGCGAATAAAGAGATTTTTAAAAAATAGTCGTGATAAGTTAAAGTTTGCGTTTCTTGATTTGCTGTGTTTTAGCATTTGTTCTATGTTTTTTTGTCCTTCTCTACTTTTTTTGCCGTTTGGCGCAGCAGGTTTAAATGATGATCGGTTTCCGAGATAGTGCACGCTCGGTCGCTTGATATGATGTGGTCTTGTAGAGTTTTAAGATGTCTGTAACTCCATCAACTCATCTTTTTCATGGTCTGCTCCTAAATGACTGTATTTTCAGGCTGTACGCTGTTGCAACTGGTGTATTCGGCTTCATTTTCACCAAGTGTACAAACCATTTGAGTCTCTGTTTTTTAATGAATCAAATAATCTAGACGTTGTTGTGTACCTTTATTGGTGTAGTATTTCTTTGATGTTGCATCTACCTGTTGTCTACCTGTCATCTACCTGTTAACTTGATGTCCACGTTTTATGAGTATATAATAAATACAATTTATCATAGCCTTCGCCCGAGTGGTTACCGGGACCCAAATTTGGGGTGTAAAGAATAGAACCACTGTTACCTGCCACGCATTTCGTAAGAAACGACTAAGGAGGTTTGGCTGAAATCGGATGCATGTGTCCTAAACGTGTAGAAGTCTATGCGTTTAGGGGCCTACCAAACCAATGTGCAACGTATACACGTTCTTGGCAAAGATCAAACATATCACAAAGAGTGATTAAAATTGGTCGTAAAGAACGAATGCACAGAAGAAGAAGATCATAGCCTTATGATATGAAGTCACTTCACATTTCTAGACCCTAGTTTGCAGAGGAAGGAGGGCCAGTTACTTTCTTCACGTGTGGAACATCGAGTGATGGATTGAACCCTCAACCCTCTTGTGTCCGAGATGACAGGCGGATGCTTGTGTCCTGCCCCCTTTTCAAGTATACAAAATTACTTATTTATAAAATTGTACAACAAACATAAGTAATTGATAAAGAGATGTAAAGATGATAACAATATTGAAGAATCTAACGAGCATTCCAAGCACTTTGTTTTAAGAATGTCAAACATATGCACTAAATAATACAAGCTACATTTGTCCTGCGTCAGGAGTTTGTGATCTGGGAAGAATATTAAGTGTGAAAGTACAGATGGATGTCTGGTATAATGCGCAAGAGACCTGCTGCTGTGTTGCCATAGCAAAATGGTAATAATTCATGACTGTTTCGTGTGCTAATTTTGGAGCTTCGTGGTCGCGGTAGTGTTATTTTATGCAACACTTAACTGATATTCTTTGCTTTAAATCGTATACTAACAAGTTAGTATCCCGACTTAAACATGATCCTCTTTGAAATAAAAATCTTGATCTTCTACTTATTAACCAAAAAAACAACTGCGAATGTAGCAACACAAAAGTATAAAAGTTTACTAAGCACTGCTAGATTATTATATTTAAAAAGTTGTTTCTTAATACTGGAACTGGGTGTATTAGCGTAAGCGCTCGACTATTAACTCGGAGACCAAGGGTTATGTGTTCAATCCGACATTCCATACTTGAGGAAATGACTTGGTCCTCCTACATTCTGAGAGCCGCGGTAGCGTAGTTGTTAGTGAACTCGCTTCTCAAGGCTGGTGGTCTGGGTTCAACTCCCGTAGTGTGCGTGGAATTTTTCCAGACCGCGACGGCTCTCAGGTCGACCCAGCCTCAACTGGGTACCAGACATACTCTGGGAAAGTAAAGGCGGCCGGCGTGATGCTGACCACATCACCCATCGTGTGCCGAAGGTCAATGAAAAATACAGGCCTAACACTGTATTGCCCTATATACCACGAGGTATGAAAGGGTTCCTTTACTTTTTTTACTTACCTACATTCTGCACTCCCAGCCCTTTAGCTGCTAATGACGTGTTTAGACGTTTTTACCATTCACTGCTAAAGACGCATTAACACGTTTGTTATTATCTCTCCTCTGTAGGCTAAAGACGTGTTAACACGCTATACATTTCTGCTGTCACTGCTATAGGCGTACATTCACGTTTGTGATCTAGAAACAAATAGTAGCTATTTTTAGTTTCGTCTTCGGAAAGCATGTAGCAGTGAAAGGGCTAGGATCTATAAATCTGAACTGACAGACACTACCAAACCCTAAGGCCTGAAATGGCTATATGGCTAATATAATATTGAAAAAAAGATAGCACGTTATAGTTTAGATATAAACTAATAATTTTTCGAGTTTTATTTCATTTCATCGAGGAAGAGACCCAAAACAAATTCTACTAAATTAGATTATGTGTCTTTCTCTCAACCTCAAATCTATTTGTATCCATACCTTTGATATGTGCTTCAAAAGTTCGTCTCTGTGTACCTCACTAGGGCTACCATTTTTCCTCTGTCCCTGTTGTTCTTTGCATTGCATTTTTCGGCCGCCTTTATCTTATATTATTTCATTTACCGGACGGAAGAGTGTCCGGCCGAATAGATTAGAGAGCGGCTCCCATGCTTGAAACCCGTGTTCAATTCATGGTAAGGCCAACGATTTTTTTCTGTTGTGGGCATAAATGAAAAATCCTTACCTGAACAACTTTGCGGCGACTGAGATTCACGTCCCACATGTCCTACACCGCCCTAAGAAACGGTACTACAGGCAGTAACGACAGTTTTTTTCTTCTGTTTATTTTTTTTTGGATATGTCTGACCAAATAGGAATAGCATATATTTAACTAAGAACCGTAATAGCGCAGTAGTTAGAGCACTTGTATTATAGCGGTTTGGGTTATATCCACAATATAAGTGAGGTGTTTTGTTCAGAATGAAATAGTACTAATATCGACAAAGCCACAATATGGTGTTAGGGAAATACAGGAAAATCAAGGATGTCGGTGTACTATTGACTATTATACCCATTTTTAATCTGTGGTCAAAGAAATATACGAGTCTCTAACATTGTAATTATCCATTTTATATGTGAGAAGTACTTCAGTACCAGTGAGAAGTACTTCAGTACCAGTGAGAAATACTTCAATATCAGTGAGAAGTACTTCCATACCAGTGAGAAGTACTTCAATATCAGTGAGAAGTACTTCAATACCAGTGAGAAGTACTTCAATATCAGTGAGAAGTACTTCAATATCAGTGAGAAGAACTTCCATACATGTGAGATGTATTTCAACACCTTTGAGATGGGATTCCATAACTGGGAGATGTACCTTAACACCTGTGAGATGTACTTCAACCCCTGGAAGAAGTACTTCAATACCTGTAAGATGTACTTCAACCCCTGGAAGATGTACTTCAACACACGTGAGATGTACTTCAACCCCTGGAAGATGTACTTCAACACCTGTGAGATGTACTTCAAACCCTGGAAGATGTACTTCAACACCTGTGAGATGTACTTCAACCCCTGGAAGATGTATTTCAACACCTGTGAAACATACTGCAACACCAGTGGGAGAAACTTAAACACATATGAGACACACCTCAACATATGTGAGCTGTACTTCAACACCTGTGCGACACACTGCAAGATCTGTGAAACACGCTTCAATAACTGTGAGACACGGATTCAACCCTTTTATATATTATTGTTTCCCCCTCAAGTCAAGTAGTAGTATATCCCCTTGCGTAACGTCGGACACTGCAAGATCTGTGAAACACACTTCAATAACTGTGAGACACGATTCAACCCTTTATGTATTATTGTTTCCCCCTGCAAGTCAAGTAGTAGTATATCCCCTTGCGTAACGTCGCTTTCATCACGGTCAGCCAGAGAAACTCTCTGTTTTTTCAAGTTTTCTCACCTCTTCCAACGTCATGTTCAAGGTTTCTTTGATTCCTGCTGCCACCTTCGTCTTGGTCGTCCCCTGCCTCGTACTCCAGGGGGGACTATGCCTTCCATTACCGTTTTCTTCATTCCACTGAGACGTTTAACGTGGCTATATAGATGGAGACTGCAGTAAAACTATGTAGAATGGTGAAACACGTAATAACAAGGTACTCTAGTTTTACAAAATACAAAAACAATGGCAATACACAGCAACGTTTCGACCAAAAGGCCTTTATCAAGCAAACAATACAACAAAAGTGACGTTGATAAAGGCTTTTTAGGTCGAAACGTTGCTGTGTATTGTAATTGTTTTTGCATTTTGTAAACCTACGGTACTTTGTTATTACGTGTTTCGTTTAACGTGGCCAAAATATTTCATCTTCCGGGACATGAACCAATGCCTACACGATATGCAGGATTCCCCCTACCAATACCATTACATTCTCAAAGATTACTATATGTCTTTATTTGATGATTCTCCAACATTCACCAACAACTAATTGTCCTTTTCATTTAACAGACTTACCTCATTTATTCTTCTCTGTTCTCGAATGGCAAATAGTACTGCAACTACAAATAATATTTTTATTAGTTTTTCAATTCAAAGTTTCTAATGTAACAAAGTGTTGTAGTTACTCGTACAGCTATATCAGTCAGTACTCATTGAATCTTCTATAACAAAGTCTTGTTTTATAGATATTGGTTTGTTAGTTACAACACTATTTATCGATACACTCAAATAATCAAGTAAATAAACTAGAGCCATCTATAATGTATTGTATCCTTTATAGTTTTTCTATCATTTCTTTCATTATCTTACTTTTGTTGTATTTTTCGTCCGTTGTATCATACATTTCATAGCTACATCATCGTTATCTGTTGAATGTTATTCTTTGTTACAGTTAAATTCTTCCGATTATCCAAGCTTACGCCATCATAACGTCTATAGTCTGTACAAAAAAGCGTGCCAACAAAGGACATTGAATTGTTCATTAATGCTTACAAATCATGATTCAGCAAGACTTGAATTTATGCATACTCAGTTAGTACGTAGCGTTTGTATTTGATTGTATTCATGGGCGTAGACACACAATTTTAAGGAGGATATGAGGAGGATAGGTGGGTGGGTGGAGAAATACATTTAGAAAATTGTATTTGTTAGTTTACTACTTGAAACAAGAGAAGATTATATAAAGATCAAATTTCACACGTGTGTTGCTGGGGCTTGCAAGGGGATCAAACAATAGTAACACTGTCACCTACAAGGCATGTCGTAAGAGCCAACTGAAGTAGGGAATCAGGAAAGCTACCCTAGTTAATTAATTTGTTTCCGATCCAGAAGCGCTTGAGCTTTCAGCTCTTCGGCTCGTGCCATGGACATCGTAAACCTTCGGTTCGGTGCCACGAACACCGTGAATCTGGGAACCTGTGGCTTTTCTGCCAGTCCGCGGAATTGAACCTGCACACACAGAGGACGAGTCACCCGCAGTCCAACGCGCTGCGAACACGCTGGGCAGGCGGGCCACCCTAGTAAATAAAAACATCGCAGAAATCGGATGTGCTGACCTACTTTGTGGGAGCATAACTGGAACAGCGTACAAATGCTATTATGCTCAGATCACATATAAATCACAAAGAGTGGTTTAACAAGTGATCGATATAGAGCGTTGGAAGAAGAAGATAAAAAAGATCCAATTTCTATTGCTATTTCTATAAATTTCATGTATAGAAATATTAACTTCGTATAACTGTTTAAGCCATAACTAGTTAGCAACAGTCGGTTACAATGTTTTTATCAGAAATATTATTTTTTGAAGAGTGGATGATACGTACCTCCTGCCACCCCGTCCCCTTTTGCCTTAACATATGGACGTCCATGATTGTATTAACATGTCTAGACATATGGGGTTACATTGAAGCGTGGCGTCCGATAACATACGGCCGGCGAACTATAGGAAATCAGACCTCAACCGTCGCGTGACCTTTCATTCCAGTGTTGCTGTTTATAGACTAATTAATGTTCAAAACAGCAAAGATATCAAGCTAAATCAAGGTTATATTATGTTACAAATTAAGTTTTTGGCTAAGGAATATCAGTGTTTTAACAAATTTTCACAAATACACAACCATGAACGCAGATAATTGAATGAAATTGCAAAATACCGTAACGTGTTCTATCAAACATATACAAAAATCAGCACCCATTAAATATTTATTTTCGATTTTCCGTCTGAGCTAGTCGGCCTTATATTACGGGGGGCCACGCTGAAGCTACTGTTTGTTATGCAACTGTTCATTAATGGTAATTTATTTCTAACATACAAATACCAAATTTTAGTATAATTACCAAACCACTTCATTCTTTGTTTCTCATTGTAATTCCAGCAAGGTTATGTGCTGTCTTTCTTATGATGATGTTGGTGACCCTGTCTGCGTAAGAAAGACAGTGGGAATACATGTTATTTAACGTCTGTGTGAATGCATGTGTGTATATGCTTGTGTGTGTGTGTGTGTGTGTGTGTGTGTGTGCTGATGTTGTTGTTTTTTTGGTGAGAGTCTAGATCAGTGGTTTTCAACGTCCGGTACTGTATTTTTCAAAACAATGGGGAAAAAATGATTTATACTCTGAACGTATAACTGCACTGTCCTCTAAACACAATAACATTGGCTGTGAGAAATGTTAACTTAAAAAAACAACTAATTTTTTACATGAAATTTGAGCAGTCAACATTAATTTTACAAAAAACATGATGTTCTTTCATATTTGTAAAAATAAATGATGAACTTACAGCTTTAATGGCTAAAACATATTTCAGTTGGAAAAACAATTTATTATAAAAAATTATTAAAACACAAATTCCACTAAATTTTCTAACGTTTCCCGTCTATTCTCATACTGCCTCACGCATCACTGGAGGGACGTACCTCCCATGTTGAGAACCCCACGTCTAGATCGTTATCATAGACAAACTAAAGTTCAGTGTTATCCTTCAAATGAAATATTGTGCCTTCATTATTATATTGAGTTTCCAAATTAACAAGAAAAAAATGTTACTTTTTCTGCAAGTTACTTAACGCTTAACCTTAAATGTCAACGGTCACAAAATCGAAAGATTCGACAATTTTGAATACTTTGTGGCATTGCTGACAAATGAAGGGAATGCTATAAAAGAAATTAAAAGAAGCCTGAGAATCTCTTTGCAAAAATTAAAAGAACTAAATAACCTATGGAAGGGAGCTGACATAAGAACAAGAATCAATTGTTTAAGAGCCTGCATTTTTCCCCTGGCACCATATGGTTGTGAGACATGGACCATTGACAAAGCGGTATAGAAGACCATTAATGCCTTTAAATGCAATACTATAGAAGAGTACTTAGAATATCATGGACAGAGAAAAGAACAAATGTTTTTGTTCTGCAACAGCCTGATATTAAAGAGAGTTGGCTATTAAAAAGCATAAACTCAAGGAAAGTTAAATATTTCAGACACATCAAACGACATGAGTGCCTAGAGAAGATAATTTTGGATGGAATGGTGCCTGGAAGAAGAATGAGAGGAAAACCTAGAAGATGATGGGTGCAAGATGTCATTGACGATCTGAGAATGACTGCTTCTGACGACGTTCATCTTGCACAGAACAGAGAGTTTTTCAGACTACTGTCATGGGAACCAAGTTCCGGAAGGGACACGCTACTTGATGATGATGATGGTGATGATGAACGTAACCCTTTTGACCTTCAAAGTCGATATACAAGTTCACATTCCATGGCCGGCCGCATGGTTTGTGCTGTCGCAACAAAGCTGTTCAGGTTATAATTTTTCATTTGTACCACAACAGAAAAAATATTTGGCCTAAAATGAGATAAATTGGATCCTCGACGGTGCTACGAAGGTATTGAACTGTTGATGAGATCTTCCTGTGTAAATAAGATATGATATGTGTTATAAGATATCTTAGGACTATTTTCAGACTGAGACAGTACGACAGAGTTGTAAACACAGACCTGTGGATATAACCAGGACAGGAAACCATGACGACCAAGGTTAATATGAGAACATGTCTATGGGTCGGGCATACCTTGCAGAAAACACACAGTCGAATGTCACTACACAAGCACTTGACTCGAACCTGCAAGGATAACGGAAATGTTTACCTCTCAAACAGACCTGGAAAGTCTTCTTGAGGAACTGAAGAATGTTGGACTATCCTGGGAAGACGATGTACAGAAACCTACAAATCTGAGATGATCAGACCAGACCAGATCTGGAGACAACCGTGGGTAGTCTGTTAAGGACAACGACACGTATGTATAGTATCACATAAGTAAGCACACATTTAATTTTTTTTTAAACTAACGACAATCTCAAGTTTCGATCATGGATCTTTATCAAGAAGACACATAGACAGAATAAATACTAAATAAACTGGAACATAGATCTAAACCAGAAAGATGACTGGAGATTTGATCCTGGGAAGCATTAAAGAAAACAGCCAGAGACTGACAAAAAGAGAACAAGTGTTAAGTTCATGTGTTCCTCGTAAGAAATCAGAACACGTATTATTATTCGACGAAGTACAACGATGATGGTCCTATCAATCAATCATTGACATCTCAACGTCAAGCTTTAAAAAACGTACATCTAAGTAAGTACTTTTTACTCTATCTTCGTTGTTTAACATAATATGACAAGAGTGCCTACAGATGTCTCGAGACAAAAAAGGCAGAAAATATCAAACACATTTAAAGCACAATTCAAAATTCAAAACAATTATGAAAAAGCGTACAGACAAGGTAAGTCACAATAACCTGTCATACAACTTAAGTCTACATCATTCGTTTTCCTTGTGGTATTTCCATTTCTCTCGTAACTCTTTCCTCTAACTCTGTATGGCTTGTTTTGAAGATCGCTACTTTGAAAGACATTTCATGTCCTATTATGTAATTTTACTTAGCGTGATGAGTTATTGCTGTCATGAGTTATTGCTGTGATGAGCTATTGCCATGATGAGTTATGTGTGATGAGCTATTGCCATGATGAGTTATTGATGTGCTGAGTTAGGTTTAACCCCAAAACTATAGTGCGAGAAAGGAAATCGAATTAACAAACATTATATTGATTTTTAACTGCAGAAATATTGTTCGGTTTCATAAATAAAAATAAACAAGTAGACATAGAGAATATTGTTATTGTTATTATTATTGCTATCAGATTTTTCTCTAAGGCGTACAGCAGTGCTGCTCAACATTTAAAAATATTTTTATTATTTTTTATTTGTATCAAATTACTGATGATTGTGTTTGAGCGAGCGCCATATGATGATTGCAATCCCACATGTGGTAGGGAATTGTGTTCCAAGTTTAGAGTCTACAGTCACCTCTATACACACCAGAGAGGTGCAGCAACACACGTCTGAGACTGTTTTCATAATCGCTTGCGATGGACGGCTAATGCTTTATTTCTTTTGTCCTTCTCTGATTTTTGCCGTTAGGCGTCGCAGGTTTAACTGATGATTGGTTTCTGAGATAGTGTTCGCTTGGTCGCTTGATATGCTGTGGTATTGTAGAGTTTTAAGATGTTTGTAACTCTATCAGTCCATCTTTTTCTTGGTATATAACTACTACTAAATGCAATAGTAATATTAATATTAGTATTAATGCAGTACTTGGTTCCAACTCCGCGGTCGGCAATTTGGAAGCAAATTCGTGTCTTTGGATTTTTACGAACGGTAAAAATTGACACCACCGTTCTCTCTCTCTCTCTCTCTCTCTCTCTCTCTCGCGATCGTTCTTCACGGCCAATTTTATCATTCTTATTGTGATGTATAATTGGTCTACTGACAAGAACGGGGTGATCTACGTCGGATCGATTGTGCGCCCATGGTGACTAGGCCCGCCCGTCCGGTTTCAACCAGCTTTTGATTTACTAGGTGAACTTTCCTAGGGTACGATCCTTTTCTGCTGACTATGTCGGCCCGGATCTTCGCCATTTCGATCAGCTTTGTCGTATAATTGGGCTTTCTGATCTACGCCAAGACAGTGAGTTACGCTGTTATGCCCTTTCTGACTATGAGGTCGTTCCGGATTATAAATATTTCTCGGGGCTTATAAGCTTCTCCTCGGGCGGCGTCTTACTCGTATAAAACACCGTGTAAAGTATCGGCCTTCGCCAATGTTTGGACCCGGACAGCCTGTCAGATCTTTACATTGTCGACCTTACTTACCGTTCACTTTTGAGTTTGTTCCGGAGTAGGAGAATTCTCAGCCTTTTCTAGACGCGCGTTGATACGTGGCAATTTGCAGTTAGCCTCGGAAGACACCGGACTGGAGCCAAGCACAAATAATGTAGTGGGTCGTTTCAATCGATGCTAGCAGCGCAACTGAGGATTTTGCGCTCGCCACCATAACCGCCCCAGTTCTACCAGGGATGTTAGTTATGACTGCAATAGCACCTTGCCTGGTTTCCCCAAGGCTGGCAGTTCCGTTAGACATCACCCACCTTAGTTCTTCCGGGGATCTTAATTGTTATCGCAACAGTACCTTGCTCGGTTTTCCCGGGGAGGGTAGTTTCGTTATGCACTAAATAGCAACTTTTTTGTTTTGCTCTCGGCAAACCATGCCCAGAACATGTATCTGCTCTAGGCCACCGATGCGGAGACAGGTACAATCTTCCCTCGTACCGACACGAGGGTAGACTTTTCTCCGTTGCGCATCTGACTTATTTATTCTTGCCTCCGAGCTGGCAATCTTTGACCCCTCCTCAGGGCTTCGAGTTTCGCCCTATGTGGGCACTCGTTTCGTCACTGGATGCACCTCTCATCCTTTCATGTTTACTAGTCTCCCCATCGGCAGAGAAGCTTGTAGTTTGTGGCGGGACCGTTGACTTACACGTTGAGTGTATGGAGTCTCCTGCTCCGGGAATGGCGATTTGTTTGCCTTACCGGGGAGTGGGGCTTATGTCCGAGACGTTTCACTGCTGTTTCTTTTTGTTCGGGAACTTGGGCAATTTTTTGTTGGACCGGGAGACTCGTGCATTTTGTTCATATGGACCTGAATTTCTTTTTTTTTATACTTGCACCACTACCAGTAGTTCTCCCCGATCCCTGCCCCCATTAGCCAGACCGGAACCAAAGTCTGTTTCCAGGGTCACCACGAGGAGGTAGGGGAGAGTGTCTTGATTAGTGCCTGCTCACTAATCCTGGCACACCACCTCATGCGCCTTTGACCCCACACCACCGTTCAGAAAGCAATGGCAAACTACTGAACGTATAAGTAAAAAAAAAGGAAAGGAACCTTTTGATACCACGTAATATATAGAGTAATACGGTGTAAGTTCGTATTTTCATTCACCATCGGCACACGATGGGTGATGTACTCAACATCACGCCGGCTGCCTTTACTTCCAGTGCTTTTCTGGTTCCCAATTGAGGCTGGGTCGACCTGAAAACCGTTACGGTCAAAACAAATTCCACTCCCACTGTGAGAATTGAACACGGACCACTAGCTTGAGAAGCAAGTTCACTAACAACTACTAACAACTATAACTACTGCAACTACAACTAACACTAACAACTACTAACAACTACTAACAACTACTAACAACTACTAACAACTACTAAGCAACTACTAACAACTACTAACAACTACTAAGCTACTACTAACAACTACTAACATTAGCTACTAACACTACTACACTACTAACAGCTACTAACAGCTACTAACATCTAACAGCTACTAACAGCTACTAACAACTACTAACAACTACTAACAACTACTAACAGCTACTAACAACTACTAACAGCTACTAACAACTACTAACAACTGCACTACTGCTGAATGTTTAATTCGTGCCTAAAATATCGACGACTCGTTTACTGTCGTTGTTGGTATAACCCCTTTTTATCCCGATCCAGAAACAATTGAGCTTTCGGCTGTTCGGTTCGGTGCCATGGACATCGTAACCCTTCGGTTCGGTGCTATAGACATCGTAACCCTTAGGTTCGGTGCCACGAACACCGTAAATCTGGAGAACCTGTGGCTTTTCTGCCAGCCAGCGGAATTGAATCGCTCTCCCAGCGGGGGTTTGTCACCCGTCGTTCAACGCGCTACGAACACATTGGGAAGGCGGGAGGCTAAGTCCTGTAAGTGGATATTCCTCGATTTTCATGTTCATTAATATAGTTAAGATGCCTACACTTTCTTTAGTGACAATTGGCAAAAGTGGGATCGGGCCCGGAAGTTCGTGTTCATAGAAGTTCTACCAAAAAACGGAAAAATAGTTAAGTTTTCTTAACTCCTAGTATACGCACACTAGAGAGCCTAAACAATATAGTGAATAGTGCATTTGCTTCGTAGGCTAGGAGATCAGGACTCAATTTTACAATGTGATCAGGTTTCTCATGCCAAACAAGCTCCAATATCATACCAGAGAAACACTAGCAAATAAAGAAGGTCAGTGTTTATTGTTCTGGTTCGTGATGTGGTTTGTTGGAAAATTAGTGCTGTCTGAAAGGTTTATTATGTGGCTTGTCCTATTATAGAAGTTAAAATCTGATTAGCTCTATAGCTGGCGGAGTAAAATAGAGCGACATGAATATATGACACGGGCACCATGGCGCCCGTGGGCGCTGTGTTGGACAGTGTTGGCTCACAGTTTTACAAGTCTAAAGTTTCTGAGTGTTCTACATCTGTTGCTCTCATGTCTCAGTTGTCAATCCTATCTCTTATCAGTATGACCCTGGTTTTCCTCTTCAGGAAGCAGGAAGTGCTGTATGAACTTAACAGTCTTTCTTAGAATGGCTGCAGTTTTTAGAAAGACATGGTTTAATGCTAGGAATTTCAACAAGATAACATCGCGTCTTGAGATTATGTGATACAAGCTGATGTAATTTTTGGGAAGGACCCACTCTCCCTCCCTCTCTCTCTTTCTTTCTCTTCCTGTGTGTATATGTTTTTTTTCTGTGTACATCATAAATGTATGTTGAGTAAAATAAGACAAACAGAAGTATAAAGGAGAATGTGGTAAATTTGTATTTTTTTTTATTCAGAGAAGAACCCTCTGACAGAAACAGTTTCACATTCACATTTTAAAATGTCAGTGTGTCTTGCTGACATTTTTTTTCTGCATCTGTAAATATTGTAAATAACTATTACGTTTTTATTTCTCTATATTTTCCATGCTGCAATAGTCTTATTATGTTTAACTTTTCTATATTTAGACTGTTACAATAGTTTTCCTTTGTTTTTCTTCTCTTTATTTCGATTGTTACAATAGTGTTATTTTCTTTTCTTAATCTTTATTTTTCTTGTTACAAAAGTATAATTTTGTTTTTTCTTTATGTTATCCTTGCTGAAGCTGTGTTATATTGTCGCTATTTATTTAGCTTGATGCAATTGCTTTAATTTGTGTTTCACGCTGACTGTATAATTGAACCTGGCCCACTAGATTAATAAGCAAGTTCATTAACAACTATGCTACTGTGGGTCTCCGCCCCAACACAACGCTTACAATCTTACTGTTATAATCTTACTGCTCTGTCTTCAGTCACATTCCAATTATACAGGGTATTCAAGATAATAGCAGCCTGTGAATGGAGTCAATCTGGCATATATGTATGAAAATGAGAAGGTTCAGTTATGACGTAGTATAGGTCAAGGTTATGTGACGGTATGTAATTGTAGTGCGAGAAGGGGCGATGAACAAATGTGATGTAAAACGAGCTAGTCAGAACCGGTTTAAATAGTACATAAACATAACGCGATAGATTATCTGGCAACTTTCGATTTGTCAATGGGGCTGCTTTAATCTTGAACACCCTGTATTAACTTACTCTTTAAATGCGGATATCGCCCGTGTGTTGCCGGGGCTTGCATGGGGAGCAAAGAATAGTAACACTGCGATCTACAAGACATGTCGTAAGAGGCGACTGAGGTAGGAACCTAGGGAAGCTACACTAGTAAATAAAAAGCGTTCCAGAAATTGGATGTGCTGGCCTACTTGTAGACGCATAACTGACACAACGTACCGTCGCTCTTAGGCTCGTACCACATACAAAGATTGATTAATGAGTGGTTGATATGGAGCGTACAGAAGAATGAGAATATTCCAAACAATTCTAGGACTCACCTCCTTGCTCAACGCTTATTTTAGTTTTTCTTCTGTGATTTCTATACATTCGCTTAATTCACTGAGGACTACAAACTTAGCAGTCAATTTCAGGTTAGTCTGATAGCCCCAAATCTTAGTTTTTAGGTAGACTGGATGCGACCACTTGTTGCATCTCAGCTCACCCAGGATAAGACAGTCTTGTGGGACATGCAAGACTTCCTCCTGATGATGCTTGCAGAGAGCTGTTTGACTTTTTCCTAATTTAAGTGTCTGTTGAGTCTGCAGTGCCTGGTACGTTGGCAAAATACAGTGAATTCTGCTGAGGTCTTTGATGAAGTCTTTTTCATAATCATATCCAGTGTTCGTCTTCCAGTCTACTGCAGATTTTCTTTTTATGAGGTTTTTTACCTTTTGAAATGACAGTTGTTGGTAGATTTTCTCTATGGCACTGCCTTTCTTGGCCAATACATCGACACTCTTATTGCCTACAATGCTATAGTGAGATGAAATCCACTGCATAAGATTTCTATCTTTGGGGGGTTTTTTTATCATATTTTGGTTTCACGTATACCAGTCTACAGGACCAGTCTTTCTTATGTTCTCTCTCTATCATCTTTTTAGATTTTCTTTGCTTCATTTATCCAACAGCGTTGTCTGTCTTTCAAGCATGTCAGCAAAATTTGTTCTCTAAATTTTTGTCTAAGGCTAACAAAGTTCGGCTAGTTCACTTCTAGATTGTATCATATTATTATTTATGTTAAGATAAATGATTTCACAGTTCATTTAGCCACAAATGTAAGCACAAAACGGTTTTACGCAACTTATTTTATCAGTAGAACTCATAGTTAAGAGCATATTCATAAATCTTCTATTTATATCTTTTCCTCGTCATACGCTATTCATTTTTTTTCTCTCATTTAGTGTTTTTGTTTATTGTTTTTAACGTTGATACTGCATAAACGGTATTGTCTCTTTCTCTCTCGCTCGCTCTCTCTCTCTTCTCTCCCTCTATATATATATATATCGGTCGAGTGGTTACCGAGGCCCAAGTTTGGGGCGTACTAAACGTGTAGAAGTCTATGAAAACAATGAGTAACTTATACACGTTCTTGGCAAAGATCAAACATATCACAAAGAGTGATTAAAATTGATCGTAAAGAACGAACGCGAAGAAGATGAATATATATATATATATAACCTTTTTTTTCTCTGATTTTAAGTGTCTCCAAAGCAGTTGTTTTATATCAGGGAGGTAACACAACAAATATCACTTTAAATGGTAACTATCTAACACCAGTTCCCAAATTCTGCTATCTTGGGTACATGGTCACTGCCAACCTTTCTTTTGATGAAGAAATCAACGCTCGTGTAGGGAGTTCGGCTACTACATTCAGCAAGTTATCAATGCGAGCGTTGGGACAACACAAAATTAACTTTGCAGGCGAACAGTCAAATATATCCAGCCTGCGAAATTAGTTCTTTACTATTTGGCTCAGAAACATAGACAACTTACTCAATCCACCAGAAGAGACTTCTTTCACCTTCGATGTCTCCGCCAGACTATGAACATCAGGTGGTACGACAAGATAATCAACTCTGAAGTACTGCAACGTGCAAACCTGCCTTCCATCATGGGCATGCTCAGCAGTAGACGAATAAGATGATTCGGTCATGTGAGACGACTGGAAAATTGTCGCATACCAAAACAAATGTTGTTCTGTGAACTTTCGGAAGGGAAGAGGAACCAGGGCAGACCACTGCTCAGATATAAAGATGTCTGCAAGGCCTCAATTAAGTACTTTTCTATAGGTCCCTGCATATTGGAAAATCTAGCTGATGACAGAGTTGTGTGGAAAGCCATATTGCGCAAGGGCGCAGAGTCTTCTGAGAAGAGACGTATGTATGAGCTGAAAGACAAGAGAGTAAAGCGAAAACTCAAAGGTTGTCACAGTAAAACACTTGCCAATTGACCGTCTGTAAAGACGAAAAATGCCATATTTATATATAGGAGAGAGAGAGAGAGAGAACTTGTTTTATTCTTTTCTTCTATTTCTGGTTTTACCTTTCGTGATTCACAAAATGTATGTCGCACTCTGCCTCTCACTCGTTCTCTTTCTCTCTCTACCTCGTCCTATTATCACCCTTTCTCTCATTCTTTCTTTCATTTCTTGCATTCATATTTCATAATACAAAATGTATCTTTCATTTCTTGCATTCATATTTCATAATACAAAATGTATCTTTCATTTCTTGCATTCATATTTCATAATACAAAATATATCTTTCTCTCTACCTATCTCTTTGGTCTAATTCTACCCTTTTCTCTCTTTCTTTCATTCCTTTCTTTTATCTATGATAATACACTATTCCATTAGATTAAAATGTACTCTCAACTGTTCAATTAACATTTACAGACACATATACAAGCAGATAGTTGTTGCAATTACAAAAATGTATTGCCTTTACTAGCTATTATAACTACAATCCTAATTGTCTTTATTGTTCACGTTTTGTTAAACAAAAAATATGTAACCCTTATAGCGTAATTTGTGTGGTACCAAGTCCATGCGGTTGATAGTTTAATTTGTGTGGTACCAAGTCCATGCGGTTGATAACTTAATTTGTGTGGTACTAAGTCCATGCAGTTGATAGTTTAATTTGGGTGGGGTACCAAGTTCATGTGGTACAGTTAACTGTCACGACCTGGGAGAATGTCAACAGGAAACCAGATTTCTTGCTTATGATGAATTCAACTTCTTCTTCGAGAGCTCCAGATCGACCACTTGTTAACTGCTCTGTGTGATTTGTATGTGATCAAAGTATAAGAGCGATTGTATGTTGTGCCAGTTATGCGCCTACAAGTAGGCCAATTTCTGCGACTTTTTTTATTTACTAGTGTAACTTCCCTAAGCCCCTGCCTCAGTCGCATCTTACGACATACCTTGTAGGTCACAGTGTTACTATTCTTTACCAGCCTTTGCAGGACCCGGCAACACACTGGCGGAATGAATCTAACATCATCTGGACAGACTATATGATGTATTT
This sequence comes from Arion vulgaris, assembly GCA_020796225.1. Lineage (NCBI taxonomy): Eukaryota > Metazoa > Mollusca > Gastropoda > Stylommatophora > Arionidae > Arion > Arion vulgaris. The sequence goes on along the minus strand of CM036760.1, from coordinate 50,827,575 downwards.
CGTGGACACTGGACGATATAGTTACATAGAAGAAGAAAAACAGGTTGTTATCGAATTAGCAAGACACAAAAAAGTAGCAATTAGAATCAACACTTTCTTTTATTATTTATATCACTGTATTTGTACAACTTTTCATTATTGATACATACAGAATAATAATAATTTATCTCGTACCATTTAACGTTGCATAGTACCTACACGCAATGTCTCCATCCATACCTGGGCAACTCGCTCGATCTCCTCCATGAAACTGAGGCCGATATTTCTTGCCTCTCTTAGCAACTATCGTTTCAGGGTCTCCCTAGGTCGTTTTCTCTTTCTTCAACCCTTTGCATCCAACTTCGATGCCTGCTCGTCCGCTATCAACTCAGACGAAGTTCCATCTCTGAAACTGATTTTTGCGTGAAAATCTGTTTTTCCAATTTCTTACTATGGCAGCAGCGTCCACATTGTAAATTACTTTACACTGGCAGCTGTGTGCTCAATATACTCGTAATTAGTATTCCCTCTCCATACAGGCAGATTTTCTCCGACTTCAGAGGTACTCACGTTATCGTCCTGAGTAAGACCAGGGACTCGAACAAATGCCGGACAGTAGGTTCGAACCCGAGCTATGAGGCCGAGCTACTATCAACTACTCTAGGCAGTCCCACAATGCCTGCTTTGATATTCTTTGATCATTTCTTCTCAAGGTGTGTTCAACATATCTCTATCTTCTCCTTCTTATAACAGTTGTTACTAGTGGCTAACCAGACATTTCTCTGATTTCATCACTTCTACATACAGATTGTCTTATACAAATATAAACTTGTATTGCTAATAAAACACATTTTAAAGTATATATATATATATATATATATATATATATGTGTGTGAGTAAGCTAAATGCATGTGGAAATAGTTTCTGCTAAACATATTGGTAATAAAATGCTACTAATAAGAAAGAGTATAATTTACATGTTACTAAACAGTAGCGAGTGCTGAAAAGTAATCCATAACTTCATACACAAGCTGCAGACATTTCCTAAAAAAATCCAGCAAATATCCTTCAAATATTTCACATAAAATATAATAGCAAATACAAATCTTTTTTTTAAACGAACAAGATGTAGACTATTATTAGAAAACAAGATGGAGGTGGTTTGGACATGCATGTCATATGCCAGTAGGAACATTAGATAGGACAGGCTCTCCGATGGACAGTGGATGGGGAAGAAGGTCTAGACCTCCAAATGAAACAAATATGTAGCAGAACTGTGGAAAGAGAACTGAAAGATTGTTGCTTGACATGAGAAACAATTGCTAGAAAAGCAGAACAGCAACAATGGACATCTCTTATGAAAACTTTGTGTGTTGGTAAACGGAACACGATATAGATAAGACTGCAGTAAAACTATGTAGAATGGCGAAACACATAATCACAAAGTACTGTAATTTTACAAATTACAAAAACAATGACAATATACAGCAACGTTTCGACCAACAAGGCCTTTATCAAGCAAACGAACAACAGGAGTGACGAATTTTAAAAAACAATAACATATGAACGACTACATACGGAGACATTCAAACGTTTCTAAAGAAAATCTGGAAATAAAAACGAATAACGAAATAAATGTAACACAAAATAGACACATAAAAACTAGAAATAGAAAAGAAGAGAAACAATAAAAAACTCAAGTAAATATATAGCTTGAATACATGCAACATATGCACATATAGATTACAAGATAGGAGAAGAGAAAGTACTAAGAAGCATATGAATGTCATACGTTGAGCCCACGTGGTCACAAACGATCATACAACGAAATAAACGGAACACGAAGAGGATATAGAGATGGAACAAATAAGAAAAATATTTGGCAAACTCAGAGAAGAAATAATTACCTCTGAAGTCGGTGAAGGCAAACCTGTATGGCGGGGGACACTGATTAAAAGGAAAGTAGGCCTTCATGCACAAATCAGTCAGAGCACCATACCATGCGCCCTTACTACATCTGAATTAATAGCCCGTGAACGCAGAAGAAGACAAGAAATAATCAAACAATCACAATGTCGACGTTGAAATCAGATACACAAGATTCAAGAAGAAAGAAGCCTCATAGAAATCCTGAAACAAACTTTACTGAGATTTGTAAGAAATATTGAACTTAATTCCATAGAAGAAGGATAGAACAGTACAGAAAAATTGTAAGCATTGTCCATGTTACGTTTAACTTGCAAGAGGAAGGTAATATATACATAAATGTGCGCACACACACACACAATGCAATGTTGATTTTGCTTCAAGCACATAAAATTACTCCAGCATCAACAGACTATCATGTGCATTAAGAACAGAACAAATGCTTCAACTTCAGCGCAATAATTTATACTGTACAGGCTCTCCAAATACTCACAACATCACAAGAATGTTTAATTGTGTTTACACGTTTCTGCCATGAAAGAATGCATTCCTGTTGTAAATTATCACTTTCCTGTAAGTAGTATACCGCACTGAGTAAAGTTCATTTAATTTTGTTGTAAAACAAATCGATTTATTTTTGTGTTGGTACCATTGTTTACCAGGGGCAGACCAAGAAACAGATAGATTGATGGAGTTACAAACATCTTAAAACTCCACAATGCCACAGCATATCAAGATACCGAGCTTGCCCGATCTCGGAAACCGATCATCAGTTTAACCGTCTACGCCTAACGGCAAAAAAACACAGAGAAGGAGAAAAGAAAAGAAAAATACCACTGTTTACAATGCAACAGAAGTGACAAGCAAGTGTTTATGAATACCGGTGCGCTGTGGAATGGTTCCCCCAAAAAGTAACAAATGCTCCATAAAATGGACAAGTCATACTAATGTCACTTAGAGACAGAGCATCCAATGGTAAAGTAAGAAAGATGTAAATAGATAGAAGGAAACAATGAACCAGTCTCTTCCTGATACTCCATTTTGCGTAGACACTTCATCCCTTGGTTTATGATGTTACAGGGGAAAACCTCAAATTGACATCCATTGGTTTATGATGTTACAGGGGAAAACCTCAAATTGAATGATGTGATACTTGTATCACAATACATTTAAGAATACATTAACTATATAACAACTAAACAAAACCAGCTTATATGCAACTTAGAGCTCACATAAATGCTTGGTCTCTTTAAGCACACTGAGATTGTAAAAAACAGAGCACTTATATTACTGCTTCGGCGAAGATTTATACTTTTCCTAGACTCAAAATGTTCGGGTAGATCTTTACAGATGGGTAGATAATGGAATCAGATCAAGTATATTTGGTATGTATATGTAGAAGAAGCCATTGTATAAACCGATCCCAATAAGAACACGTTGTAAATATGTGACGTCACCAAATGAACATTTTTAATGAGCGTCTTAATTAAATGCATATTTTAAATTCACTACAACACTAAGTGAACATTTTATATGAGCAACTTCACTAAGTGAACATTTTATATGAGAAACTTCACTAAGGACACATTTTATATGAGAAATTTCACTAAGGACACCATTTTATATGAGATACTTCACTAAGTGCACATTTTATATGAGAAACTTTACTAAGTGCACATTTTCTATGAGATACTTTACTAAGGACATATTTTATATGAGATACTTCACTAAGTGCACATTTTATATGAGATACTTCACTAAGGACACCATTTTATTTGACAAACTTTACTAAGTGCACATTTTATGTGACAAACTTCACTAAGGACACATTTTATATGAGATAACTTCACTAAGTGCACATTTTATATGAGAAACTTTACTACGTGCATATTTTATATGAGATACTTCACGAAGTGCACATTTTCTGTGAGATACTTCACTAAGTGCACATTTTATATGACAAACTTCACTAAAGACATATTTTATTTGACAAACTTCACTAAAGACATATTTTATTTGACAAACTTCACTAAGGACATATTTTATATGACATACTTCACTAAGGACACCATTTTATATGACAAACTTCACTAAGTGCACATTTTAAATTCATGACTTCACTAAGTGCACATTTTAAATGGGAAACTTCACTAAGTGCACATTTAAATTCACCACTTCACTAAGTACATGTTTGTAAAAACGAATCACTTTAAACGAGTGTTGCTCCTTTAAGACTCCTTTTTCCTGATATCATGTCCCCATATCAAAAATGTTAAACCATATCCACACACATAAAGGAGACTGTTGCAACAAAGACACGCTAAAATAAACAACAACTTTCCATTCAAGTCCAGATATTTGAGAAAAGGATACACCCAAATCCCATGTTGATATCCTAGATAAATTAAAAGTATACCATATGCCAATGGAACAGGGATGGAGAAGATGACGCCAAGGAGTATCGATGGATGCCGATGATAAATCAACAGTTTATCAATGACGGTAACTGCCCATGTCAGTGTGTGCTTTATAAACAAACTGTTAACTTTTCTGGTAACATTGATAACATTGTTCCATCGCATCACCTGATCTCTGGTAAAAATTATCGAGTATGTTAATTCCTTATCTAAAGCTGTTGGATAAATAAGTTCTCTGTCTTGGAAGTAAAATCCCCAGAATGCAATAACAGCATATGTTCCAAATGGGAACACTATTTCTGTGTGTAGTATGTCGCGAAGTCGTTGAGCTTTTGAAACAGGTCGTTGTTGGATGTGCGAAATTTCATTCCGTTGTTGGATGTACGAAATTTCATTCCGTTGTTGGATGTACGAAATTTCATTCCGTTGTTGGATGTACGAAATTTCATTCCGTTGTTGGAAGTCAACCGTAACACATAAAATGGAATGTAACACCTGAAACGCCATAGTCCAAAACGTGACAAGCTTCAGTCTCCCCATGTAACTATAATCCCAAGAATCCATGGCCACAAAATCGAACAGAAATGATAATGTATAGACTACCATAATCAGAATATGAAAAGTAAGTGACACATTTGCACGCCTCTGCATCGTCAACAATATAAAAAAACTACAGTATTTATTTTACTTTTTACTTTTCTTCAATCCTGTTTTGTCTCACAGCGTCAGTATAAGAAAAGATTTCTAGAACTAGCTTCACAAACAGTGTCTATCCTCACCTCTGTTATCTCTGATGTCCACCTTTTGAGTGGGCGAACTTTAGCTTTGTATCCACTATATCGGAGTACAGTATTCCAGTAAAATAACACACGATGACTGCTAATGTTTTTACAATTGTTCAAACAGGAACTGTAAGGTCATTATTGAAATCTTTCAGTTGTATGGTATAACACACTCCTAACAACAGACTCGTGACTTGAGATACATGTTATTTACATCCGCATTATTCTGATAACAGAAGTAATTTTATAATTAAGGTTGTTTATACCAGTGACTTATTTTAATTATTATCACCTTCCTTCGTTTCTGATTAACTTTATAAACATGCTAACTAGACAGCGTATTTCTATAACAAATATAGGGTCTTTGTCAAGTCTCACAACGCTTCATATGTAGGTCAGTTTGACAAATTAAGTATTTGACGTCATCAAAAAATGTGCTAAATCAAAGTAGTGAAATTAGTCACAATAGTTACTGCTATGGTCTACTGGTGTTCTTGGTACACTTTAAAAAACAAATGAAATATTCATTGTAGCAGATGTTGGAAATATCCACCACGGGCTTCAAGATATGTCTGTATACGTTTCTTCATATTGTTAAATATTCTTTCTTCAGTTGAAAACATCATTATAGTTTGAATGAAAAGAATTACACCAGCAAACAAAAGTCATGACTGCTTATTGCACCACAATTGACTATGGAACACATTTTTTGATGAAGTCATGTACTTTGTTTTCACATTTGTTCTACATATAAAGTGTTGTGTGACTTTACCAAGACTCTGTACTTCTGTATCACTTATAAACATAAAAACTGAGAAGACTATCCATATACTTCATACCTAGGTATCACTTATCAGCGTATAAACTGAAAATACTATCGACAAACCTCTTCTTGAGTATCATTTACAAACATGCTAATTGAATAGACTTTCTTTACACTGGATCTTATTTCAAAACGGTGTATGTTTTTTAAACGTAAAAACTGTATAGTCTTGTCTTATTTTGTTCCAACTTGTGTAACACTTATAAACGTGAGAACTAACTAGACTATTTTACTTCAAACTTGTGTATGACTTTTAGACTTGAGAACTAACTAGACTATTTTACTTCAAACTTATGTATTACTTTTAGACTTGAGAACTAACTAGACTATTTTACTTCAAACTTGCGTATTACTTTTAGACTTGAGAACTAACTAGACTATTTTTCTTCAAACTTATGTATTACTTATAGACGTGAGAACTAACTAGACTATTTTACTTTCAAACTTATGTATTACTTTTAGACTTGAGAACTAACTAGACTATTTTTCTTCAAACTTATGTATTACTTATAGACGTGAGAACTAACTAGACTATTTTATTTCAAACTTGCGTATTACTTTTAGACTTGAGAACTAACTAGACTATTTTATTTCAAACTTGCGTATTACTTTTAGACTTGAGAACTAACTAGACTATTTTATTTCAAACTTATGTATTACTTATAGACTTGAGAACTAACTAGACTATTTTACTTCAAACTTATGTATTACTTATAGACTTGAGAACTAACTAGACTATTTTACTTCAAACTTATGTATTACTTATAGACTTGAGAACTAACTAGACTATTTTACTTTCAAACTTATGTATTACTTATAGACTTGAGAACTAACTATAGTGCGTTTCAAAACGTTCGGTCAACGATTGACCTCAAATATCTCCATATTCATTGCATGGATGAACGTGATTTTTGCATGTGGTGTTGTATTTCCGATGTCCCAACGATTGTCTAAAATTCAATGTTGCAGGTAGTGTACTGTTCTTGCAACGGCGAATTCCTTTGATCTTTTCAAACCTAGTAATTATCTGGTGCTGGAAGAAAATAATTTACCGTAAATTTTAAAAATCACATATTTTCGGCATAGGCGTATGTACAATTCGAATTTTGGAGGGTGAGATAACTCATATTATATAAATCATATAAAGTGTTTACTAACTTTGATGAGCCTAACATTTTGTAATACACCTATGCTCTGAAAACACAAACGGTAAATTGTAATTAAACACACCGGAAGGATCATTATATATTTTTTTAAAGTGCGATAAAGCGATTAAAATCGGAAAACCACGTGAAAAACGTGCAAGTCGTGGAACTTGCAACATCTCACAAATATGAAGGGTAATACTTCTCATTATATTGTTGGCCAAGGAGATGGTCACTTTTATATACTTTACATAAAGAAAATTTTAAACCATACGTTTGTTATTGAGTAAAAAAATATCAACCTCGGGACATTACGATCATTAGATCATATGCAAAGTTACAACAATTACGGTCAAGCGGTTGCAGAGATATTAAATTTCCCCGCGGAAAATCAATTTGAAACGCACTATAGACTATTTTATTTCAAACTTGCGTATTACTTTTAGACTTGAGAACTAACTAGACTATTTTATTTCAAACTTATGTATTACTTATAGACTTGAGAACTAACTAGACTATTTTATTTCAAACTTATGTATTACTTATAGACTTGAGAACTAACTAGACTATTTTACTTCAAACTTATGTATTACTTTTAGACTTGAGAACTAACTAGACTATTTTACTTCAAACTTATCTATTACTTTTATACTTGAGAACTAACTAGACTATTTTACTTCAAACTTATGTATTACTTTTAGACTTGAGAAATAACTAGACTATTTTACTTCAAACTTATGTATTACTTATAGACTTGAGAACTAACTAGACTATTTTACTTCAAACTTGCGTATTACTTTTAGACTTGAGAAATAACTAGACTATTTTACTTCAAACTTATGTATTACTTATAGACTTGAGAACTAACTAGACTATTTTACTTTCAAACTTATGTATTACTTATAGACTTGAGAACTAACTAGACTATTTTACTTCAAACTTATGTATTACTTTTAGACTTGAGAAATAACTAGACTATTTTACTTCAAACTTATGTATTACTTATAGACTTGAGAACTAACTAGACTATTTTATTTCAAACTTATGTATTACTTTTAGACTTGAGAACTAAATAGAACCAACAAATATATACTCCTTAAGTCTCCATATGAATTGGATTAATAAAATCGGCGAGCAATGGAAGCGGCAGATATTATACATTCACTAAGGAAGAGAGCACGTGTACATGATTTAAGTAATAGTGGTAATCTACAACATTAACCAGACTGCAAAAATTCCAAGTCAAGTGTGGTGTAGCTAGACAAGAACACTATGCTGGTAGCCAAAGAAGAATTTAAACCAACAAAAAACTGGTTTCGTTAGCTGAGAGGCAAACTAAGGAGGAGATCGGAGCACTTAAGACTAATCGGTTCGAAGTGCAGGGATGATAATCCGACGACTAAACTAAACTAAAAAAAAGAAAAGGTTTAATTCGATTCTTTCCAACTAGCAAGCTGAATGTATAGTTGACAGAGTACTAACACAGCAAACTCGAATTATAATGTTCCTTCAGCTCAATAGGAGTACACATTGTCAACTAGATAACTGGAAAGTTGACTGTACCGAGATGAGAACACTGTCCACATATGCATACATCCATCACACTTAACACTGACCTACATCGACTGGTTACATCGTCTGTAGCGACTTAATAACAGAGCCCTTTACTCAATCACTTATTATTTTAACCAATTGAAATGTTTGCTAAAATTAAACACCACTTGAATAAACTTGGTCCCACATTACTCACAAAATGAAAATGAACTACACATGACACAGAATGTGTTATTCTAATATGATGTGATTGTAAACATAGCTTGTGGGTTACAAATATAACAACAGAATAAATATCAGTTCACTTTTCAAAGGCGTAATCTCAACGCAATAAAAACATGATTTCTGAACATGTCAGTACCCTGTGATTCAAGGTTATGATATTCTTTGATAAAAGTGACCTAGTTTTGACAGAATGGTGTGTAGGTATATTATTGTGGACATGTCTTTTACATGAGGAATTTCTTGTGTATACATATCGTTTCAAGAAATGTACACAACACATGTCTGTTCAGACTAAACATGAAAACATATATTTTCAATGGCTTTCTTTAACAAAGTTCAAATTGTAAACAGTTCTTGTCTGGGTGGTATATGTAGAGATATGATTGTAAACTGCTCTGCATCGTGGGGGTATTGTGATCGGTTCTAGTTCTGAAAGTAATCAGTTCGCTTACCCCGTGAGGTGGTCAAGATATTGTCCTGTGATTACTGATGAAGCCAATGTTGATGACATCAGTCTCGCTCTCTCCATAATTTCCTCATTTGTGACTATCATATTATCTCTCTATCTCTCTCTCACTCTCTATCTCTTACTCTCTCTTTCTATCTCTATCTCTCTATCTCTATCTCTCTCTATCTCTCTCTATCTCTATCCTCTCTCACTCTCTCACTATCTCTATCCCTCTCTCACTATCTCTATCTCTCTCTATCTCTCTATCTCTCTCTATCTCTCTCTCTATCTCTATCTCTCTCACTATCTCTATCCCTCTCTCACTCCTTCTATCTCTCTATCTCTATCTCTCTATCTCTCTCTATCTCTCTCTATCTCTATCTCTCTCTATCTCTCTCACTATCTATATCCCTCTCTCACTATATCTCTCTCTATCTCTATCTCTCGCTATCTCTCTCTATCTCTCTCTATCTCTCTCTATCTCTCTCTATTTCTCTCTCTATCTCTCTCTGTCTCTATCTCTCTCTATATGTCTCTCTCTCTATCTCTCTATCTCTCTCTATATCTATCTCTCTCTATCTCTATCTCTCTCTATCTCTCTCTCTATCTCTCTCTCTATCTCTATCTCTATATATATATATATATCTCTCTATCTCTCTCTATCTCTCTATCTCTATCTATTTTATATATATATATCTCTCTCTCTATTCTGCCCAGACAACAGTTGATGAGTATATACAGTTTATTCGTTATTATTTTAGTTGTTCTTCATGTCTCTGACCCAAACAGCAGAATTGCTTTAACATTGGAGTTGAATACTTTCTTCTTTTTCTTCTGCGTTCTCACTAGATTGGGATTTCGGATTCTCTAATAAAGGCAACCGTCTGCCTCAGATTGTCAGCCACGTCATACAGTTTGTCTTGGACGCTGGTGTAAGTGGGCCACCTCTTTCTTCTCGTCTGCATACTGGGGGCAGTTCTGTAGGATATGTTATGTTGTCATACTCACCAAGCCACAGGTCGCTGGTGCCTATCTTGAATGTGTTGAATATTTTAATTTGTGTTCTAGATGTGTACCGTTTCTAACTGTGTTTGTTGTCTAAATCAGTACACGTGTAGTTACGTATGTCTACACTCACACATTGTTGTATAAACATACATACACACTTATATATATATATATATATATATATATATATATGTTGATTTGTGGTCTATCCTCACTTTCGCTCGTATACATGATAAACAAACTGAGTCTGAAGGCAAAGAATTGACTTAGTTGCATCATGCTTCCCCACATGTCTACGTCCATTTCGACAGACATACACCTGCCGAGAGTGTTAAGAACTCCGTAGCTCCAGCTACAATCCTAATCATCTCCGTAGAAGTCATGCACATGTGAACTCAACAATGCGATCGGGATCCAAACCCAAAACCTTCATAACACAAGGAAAATGTCATAACCACTTCACCACTGAGATCCTCATCCATGTTAAACTAGTTACATTTAATCACACTCAAATATGTATTGATCAGGGAACAATATTTCAAGTTCTCAACATTAAGCTCCTACGTATTTGATTCCATCAAAGTTTCTTACATTACAAATCTGTCATATAACAACCAGAGGCGTACCTCCCAAGAGAATGGTTTCATGATGCATATTGGTTGGCTTGAAATTAACTTCTTTATTTATTGCTAATTCATTTTTCTTATTGTATGCAATTTACTGCTTGTTCTTTGTTATCTTCTTTATGTTTCTCTAGTTTTATTTTCTGTTCTTCGTGTTACCAGTTTCCAGATCTCAGTCTATATTCTTCTCTCGACTATGTGGTGCCGGTGCCTGAAATGGAAGCAAAGAATAGTAACACTGTGACCTACAAGTCATGTCGTAAGAGGCGACTGATATAGGACCTAGTGTCGATACCTAGTAAATAAAAAGCATCGCAGAAATCGGATGTGCTTGTAGGCGCATAACTGACATAACGTGCAATCGCTCTTAGGCTCAGATCACATATAAATCACGGATTGTGTTTAACAATGGAGCGTTCGAAGAAGAAAAAACGAAAAAGAATACTGTTTTATTATTTCTTTTCATGTGGGTCTATGTCGTGTAGGGGTTAATCTGTTTCTTTCTTTTCATGTGGGTCTATGTCGTGTAGGGGTTAATCTGTTTCTTTCTTTTCATGTGGGTCTATGTCGTGTAGGGGTTAATCTGTTTCTTTCTTTTCATGTGGGTCTATGTCGTGTAGGGGTTAATCTGTTTCTTTCTTTTCATGTGGGTCTATGTCGTGTAGGGGTTAATCTGTTTCTTTCTTTTCATGTGGGTCTATGTCGTGTAGGGGTTAATCTGTTTCTTTCTTTTCATGTGGGTCTATGTCGTGTATGGGTTAATCTGTTTCTTTCTTTTCATGTGGGTCTATGTCGTGTATGGGTTAATCTGTTTCTTTCTTTTCATGTGGGTCTATGTCGTGTAGGGGTTAATCTGTTTCTTTCTTTTCATGTGGGTCTATGTCGTGTATGGGTTAATCTGTTTCTTTCTTTTCATGTGGGTCTATGTCGTGTATGGGTTAATCTGTTTCTTTCTTTTCATGTGGGTCTATGTCGTGTAGGGGTTAATCTGTTTCTTTCTTTTCATGTGGGTCTATGTCGTGTAGGGGTTAATCTGTTTCTTTCTTTTCATGTGGGTCTATGTCGTGTATGGGTTAATCTGTTTCTTTCTTTTCATGTGGGTCTATGTCGTGTATGGGTTAATCTGTTTCTTTCTTTTCATGTGGGTCTATGTCGTGTATGGGTTAATCTGTTTATTTCTTTTCATGTGGGTCTATGTCGTGTAGGGGTTAATCTGTTTCTTTCTTTTCATGTGGGTCTATGTCGTGTAGGGGTTAATCTGTTTCTTTCTTTTCATGTGGGTCTATGTCGTGTAGGGGTTAATCTGTTTATTTCTTTTCATGTGGGTCTATGTCGTGTAGGGGTTAATCTGTTTCTTTCTTTTCATGTGGGTCTATGTCGTGTATGGGTTAATCTGTTTCTTTCTTTTCATGTGGGTCTATGTCGTGTATGGGTTAATCTGTTTATTTCTTTTCATGCGGGTCTATGTCTGTAGGGTTAATCTGTTTCTTTCTTTTCATGTGGGTCTATGTCGTGTATGGGTTAATCTGTTTCTTTCTTTTCATGTGGGTCTATGTCGTGTAGGGTTTAATCTGTTTCTTTCTTTTCATGTGGGTCTATGTCGTGTATGGGTTAATCTGTTTCTTTCTTTTCATGTGGGTCTATGTCGTGTATGGGTTAATCTGTTTCTTTCTTTTCATGTGGGTCTATGTCGTGTAGGGGTTAATCTGTTTCTTTCTTTTCATGTGGGTCTATGTCGTGTATGGGTTAATCTGTTTCTTTCTTTTCATGTGGGTCTATGTCGTGTATGGGTTAATCTGTTTCTTTCTTTTCATGTGGGTCTATGTCGTGTATGGGTTAATCTGTTTCTTTCTTTTCATGTGGGTCTATGTCGTGTATGGGTTAATCTGTTTCTTTCTTTTCATGTGGGTCTATGTCGTGTAGGGGTTAATCTGTTTCTTTCTTTTCATGTGGGTCTATGTCGTGTATGGGTTAATCTGTTTCTTTCTTTTCATGTGGGTCTATGTCGTGTATGGGTTAATCTGTTTCTTTCTTTTCATGTGGGTCTATGTCGTGTATGGGTTAATCTGTTTCTTTCTTTTCATGTGGGTCTATGTCGTGTATGGGTTAATCTGTTTCTTATGCGTTCTGAATCTTGTGCATTCGAATCCAGACCACATCGTTCGGTTCACAAATATATTTGAGATGCGAGCACCTTAAATCTACGCCAAAGATCCCTTCATTAATTTATTTAAATGCACGACATTGTTGGTGGCTTCCCCAACTGCTTCGTTTTAGATGCAGGCCTACTGTAAATTTAAAAAACAGGGCGTATGAAGTTTTGGAATCTTTTAATTATAAAACTAATTACTTGTGTGCTCCAGAAACAAACTTTGGAACGTTAATTCTTACTATAAAAAAGTTAATTGTATATCCTTTATAGGACTTTGCTAATCAATCCCAGCTTTTTAACTATGTGATTTTTCTAGGCATTATTACGTTCAGTAGTTTGCCATTGCTTTCTGAACGGGTGGTGTCATCGTCCTTTTTTAAAATATTTACGTGAAACAATTTGCAACCAAACTGTCCGCAGCGTGATTCGAACTCAGAACGTCGGCGTTAATAGACCGAGTCACCATCCCCTAAGCCACAGACGCCACCAACTCTTACTATACGCATACTAAAATAAAGTTACCGAATGATTGTTTTTATAATACAATTGTTAATGTAGTGGCAGACTACTATTTCATTAACATAATGTATAGAGTTGAAAGCTTTGTTTTACAAATGTTACTGATGTATTCTCAATCAATAAAATACCATGCCTGCTGACTTAGGCGATCATGTCTCTCTACAACTCTCTTTGCTTGATGCATGTAATCAGTTCTGACGTCGATCTTTTGTCGAACCATGATGTCGAGCCATCCAAATCTTCTCCCTCTGTCTTTCACGATCTCTCCTTCCCTGAATGTTACCTGTAGTCACAAAATGTTCTAAACCTTCTCTTCGCATTATATGCCCGAAGAACCTTGATTGTTTGATTTTTATTCTTTTGATAAGGTTTCTTTATGTGCAGACCTGATTAAAAACCTTCTCATTTGTTTTCCTCGCTGCCCATGGAATTTTCAGCATTCTTGGCGACAATCATAACCTCTGTTTTCTTTATATTCATGCTTAATCCTTTCTTTTCACTTTCTTTCACTAATATGTCTATCATGCCATGTAGATCTTGTTCATTTGTAGCCATGAGAATTGTGCCATCAGCATATCTTAGATTGTTCATATTTTGTCCACAGACTGTTATTCCTGCCTTTTCTTCTATATGTCACATGATGTTTTCACTGTATATGTTGAACAGGTCTGGTGAGAGTACACATCCTTGTCGTACTCCTAATTGTATCTCCTGATAGATTACAATCTGATTCTCTAGTTTTATGGCTGCGCTTTGTTGCCAGTGCATATTCTCGATCAGTCTAAGATCTTTCCAATCAATTTTTATACTTTCTAACATCCGATTTATTTGTCCATGTTTTACTTTATCGAAAGCTTTTGAGTAGTCTATGAACCATAAGTATAAGTCCAACTTCATTTCTATTGATCTTTCCAATATTGTTCTTATTGTATATATTGCGTTGTTTGTTACCCAGCGTTCAACAAAGCCACATTGTTCTTCCTTAACTTTTGGTCTTATTTTGTTTCTTACCCTTCTCATGATAATGCTGAAAAGTAATTTTGTTACGTGACTAATGTATCAACAAAATATTTTCACCATCTTGAAAATTACATCGTGGACACTCGCCAGTTCTACGGAGTTCGTGCACTGCCGTTGATAAATTGTGTAAGAAAGAGATCGGAGCACATATGGTTACTCATGAAAGTGCAATGATGTCTTAACAATGAATCAATCAATAAAGAATAGACATTGCTGAACGTGGAAAGTAGCCATGGTTATAAAGTCCTTGCTTCATCTGACACCGTATTAAAAAGTCAAACATGACTGAAGAAGTCCGTCGAAAAGATATGGCAGTTCACATATTAATTTTTCATTGTCACAGATAGATGGCAGATTTCACCATGAATCAAGAGGAACGTCTGACCAAATGGATTAGAGCGCGACTCCCATACGGGTGACCAGTGTTCAATTCACGGTAAGGCCAAGGATTTTTTTCTGTCGTGGGCATAAAAGAAAAATCCAAATTTGAACAGCTTCGCAGCGACTGCACTAGCCATGTGGCCATTAAATTCCTCTCAAGTTCTCGTCCCACCTGTCTTACATCGCCCTAAAAAGCGCTGCTACAGGTAGAAACGACAGTTTTTTATAAGCTGGTGCGCCATTATAAGTCAAACATGACTGAAGAACCAGAGCCAACTATAAACTTATAGGTCTTCGGACTCAGGTAAGAATTATGTTAAATCAGACCACAACTACACCACATGAACTCGCATTCCAGTATTGATGTATATAGACGAATTCATTTTAAAATCAACACAAAATGCTAAATCAAAGTTATATTATTCAACAAGTTAAGTTTAACAATAAGGAATATCAATATTATGAATATTTTTGGATCAAAGAAAGAACCATAAACTCACAGCATTTAGTAAGATTGCAAAAAAAGTGTATAGATCAAACATCTGTAATTTCCAGCCCCCTTTTCTGATCTAGGTCAGGTAATCCCTGGACAATTGTCTGACCTAGTTATCTGGAGTTGGCTGTGGAAGAACTCACTTGAGTAGATACGGTCGTTCACAATTTGTTTTTATAATTCTCAGAGATAGATGAGAGATTTCATCTTGAATTATTGAAACCGTGCATAACATTTAAGTTAATAACCTCTCTGCGAAATTAAATGTATCTACATACACATTAAGATAACAGAAACGATGGGGATCATCCTTTAAGTGAACAGTAAATTTGGTATAAACAGCATTTGTAGGCCGAGATGGTATCTCACACGCAACATGCGTCGTTTGTGACAACATCCTCTTATCTAACAACGGGGCAATTTAACAGTAGGATCAGTTACATAAGGATTATGAAAGCAAGATTGGGGAACAGTAATATTGGATGAAATATTGGTCTGGTAGGAACGTGATATTTGAGGTTAACATGAGAGAATTGTTTCTGAAACAGAAAATTAAAAGTGGAGTAGATGGAGTGTGTTTATAAGATAGAGAGAGATGAGAAGTTTGTTGGTGAGGTATTCATAAGAGAGAATGAGAAGTTTAAAGGAGGTGCTCATTGAGAGAATGAAAAGTTTGTTGGGGGGTGTACATGAGACAGAATGCGAAGTTTATTGAAAGGGGGTGGCTGTTCATGAGAGAGAATTATCAGTTTAATGGGAGGTGTTCAGGAGAGAATGATACGTTTGATAAGGGGGTAATAGGAGAAAAAATTATAAGTTTGATGGGGGAGTTGGTAATAAGAGAAGGAATGAAAAGTGTGAGTGTGAGTGTTCATGAGAGAGAGAGAGAGAGTATTAGAAATGATGGGTGAGAGAGTGTATTCACCTATATATACTCGTATATATATATATATATTGACTAATTGATAGGTCCATCATCATTGCACTTCGTAGTAACCAGATGCGCTCCGATCTCTTTCTTACACATGAAGATCTCAGCTGCTATCAACTCAGATTTTGACGCTCTAACGTGCCATGAAGTCAGGCTATCCAAAATTTTCTCTCTCTGTTTTCCCTCTGTCTTGTCTACCCTCGATTTTACCGGTTGTCACAATGTGCTCTAAACATCCCCTCCTCATCAGATTCCCGAAAAATGATGACTGCCTCTTTCTTATATTGATGATAAGCTTTCTCTGTGTCTTGATCTCATTCAGCACCTCAACATTAGTCACTTTAGCAGTCCATGGGGTTCTCATCATTCTTCTATAAAACCACATTTCTGTGACCCTCAGAGATTTTTCGATATGTGTGTTCAGTGTCCATGACTCGCATCCGTATGTCAATATTGGTTCTATGTAGCACTGAATAACTCGCATTCTGATCGGGATTGACAAGGTGTTCAGTGTCCATGATTCTCATCCGTATGTCAGTATTGGTTCTATGTAGCACTGAATAACTTGCATTCTGATCGAGATTAATCAGAATAAACCCAAGAGTACCTCGTTCAAACACTACGGTAGGCAGTTATAACCAAAATTGTGCGCTTGGAATTTTAGAAATGGTAAAAATAGACTTCACCGTTTAAAATAGCAATTGCAAACTACTGAACAAATAAGGGGTGCCTAGAAAATCGACGACTCGTTTACTGTGGTTGATGACGAAATCGTGGTATAAAGGATATGCCAGGATTTTCATTGTCTGTAACCATAGCTTCTTGTAAAAGGGTTGTATGATACCAAGGGAGGAAGGGGCAGAGGTCAACCGATATCCCGTCTTCACCTTGTCCTTGGTCAACTTAACCTATTGAGTATAAATAATTGTTTACCAGACATTCCACCTACTGACCAGTAGAATAGTAAAACTCAAGTAGGCGACTTATCTCGTGGTATTGGACGTCTCCCGTTCAGGACGGGTATCTCGAGACCAGAGGAGGGGCAGCTGAGTAGTTTGACTTGTACGTATGCGATCTTAGAACAGTCAGAACTGAGAACCAAGAGCGAAAGGGAAAGAAATATGTGTTATTTCCATTGAAGACTATAGGAGTCGTATTTCACAGAAAAAATGACTGTCACGTAACTGCTATAGTCTGTCCATTAATTCGTGAGCACGTTTGAAATTGATTTTCTCGAAAACTACCTGTTGGATCTCAGTGATATTTTGCAAGCAGCCTTAGAATATCCATGACGCTAGAGAAATATTTTTTTCCAAGAAAATTTGATGTAGTTTGAAATATTTCTTCTTCATGTTATATTAAAATCAACCTCACCGGATTGTACACAATAGTAACAGATCTACGGTACACAGACGCGTTGTTCTAAAATACATTATGGTAACATTGAAATATCGTGAGTATACAACAATTTCAAGAAATCCCGTGCACCTAACCCAGTCGACTTTGAAAGCGGAAGCATATGACGTTATAATTGGGATACCGTTGTATAGTTATAGGCGTATCGCTATTTGTATGAAGCTATTGTATCATATTTGTTGGCTTATCAAAACTGACATTGATATCACATTCATAATGAGTCTGAAGTGCACATTTATAACAATGCAGAAGGTTACAGTTTTACTATACCAACACTTCCGTAGGGAATCTAAGAGAGGTCATCTATATTGCGATATTCATAACCCTGAGAAACGAGCGCAACTGGCGCTTGGTCTGAATAGAGAATCCTTTTCCCGATGAATTAAACAGGACACAAAGTGCACTAATGTCAAGCAAGGACGGAAAAGAACAATTGACGACTTTAACATAGATGTCATAAGACGGGAGCTCTTGAAAATGTTTGCGACAAATCAACTTGTTACTCTCAGGAAACTGAAATTAAAACTGCAATCAGATTGCAGCATAGACATTTCTAAAAGTACTCTATGGAAAAATGTAAGAGCCGCCGGCTTCACCTTCAGAAAAACTATAGGCGGCAGGAATATTATTTGTGAAAAGCCACATTTAATTGCTGCCCGAAGTAAATACCTGAGGCAGATCCGTGAGCGGCGGAGGCAGGCTATGATATTGTATATTTGGACGAATCCTGGGTCAATGCTCACCACACCAATGCTAAAGAATGGCAATCAGTAGACGGTGAACAGAAAAGAAAATACCAAGCAGCAAAGGCCAGCGTATTATACTAACACATGCAGGAAGCAGTGAAGAAGGTCTTGTCCATGACGCTGGACTTATTTTCCAATAAAAAAGTACCGACTGTAGGGACTACCACACAGAAATGAATGGACATATTTTCAGGCACTGGATGGAGAAAGATCTACTTCCAATTTTAAACAGACCATCATGCTTGGTAATGGATAATGCATCCTATCACAACGCAGTATCAGCGGAAGACAAAGTACCAACTGCATCAAATACAAAAGATCAAATTAGGACTTGGCTGCTAAGGAAAATGTCAGCTTCGATGATACATATTTGAAACCCGAGTTGTTGCACCTGGTGAGGATGACAAATAAGACAAAGGTGTTTCATATTGACAAAATCATTGCGAATACGGCCACACGTCTTTGCGACTACCTCCATATCATGCTCACCTCAATCCGATAGAGCTTGTCTGGGCTAAAGTAAAGGGCAAGTTGCCGAACAGCCGAACAGAACAGGACGTTTAAAATGTGTGATGTTGAAGTTCTGACACGTGAGTCCTCTCAATGATAGACATGCAGTTCTGGAAGAAGTGTGTTGAACATGTGCTCCGAGAGGAAGACGAGTACTGGCACCGAGATGGATTACAATTTGTCCAGCCAGTAACAATTATCAACTTCATGGAATCGTCAGATTCGGGATGATACAAATCATATTTTGATTACAGACTGAGAAATAGCAACGTATACATTTCCATATCCAAATGCGTCTACCATCATACAATTTGTGGTGAGTTAAGACACCCTGGGGTCTAATGGTGACCGAAGGGGAGGACTAACTGTTGCATATTGTATCCAAGTTACTTGACCTATCAAGTTAATATGGAGATACCCCTATGAATAGAATTGACATGGACAAATTCTAGGGATTACTGTAAAATCTAAAATTTGAGCCCCGTATTTGCAATTGTCATAAAAGATCAAAGGAATTCGCCGATGTCAAAATCCGTAGCATCTATGGACTACTGTTAGCTTTATTTTAGCGTCATGGATATTCTAAGGCTGCATGCAAAAATCACTGAGATCCAACAGGTAGTTTTCGAGAAAATCAATTTCAAACGTGCTCACGAATTAATGGACAGACTATAGAACCGTGTGTAGGCGATAGACTAACGAGTCAATTGAGAAGCATTTGTTTTAGCGTATTTGTTACGTTGGAGTAACCCTTCCAGTACAAAACTATGGAGCGTATAATGTTGAGAACTGACGCATGGAAGTATGATAGGATAGATACAATGGTAAGGAAGATTATCTATTTTCTTCTGTATTAAATCTTGTATTTTCCATTGCAGACTTGAGTTAGAATTTATTACCGACAACAGGGTTTGATGTGCATATTGTTAAGGAGAGAAGGAGCTAGTACCAGTACTAGCAGGAAGTGGTGATCGTATGGTGAACCCACCACGGAGGATACCTGAACATTGTGTAGATTATATAGATGTACTAACTAGCCGATGCACGGCTGTAGAACTGAATCTAGTAAGAAAGTATTAATGAGCATAGAGGGTTGAGAATCCAGAACTGTATCTACTAATCTATGACAAACTATAGAATCAAATACTAGAAACTTGTTTGTGCCCTGTGTAACTAAAATGTACAAAATTAATTATTACAACTCAACATATATTAGCCTTTCACTAACGGTTCCACTGAACGAGACCAGGGCGTGAACACCTGTAATAATCCAGTTATACGTGAAGACTTACTATTATCTTCAGGAGTTTCTTCCGTAGCATTGTCTGCCATCAGTTCCATTAACCCTGACCAGTGTTCATCTACGACCACGGTATTTCAGATCAGACTTGGAGCCAGGAACAAGAGCGAAACCTGAATCCATTCTTCTTGACGATCTCTATCATAACGAGGACAACCAGGGAACAGATCTATCGAGGCCCTACCTTAATTTCCTGAAGAACTTGTGGTGTGATGAAACCCACAGAATCGTATCCTAGCCACCTCATATATAGCAGAACGGTAGAGGGTACGACTGAGGTGTGTGCCTCTATCCATCTTGTCCACTACTGAGAGAGAAGCATACCTTCTTTGAGAAAAGCCTAGGTAATAAGCTCATCCATAATCATTGTGTTAGTAACTTAAATTAAAAGTGTGGACAGGCTAGAACAGATTAGACAGGTGGGAACATTGATAACACTCATCATCATCAATTAGCTAAGCAGAACTTTGCCACCCCCACAGTCCTCCGGAATTTCTCACTCTCATAGGCCAGATGTCCTGTCTCTGCAGCCATCATGTTCAAACCATCAGTTACATCCTGAATCCATCTTCTCAGTGGTCTTCCTCCTCTTCTCTTTGCCCGTATGCCTCCTTCCATGATGGTCTTCTCCAGTCCTTCATATCTTTTTATATGTACAAAATATCTCAATTTTCTCTTTCTTATTTGTAGCAATTGATAACATTAATATCTCAATTTTCTCTTCCTTATTTGTAGCAATTGATTAACATTAATATCTCAATTTTCTCTTTCTTATTTGTAGCAATTGATAATATTAATATCTCAATTTTCTCTTTCTTATTTGTAGCAATTGATAACATTAATATCTCAATTTTCTCTTTCTTATTTGTAGCAATTGATAACATTAATATCTCAATTTTCTCTTTCTTATTTGTAGCAATTGATAACATTAATAACTATAATTTTGTTTGATGTCATTTATATGAAACGTATTTGAAGAGGTTGCATTCTTCCTCTTTGTTGTTTGCTTGATATTCCATTTGTAATTGAGTTCTTTTAATTCTATGAAATTTACGAGGAACGCTACTTATAGGACTTCATGAAGACCATCATTTGAGAGTCTGTATGTGTATTCTCCATTGAGATATCAATCAACTTCTTATGAGTTCACTTAAGAACGGTTTTGTGTATCCTGAATGTTAGTGGATGTCAGGTGTATGATTAGTATCTAGAACAAATTGTACGAACGACTTCTTCGCTACTTTTCTTCTGTTTTTCTGACTTTCTTCTCTTTCATCTTTACTTTTCTTCTCTTTCATCTTTACTTTTCTTCTCTTTCATCTTTACTTTTCTTCTCTTTCATCTTTACTTTTCTTCTCTTTCATCTTTACTTTTCTTCTGTTTTTTCTTTACTATTCAAGTTCTTTTAGACTTTCTAAATCTTCCCAGGATTCATATTCCAGTGGCACACGCTATACTGCTATACTCTCCCTGTCTCACAAAAACGACAGACAATATGAAGTTGTTTAATATAAAGTTTGTTACAGACATAGATTATGTTATAATTGTAGGCAATAGACTGCAAACAATTCTCACAAATGTAATTACTTTTAATATTTTTTGTATCCAGGTGTTATTTTTTGGGTGAAAATTTTTTATATCTTATTCGTTGTGCACATATGTCACAGGACACATTTAAAATAGTTAGTTACCCATAATTCAGCTTCAACACTGCAGTATAATTGTGAGACAAATCTATATTTAGTTTAGATTATTTGTAGACTCTTCGATAGTGTTTATAATCCAATATGGCCACCGTTTCCATGAAACCCCAATAAGTAGTTAGTGTAAAAGATAATTGTTCTTCCATTGCGGTTCTCACTAGTGAAGTCATCATCATCAAGTAGGTGATCTCTTACAGAACTTGGCTCCCATGACAACAGTTCTGAAAAACTCTGTTTTTGTGCAAGTTGACCAACGTCAGCAGTAGTCAATTTCAGATCGTTAATGACAACTTGCACCCATCGTTTTCTAGGTCTTCCTCTCATTCTTCTTCCAGGCAACATTTTCTCCAAAATCACGATCTCTAGACACTCATATCGTTTGATGTGTCCGAAATATTTAATTTTTTTTATTTTATATTCTTTATACTTATCATCTCTCTCTCTCTCTCTCTCTCTACATCAAACTGTTGCACTGAAGTACCTGCTAAATATAATCTTATTTTGTCTTAGAAACAAGAAAGTTGAGAAATGTCACTACAGTACTCTCCCTTAAACATGAACCGCAATGACCTCTTTGTTGCATAACACGATTCAATATGACATAAACTGATCTATTTCTACAAAATTATATATGGTGATGGCAGTATTAAGGGCTTGACGCGCAACGGATAACGCGTCTGATTATGAATCAGGGGATTACAGGTTCGAATCCTGGCAGGCTCAATACTCTTTTCTATTTTTAATATCATATTATTAAGTTCAAAATGCATAAATGAATGACAAGAAAACGCCTATAATGATAGACAAAGATCTCACAGTTGCTAGGGAATTATAGAGAGATGTCTTTAGTTTGACATACCATCTGCCCAGTTTGCTGCACCAACTATGTAGCTTCGTTAGGAAACTCTTGAAGAAAAAAATGCACTATCGAACAGAAAAGCACAGTCCGAATTCGAACACACAACCTTCGCTACGGAAGACTTAACGGCAGACATGGGCAAGCCTTGTTTTAGTCGGACAGGACATGGGGAAGCCCTGTTTTAGTCGGACAGGACATAGAAGCCTTGTTTTAGTCGGACAGGACATGGGCAAGCCTTGTTTTAGTCGGACAGGACATGGGGAAGCCCTTGTTTTAGTCGGACAGGACATGGGGAAGCCTTGTTTTAGTCGGACATGACATGTCATTTAACTTGTGTGAGTTTTATATGGTATTAAAATGATGTTAGTGAACTCACAAATCGTCTTCCACGTTATTATACCATTTGAAGTAGAAAGAATACAGAAAAATAATGAAAGACGTAAGAGAAATAAATTAATGTAGCACTGAATGACACTTAGTCTTCAATTCATAGATAACGTCTTTTTGAAAACTTTCTTTGTCTGACATTTTCTTTATTACGTAGAAAAAAACTACTTTCAGAATGAGGATAAATGTTGAGACTGTTACCTCTGCCCTATAATCAATCTCTGAGACTCCTTTTACTGGAGCAGTTGGACCCGACTCTCAAATGATGTTTCGAAAAGTTCACAATTAGTGAAGTGCGCATTTCTATTACAAATGTAATTATTCTTTAATATTTGTTTTATCCAGGTGTAATATTTTTGGGTGCATTTAGTATATCTGATTCCTTTTGCGTCTATATGTCGATGTATGTTACAGAAAAAATTTAAAATGGACAATTACACAAAACTGTCTCTGGGCAATGCAGTTCAATGGAAAACAGAACAATATAAATTTATTTTGGATTAGTTTGAGACTCTACAATAATGTTTATAATCCAATATAGTCGCCATTTTCATGGCAACCCGACACCTAATTAATTTTTCTAAATATTTATTTTTTCATTTCATACCTCACTAATATAGTACCTGATAAATATTGTCTCACTTGTCTTAGAAATAAGAAAATTGAGAAAAGTGCCCACACCCAACCCCTGCCCTCCCAACTTACGCTAACAAAGTATCACGACGACCCGTGTGTTGCATAACACTATAATAATCCGTATGTGTTACATATTAGCATTGATACAGATAATAATTTAAGAACGTTATAATTGAACTGTTTGTAAAATGTTGTATATGATAACCAGCATATCAAGGGCTTGTGGCGCAACGGATAACGCATCTGCTTTCTAAACAGAGGATTCCAGGTTCGAATCCTGGCAGGCTCAAATTTTTTAACTAATAATTAAAATCTAGTTATTACGGTCAGATGACATTAATGACGAAACTGCTTCTATATACATATCATGGCTGACAATGAGCTCACAGCTGTTA
Source organism: Arion vulgaris (assembly GCA_020796225.1). Taxonomy (NCBI): domain Eukaryota; kingdom Metazoa; phylum Mollusca; class Gastropoda; order Stylommatophora; family Arionidae; genus Arion; species Arion vulgaris. The sequence goes on along the minus strand of CM036760.1, from coordinate 50,803,196 downwards.
GGGAATTATAGAGAAATGTCCTTAAGTTTTCATACCTCCTGCAGAACATACTGCACGAACTCCGTAGCTACGTCACAAATCATAATCTCTGGAGAAAAAATGTACTTGCCAACAGAACGGTACGGTCTGAATTTGAATCCACGGCTTTTGAAACAGAAGTCTTAAAGTTAAAAGACATTTGTTGGTCAGACAGGAAATGTTATTCAACTTGTGTGAGTTTTTATGATATAGAAATGTTGCTGGTGAACTCACGGACCTTCTGCCATGTCATTCTTAAATGTGACAGAGAAATTGTACAGAAAAGCAATAAAAGATGCAATAGAAATAAATTAATGTACCACTGAAGGACTATACTACCTCCTATCATAGACAACGATTTTTTGTGAGTTTTCATAAAATGTTTGTTATTTAAAAATGTATTTTAGTCACGTCTTATTTTTGGGTGCAAATCGAGTATCTCTTATTTGTTGTGCGCATATACGTCGTATGTATATCACAGAAACAGATTTAAAATAGTCAGTTGCTCAGAATTTAGGTTTCACAATACAGTTCAATTAAATAGGAAGCTAATCTATATTTAGTTAAAAATATTTGGAGATTCTACGACAGTGTTTATAATCTAATTTGGTCACCATTTTCATAGCAACCAGACAAGTAATTAATATAAAGCTATATAATCTTTCATCTCAGATCTCACCTGATAAATATAATCTTATTTTGTCTTAGAAACAAGAAAGTTGAGAAATGTCACTACAGTACTCTCCTTAAACATGAACGCAATGACCCTTTGTTGCATAACACGATTCAATGTGACATAAACTGATCTATTTCTACAAAATTATATATGGTGATGGCAGTATTAAGGGCTTGTGGCGCAACGGATAACGAGCCTGATTACGAATCAGGTGATTCCAGGTTCGAATCCTGGCAGGCTCAATACTTTTTTTCTATTATTAATATATAATTATTAAGGTCGAAAGGCATGAATGAATGACAAGAAAACGCCTATAATGATTGACAAAGATCTCACAGTTGATAGTGAATTATAGAGAGATGTCTTTAGTTTGACATACCATCTGCCCAGTTTGCTGCACCAACTATGTAGCTTCGTTAGGAAACTCTTGAAAAAAAAATGCACTATCGAACAGAAAAGCACAGTCCGAATTCGAACATACAACCTTCGCTACGGAAGACTTAACGGCAGACATGGGCAAGCCTTGTTTTAGTCGGACAGGACATGGGAAGCCCTGTTTAGTCGGACAGGACATGGGCAAGCCTTGTTTTAGTCGGACATGACATGTCATTTAACTTGTGTGAGTTTTATATGGTATTAAAAAGATGCTAGTGAACTCACAAATCGTCTTCCACGTTATTATACCATTTGACGTAGAAAGAATACAGAAAAATAATGAAAGACGTAAGAGAAATAAATTAATGTAGCACTGAATGACACTTAGTCTTCAATTCATAGATAACGTCTTTTTGAAAACTTTCTTTGTCTGACATTTTCTTTTATTACATACAGAACAACTACTTTCAGAATGAGGATAAATGTTGAGACTGTTACCTCTGCCCTATAATCAATCTCTGAGACTCCTTTTACTAGGGCAGTTGGACCCGACTCTCAAATGATGTTTCGAAAAGTCCACAATTAGTGAAGAGCGAATTTCTATCACAATTGTAATTATTCTTTAATATTTGTTTTATCCAGGTGTAATATTTTTGGGTGCATTTAGTATATCTGATTCCTTTTGCGTCTATATGTCGATGTATGTCACAGAACAAATTTAAAATAGACAATTACACAAAACTGTCTCTGGGCAATGCAGTTCAATGGAAAACAGAACAATATAAATTTATTTTGGATTAGTTTGAGACTCTACAATGTTTATAATCCAATATAGTCGCCATTTTCATGGCAACCAGAGACCTAATTAATTTTTCTAAATATTTATTCTTTCATTTCATACCTCACTAGTATAGTACCTGATAAATATTGTCTCACTTGTCTTAGAAATAAGAAAATTGAGAAAGTGTCCACACCTACCCCACCACCACCCTCCCAACTTACGCTAACAAAGTATCACGACGACCCGTGTGTTGCATAACACTATAATAATCCGTATGTGTTACATATTAGCATTGATACAGATAATAATTTAAGAACGTTATAATTGAACTGTTTGTAAAATGTTGTATATGATAACCAGCATATCAAGGGCTTGTGGCGCAACGGATAACGCATCTGCTTTCTAAACAGAGGATTCCAGGTTCGAATCCTGGCAGGCTCAAATTTTTTAACTAATAATTAAAATCTAGTTATTACGGTCAGATGACATTAATGACGAAACTGCTTCTATATACATATCATGGCTGACAATGAGCTCACAGCTGTTAGGGAATTATAGAGAAATGTCCTTAAGTTTTCATACCTCCTGCAGAACATACTGCACGAACTCCGTAGCTACGTCACAAATCATAATCTCTGGAGAAAAAATGTACTTGCCAACAGAACGGTACGGTCTGAATTTGAATCCACGGCTTTTGAAACAGAAGTCTTAAAGTTAAAAGACATTTGTTGGTCAGACAGGAAATGTTATTCAACTTGTGTGAGTTTTTATGATATAGAAATGTTGCTGGTGAACTCACGGACCTTCTGCCATGTCATTCTTAAATGTGACAGAGAAATTGTACAGAAAAGCAATAAAAGATGCAATAGAAATAAATTAATGTACCACTGAAGGACTATACTACCTCCTATCATAGACAACGATTTTTTGTGAGTTTTCATAAAATGTTTGTTATTTAAAAATGTATTTTAGTCACGTCTTATTTTTGGGTGCAAATCGAGTATCTCTTATTTGTTGTGCGCATATACGTCGTATGTATATCACAGAAACAGATTTAAAATAGTCAGTTGCTCAGAATTTAGGTTTCACAATACAGTTCAATTAAATAGGAAGCTAATCTATATTTAGTTAAAAATATTTGGAGATTCTACGACAGTGTTTATAATCTAATTTGGTCACCATTTTCATAGCAACCAGACAAGTAATTAATATAAAGCTATATAATCTTTCATCTCAGATCTCACCTGATAAATATAATCTTATTTTGTCTTAGAAACAAGAAAGTTGAGAAATGTCACTACAGTACTCTCCCTTAAACATGAACCGCAATGACCCCTTTGTTGCATAACACGATTCAATGTGACATAAACTGATCTATTTCTACAAAATTATATATGGTGATGGCAGTATTAAGGGCTTGTGGCGCAACGGATAACGAGCCTGATTACGAATCAGGTGATTCCAGGTTCGAATCCTGGCAGGCTCAATACTTTTTTCATTATTAATATATAATTATTAAGGTCGAAAGGCATGAATGAATGACAAGAAAACGCCTATAATGATTGACAAAGATCTCACAGTTGATAGTGAATTATAAAAGATGTCTTTAGTTTGACATACCATCTGCCCAGTTTGCTGCACCAACTATGTAGCTTCGTTAGGAAACTCTTGAAAAAAAAATGCACTATCGAACAGAAAAGCACAGTCCGAATTCGAACATACAACCTTCGCTACGGAAGACTTAACGGCAGACATGGCAAGCCTTGTTTTAGTCGGACAGGACATGGGAAGCCTGTTTTAGTCGGACAGGACATGGGCAAGCCTTGTTTTAGTCGGACATGACATGTCATTTAACTTGTGTGAGTTTTATATGGTATTAAAAAGATGCTAGTGAACTCACAAATCGTCTTCCACGTTATTATACCATTTGACGTAGAAAGAATACAGAAAAATAATGAAAGACGTAAGAGAAATAAATTAATGTAGCACTGAATGACACTTAGTCTTCAATTCATAGATAACGTCTTTTTGAAAACTTTCTTTGTCTGACATTTTCTTTTATTACATACAGAACAACTACTTTCAGAATGAGGATAAATGTTGAGACTGTTACCTCTGCCCTATAATCAATCTCTGAGACTCCTTTTACTAGGGCAGTTGGACCCGACTCTCAAATGATGTTTCGAAAAGTCCACAATTAGTGAAGAGCGAATTTCTATCACAATTGTAATTATTCTTTAATATTTGTTTTATCCAGGTGTAATATTTTTGGGTGCATTTAGTATATCTGATTCCTTTTGCGTCTATATGTCGATGTATGTCACAGAACAAATTTAAAATAGACAATTACACAAAACTGTCTCTGGGCAATGCAGTTCAATGGAAAACAGAACAATATAAATTTATTTTGGATTAGTTTGAGACTCTACAATGTTTATAATCCAATATAGTCGCCATTTTCATGGCAACCAGAGACCTAATTAATTTTTCTAAATATTTATTCTTTCATTTCATACCTCACTAGTATAGTACCTGATAAATATTGTCTCACTTGTCTTAGAAATAAGAAAATTGAGAAAAGTGTCCACACCTACCACCACCACCCCTCCCCAACTTACGCTAACAAAGTATCACGACGACCCGTGTTTGCATAACACTATAATAATCCGTATGTTTACATTAGCATTGATAAAGATAATAATTTAAGAACGTTATAATTGAACTGTTTGTAAAATGTTGTATATGATAACCAGCATATCAAGGGCTTGTGGCGCAACGGATAACGCATCTGCTTTCTAAACAGAGGATTCCAGGTTCGAATCCTGGCAGGCTCAAATTTTTTAACTAATAATTAAAATCTAGTTATTACGGTCAGATGACATTAATGACGAAACTGCTTTCATATACATATCATGGCTGACAATGAGCTCACAGCTGTTAGGGAATTATAGAGAAATGTCCTTAAGTTTTCATACCTCCTGCCGAACATACTGCACGAACTCCGTAGCTACGTCACAAATCATAATCTCTGGAGAAAAAAGTGAACATGCCAACAGAACGGTACAGTCTGAATTTGAATCCACGGCTTTTGAAACAGAAGTCTTAAAGTGGAAAGACATCTTTTGGTCAGACAGGAAATGTTATTCAACTTGTGTGAGTTTTTATGATATAGAAATGTTGCTGGTGAACTCACGGACCTTCTGCCATGTCATTCTTAAATGTGACAGAGAAATTGTACAGAAAAGCAATAAAAGATGCAATAGAAATAAATTAATGTACCACTGAAGGACTATACTACCTCCTATCATAGACAACGATTTTTTGTGAGTTTTCATAAAATGTTTGTTATTTAAAAATGTGTTTTAGCCACGTCTTATTTTTGGGTGCAAATCGAGTATCTCTTATTTGTTGTGCGCATATACGTCGTATGTATATCACAGAAACAGATTTAAAATAGTCAGTTGCTCAGAATTTAGGTTTCACAATACAGTTCAATTAAATAGGAAGCTAATCTATATAGTTAAAAATATTTGGAGATTCTACGACAGTGTTTATAATCTAATTTGGTCACCATTTTCATAGCAATCAGACAAGTAATTAATATAAAGCTATATAATCTTCCATCTCAGATCTCACCTGATAAATATAATCTTATTTTGTCTTAGAAACAAGAAAGTTGAGAAATGTCACTACAGTACTCTCCCTTAAACATGAACCGCAATGACCCCTTTGTTGCATAACACGATTCAATGTGACATAAACTGATCTATTTGTACACAATTATATATGGTGATGGCAGTATTAACGGCTTGTGGCGCAACGGATAACGAGCCTGATTACGAATCAGGTGATTCCAGGTTCGAATCCTGGCAGGCTCAATACTTTTTTTCTATTATTAATATATAATTATTACGGTCGAAAGGCATGAATGAATGACAAGAAAACGCCTATAATGATAGACAAAGATCTCACAGTTGTTAGGGAATTATAGAGAGATGTCTTTAGTTTGACATACCATCTGCCCAGTTTGCTGCACCAACTATGTAGCTTCGTTAGAAACTCTTGAAAAAAAATGCACTATCGAACAGAAAAGCACAGTCCGAATTCGAACACACAACCTTCGCTACGGAAGACTTAACGGCAGACATGGGCAAGCCTTGTTTTAGTCGGACAGGACATGGGCAAGCCTTGTTTTAGTCGGACAGGACATGGGGAAGCCCTGTTTTAGTCGGACAGGACATGGGGAAGCCTTGTTTTAGTCGGACATGACATGTCATTTAACTTGTGTGAGTTTTATATGGTATTAAAATGATGTTAGTGAACTCACAAATCGTCTTCCACGTTATTATACCATTTGAAGTAGAAAGAATACAGAAAAATAATGAAAGACGTAAGAGAAATAAATTAATGTAGCACTGAATGACTTAGTCTTCAATTCATAGATAGCGTCTTTTTGAAAACTTTCTTTGTCTGACATTATCTTTTATTACGTAGAAAAAAAACTACTTTCAGAATGAGGATAAATGTTGAGACTGTTACCTCTACACTATAATCAATCTCTGAGACTCCTTTTACTGGAGCAGTTGGACCCGACTCTCAAATGATGTTTCGAAAAGTTCACAATTAGTGAAGTACGCATTTCTATTACAAATGTAATTATTCTTTAATATTTGTCTTATCCAGGTGTAATATTTTTGGGTGCATTTAGTATATCTGATTCCTTTTGCGTCTATATGTCGTATGTATGTTACAGAACAAATTTAAAATAGACAATTACACAAAACTGTCTCTGGGCAATGCAGTTCAATGGAAAACAGAACAATATAAATTTATTTTGGATTAGTTTGAGACTCTACAATGTTTATAATCCAATATAGTCGCCATTTTCATGGCAACCCGCCACCTAATTAATTTTTCTAAATATTTATTTTTTCATTTCATACCTCACTAATATAGTACCTGATAAATATTGTCTCACTTGTCTTAGAAATAAGAAAATTGAGAAAAGTGCCCAACCAACCCCCTGCCCCTCCTCAACTTACGCTAACAAAGTATCACGACGACCCGTGTGTTGCATAACACTATAATAATCCGTATGTGTTACACATTAGCATTGATACAGATAATAATTTAAGAACGTTATAATTGAACTGTTTGTAAAATGTTGTATATGATAACCAGCGTATCAAGGGCTTGTGGCGCAACGGATAACGCATCTGCTTTCTAAACAGAGGATTCCCGGTTCGAATCTGGCAGGCTCAAATTTTTTAACTAATAATTAAAATCTAGTTATTACGGTCAGATGACATTAATGACGAAACTGCTTCTATATACATATCATGGCTGACAATGAGCTCACAGCTGTTAGGGAATTATAGAGAAATGTCCTTAAATTTTCATACCTCCTGCAGAACATACTGCACGAACTCCGTAGCTACGTCACATATCATAATCTCTGGAGAAAAAATGTACTTGCCAACAGAACGGTACGGTCTGAATTTGAATCCGCAGCTTTTGAAACAGAAGTCTTAAAGTGGAAAAACATTTTTTGGTCAGACAGGAAATGTTATTCAACTTGTGTGAGTTTTTTATGATATAGAAATGTTGCTGGTGAACTCACGGACCTTCTGCCATGTCATTCTTAAATGTGACAGAGAAATTGTACAGAAAAGCAATAAAAGATGCAATAGAAATAAATTAATGTACCACTGAAGGACTATACTACCTCCTATCATAGACAACGATTTTTTGTGAGTTTTCATAAAATGTTTGTTATTTAAAAATGTGTTTTAGCCACGTCTCAATTTTGGGTGCAAATCGAGTATCTCTTATTTGTTGTGCGCATATACGTAGTATGTATATCACAGAAACAGATTTAAAATAGTCAGTTGCTCAGAATTTAGGTTTCACAATACAGTTCAATTAAATAGGAAGCTAATCTATATTTAGTTAAAAATATTTGGAGATTCTACGACAGTGTTTATAATCTAATTTGGTCACCATTTTCATAGCAACCAGACAAGTATTTAATATAAAGCTATATAATCTTCCATCTCAGATCTCACCTGATAAATATAATCTTATTTTGTCTTAGAAACAAGAAAGTTGAGAAATGTCACTACAGTACTTCCTTAAACATGAACCGCGATGACCCCTTTGTTGCATAACACGATTCAATGTGACATAAACTGATCTATTTGTACACAATTATATATGGTGATGGCAGTATTAACGGCTTGTGGCGCAACGGATAACGAGCCTGATTACGAATCAGGTGATTCCAGGTTCGAATCCTGGCAGGCTCAATACTTTTTTTCTATTATTAATATATAATTATTACGGTCGAAAGGCATGAATGAATGACAAGAAAACGCCTATAATGTTAGACAAAGATCTCACAGTTGTTAGGGAATTATAGAGAGATGTCTTTAGTTTGACATACCATCTGCCCAGTTTGCTGCACCAACTATGTCGCTTCGTTAGGAAACTCTTGAAAAAAATGCACTATCGAACGAAAGCACAGTCCGAATTCGAACACACAACCTTCGCTACGGAAGACTTAACGGCAGACATGGGCAAGCCTTGTTTTAGTCGGACAGGACATGGGCAAGCCTTGTTTTAGTCGGACATGACATGGGGAAGCCCTGTTTTAGTCGGACAGGACATGGGGAAGCCTTGTTTTAGTCGGACAGGACATGGGCAAGCCTTGTTTTAGTCGGACAGGACATGGGGAAGCCCTTGTTTTAGTCGGACAGGACATGGGGAAGCCTTGTTTTAGTCGGACATGACATGTCATTTAACTTGTGTGAGTTTTATATGGTATTAAAATGATGTTAGTGAACTCACAAATCGTCTTCCACGTTATTATACCATTTGAAGTAGAAAGAATACAGAAAAATAATGAAAGACGTAAGAGAAATTAATTAATGTAGCACTGAATGACACTTAGTCTTCAATTCATAGATAACGTCTTTTTGAAAACTTTCTTTGTCTGACATTTTCTTTTATTACGTAGAAAAAAAACTACTTTCAGAATGAGGATAAATGTTGAGACTGTTACCTCTGCACTATAATCAATCTCTGAGACTCCTTTTACTGGAGCAGTTGGACCCGACTCTCAAATGATGTTTCGAAAAGTTCACAATTAGTGAAGTACGCATTTCTATTACAAATGTAATTATTCTTTAATATTTGTCTTATCCAGGTGTTATATTTTTGGGTGCATTTAGTATATCTGATTCCTTTTGCGTCTATATGTCGATGTATGTTACAGAACAAATTTAAAATAGACAATTACACAAAACTGTCTCTGGGCAATGCAGTTCAATGGAAAACAGAACAATATAAATTTATTTTGGATTAGTTTGAGACTCTACAATGTTTATAATCCAATATAGTCGCCATTTTCATGGCAACCCGCCACCTAATTAATTTTTCTAAATATTTATTTTTTCATTTCATACCTCACTAATATAGTACCTGATAAATATTGTCTCACTTGTCTTAGAAATAAGAAAATTGAGAAAAGTGCCCACATCCTCCAACCCCTCCCCTCTCCTCAACTTACGCTAACAAAGTATCACGACGACCCGTGTGTTGCATAACACTATAATAATCCGTATGTGTTACACATTAGCATTGATACAGATAATAATTTAAGAACGTTATAATTGAACTGTTTGTAAAATGTTGTATATGATAACCAACGTATCAAGGGCTTGTGGCGCAACGGATAACGCATCTGCTTTCTAAACAGAGGATTCCAGGTTCGAATCCTGGCAGGCTCAAATTTTTTAACTAATAATTAAAATCTAGTTATTACGGTCAGATGACATTAATGACGAAACTGCTTCTATATACATATCATGGCTGACAATGAGCTCACAGCTGTTAGGGAATTATAGAGAAATGTCCTTAAATTTTCATACCTCCTGCAGAACATACTGCACGAACTCCGTAGCTACGTCACAAATCATAATCTCTGAGAAAAATGTACTTGCCAACAGAACGGTACGGTCTGAATTTGAATCCACGGCTTTTGATACAGAAGTCTTAAAGTGGAAAGACATCTTTTGGTCAGACAGGAAATGTTATTCAACTTGTGTGAGTTTTTATGATATAGAAATGTTGCTGGTGAACTCACGGACCTTCTGCCATGTCATTCTTAAATGTGACAGAGAAATTGTACAGAAAAGCAATAAAAGATGCAATAGAAATAAATTAATGTACCACTGAAGGACTATACTACCTCCTATCATAGACAACGATTTTTTGTGAGTTTTCATAAAATGTTTGTTATTTAAAAATGTGTTTTAGCCGTCTTATTTTGGGTGCAAATCGAGTATCTCTTATTTGTTGTGCGCATATACGTCGTATGTATATCACAGAAACAGATTTAAGTCAGTTGCCCAGAATTTAGGTTTCACAATACAGTTCAATTAAATAGGAAGTTAATCTATATTTAGTTTAGATTATTTGGAACCTACAACAGTATATATAATCCAATATGGCCACCCTTTTCATTGCAAACCCGACAAGTAATTAATAGAAAACATTTATAATCTTCCATCTCAGACGCACACTAGTATCATACCTGATAAATATGATCTGACTTGTCTTAGAAGTAAGAAAGTTGAGAATTGTCACTACAGTACTCTCCCTTAAACATGAACTACAATGACGCCTTTGTTGCATAACACGATTCAGTGTGACGTAAACTGATCTATTTGTTAAAAAAATATATATGATAATATAAGTATCAAGGGCTTGTGGCGCAACGGATAACGCTTCTGATTACGAATCAGGGGATTCCAGGTTCGAATCCTGGCAGGCTCAATTTTTTTAATATTTTTAAAATCCAATTTTTACGGTCATATGGCATAAATGATAAGACTTCTCCTATGTACATCTCATACCTTACAAAGAGATCACAGTTGTTAGGCAACTATACAGAGCTGTCCTTAGTTTGTATACCACTTGTCCAGCTAGCTGCACCACATCCAGGGCTGCGTCAAAAATCCAAGAAATCTCTGGGGGGAATATGCACCAGCAAACAAACAGTGGAGTCCGTTTTCAAAACCAGGACATTCGTAACGTAAGACTTAGAAAGGAAAGTCATTCTTTGGTCGGACAATCGATATCATTCAACTCTTGTTAGTTCTAAAGGATATTTAAAAAAGGATGATGGTGAACTCACCGACATTCATCCACGTCATTTTCCCATTTGACGGAGAAAGTGTACAGAAAAAACATTACAAGACAGAAATAAATTAATATAGAATTAAAGCGATCTTCTTCTTCCTTTCATAGGAACCGAGTTTTTGAGAACTTACTTTGATATTATCTTTTATTACATACATAACAACAACTTCTGGAATGAGAATGAAGGTTGAGAATGTTACCTGTGTCCTTCAATTGATCTCTGAGACTCCTTTTATCGGGACCATTGTTGTGGAAGACTTTCAATCGACGTATCGAAAAGTCCAAAATAGATGCAGTATTAGGGGATGGTGCCTTTTGATGTTTCATGTAGCACTGAATGACACTTAGTCTTCCATTCATAGATAACGTCTTTTTGAAAACTTTCTTTGTCTGACATTTTCTTTTATTCCATACAGAACAACTACTTTCAGAATGACGATAAATGTTGAGACTGTTACCTCTGCACTATAATCAATCTCTGAGACTCCTTTTACTGGAGCAGTTGGACCCGACTCTCAAATGATGTTTCGAAAAGTCCACAATTAGTGAAGGGCGAATTTCTATCACAAATGTAATTATTCTTTAATATTTGTTTTATCCAGGTGTTATATTTTTGGGTGCATTTAGTATATCTGATTCATTTTGCGTCTATATGTCGTATGTATGTCACAGAACAAATTTAAAATAGACAATTACACAAAACTGTCTCTGGGCAATGCAGTTCAATGGAAAACAGAACAATATAAATTTATTTTGGATTAGTTGGAGACTCTACGATAATGTTTATAATCCAATGTAGTCGCCATTTTCATGGCAACCCGACACGTAATTAATTTTCAAAATATTTATTCTTTCATTTCAGACCTCACTAGTATAGTACCTGATAAATATATTGTCTCACTTGTCTTAGAAATAAGAAAATTAAGAAAAGTGCTCACCTCGCACACCCTCCAACTTACGCTAACAAAGTATCACGACAACCCGTGTGTTGCATAACACTATAATAATCCGTATGTGTTACACATTAGCATTGATACAGATAATAATTTAAGAACTTTATAATTGAGCTGTTTGTAAAATGTTATATATGATAACCAGCGTATCAAGGGCTTGTGGCGCATAACGCATAACGGATAACGCATCTGCTTTCTAAACAGGATTCCAGGTTCGAATCCTGGCAGGCTCAAATTTTTTAACTATTAATTAAAATCTAGTTATTAAGGTCAGATGACATTAATAACGAAACTGCTTCTATATACGTATCATTGCCGACAATGAGCTCACAGCTTTTAGGGAATTATAGAGAAATGTCCTTAGGTTTGCATACCTCCTGCCGAACTCCGTAGCTACGCCACAAATCGCAGTAATCTCTGGAGAAAATGTGTACTTGCCAACAGAACGGTACGGTCTGAATTCGAATCCACGTCTTTTGAAATAGAAGTCTTAAAGTGGAAAGGCATTTTTTGGTCAGACAGGAAATGTTATTCAACTTGTGTGAGTTTTTATGATATAGAAATGTTGCAGGTGAACTCACGGACCTTCTGCCACGTCATTCTTAAATGTGACAGAGAAATTGTACAGAAAAGCAATAAAAGATGCAATATAAATAAATTAATATACCACTGAAGGACTATACTATAGTCTGTCCATTAATTCGTTAGCACGTTTGAAATTGATTTTCTCGAAAACTACCTGTTGGATCTCAGTGATTTTTGCATGCAGCCTTAGAATATCCATGACGCTAAAATAAAGCTAACCAGTAGTCCATAGATGCTACGGATTTTGCACATCGGCGAATTCCTTTGATCTTTTATGACAATTGCAAATACGGGGCTCAAATTTTAGATTTTACAGTATCCCTAGAATTTGTCCATGTCAATTCTATTCATAGGTGTATCTCCATATTAACTTGATAGGTCAAGTAATTAATTGTGTTGCCTTTATGTGCAATCGTGAACTTGGATACAATATGCAACAGTTAGTCCTCCCCTTCGGTAACCATTAGACCCCAGGATGTCTTAACTTCACCACAAATTGTATGATGGTAGACGCATTTGGATATGGAAATGTATACGTTGCTATTTCTCAGTCTGTAATCAAAATATGATTTGTATCATCCCGAATCTGACGATTCCATGAGGTTGATAATTGTTACTGGCTGGACAAATTGTAATCCATCTCGGTGCCAGTACTCGTCTTCCTCTCGGAGCACATGTTCAACACACTTCTTCCAGAACTGCATGTCTATCATTGAGAAGGACTCACGTGTCAGAACTTCAACATCACACATTTTAAACGTCCTGTTCTGTTCGGCAACTTGCCCTTTTACTTTAGCCCAGACAAGCTCTATCGGATTGAGGTGAGCATGATATGGAGGTAGTCGCAAAGACGTGTGGCCGTATTCCGCAATGATTTTGTCAATATGAAACACCTTTGTCTTATTTGTCATCCTCACCAGGTGCAACAACTCGGATTTCAAATATGTATAATCGAAGCTGACATTTTCCTTAGCAAGCCAAGTCCTAATTTGATCTTTTATATTTGATGCAGTTGGTACTTTGTCTTCCGCTGATACTGCGTTGTGATAGGATGCATTATCCATTACCAAGCATCATGGTCTGTTTAGAATTGGAAGTAGATCTTTCTCCATCCAGTGCCTGAAAATATGTCCATTCATTTCTGTGTGGTAGTCCCTACCGTCGGTACTTTTGATTGGAAAATAATTCCAGCGTCATGGACAAGACCTTCTTCACTACTTCCTGCATGTGTTAGTATAATACGCTGGCCTTTGCTGCTTGGTATTTTTCTTTCTGTTCACCGTCTACTGATTGCCATTCTTTAGCATTGGTGTGGTGAGCATTGACCCAGGATTCGTCCAAATATACAATATCATAGCCTTGCCTCCGCCGCTCACGGATCTGCCTCAGGTATTTACTTCGGGCAGCAATTAAATGTGGCTTTTCACAAATAATATTCCTGCCGCCTATAGTTTTCTGAAGGTGAAGCCGGCGGCTCTTACAATTTTTCATAGAGTACTTTTAGAAATGTCTATGCTGCAATCTGATTGCAGTTTTAATTTCAGTTTCCTGAGAGTAACAAGTTGATTTGTCGCAAACATTTTCAAGAGCTCCGTCTTATGACATCTATGTCAAAGTCGTCAATTGTTCTTTTCCTTCCTTGCTTGACATTAGTGCACTTTGTGTCCTGTTTAATCCATCGGGAAAAAGATTCTCTATTCAGACCAAGCGCCAGTTGTGTTCGTTTCTCAGGGTTATGAATATCGCAATATAGATGACCTCTCTTAGATTCCCTACGGAAGTGTTGGTATAGTAAAACTGTAACCTTCTGCATTGTTATAAATGTGCACTTCAGACTCATTATGAATGTGATATCAATGTCAGTTTTGATAAGCCAACAAATATGATACAATAGCTTCATACAAATAGCGAGATACGCCTATAACTATACAACGGTATCCCAATTATAACGTCATATGCTTTCCGCTTTCAAACTCGACTGGGTTAGGTGCACGGGATTTCGTGAAATTGTTGTATACTCACGATATTTCTATGTTACCATAATGTATTTTTAGAACAACGCGTCTGTGTACCGTAGATCTGTTACTATTGTGTACAATCCGGTGAGGTTGATTTTAATATAACCTGAAGAAGAAATATTTCAAACTACATCAAATTTTCTTGGAAAAAAATATTTCTCTAGCGTCATGGATATTCTAAGGCTGCTTGCAAAAAATCACTGAGATCCAACAGGTAGTTTTCGAGAAAATCAATTTCAAACGTGCTCACGAATTAATGGACAGACTATACCTCCTATCATAGACAACGATTTTTTGTGAGTTTTCATAAAATGTTTGTTATTTAAAAATGTGTTTGATCGAGTATCTCCTATTTGCTGTGCGCCTATACGTAGTATGTATATCACAGAAACAGATTTAAGATAGTCAATTGCCCAGAATTTAGGTTTCACAATACAGTTCAATTAAATAGGAAGTTAATCTATATTTAGTTTAGATTAATTGGAGAACCTACAACAGTATATATAATCCAATATGGCCACCCTTTTCATTGCAAACCCGACAAGTAATTAATAGAAAACATTTATAATCTTCCATCTCAGACGCACACTAGTATCATACCTGATAAATATGATCTGACTTGTCTTAGAAGTAAGAAAGTTGAGAATTGTCACTACAGTACTCTCCCTTAAACATGAACTACAATTACGCCTTTGTTGCATAACACGATTCAGTGTGACGTAAACTGATTTATTTGTAACAAAATATATATGATAATATAAGTATCAAGGGCTTGTGGCGCAACGGATAACGCATCTGATTACGAATCAGGGGATTCCAGGTTCGAATCCTGGCAGGCTCAATTTTTTAAATATTTTTAATATCCAATTATTACAGTCATATGGCATATCATACCTTAGAAAGAGATCACAGTTGTTAGGCAACTATACAGAGCTGTCCTTAGTTTGTATACCACTTGTCCAGCTAGCTGCACCACATCCAGGGCTGCGTCAAAAATCCAAGAAATCTCTGGGGGGAATATGCACCAGCGAACAAACAGTGGAGTCCCTTTTCAAAACCAGGACATTCATAACGTAAGACTTAGAAAGGAAAGTCATTCTTTGGTCGGACAATCGATATCATTCAACTCTTGTTAGTTCTAAAGGATATTTAAAAAAGGATGATGGTGAACTCACCGACATTCATCCACGTCATTTTCCCATTTGACGGAGAAAGTGTACAGAAAAAACATTACAAGACAGAAATAAATGAATATAGAATTAAAGCGATCTTCTTCTTCCTTTCATAGGAACCGAGTTTTTGAGAACTTACTTTGATATTTTCTGTTATTACATACATAAAAACAACTTCTGGAATGAGGGTGAAGGTTGAGGATGTTACCTGTGTCCCTCAATTGATCTCTGAGACTCCTTTTATTGGGACCGTTGTTGTGGAAGACTTTCAATCGATGTATCGACAAGTCCAAAATAGATGCAGTATTAGTGGATGGTGCCTTTTGATGTTTCAACCTCTGGAGGCTTACGTGAATATAATCTCTTTTACATGTCAGTGATCGCAGGAGTGAGAGAACGGACAATTATGCATTAGCAGCAGTGGCGTCTCGTCATTGAGGGAAAGTGGGGCCGGACCCCACCAAAAATAGGGTGTAATGTGTATTTATTATTTAATACATTAAAATATAACCTAACCGAAACCACTATTTTTCCTAAAATTTCTATCTGGCCCCACCAACAAAAATGATCATGAGCCGCCACTGATCAGCAGTATTGATAGTTGGGGATTTAAACATGGATAGGGAGGTACATTCCTCCGTCGTTGACTCGTGCGATTCCATTTACTCAATGAGCATGTTGAGAAAGACTTGGATCGATTGTCTGCTAAGACATTTGCTGCAGTCTGTCCTCAGTTATGAATTGGAGGGTGTGATCTTCCTTTTCGTAACTAAACATAAAGAAGTCAAGGTAAATGAACGAACGGGCAGACTTGCAGAAACGGCTACATTTGCAACTGATAGAACAATGCACATCAATGATATTCTGAATACTGTTAGAGAGAATAGTCGAACATGGAATTCAGGTGATGATATTGATTCTACGTCTTTGTCTCGATTACAGGAATTTGGGAATAAAACATCGGAAATTTGAACACTGTATGGATAGCAGACTTTGTTTCATTAACCAACACAGGACTGGAATTGTCTGTTGCCGACTGCAGACAGTTATACTGAACATGAGAGTGATACACTTACGCATGTGTTCCATGTACTATAAGGATGATATGATGACTAATTAATTCGCTAATAACAGTATAAATAATAATAACAGTCATGTTAACAACTATGACGCCATATTGTGGGAGTGTCTGTCCAGATGTTAAGCAGTTTGTCTTGCGTTAAGCAGTTTGTCTTGCGTTAAGCAGTTTGTCTTGCGTTAAGTAGTTTGTCTTGCGTTAAGCAGTTTGTCTTGCGTTAAGCAGTTTATCTTGTTAAGTTGTGTGTCTTGTTAAGTTGTGTGTCTTGTTAAGTTGTGTGTCTTAAGTTGTGTGTCTTGTGTTCAGCAGTTTGTCTTGCGTTCGGAAATTCATGGGCTCGAATTAGGTTCGGGAGTCTCTGTTCAGTGTGCCTTTTGTATCAGAGACTACTAGGGTTGGTGCTGGAGCTACGCAGTTCGTACTCTGTGCAATACTCACATCAGCAGGTGACCTGACATATCTTCAATGAAATACCGAGCGATATGGTAAACCTGGTTGAATAAACACAATTCTTGAGACGGACGAAATTGCTATAGGAAAACTGGATTTTGTAATATAACGGTTTCTTTTGATGTTGGCGGCATATTTGGCGAGTCTGAAACGAAAATTTAGTTTTTACAGTAAACGCAACAATATGTCATGTCGCTTGCAAATGTTTATCATCCCAGGTCATACATAGGGCCAATGTTGACATTTGCAATAGAGTCATGAAATAAACAAGAAATGTAGACTTAGTTGTATCATTGTTTTTAAATAACTTATATTACATAGTTAGCTTCCATGTCATAATGCCATTCCCTTTCACGTCAGGCTTGGGACTGGCAATGAAGGAGCTACTTGGAGACGTTCTTTTCAAATCGCTACTTTTTCGGTACAAAGTGCGTGTATTAACATGTGTTAGGAAGGTATCACTACAATAAAATAGCTCTATTCTCTGGTTTTTGTATGCTCTGATACAGATGATCCATATGTGCTTCTTTGCGGATATGCGCGTAGTATTAATGACACTTTCTGCATTGTAACTTCAAACTCATTAGAAATTTTATATCAGAGTCTGTTTTGAGAAGTCAACAATATAACCCAATAGCCTCACACTAATTTCGATATACGTCTTTAATTAAAAGTCCGTGTCGCACTTATGACGTTATTTGTTTACAATTTTCAAGCCAGAGTCGAATTCGTGCACGGGAAATTCAAGAAATTTTTTTTAATCCGCTGATTTGGTCCTGAATGTTGCTATTTTTATCATCAGTGTAATAAATCGCTGTAAACATTAGTTTTCTTCAACCATGCCAATGGACGAGTTAAATATATAGCACAAAGAAGGAAACTTCTCGATAGTATGATTGTTTGAATGACAAAAAATATTTTGTAGCGTCGGGGACATGTGTAGTTCACATGCAAGTTTTCAAGTTATTTAATCAAATGGTTACAAAGATGTCAATTTTTATCTGTGGGCATGACAAGTTGAACTAACTATAGCATTGATACAGATATAGTCTGTCCATTAATTCGTGAGCACGTTTGAAATTGATTTTCTCGAAAACTACCTGTTGGATCTCAGTGATTTTTTCAAGCAGCCTTAGAATATCCATGACGCTAGAGAAATATTTTTTCCAAGAAAATTTGATGTAGTTTGAAATATTTCTTCTTCAGGTTATATTAAAATCAACCTCACCGGATTGTACACAATAGTAACAGATCTACGGTACACAGACGCGTTGTTCTAAAAATACATTATGGTAACATAGAAATATCGTGAGTATACAACAATTTCACGAAATCCGTGCACCTAACCCAGTCGACTTTGAAAGCGGAAAGCATATGACGTTATAATTGGGATACCGTTATATAGTTATAGGCGTATCTCGCTATTTGTATGAAGCTATTGTATCATATTTGTTGGCTTATCAAAACTGACATTGATATCACATTCATAATGAGTCTGAAGTGCACATTTATAACAATGCAGACGGTTACAGTTTTACTATACCAACACTTCCGTAGGGAATCTAAGAGAGGTCATCTATATTGTGATATTCATAACCCTGAGAAACGAGCGCAACTGGCGCTTGGTCTGAATAGAGAATCCTTTTCCCGATGGATTAAACAGGACACAAAGTGCACTAATGTCAAGCAAGGACGGAAAAGAACAATTGACGACTTTGACATAGATGTCATAAGACAGGAGCTCTTGAAAATGTTTGCGACAAATCAACTTGTTACTCTCAGGAAACTGTAATTAAAACTGCAATCAGATTGCAGCATAGACATTTCTTAAAGTACTCTATGAAAAATTGTAAGAGCGCCGGCTTCACCTTCAGAAAAACTATAGGCGGCAGGAATATTATTTGTGAAAAGCCACATTTAATTGCTGCCCGAAGTAAATACCTGAGGCAGATCCGTGAGCGGCGGAGGCAAGGCTATGATATTGTATATTTGGACGAATACTGGGTCAGTGCTCACCACACCAATGCTAAAGAATGGCAATCAGTAGACGGTGAACAGAAAAGAAAAATACCAAGCAGCAAAGGCCAGCGTATTATACTAACACATGCAGGAAGCAGTGAAGAAGGTCTTGTCCATGACGCTGGACTTATTTTCCAATCAAAAGTACCGACGGTAGAGACTACCACACAGAAATGAATGGACATATTTTCAGGCACTGGATGGAGAAAGATCTACTTCCAATTCTAAACAGACCATCATGCTTGGTAATGGATAATGCATCCTACCACAACGCAGTATCAGCGGAAGACAAAGTACCAACTGCATCAAATACAAAAGATCAAATTAGGACTTGGCTTGCTAAGGAAAATGTCAGCTTCGATGATACATATTTGAAACCCGAGTTGTTGCACCTGGTGAGGATGACAAATAAGACAAAGGTGTTTCATATTGACAAAATCATTGCGGAATACGGCCACACGTCTTTGCGACTACCTCCATATCATGCTCAATCCGATAGAGCTTGTCTGGGCTAAAGAAAAAGGGCAAGTTGCCGAACAGAACAGGACGTTTAAAATGTGTGATGTTGAAGTTCTGACACGTGAGTCCTTCTCAATGATAGACATGCAGTTCTGGAAGAAGTGTGTTGAACATGTGCTCCGAGAGGAAGACGAGTACTGGCACCGAGATGGATTACAATTTGTCCAGCCAGTAACAATTATCAACCTCGTGGAATCGTCAGATTCGGGATGATACAAATCATATTTTGCTTACAGACTGAGAAATAGCAACGTATACATTTCCATATCCAAATGCGTCTACCATCATACAATTTGTGGTGAAGTTAAGACACCCTGGGGTCTAATGGTGACCGAAGGGAGGACTAACTGTTGCATATTGTATCCAAGTTCACGATTGCACATAAAGGGCAACACACTTAATTACTTGACCTATCAAGTTAATATTGGAGATACACCTATGAATAGAATTGACATGGACAAATTCTACGGATACTGTAAAATCTAAAATTTGAGCCCCGTATTTGCAATTGTCATAAAAGATCAAAGGAATTCGCCGATGTGCAAAATCCGTAGCATCTATGGACTACTGGTTAGCTTTATTTTAGCGTCATGGATATTCTAAGGCTGCATGCAAAAATCACTGAGATCCAACAGGTAGTTTTCGAGAAAATCAATTTCAAACGTGCTCACGAATTAATGGACAGACTATAGCAATTAAATAACCTTACACTTGAGCTGTTTGTACTAAGTTATATATAATAATTGCATTACAAAGGGCTTGTGGCGCAATGGATAACGCCTCTGATTCCGAATCAGAAGATTCCAGGTTCGATTACTGGCAGGCTCAATTTTTTTTAATTTTCAATATCCAAATGTTAAGATCGGAAAGCATACATGACGACAATACGCATATCTACATATAATATGTGCCTTCCAGTCCTGATATATATATACCGCTTTGTATGTTTATGTATGTGTACTGTAATTCTGTTCCAACGACATTGTCTTTCATGCCGACCCAGACTCGAACGAGTACCAGAAAAACAACGTAGGAAGTAAAGGAAACAGGAGAGATATTGACCACCGCACGCATTGTTTGCTGATGAAAATTAAAATCGTGACATTTCCTTTACAAGACTTAGCCATCATCTACAGTCAACGAGTCTCGACTTAAACGTTATGTAATTTGACATCGCTTTCTGAATGATGGTGTCTATATTTTACCGTTCGTAAATATTCCCGACAAAAAATTTGCTTTCCAACTGCACGGAGTTTGAACCTTGTACGCTTAGGTTGTGATCGAGCTGACGACCACTTCAGCGTTTGCAACTATAGGTCGTGTGTATGTCACAGAACAAATTTAAAATAATATATATATATAATCTTCTTTCTCCGACCTCCCTAGTACCTGATAAATATTATTTTATTTGTCTTAGAAATAAGAAAGTTGAGAACTATCCCTACAGTTCCTCTCCCCTCCTCCGACCTCCCTTAAACACGTAGCACAACTACCCGTGTATTGCATAACACGATTAAAATATCTAACAACTAAAGCAAATCTCATAATAACGATTTTCTGGCCAACACTATGTTACCAGTGTCAAACATGGACAATAACAGCAACTAATGAGCGGAAAATCATAACGACAGAGATGAGGTGTCTTAGAAGAGCTGCAGGCGTGACAATAAGAGACAAATTAGAAATGAAGAAATCAGAGGGAGACTGGATGTGAAACCAGTTATGCAATTCAAATGAGAACAACAGATTAAATGGTTTGGACACCTGAGCAGAATGCCCTGGTATCGCCTACCACAGAGAGCCACACAGAAAAAGTATAATGAGTACAAGGCAAGAGGAAGACCACGCAAAAGATTGAGCGACGGCATCAGGAACAGCCTTACGAACATGAATATCAAATTACGAAGTGCCTTAAAAAAACACACACACAAATCACTAAGTTTCACCTCCAACACTTCCATAAAGAAGTAAATGGTGGAAGAGAAGAAGAAGATTAAAATATGTCAGTGTTATTTATATATTAGCATTGATACAGATAACAGTTTAATAAAGTTATCATTGAATTGTTTTTTTAAGAAGTTATATATCAATATAACAATATCAAGGGCTTGTGGCGCAACGGATAACGCATCTGATTACGAATCAGGGATTCAGGTTCGAATCCTGGCAGGCTCAATTTTTTAACTAATTTGAGTATCGAATTATAAATGTCAAACGACATAAATGATAAGAGTGTATCTACGTACATAACGTAGCTAATAAATAGCTCTCAGTTGTTAAGGAAATATATAGAGATGTCCTTAAGTTGACATACCATCTGCCCAGTGTGCTAGAACAATTCGGTAGATTCGATAGGAATCTCTTGGGGAAAATGCACATTAGAACAAAACAGCGTAGTCGGAATTCGAATGACATGTCTTTTTTTACATACAGAACAACTACTTCCAGAATGATGATGAAGGTTGAAGCTGTTACCACTTTCCTTAAATTGATCTTCAAGACTCCTTTTATTGTGACAGTTGTTGTGCCTGACTCTCAGTCGATGTTTCGATAAGTTCACAGTACTACAGTCGGTATTCACTTATAAATTGCAAAATCATCATCATTTTTGTACCAGAACATTCAGAAATCAAAGTAAAGTAACAAGCATACCAACATATCTACAGTGACAACTGATAGAGCAATGCACAACACTAATATCCTGAATACTGTTAGAGAGAATGGTCGGATATAGAATGCAAGTGATGATTTGATTTCTTTCCTTGTCTCATCTACAAGAGCTTGAAGTCAAACGGCCAATATGCTCGTGAACTATTCTATTCAAGATTGCTTCACATGTTTAGGAAATAAATGTGCTCCCGTGTAAATAACGTGTAGTTCAAGATTACCCTCGCTACTCAGTTTCAGTTGTGTAGTACTACCTACAAATGATACGCACGAAATTAATTCCCAAACCAGTTCAGCTAAGATAAGTGGCGTAGCTTTGAGTTAAATATTGGTTTCATGATTACAATGCTTTAGCTAGAACATGACAATTACAGAGGGAGGATATTTATAACTAATAAGATTGTAAATTTTATTGAACCTGTAATATAACCAGAGTCGCTTCCTATCTTAAAAAAATATTTCGTTTTTTTAATATGAAATTCGGTACAGACAAATATAAATTATAATTGTTGGAAATAGCCCGCAGGAAATAAAGTTATAAATTTAATTTTTGTTTAAATATATTTTAGCCTGGTCTTATATTTTTGTTGTACGAATTAAGAATGTTTTATTTGTTGTGCTACTATAGGTCGTGTGTGTGGCAGAGAACACATTTAAAATAGACAATTGTCCTGAACTTACGTTTAGAAATGCAGGTCAATTAAAAAAGGAAGCTAATATAAGTATAGTTTAAATTATTTGAAGAATCTAAAAACAGTGTTTATAATCCAATATGGTTGCAATTTCCATGGCAACCCGACAAGTAATTAATAAAATATACATAATCTTCCTTTTCAGACCACACTTGTATAGTACCTGATAAATATTATCTCATTTGTCTTAGAAATGAGAAAGTTGAGAATTGTCACTACAGTAAACCACCCACCTCAAACATCTCTCTTAAACATGTATCACAATGACCCGATTGTTGCATAACACGATAATAATTTGACAGTGTCATAAATGAACACTGATAGAGATAATAAATAAATTACTTTATAATTGATCTCTGTTTGTGAAAAGTTATATATAATAATCACAGTATCAAGGGCTTGTGGCGCAAAGGATAACGCATCTGATTTCGAATCAGGGGATTCCAGGTTCGAGTCCTGGCAGGCTCAATACTTTTTTTTATATTATTAATATATAATTATTAAGTTCAAAATGTTTACAAGTTTACAATATATTTTCAAGAAAATTAATTATTTTTTAAGTAACTAATTACAGTGCATACACTAAACGTTGTTTATCATCGAAAACAATGCCTTTTACAACATGTGGCCAAATTGTATGACAATATGTTTGGTAGTTTTTTTTCTGTGAATTTTTAAAAAATACAACCCTATTTCTGGGTGGGTCTCCCGCCAAAACAGTACTGTAATTGTTCGTCGCCGTCTGCTGACCGTTATACTGAACACGAGATTAGTACACTTATGCATGTGTTCATTGTGCAATGATGAACCTTGTACATGTTTTATGTTAACAGCTATGAGGTCATATTGTGGGAGTCTCTGTGAAGATGTTAAGCAGTTTGTCTTACGTTAAGCAATATGTCTGGTGTTAAGCAGTTAGTCTTGTGTTAAACAGTTAGTCTTACGTTAAGCAGTTTGTCTTGTGTTAAGCCTTCTGTCTTGCGTTAAATAGGGTCGCAACCGTAGTCACCTGGCCAATTGCTCTCTCAGCCTGGGTCATCCACGACATGCCACTCTTGATTCTCGTGCCCTTAACATCATTAGTGTTCTTGTGCAGTGGATGCCTCTTATCCGCAGTAACCCGCATATATGCCTTGGTTTAGGCGATTGCATGATGGAAGTGTAGTGACAGAAGGCCAATCATATATCTCATCTTCACAATGGGGGTATCTCTAGTGCAGCCCAGGACTGTACGCATACCTTCATTCTGAACCCGTTCGAGTCGTTCACATTGTGATCTTAATATCGTAAGAATTCCAAGTCCGTAATCTACCACTGACATAACCAATCGATCGAACAAAAGGGCAAGTAGTCTCTGCTCAAGGTGTGCGGCCACCATAACTTTGAGAGCCGCAAGACCACGCTATAGTCTGTCCATTAATTCGTGAGCACGTTTGAAATTGATTTTCTCGAAAACTACCTGTTGGATCTCAGTGATTTTTGCATGCAGCCTTAGAATATCCATGACGCTAAAATAAAGCTAACCAGTAGTCCATAGATGCTATGGATTTTGCACATCGGCGAATTCCTTTGATCTTTTATGACAATTGCAAATACGGGGCTCAAATTTTAGATTTTACAGTAATCCCTAGAATTTGTCCATGTCAATTCTATTCATAGGTGTATCTCCATATTAACTTGATAGGTCAAGTAACTTGGATACAATATGCAACAGTTAGTCCTCCCCTTCGGTCACCATTAGACCCCAGGGTGTCTTAACTTCACCACAAATTGTATGATGGTAGACGCATGTGGATATGGAAATGTATACGTTGCTATTTCTCAGTCTGTAATCAAAATATGATTTGTATCATCCCGAATCTGACGATTCCATGAAGTTGATAATTGTTACTGGCTGGACAAATTGTAATCCATCTCGGTGCCAGTACTCGTCTTCCTCTCGGAGCACATGTTCAACACACTTCTTCCAGAACTGCATGTCTATCATTGAGAGGGACTCACGTGTCAGAACTTCAACATCACACATTTTAAACGTCCTGTTCTGTTCGGCTGTTCGGCAACTTGCCCTTTACTTTAGCCCAGACAAGCTCTATCGGATTGAGGTGAGCATGATATGGAGGTAGTCGCAAAGACGTGTGGCCGTATTCCGCAATGATTTTGTCAATATGAAACACCTTTGTCTTATTTGTCATCCTCACCAGGTGCAAAAAATCGGGTTTCAAATATGTATCATCGAAGCTGACATTTTCCTTAGCAAGCCAAGTCCTAATTTGATCTTTTGTATTTGATGCAGTTGGTACTTTGTCTTCCGCTGATACTGCGTTGTGATAGGATGCATTATCCATTACCAAGCATGATGGTCTGTTTAGAATTGGAAGTAGATCTTTCTCCATCCAGTGCCTGAAAATATGTCCATTCATTTCTGTGTGGTAGTCCCTACCGTCGGTACTTTTGATTGGAAAATAAGTCCAGCGTCATGGACAAGACCTTCTTCACTGCTTCCTGCATGTGTTAGTATAATACGCTGGCCTTTGCTGCTTGGTATTTTTCTTTTCTGTTCACCGTCTACTGATTGCCATTCTTTAGCATTGGTGTGGTGAGCATTGACCCAGGATTCGTCCAAATATACAATATCATAGCCTTGCCTCCACCGCTCACGGATCTGCCTCAGGTATTTACTTCGGGCAGCAATTAAATGTGGCTTTTCACAAATAATATTCCTGCCGCCTATAGTTTTCTGAAGGTGAAGCCGGCGGCTCTTACAATTTTCCATAGAGTACTTTTAGAAATGTCTATGCTGCAATCTGATTGCAGTTTTAATTTCAGTTTCCTGAGAGTAACAAGTTGATTTGTCGCAAACATTTTCAAGAGCTCCCGTCTTATGACATCTATGTCAAAGTCGTCAATTGTTCTTTTCCTTCCTTGCTTGACATTAGTGCACTTTGTGTCCTGTTTAATCCATCGGGAAAAGGATTCTCTATTCAGACCAAGCGCCAGTTGCGTTCGTTTCTCAGGGTTATGAATATCGCAATATAGATGACCTCTCTAGATTCCCTACGGAAGTGTTGGTATAGTAAAACTGTAACCTTTTGCATTGTTATAAATGTGCACTTCAGACTCATTATGAATGTGATATCAATGTCAGTTTTGATAAGCCAACAAATATGATACAATAGCTTCATACAAATAGCGAGATACACCTATGACTATACAACGGTATCCCAATTATAACGTCATATGCTTTCCGCTTTCAAAGTCGACTGGGTTAGGTGCCACGATATTTCAATGTTACCATAATGTATTTTTGGAACAACGCGTCTGTGTACCGTAGATCTGTTACTATTGTGTACAATCCGGTGAGGTTGATTTTAATATAACCTGAAGAAGAAATATTTCAAACTACATCAAATTTTCTTGGAAAAAATATTTCTCTAGCGTCATGGATATTCTAAGGCTGCTTGCAAAAATCACTGAGATCCAACAGATAGTTTTCGAGAAAATCAATTTCAAACGTGCTCACGAATTAATGGACAGACTATAGCACAGTTGTATCGTCAGTTCAATATGGTGTTTGAAAGATAGACTACGATAAAAGGTTATTCCAAGATAGCGCGGCCTGTCTCTGCGCTCGATGGTATGTTCATCAAAGATTACACAGGGTAGGTCAGCCTTGACAATGTGATTATTCAACGAGCACCACAACATACACGCTTTTCATGATTGACTTGCGAGCGAGACTCTCTACACCAACCCGAGATGGGACGCAATGTTTTCTGAATCTCGTCAACCATCTCTCGTCTATCTGATCCAGTCCTATATATTAAGATATCATCTGCAAATGTCAATGTCCAACCCAATACGGCTGGCTGAATTTTAGCTACAGTTGCTGTGTAAATATTAAACAACACCGGTGATAGAGAAGAACCCTGGGGTAATCCCGGGCATATACGTGCAGGAACCGATGTCCATGTTCCTAAACGTAGCGCAAACGGTTCTCTCCATTAAAAAAGCAGCCAAGGATTAACTTCACATTTAATGAGCTTTATGTAAGAAGCTATATACTGTATGATAACTGCAGTATCAAGGTCTTGTGGCGTAACGGATTACGCATCTGATTCCTAATCAGAAGATTCCAGGTTCGAATCCTGGCAGGTTCGATATTTTTTCTACTTTCAGTATCTAGTTATTAGGGATAGAAGTCATAAATCACGAGAATGTGCCTATCTACAAATCATGTGTGCCTGTGTGTTCTTATATATGTTTGTACCTGTCCTGATATATATATATATATATTTATTTATTTATACCGATATCCGTGTGTATGATTATGTGTGTAGTGAAATTCTGTTCCGACTGCTTCGACGTGCAGCCCGGCCCCCCACAAATAAGTAGCAGAAAAACACCGGAAGGTAAAGGAGATACATCACCCATCGTGTGATGATGAAAATGAAAACCGAAGCATATTCTTTACAAGACTTCGCCATCAACCACAGTAGAGGAGTCGTCGGTTTTCTAGACACCACTTACACGTTAAGTAGTTTGCCAGTGATTTCTGAACGGTTAGGTCTATTATTAACCGTTCGTAAATAACCACGAGAACAAATTTGCTTTCTAATTACCCTCCGCGGTGTTTTAACCACATACGCTTGGGCTGGGATAGAGCTCACTACCACTTAAGCGTGTGCGCCTGTAGGTCGTATGTATGTCACAGAACACATTTAAAATATATCAGATATTTAATCTTCCATCTCCGACCTCCCTAGTATAATACTTGATAAATATTATTTGTCTTAGAAATAAGAAAGTTGAGAATTGTCTCTTTTCACCTATTTCCCCTCCGACCTCCGTTAAACATGTACCACAACCAACCCGCTATTGCATAACACGATTAAAATGTCTCAGTGTTATTTATATATTAGCATTGATACAGATAACAATTAGATAATGTTATAACTGAATTATTTTTAAGAAGTTCTATATTAATATAGCAGTATCAAGGGCTTGTGGCGCAATGGATAACGCATCTGCTTCCGAAGTAGACGATTCCAGGTTCGAATCCTGGCAGGCTCAATTTTTTCCCAATTTTTAATATCGAATTGTTACAGACTGCGTCTATCTACATAGCATGGCTGACAAACAGCTCACAGTTATTGGAGAATTATAGAGAGATGTCCTTAGTTTGGGATAATACAAATGTCTATTCCAGCAAGATTTGGGAAAGTAACATAGGATTAAATAATTGTTCTCTTGTAGGAACTGAACATTTTAAGTTCAAATGAGAGAACTGTTTCTGAAAGAGAAAATAAAAAGTGTGAGTAGATGGAGTGTGTTCATGAGGGAAAGAGAGAGAGACAGACAGAGAGAGACCGAAAGTTATATATAATAATCACAGTATCAAGGGCTTGTGGCGCAACGGTTAACGCATCTAATTACGAATCAGGGGATTCCAGGTTCGAATCCTGGTAGGCTCATTTTTTTCCATATTTTTAATCTTTAATTGTTAATGCCAGATGGTATATATGACAATAATGCTCCTATCTACGTAAAAGGCTGGAAACTTGTCTACAGCTGCTGGAGAATTATAGAGAGAAGTCCTTTGAAGTTTTGTAGATCTACTCCGTAGCTTCGTTAGAAATCTATGGAAAAAATTCACATTAGAACAGAACAGCTAAGTCCCAACTAGAACAGCCTATTAGAACAGAACAGCTTAGTCCTAACTCGAACAGCCTATCTTTGGTACGGACGACTTAAAGAGGGTTGTCATGTTTCGGTTAGACAGGTGCAGTCATTCAACTTGTGTGAGTTGGCAGACACGGCCACAGTGGAAAGTCGTAAAGCAATACACATCACTAATATCTCGTATGAATACCATTAGAGGGAATGGTCGGATATAAAATTCAGGTGATGATTTGAATTCTTTCATTGTCTCATCTACAGGACTTGGATTCATCATCATCAAGTGCGTTCTCGACATCGAATGTTGGCTGCAATGAATCTCCAGCATCATTTATCTTTCGCCTTGGTGTTGAACTCTGCCAGACTGTAACCTGTCCATTTCTTAAAGTTTCCTTCCACTTATCTCTCGGTCTTCCTCTTGCTCTTCGCCACTCAACTTTCTCTTTAGTAAAGATTTTATCATGGTGTCATGTCTTTTTATATGTCAAAAATACTTTATTTGTCTGAATTTTATTTCTCTTAATATTTTTTTTTCATGCCTAGTTTTCCTATAGCTTGTTTATTTGTCTGTTTTTCTGTCCATAAAACTCTGCATATTCTTCTATATATTCACATCTAAAATCCATCACTTCTGTCTTCTAACTGCTTGTTCATTGTCCATGTTTCCTAGCCATACATTAATATAGGATAAATATAGTATTTGATCATTCTCATTTTTAGCCTGTTTGTAATTTGTTTGGATTTCAGTAACCGTCTCATACTATTGAAATTATCCCTGGACATTCCTTTCCTCTTGGATTCAAACGGACAATATGTTCTTGAACTTTTCTATTCGAGATTCCTCACATAGTCAGAAGGTAAATGTGCTCTTGCGTTTTTAACGTGGAGTTCAATATTACCTTCACTAACTAAGTTTCAGTTGTGTAATAGTATATAGAAATGACACACACGAAATTAATTCCCAAACCAGTTCAGCTAAGATATGTGGCGTAGCATTGAAATGAATATTGGTTTAATGACTGCATTGATTTAGCTAGAACATAACATAACAGAGGTGTGGATGTATTTATAAGTAATCAGTTTGTAATTCTTATTTAAACCTGAAATATAACCAGAGCAGCTTTATATCTCACAAAATA
This sequence comes from Arion vulgaris, assembly GCA_020796225.1. Taxonomy (NCBI): domain Eukaryota; kingdom Metazoa; phylum Mollusca; class Gastropoda; order Stylommatophora; family Arionidae; genus Arion; species Arion vulgaris. The sequence continues at coordinate 50,773,177 of CM036760.1, read as the reverse complement.
AACAGAAAATATTTAGTTTTTTTAATATGAAATTTGGTACAGATAAAGATATATTATAATTGTTAGTAATAGGCCGCAGACAATAAAGCTGTAAATTTAATTTGTTTTTAATATGTTTTAGCCAGGTCCTATATTTTGTATACGAATTAAGTATGTTTTATTTGTTGTGCTATTATAGGTCGTATGTGAGGCAGAGAACACATTTAAAATAGGTGATTGTCCGAATTTTGGTTTAGAAATGTATTTTCAATTAAAAAATGAGGCTAATATAATTATAGTTTAGATTATTTACAGAATCTACAACAGTTTATATAATCCAATATGCTCGTCATTTCCATGGCAACCGGACAAGTAATTAATATAAAATATATATAATCTTCCATCTCAGACTCTCACTAGTATAATAATAATAATAATAATTCCTCTCGTACGTTACATAAGGACTGCAAGTAATTTCTCCATACCGCTCTATCCTGGGCAACTCGCTCAAAGTATACACTAGTATAGTACCTGATAAATATAATCTCATTTGTCTTAGAATTAAGAAAGTTGAGAATTGTTATTCCAATAAACCACCCACTCTCAACCAGCCCCCTTTAACATGTTGATCACAATGACCCGATTGTTGCATAACACGATAATAATTTGACAGTGTAATAAATGAACAGTGATAGAGATAATAAATAAATTACTTTATAATTGATCTCTGTTGGTGAAAAGTTATATATAATAATCACAGTATCAAGGGCTTGTGGCGCAACGGATAACGCATCTGATTACGAATCAGGGGATTCCAGGTTCGAATCCTGGCAGGCTCATTTTTTAAAATATTTTTAATGTGGAAATCTTAAAGCTAGAAGACATGAAAAACGAAGAAGTACTTATCTTGTATGGAAGTCATGTGATGATATGGATTCTACGTCCTTGTTTTGACGACAGGAACGTGGAAATTAGAGTCAAACGTGTGTGGGAGATTTCAACAACGTAGACTTTGTTTCATTAACCAAAACAGGACTGAAATTGTATGTCGTCGTCTGCTGACAGATATACTGAACACGAGATTGGTACACTTATGCAAGTCTTCATAGTGCATGTACCATGTATGTCTTGCTTTCCGAAAGTCGTGAGCTTGAATTAGATCCATGAGACTCCTGTTTTTAGTCTGCATTTTTTCAGATGTTTTCTGTTGTAGAATACATGAAATCCAGGGGATTGGAGTGTACCAGTACCCAAGTTGGTCTCCTGTAATGCAATAACGTCAGCACCGTAAAGAAGTTTGTCCAAGATGGGACGCTTTTGTCTGATTCCGGCGCAATTTCAATACAGTATTAGAACGTGGTGGTGACCCAATCTATCACATTTTAGCTGTCTCTTTCTAGCTCCTGCTCGATTTTTCTTTCTTCGCCTTCTTCTCCTACGTGTACCTAAGACAGACACGACCATACCTTTTGCTGTATCCATATCCGTTGGTACAGCTGAACACTGCGGCTTTGCTATGACGGGTTCTGTCGCTAGTGCACGACACTCCGTAGCACCTATGGACATGTCCGAAGTGCTATGATGATAGTTCTCATATAACTGATAACTGATAACTGATAACTGATAACTGATATGCCCTTTTGTTGCATAACACGATAACAATTTGACCAGTTTTATACATTAGCATTGATACAGATAACAATGTAATAACTTTATAATTGAGATTTATGTAAGAAGCTATATATGATAACTGCAATATCAAGGGATTGTGGCGCATCGGATAACGCCTCTGATTCCTAATCAGAAGATTCCAGGTTCGAATCCTGGCAGGCTCGATATTTTTCTACTTTTAATATCTAGTTATTACAGACAGAAGTCATAAATCACGAGAATGTGCCTGCATATATGTATTTACATAGAATGTGTGCGTGCGTTAACTCATATATATATATATACTGATATATACCGATACCGGTGTGTATGTTGATGTGTGTAGTAGAATTCTGTTCTGACCGCTTCGACGTGCAGGCCGACTTAGCCTCAAATAAGTAGCAGAAAAACACCGGGAAGTAAAGGAGATAATCGACTCAGCCTCAAATAAGTAGCAGAAAAACACCGGGAAGTAAAGGAGATAGTCGACTTAGCCTCAAATAAGTAGCAGAAAAACACTGGGAAGTAAAGGAGATAGCCGAGTTAGTCTCAAATAAGTAGCAGAAAAACACTAGGAAATAAAGGAGATAGGCGAGTTGTTGACCACATCACCCATCGTGTGTTAATGAAAATGAAAACCGTAGCATATTCTTTACAAGACTTCGCCATCAACCACAGTAGAGGAGTCGTCGGTTTTCTAGGCACCACTTACACGTTAAGTAGTTTGCCAGTGATTTCTGAACGGTTAGGTCTATTATTAACCGTTCGTAAATAACCACGAGAACAAATTTGCTTTCTAATTACCCGCCGCGAAGTTTGAACCAGATACGCTTGGGCTGGGATAGAGCTCACTACCACTTAAGCGTGTGCGCCTGTAGGTCGTATGTATGTCACAGAACACATTTAAAATATATCAGATATATAATCTTCCATCTCCGACCTCCCTAGTATAATACTTGATAAATATTATTTGTCTTAGAAATAAGAAAGTTGAGAATTGTCTCTTTTCACCTATTTCCCCTCCGACCTCCGTTAAACATGTAGCACAACCAACCCGCTATTGCATAACACGATTAAAATATGTCAGTGTTATTTATATATTAGCATTGATACAGATAACAATTAGATAATGTTATAACTGAATTATTTTTAAGAAGTTCTATATTAATATAGCAGTATCAAGGGCTTGTGGCGCAATGGATAACGCATCTGCTTCCTAAGTAGACGATTCCAGGTTCGAATCCTGGCAGGCTCAATTTTTTCCCAATTTTTAATATCGAATTGTTACAGACTGCGTCTATCTACATAGCATGGCTGACAAACAGCTGACAGTTATTGGAGAATTATAAAAGATCTCCTTAGTTTGTCATAACATAAATGTCTATTCAAGCAAGATTTGGGAAAGTAATATTGGGTGAAATAATTTTGGTCTTGTAGGAACTGGACATTTTAAGTTCAAATGAGAGAACTGTTTCTGAAAGAGAAAATAAAAAGTATGAGTAGATGGAGTGTGTTCATGGAAAACAGAGAGGCAGAGAGAGAATGAAGTTTGATGTGGATGGAGGCCATGTGTGTGTTCATGAAGCACTGAGATATTTGATGGGTGGTTGGGGGGGGGAAGATTTTTATGAAATAAAGTATAAAAAGAGTCAGTGGGAGGGTTCGCGTGAGAGAGTGTATTAGAGAAGTCAGTGAGAGAGTGTATTAGAAAACTCAGTGAGAGAGTGTATTAGAAAAGTCAGTGAGAGAGTGTATTAGAAAAGTCAGTGAGAGAGTGTATTAGAAAAGTCAGTGAGAGAGTGTATTAGAAAAGTCAGTGAGAGAGTGTATTAGAAAAGTCAGTGAGAGAGTGTATTAGAAAAGTCAGTGAGAGAGTGTATTAGAAAAGTCAGTGAGAGAGTGTATTAGAAAGTCAGTGAGAGAGTGTATTAGAAAGTTAGTGAGAGTGTATTAGAAAAGTCAGTGAGAGAGTGTATTAGAAAAGTCAGTGAGAGAGTGTATTAGAAAACTCAGTGAGAGAGTGTATTAGAAAACTCAGTGAGAGGGGATTAGAAAAGTCAGTGAGAGAGTGTATTAGAAAGTCGTGAGAGAGGTATAAAAGTCAGTGAGAGAGTGTATTAGAAAAGTCAGTGAGAGAGTGTATTAGAAAAGTCAGTGAGAGAGTGTATTAGAAAAGTCAGTGAGAGAGTGTATTAGAAAAGTCAGTGAGAGAGTGTATTAGAAAAGTCAGTGAGAGAGTGTATTAGAAAAGTCAGAGAGGGATTAGAAACTCAGTGAGATGTATTAGAAAACCAGTAGAGGTGTATTGAAACTCAGTGAGAGTGTATTGAAAAGTCAGTGAGAGAGTGTATTAGAAAAGTCAGTGAGAGAGTGTATTAGAAAACTCATGAGAGAGTGTATTAGAAAACTCAGTGAAATGTATTAGAAACTCAGTAGAGTGTCATAGAAAAGTCAGTGAGAGAGTGTATTGATCTCATCAAATAAATTGTTCTGACTCAGGCTTTGTCAAGTAACAGTTCTTTGGAATTGATCTCTCTCTCTCTCTCTCTCATAGGACAGGTGTCGAGCTTCTGTGTAGAGATTAGGTGCTAGCCCCTCGTACCAAATGTAACCGGTTCGCTCCCTCGTGGAGACATCAGGATATTGTTTCAGAGATCCCTAATCTCAAGGTAGATGATATCGAGTTCCTAGTTCTTTCATAGACGAAAGATAAACCGTAGGTCCCTTTGTTCAATTTGAGTACGTAGCGGAACCCATGGGAGTTCAGAAAATCAAGAACAGCACACCGGAAAGTCGATGCCCTGGCAAATATCAATAGAAAAGATTTTTTTTTATTTACTACAAAATATCTTCACCATCTTCAAAATTACATCAGAGACCCTAGCCGATGCTACGGAGTTCTTGGACTGCAGCTGCTGTCTTCTAGTGTAAACAAGAGATGGGAAGACACATGGTTACTCACAGCAGTGCAATGACGATAGTCCAATCAATCAATAAATCAATCAATCTGTTCAAAATATGCACTGTACGTTTCCCAAGCTGACATATTTCATATGGTTCATGTAGTTATTACAAACTGTTTCCTTTCTTATACTACAGGTTAATTTATTCAAAGTTCAAGGAGACGTAAGTCCAGAAATATATTCGTGAACTATTTATTTCCAGATTCAGTAGCACACTAACCCCTTTGTTGCTTAACACGATAATAATTAGACAGTGTTATACACTAGCATTGATACAGATAACACTTTAATAATTTTATAATTGAGCTTTATGTAAGAAGCTATATATGATATCTGCAGTATCAAGGGCTTGTGGCGCAACGGATAACGCATCTGATTACGAATCAGGGGATTCCAGGTTCGAATCCTGGCAGGCTCGACTTCTTTTTAAATAAATTTTAGTATCGAATTATAAATATCAAACGACATAAATGACAAGAGTGCATCTACGTACATAACATAGCTAATAAATAGCTCTCAGTTGTTAAGGAAATATAGAGATGTCCTTAAGTTGACATACCATCTGCCCTTTTTGCTTCAACAACTTTGTAGCTTCGCTAGAAATCTTTTGAAAATGTGCACATTAGAACAGAACAGGGGTCCGAATTCGAATCCACGAACTTCGAAACGGAAGGCTTAAAGTGAAAAGTCATGTTTTGGTCAGACAAGAAATGTCATACAACTTGTGTGAGTTCTTTAAAATATTGAAAAGATGCTGGTGAACTCACGTATCTTCTGCCATGTCATTATCACATTTCAAAGAGAAAGTGTACAGAAAAGCAGTATAAGACGTAACAGAAATAAATTAATATAGCATTGAAGGACACAACTTCTTCCTGTCATAGATAACGACTTTTTGAGAACTTTCTTTTGTCTGATATTTTCTTTTTTTTTATACAGAACAACTACTTCCAGAATGAGGATGAAGGTTGAGGCTGTTACCTCTGTCCTTAAATTGATCTCTTTCTCTCTCTCTCTCTCTCTCTCTCTCTCTCGATTGTTCTTTTTTTTGGCCATTTTTTTCATTCTTTTTGTGATATATAAACAGCCGTTGCCAAGAACGTATTTTACGTCACATCTTTCAGTACCATTTGGAGTTCTAGTGCTTATTCTTCGGTGATGTGTCCGATTTCAACCAGCGTTTACTGGGTTCACTCTCCGTTAGTCTTTTGCAGTCCCCAACCTACCTACAAGGCAGCAGGTTGCTATTTTATTTCAGGGTAGCGACCCTTAAACGATCTGCCCTCCCGGGTTGATGAACGTCATCTGTCCAGCTAACCAGTCTTTTTGTGGAATACTTGGTTTTCCTGCCGTTCAGTTTTGTGTACGGTTTGCTCCGCTAGGTTTTGATTGTCCCCAATCAAACAAGGCAGCAGTAGCTCCCTGCGAGCGGAAACGCGCATTGGATTAAATCTCTGCTATGCTTTCCAGTTTTGTGCACATTTGCGTGGCCCTCTCACCCTCACGCCTGCCACGCCTGCCACGCCTGCCACGCCTGCCACGCCTGCAACGCCTGCCTCGTCATCTACGCCGTGCACGTTTTCCCACGGTGGGCCCACCCGTGCATCGTCCGCATGTGTGCTCGCTCTGCCCTGATACCTGCCTCACCATCTCCGTCAGTTCTCACCGTGCTCACATTTGAGTCTAGGCTGTTCGACCTGGGGCTTAACTCGAGCTCCTACCCTTGAAATAGGGGCCCGAGTTTCGTCCTATGTCGCTTCGTTTCTAGTTCCTCCTTCCTCAGGGCTCAGAGTTTCGCCGCGTGTAACTCAACTCCGGAAATGTATCTCTGACTGCTTTGACTAGGACCGTTGTTGTGCCCGATTCTCAATCGATATTTCGTAAAGTCCAAAATTGGTACAGTATTAGTGGATGGTGCATTTCGATATTTTCAGCCTTTTTGGTTTACGTAGATATAATGTCTATAGAACGGACAGAGTTGCAACAACAACAATGAGCGTCGGGAAATTGAAGATAGGTGGGGTAAACGACCATTGACACATATCTGCATTCTCAGTCGATCAATGAGCATGTTGAGAAAGGTCTGGACTAATCTTGTGCTAAGACAGTTGCTGCAGTCTATGTTCAGTTATGAACTGCACATTCATCTTTATTTTCGTACCCAAACATTCTGGAGTTAAGGTAAATGAACGAGCAGACATACTTGCAGACACGGCTACATTGTCAAGTGATAGAGCAATAGACAGCACTGACATCCTGAATGCCGTTAGAGAGAATGATCTAACATAAAATTCATGTGAGGATATGGATTCTACATCCTTGTCTCAATTACAGGAACTTGGAATCAAACGTGGAAGATTTGAACAATGTGTGGATAGCAGACTTTGTTTCATTAATCAACACAGGACTGAAATTGTCCATCGTCGCTTGCTGGCAGATATACTGAACTTGAGATGGGTACACTTATGCCTTTTGTTCCGTGTACAATGAGAATGATCTGATGACTAATTAACTCACTAATAAGAAGATCAAACATAATCATCATTATTATTATAATAAACATCTTGTTAACAACTATGACGCCATATTGTGGGAGTCTCTGTGGAGATGTTAAAATGTTATGTTAACAACTATGACGCCATATTGTGGGAGTCTCTGTGGAGATGTTAAAAAGTCTGTCTTGTGTTCCGAAGGTCTTGAGCTCGAATTAAGGCCATGTGGCTCTGCTCAGTGTGAATTTTGTCTGAGAATACTAGGGTTGGGACTGGAGCTACGGAATACGTACTTTGTGCAATACTTTCATTAGCAGGTGGTGGGACATATCTGTTGAGAATGACGAGGCGATATGGGAAAACCCGTTTCAATAGTCACTTCTTCGTCTATAGAATCTTTAGATTACTAATATTTATCTTCTTCTTTGCGTTCGTTCTTTACAACCAATTTTAATCAATCTTTGTGTTATGTTTAATCTTTGACAGGAACGTGTATACGTTGCACATTGGTTTGGTAGGCCCCCTAAACGCATAGACTGCTATGCGTTTAGGACACGTGCATCAGTTTTCATCACACCTCCTTAGTCGCCTCTTACGACATGCGTGGCAGGTAACAGTGGTTCTATTCTTTACACCCCAAAATTTGGGCCCCGGTACCCACTCGGGCGAATATTTGATATTATTCTCCTACAGTTTGTAATACGTTTCCTTACTATTTATAGTATGACTACATTTGTATATATACATGTTTGTTACCTAATACGATAACAATTTAACAAAAGTTACACATTACAAACGCATTGAGATAGATAACAATTTAACAAGAGTTACACATTACAAACGCATTGAGATAGATAACAATTTAACAAGAGTTACACATTACAAACGCATTGAGATAGATAACAATTTAACAAGAGTTACACATAACAAACGCATTGAGATAGATAACAATTTAACAAGAGTTACACATTACAAACGCATTGAGATAGATAACAATTTAACAAGAGTTACACATTACAAACGCATTGAGATAGATAACAATTTAACAAGAGTTACACATAACAAACGCATTGAGATAGATAACAATTTAACAAGAGTTACACATAACAAACGCATTGAGATAGATAACAATTTAACAAGAGTTACACATTACAAACGCATTGAGATAGATAACAATTTAACAAGAGTTACACATTACAAACGCATTGAGATAGATAACAATTTAACAAGAGTTACACATTACAAACGCATTGATAACAATTAAATAACGTTATAATTGATCTGTTTGTAAGAAGTTGTATATGTTAACTGCAGTATCAAGGGCTTGTGGCGCAATGGATAACGCCTCTGCTTCCGAATCAGAAGATTCCAGGTTCGAGTCCTGGCAGGCTCAATTCTTTTTCATGTTTTTAATATACAATTGTTAAGATCAGAAGTCATAAATGTCGAGAATGCTCAGATTATGTGTGTATGGGTGTCCTTAGATATAGATATATATATATACCGGTGTGTATGTTTATGTGTGTAGGGGAATTATTTTCCAACTGCTGCGGCTTTCAGACCGACCCAACCTCGAATGAGTACCAGAAAAACTTCTGGAAGTAGTAAAGGCGACAGGCGATATTTTGACCACATTCCCCATAGGAATGGGTGGACAGCATTTGAAGATAAATCTCAAAACACTGACTTAGCTGTCCACAACTGAACATGCTGGACTGCATTGCAACAAAGGTGATGACTGTCTTGCAAGCAATGCCTCAAATCAAGCTGGCAAAAGTATGGACAGAGCCGATGTGATCAAAGTAGTACGAGCTCCTTTATGTGATAACTGCGCGTCTCAAACACTGGAACGATTGCGAGAATTAAAAGTTAAGTTTGGACATGCCAGACAGTGTCGACTTCATGGTAGAAAGAAAATATATACTAATCAACTTCTCGGGTTTTCATGAGGCAGATGGACTTTATGATGGCTGCTGCAGCGAAGGGCGGAGCACGAATGGAAATGCCCAATGTGCTATGGTGTCAATCCAATTCAATAACACAAAACAACATAGCAGCACCCATCGTATACTGATGGTCAATGAAAAATAAGGGCATAACATCATATTTACCAATATACTTCATTGTATGAAAATTGTTTTTTTTCTATTTATGTCTATATGTGTGTGTATATATGTATTGTTTTATATACCTACATAACTATGTGTGTGTATATTTATATGCAAACAACATGATCCATGAATGAGATGGTGAGGATACGACCTACGAGACAGCTAACATATGACTCAACGACCTACGAGACAGCTAACATATGACTCAACGACCTACGAGACAGCTAACATATGACTCAACGACCTACGAGACAGCTAACATATGACCCCCAACGACTCTACGAGACAGCTAACATATGACTCAACGACCTACGAGACAGCTAACATATGACTCAACGACCTACGAGACAGCTAACATATGACTCAACGACCTACGAGACAGCTAACATATGACTCAACGACCTACGAGACAGCTAACATATGACTCAACGACCTACGAGACAGCTAACATATGACTCAACGACCTACGAGACAGCTAACATATGACTCAACGACCTACGAGACAGCTAACATATGACTCAACGACCTACGAGACAGCTAACATATGACTCAACGACCTACGAGACAGCTAACATATGACTCAACGACCTCGACGCTAAATGTCAACGACCTACAAATGTAAAAACATCATCATCTAGATGAGATATATGTCATACCTGTATGATATCCACACAAGTTCACATAACAATATGTACCTAACGTTCACCAAATAAAAGGCACATCTGGCTACCATACTCTGTACTAAAGCCTATTTTGTCTATGTTCTTCCATATTTTTCTAACAGGAGAAACAAGTGATACATCTATAAACAGAAAAAATCTGCTGGATAGATTTATTTGCATGGCAACATTTACCGTTCGTGACTTTAAATATATCTTAACTCTTGGTATACGCATATGGATCGAGTTCAGGAGAAGTGATGAAATCAGAGAAATATCTGATCAACAACTATTAGTTGAGACTTTTGAAATGTAATTTGTCTTTTGAGTCATGTTAATAAATTCCAGCGACGATTTTAGGTCTTTTCAAGTTAATTGTTAGTGAATGGATAGAGATATGTTGAACAAACTTTGATAAGAAATGTTCGAAGAATATCACGCATGCATTAAAGTGTGAGGCAAAGGGTTCAAGAAAGAAAGGTCGCCCCTATGGAGACCCTGAAACAAACTTTGCTGAGAGAGGTAAGAAATATCAAAGACTCGGACCAGACCGGAGTATAAATATCTGAGAGGACAAAATGAAAGATCATTTCAAGTTTACCGCATTCTGAGAAATTAAAGCCAACTTAACTGTTGGCGTGGTTAATAACAACTCCATCGCTAGAAGAATGAAACTTTAGTAAGTAATTAGCTGAAACAATCTTGGGAAAGATAGGATAAATAACGTTGGCGTGCATTATATTTTGCTACAATACATTTTGGATGAGCTTCAGGATGCATCGCTGGCTGAAATTGAAACGCAAATGTACTGATGATGCTAATGATGGTCCGCCTTGTTCAAGGCAAAAGGAAACCTCTTCCCGTTTATTAAAATGTTAACTTGTAGACATTGTTTACTATTGTAACACACAGACATTGTTTACTATTGTAACACACAGACATTGTTTACTATTGTAACACACAGACATTGTTTACTATTGTAACACACAGACATTGTTTACTATTGTAACACACAGACATTGTTTACTATTGTAACACACAGATAATTCATTCTTGTCCATGTTCATATATAGAAACTTCTGGGGTCCGAGTCAGCAAAATCTATTTAACAGGGGGTCCACGGTAATGCAAAGTTTGGAAACCGCTGGTTAAGACGAACATCAGAAATAATACAAGTTTTGAAACTTTGCAGTCTACACCTGTGCTACCTGCTGACTGCTAGTCAGTTCTGTCTGTTGCATTCTTCCTTACTGTTTTCCGTCTTGTGAGTGGAAAGGCTGATTTACACATAGTCTCGTTCTAATGCCAAAATAATTATCAAAGAAGGACATTGCCTACCGGAACAACTGTCTGGCAGGGAAAGTGAATGATCATTATAAATAGTAACATAAGGTAGGTCACATTAAGACCTGGTATTCAGTATTCACTTTGACTTCGCTATGAACTATTCCATGAAAACATCAGCTGTCTGATCAAGTCTTGTTGAACTTATTAAAATATAGCCATGTCCCTTGCTTTGAGTAAAGTTTTGTTGAACTTATTCAAATATAGCCATGTCCCTTGCTTTGAGTAAAGTTTTGTTGAATCTATGAACAACAAATAAACAGTCTACATGTATTAAGAGCTTCCGAAAAAACAAATAGACAAACACAGGATTCGAACAACTTACCCTCATTTCTTGCGACACCCATCGCCTAGCCTAGCAATACGAGTGTCCTTACGCCCAGCACACAACCAGCGAGTCATTCAAAAAAAATCTAGACTAAAAAAAACGCAAATGGCTAGCTGGTTGTGCTCGTAAGAACGCTCGTATTGCTAGGCTAGACGATGGGTGTCGTAAGAACGCTCGTATTGCTAGGCTAGGCGATGGGTGTCGTAAGAAATGAGGGTAAGTGGTTCGAATCCTGTGTTTGTCTATTTGTTTTTTTCGGAATCTCTTAATACCTGTAGACTGTTTATATGTTGATCATATTCTTCGCTTCCCTTGCTTCCTCTGGGGTTCTTGCAAAAAAATTCCGTTGTTCTCAGCTTTGAATCTATGACAAAGAACGAATACACGTTTTGCTCTAAGTAAAGTGTATAAGTCTTTTGAAACGTACTTTGTCTTTTGAGTCACGTTCAGCAAATGTCACTGACAATTTCAGGCCTATTTCTTTGACTCAATTGTTAGTGAATCCCATCAAAGATTTTAAGCCTTTTTCTTTATCTAGCTTCCTTAAATCCACTTCAGTCATAGCCACAATGGGGACGTGATTTATTTTCTTTTTCTTCGTTTTTACGCTTACGATTCATGTTCAAGTATTTAATTTAGTATTTCTTGTTTCAATGTGATGTCTTGATCCTCCCCTTCCGTCCTTTCGTTTGCTGTAAATATTGTCTATATATTCAACGTTGTCTCTTGTACAAACTTTACCGTATTTTGTAGCTAACACAGAGGTCCGTGTAGTTTTCTGTCCAGTGTCGTTTGACTTAGAGTCGTTTGACATCATTGAGTTTGACTCAAAATATCATATTTGGGGCGGTCTTGAAGTATGTGTTCTACACTTTGGAGTGCGTGTCCTCATGTACACATCGATGAAATGGTGTCTTGATAAAGACCTATGGTAGAAACGGCGATGTTGGTTACGTTTTATGTTAAATTTGACCGTGTGTTTCGGGAAGCACAGGAGAGCAAGAATAGTAACACTGTGACCTACAAGGCCTGTCAAGAGCGACTGAGGTAGGAGCCTAGGAAAGTTCCCTCGTAAAAAGCGTCGCAGGAATCAGTGTGCTGGCTTACTTGTAGGCGCTTAACTGCACAACGACAATAGCTTGGCCAGATCCATACAAATAAAAAGTGGTTAACAAGTGGTCGATATGAAGGTCGAAGAAGAAGAAGAAGAAATAGAAGATTAGCAGCTGGAAATATTTCAAAATAAATGTTTTAGAATAATACTGCAAGTTTCTGGACAAATACCATAGAAAATGAAGAGTTTTTACATTTTTAAACTTACAAACTATGCATTATTGGAGATCATTATTTAACCTAGTGGAGACGATATATACGTTTGCCAATATCTAAAAGAGCATTAACAGTAGATTACGCTCATTTTCTAAAACGTTTAAATTATACATGCTACTTGTCATGTAGGCATACTTTCACGTTTTGATGAGAAACAAAGAAGCTATTTTACTCAGCCTTCACAAAGTATGTAGAGCGAAAGGTTAAAGACAACGGGAGAGATAGATGTGTTTCGAATGTCAGAAAAGGGCATTGACTAGGACAGCTCTCCGATAGACAACAGATGGGATCAGAAAGCCTGAACGTCCATAGGAAACATAGTCAATAACTGTGTAAAGAGAGCTGACAGATTTCCACCTTAGAAAACAATTCATAAAAAGACGACAGAACGGCAAACATGGAAATCTTTTGTGGAAGTCATATTTAAACAATATAGAGTAAAATGGAACGAATTGAGAGGAGAAATAATGAAATCGGAGAAATGTCTGGTCATACACTAGTAACAACTGTTATAAGAAGAAGATGGAGATATGTTGGACACACTTTGAGAAGAAATTATCAAAGAATACCAAAGCAGACAGTGAAGTGGACAGTGATGGGTTCAAGAAAAAGAGGACGCGATAGGAGACCCTGAAACGAACTATGCTGAGAGAGGCAAGAAATATTGCCTCATTTCCGTGGAAGAAATTGAGCGAGTTGAACAGGACAGAGCGGTACGGATAAATAGTCTCTCATTTCCATGTAACGAGATTGAGCAAGTTGCCCAGGACAGAGCGGTATAGATAAATTACTTGCATGCCCTATGTAACGTTTAACGGTACGAACGGTATTATTATTATGGAGTAAGATAAACAAATTTATGTTTTCAATGTGAACACATTAAAACCTGTGTGGTCTACACTTTTATCTTTAATTCATTGTCTCACTTATGTTTTGTTACTTTATCGCAGATGTTGATTAACTCTATCTACACCGTTAACCAGTAAAGTGGTGTAAAAATCTGCGAAAAATCATGCCATTAGCGCCAATATAGTGGTTTTTATTTTACAAAGAACTGGGTATTTAAAATACTTTTTTAACGTTAAATCTATATATATATAGTATAAACTTTTAACAAAGTATAAAGGCGAAGGATTGACTTTATTGCACGAGGTTTGCCTATACGTCTCCGTCCCTGTCGGCAGAACTCCGTAGCTACAGCAACAATCTTAGGGATCTCATGAAAAAATTGCACATGTGTCTTGGTCCGGACTCAGAATCGAGCCCACAACCTTTAGTCCGACAGGCAAACGACTTAACCACTTCATGAAATATAAACAGGATGAAACATAGTTACAGAGGTATGAACAAAACATTAAGACAAATCTTTCAGCACAATAAAGATACAAATAGTGAAGAATGGAGAATGAAAAACGATCTTATTTATAATTTGTTTAAATTACCAATAATTTCCATCACCATGAAGGTTAATAGAGTACAACGGTTATGGGATATTATAAGAATAGCAGCGAGCAGCGAACTTTATCTTGCGTATACACACACACACACACACACAAACCACAATGTTGGCCAGTAAAACGATTGAGACATAATATTAAAGTATATATACACGCAAAAAGTGAAGTCAGACATTGGAAAGAGAATGATAAGAACAGATATGAATGTAAGTGGGTGATATCAACAGCAATGAACCTCAAAGACTCGGAAATCTGAAGAAGAAGAAGAACATCATAGTATATTGTGTTATATGTAGATTAATGTGATACCTAACGCAAGGTGTCTATGTAGCGTAGAGATTAGATGCTAACCTATCGTCTCTAAAGCACTCGGTTCGCTCCCTCGTGAAACCATCTGGATATTTTTACAGAGATCCCTGATCTTAGTGTAGGTGAGATCGAATTCCTAGTCCTATCGGAGACGGACGATAAAATGTAGTTCATGTGTTCAAGTTGAGCACGTAAAAGAACTATTGACAATTCAAAATCAAGAAGATTCACTGACCGAGAAAAATTCAACAGAAATATTCAGAAATAAAATTCCTACAAATAATTTCCACCATCTACATTTATCGAGGACTTCGACGGTGCTACAGAACTCGTGCACTGCCGCTGGAATCTTACCTGTGTAAAACTAAAAGTGATCGGAGCACACATGGTAACTTACCAAAGTGCAATGATGATGGTCATATCAATCAATCAATCAAACATAACGCAAACAAGATACACACAAACAACATACACACAAACTATTTATATGATATAAATTATTGTATCCTAAAACAATTGTAGTCAGAATTTCGTAATAGTCATCGTGTTGAAAGAGTTAAACATAGCTTCGGTTGCATTATGATACTTATATAAGAGAAGTGGAACGTCTAGCCGAATGGTTTAGAGCGCCGCTTCCATGCAGGAGACCTGGATTCAATACAAAGTAAGTCCAATTAGTTTTTTTTCCCCTCGGGGCATAAAAAAAGAATCCTAACCTGAAAAGTTTGACGGCAACTGCACTAGCTATGCGACCATTAAATTCTCCGGGCACATACTCCACCTGTTCTACGCTGTTTAAAAGTCATATTACAGGCAGTAACGCAGGTTTTTGTGGCTTTTTTATAAGAAAAGGTGTGAGTGAGAGAGAGAGAGAGAGAGAGAGAGAGAGAGAGAAATTAAAGCGAGAAAGAGAGAGAGAAAAAAATCTGGAGTATCAATCATCGTTAGAGCGACTCATTAGATAACAGCTGTTGCTTTAGAGAGGCTACTAGCACTGATGTTAGGTCCAAAAATCTCACATGTAGGTGGTAAGTCTTCTCCTAAATGTTCTAACAGACAACTTGCTCACTGTATAAATAAATAATATCTCTTTCTAGCATGTGACGATCTTAGTGCTTATGACAGTAACACATGCAAGCCATTCTTCTCTGCTTTTGGTCGTCTTCTGTATTGTGTTCCAACTGTTATTCATTTCTTTCGGCTCATTCTTTACTGTTCTCCTCCAGGTTATCTAGACCTTTCCTGCAGGAATTGTTGGGATGAATATCGTCTTGTCTGCCACCTTGACTACATAGTAGAAGTACAAGTTAAATTACGACACTAGCAATAGACACACCGTCCAGAGCTAGTTTATAACAGTAACAGCCGTCCATCGCAAGCGATGATGACAACAGCCTCAGACATGTGCTGCTGCACTCTCTAGGTGCGCGGAGGTGACTGTAGAGTCCAATCCTAGAACATAATCACCTACCACTGGTAGGGCATACATTATCAAGGTTATACATGTTGGAGTTGTGTGTTCTGTCTTTTCACGCAGCTCGTTTCTCTGTGCCTCAACAACACGATGATTCTCAGCTATGCGGGTTCCTGTTGTGTTGTTACAGCGCCACATTTAGCGATCTTGCGTCATTGATTCCCAGCATATATCGAAGCATTTCAGAACCCTTTAAGAGTGTCTTTAAAGTGTTTTTTTCTATCCACCAACAGATCGTCTGCCCCTTTCCAGAGGTCACGAAACACGCATGTTGTAGCTATGAAACGAACGAGCAGTAGGTGTCCACTACAGTGGACACTATAAGTGAAAGGGCTAGGGTCTTCCATGTTTTTGTTTACTTGTAGGTGTCTACCTCAGTGCAGTTTTCTTGACAGACTTAATTTCCATAAATAACTCATGTCTGATCCATCTCCAGCGTTCCTTGTGGATGATAGTATTCACATTCTCTTACTGAAACTGAAGCAGTAGGTAACTCAATGCTACAAGGTATTCAAAGTTATCGACTATTTCTTGTTTGCAGCCTTTATTAGAGAATGCAAAATCTGACTCTAGTGACAACGTAGAAGAAAGATGAAGAAGAAAAGAATTCGTATAATGAATAACCAGGGCCGTGACGTGCTATGATACAGAGAGGCGATGCATCATGCGGACCGTAATGGGGCGGCATAAGCAGCAAAATCAAAATTACAATTGAAGGTTATTTTAAAGAAAAAGATTTAAGGGCGGCATTTCGAAGACTTGGATCATACTGAGAAAATATACCGCACGGTCCTGTGAATAACGTTAAATGGAGAAACACGTAATAACAAAGTACGTGTTTCGCCATTCTACATATCTTTACTGCAGTCTCCTCCATCTATATTGTGTATCACGTGACTAAAGTCTTATAAAAGTTGATATACTTGAGCCGCTTTAGTTTAAACACATACAACATTGTTAGCCTTTTTCAAATCACATTAAACATATACTACAGGGTGTTCAAGATAAAAGCAGCATGTGAATGGAGCCAATCTGGCATATATTTATGAAAATGAGGTTTAGTTATGACGTAGTATAAGTCAATGTTGTGTGACGGTATGTAATTGTAGTGCGGGAAGGGGCGATGAACAAATGTGACGTAGGACGAGCAAGTCAGAACTGGTTTAAATAGTAAATGAACACACCACTCCCTGTGTAACTGGCAACTTTCGATTTGTCAATGGGGCTGCTTTAATCTTGAACACCCTGTAGATTCAAGTAATTATTTCCTTCACAGCTGTAATATTCTGTGCATAATTTCAAAAACGGCAAACGGATGTTTCGTCTAACGAATAACAGCATGAGAAGTTCACAAAAACTCAACAAGTCGCCTCACTGTCTATTCATTACAAAGTCGAAGACTTCCTGTTAAGCAGTATTCACTTCCAGGATACTAATAGAGACTGACTGAAAATTTGTTTATATTTTCAGAAAAATAATTTATTTATTTTAATATTTCTTTTAAAAATTGATCGTTTACAAGTGAAAACGTGGTTTTGTTTACTTAAACAACTCAACAAATTCCCGGAGTTTGACACTTCGGTTGCACGTGTTCTTGTGTTGTTTCGTCAGAGTGTTCCTCATGCCTGGTTCCGGTTCGTGAAGACTATTGGGAGAAGAGTGACAGAGAATATTAACAGATACCTTCTAATGTTAACAGTTCCAGAGTTACATTTCCTTCTGGAAGTTTACGATTGTTTGCATGAGGGAACTTGAGTTACAAATACGACCAGAGCTGCCGTCGTGTTTGTCTCAGACATCCGGAAGTAATGTAAACACAGGGTACAACGTAACTGCAAGAAAAAAACATCTTCGAAGATGAGGGAGGAGAACAGTAACACACATCTGGTAATAGCGTAGAAGTATGACATTTTAGAGACCTCACAGTATCAGATGGTATCATCTTGAAATGAGGTTGTCATTCCTTTGTTTTTCTTTCTTTACCTTATAATCATATCAGTTATCAGTTATCAGTTATCAGTTATATGAGAACTATCATCATATCACTCCGAACATGTCCATAGGTGTTCTGATCTCTACCTCAACAAATAGAGCATCCCAACACGCCACTATATATTCTATATATACTAAAATATAGTACTTATTAGCGTAGTACTGTTATCCATTGTATGACTGTAGTACTGTTATCTATTGTATGACTGTAGTACTGGTGTCTATTGTATGACTGTAGTACTGTTATCTATTGTATGACTGTAGTAATGTAGTACTGGTATCTATTGTATGACTGTAGTAATGTAGTACTGGTATCTATTGTATGACTGTAGTAATGTAGTACTGGTATCTATTGTATGACTGTAGTAATGTTATCTATTGTATGACTGTAGTACTGTTGTCCATTGTATGACTGTAGTAATGTTATCTATTGTATGACTGTAGTAATGTTATCTATTGTATGACTGTAGTAATGTTGTCTATTGTATGACTGTAGTAATGTTATCTATTGTATGACTGTAGTACTGTAGTAATGTTGTCTATTGTATGACTGTAGTACTGTAGTAATGTTGTCCATTGTATGACTGTAGTAATGTTATCTATTGTATGACTGTAGTACTGTAGTAATGTTGTCCATTGTATGACT
Organism: Arion vulgaris; assembly: GCA_020796225.1. Taxonomy (NCBI): domain Eukaryota; kingdom Metazoa; phylum Mollusca; class Gastropoda; order Stylommatophora; family Arionidae; genus Arion; species Arion vulgaris. Next base: position 50,754,444 of record CM036760.1, on the reverse strand, counting down.
GTAGTACTGTAGTAATGTTATCTATTGTATGACTGTAGTACTGTAGTAATGTTATCTATTGTATGACTGTAGTACTGTAGTAATGTTATCTATTGTATGACTGTAGTAATGTTATCTATTGTATGACTGTAGTACTGTAGTAATGTTATCTATTGTATGACTGTAGTAATGTTGTCCATTGTATGACTGTAGTACTGTAGTAATGTTGTCTATAGTATGACTGTAGTAATGTTGTCTATAGTATGACTGTAGTAATGTTGTCTATAGTATGACTGTAGTACTGTTGTCTATAGTATGACTGTAGTACTGTTGTCTATAGTATGACTGTAGTACTGTTGTCTATAGATAGACTGTAGTAATGTTATCTATTGTATGACTGTAGTAATGTTGTCTATTGTATGACTGTAGTAATGTTGTCTATAGTATGACTGTAGTAATGTTGTCTATAGTATGACTGTAGTAATGTTGTCTATAGTATGACTGTAGTAATGTTGTCTATTGTATGACTGTAGTAATGTTATCTATTGTATGACTGTAGTAATGTTGTCTATTGTATGACTGTAGTAATGTTATCTATTGTATGACTGTAGTAATGTTATCTATTGTATGACTGTAGTAATGTTATCTATTGTATGACTGTAGTACTGTTGTCTATAGTATGACTGTAGTACTGTTGTCTATAGTATGACTGTAGTAATGTTATCTATTGTATGACTGTAGTACTGTTGTCTATTGTATGACTGTAGTACTGTAGTAATGTTGTCCATTGTATGACTGTAGTACTGTAGTAATGTTGTCCATTGTATGACTGTAGTACTGTAGTAATGTTGTCCATTGTATGACTGTAGTACTGTAGTAATGTTGTCCATTGTATGACTGTAGTACTGTAGTAATGTTGTCCATTGTATGACTGTAGTACTGTAGTAATGTTGTCCATTGTATGACTGTAGTACTGTAGTAATGTTGTCCATTGTATGACTGTAGTACTGTAGTAATGTTGTCCATTGTATGACTGTAGTACTGTAGTAATGTTGTCCATTGTATGACTGTAGTACTGTAGTAATGTTGTCCATTGTATGACTGTAGTACTGTAGTAATGTTGTCCATTGTATGACTGTAGTACTGTAGTAATGTTATCTATTGTATGACTGTAGTACTGTAGTAATGTTATCTATTGTATGACTGTAGTACTGTTGTCTATTGTATGACTGTAGTAATGTTGTCTATTGTATGACTGTAGTAATGTAGTAATGTTATCTATTGTATGACTGTAGTAATGTTATCTATTGTATGACTGTAGTACTGTAGTAATGTTATCTATTGTATGACTGTAGTAATGTTATCTATTGTATGACTGTAGTACTGTAGTAATGTTGTCTATTGTATGACTGTAATGATTATCTATTATGACTGTAGTAATGTTATCTATTGTATGACTGTAAGTAATGTTATCTATTGTATGACTGTAGTAATAGTAATTTATCTATTGTATGACTGTAGTAATGTTATCTATTGTATGACTGTAGTAATGTTATCTATTGTATGACTGTAGTAATGTAGTAATGTTATCTATTGTATGACTGTATAATTTGTCCATTGTATGACTGTAGTAATGTTATCTATTGTATGACTGTAGTAATGTTATCTATTGTATGACTGTAGTAATGTTATCTATTGTATGACTGTAGTAATGTTATCTATTGTATGACTGTAGTACTGTAGTAATGTTATCTATTGTATGACTGTAGTAATGTTGTCTATAGTATGACTGTAGTAATGTTGTCTATAGTATGACTGTAGTAATGTTGTCTATTGTATGACTGTAGTAATGTTGTCTATAGTATGACTGTAGTAATGTTATCTATTGTATGACTGTAGTAATGTTATCTATTGTATGACTGTAGTAATGTTATCTATTGTATGACTGTAGTAATGTTATCTATTGTATGACTGTAGTAATGTTATCTATTGTATGACTGTAGTAATGTTGTCTATAGTATGACTGTAGTAATGTTGTCTATTGTATGACTGTAGTAATGTTGTCTATAGTATGACTGTAGTAATGTTATCTATTGATGACGTAGTAATTTATCTATTGTATGACTGTAGTAATGTTGTCTATTGTATGACTGTAGTAATGTTGTCTATAGTATGACTGTAGTAATGTTATCTATTGTATGACTGTAGTACTGTTGTCTATATATGACTGTAATAATGTTGTCTATAGTATGACTGTAGTAATGTTATCTATTGTATGACTGTAGTACTGTTGTCTATAGTATGACTGTAGTACTGTTGTCTATAGTATGACTGTAGTAATGTTGTCTATAGTATGACTGTAGTAATGTTATCTATTGTATGACTGTAGTAATGTTGTCTATTGTATGACTGTAGTAATGTTGTCTATTGTATGACTGTAGTAATGTTGTCTATTGTATGACTGTAGTAATGTTATCTATTGTATGACTGTAGTAATGTTATCTATTGTATGACTGTAGTACTGTAGTAATGTTATCTATTGTATGACTGTAGTACTGTTGTCTATAGTATGACTGTAGTAATGTAGTACTGTTGTCTATTGTATGACTGTAGTACTGTTGTCTATTGTATGACTGTAGTAATGTTGTCTATAGTATGACTGTAGTAATGTTGTCTATAGTATGACTGTAGTAATGTTGTCTATAGTATGACTGTAGTAATGTTGTCTATAGTATGACTGTAGTAATGTTGTCTATAGTATGACTGTAGTAATGTTGTCTATTGTATGACTGTAGTAATGTTGTCTATTGTATGACTGTAGTAATGTTGTCTATTGTATGACTGTAGTAATGTTATCTATTGTATGACTGTAGTAATGTTATCTATTGTATGACTGTAGTAATGTTATCTATTGTATGACTGTAGTAATGTAGTAATGTTATCTATTGTATGACTGTAGTAATGTAGTAATGTTATCTATTGTATGACTGTAGTAATGTTATCTATTGTATGACTGTAGTAATGTTATCTATTGTATGACTGTAGTAATGTAGTAATGTTGTCTATTGTATGACTGTAGTAATGTTGTCTATTGTATGACTGTAGTAATGTTGTCTATTGTATGACTGTAGTAATGTTGTCTATTGTATGACTGTAGTAATGTTATCTATTGTATGACTGTAGTAATGTTATCTATTGTATGACTGTAGTAATGTTATCTATTGTATGACTGTAGTAATGTAGTAATGTTATCTATTGTATGACTGTAGTAATGTAGTAATGTTATCTATTGTATGACTGTAGTAATGTTATCTATTGTATGACTGTAGTACTGTAGTAATGTTATCTATTGTATGACTGTAGTAATGTTATCTATTGTATGACTGTAGTAATGTTATCTATTGTATGACTGTAGTAATGTAGTAATGTTGTCTATTGTATGACTGTAGTAATGTTGTCTATAGTATGACTGTAGTAATGTTATCTATTGTATGACTGTAGTAATGTAGTAATGTTGTCTATTGTATGACTGTAGTAATGTTGTCTATAGTATGACTGTAGTAATGTTGTCTATAGTATGACTGTAGTACTGTAGTAATGTTATCTATTGTATGACTGTAGTAATGTTATCTATTGTATGACTGTAGTAATGTTATCTATAGTATGACTGTAGTAATGTAGTAATGTTATCTATTGTATGACTGTAGTACTGTAGTAATGTTATCTATTGTATGACTGTAGTAATGTTGTCTATAGTATGACTGTAGTAATGTAGTAATGTTATCTATTGTATGACTGTAGTAATGTAGTAATGTTGTCTATTGTATGACTGTAGTAATGTTGTCTATAGTATGACTGTAGATATAGATCAGATATCAGATATCATATATATATATATATATTCTTCTCGTAATGTTTTACGTTACATAGGTCCTGCAATTAATTTATCCACCACACCGCTCTGTCCTGGACAACACGCTCAGGCTATTCCATGGTGTTGAGTCTATTATTTCTTGACTTTCTCGTTTCATGGCTTCCCTATGGCATCCACTCTTTCTTGAATTCTTCGCCTGCCACTTCTATGCTTGTTTTGGTATTCTTTGATCATTTCGTCTCAAGGCATGCTCAACATATCTCCATCTTCTCCTTCTTATAACAGCTGGTATCTAATAAAACCCAGAACCAAAAGTAGAATATTTTAAGTTCAATGGTAATGCAGTTCTGTTGCATGTGTCGAAAACATGGAGAACTACTAAAATAGTAACTAATAAATTCCAAATATTCATCAACTGATGTGATACTAGAGAGATTGAGATGATAAGATAGGGTTACAAATGAGGAGCTCTATGAAGAGAACAGAGACAGATCTCAGTGTATCTATCTAAAGGTGAAGAATAGATGGTGGTGCTGGATATCAAACACCTTTAGAAAATCGAAAGTGTATATAACAAGAAGGAATCTTTCCTGAATGCAACAGGGAAAGCGAAAGCAGTGGGAAGCTTAAAAACTACACGAAGAAGGTCACTGAAGACTGATATGAACGATATATCGAAAACATGGAAGAAGCTTCAAGAAATTACTAAAGACAGGAAGACAAGACATGCATAGGTTCAAGGATTATGCCTCATCTGTGGTTTAAAATGTACAAGCGAAGAGAAAGATAGAGAGAAAGAGAGAGATGACTGCTTTAACTCTAATATAAACAAATGATTGCTACAACAGTGAGACAAACTATACATTTTTTTAATAACTGTTTTCTGAAAGTTCTTTTTTTATTTTTGCTAAACATTTCTGTATAAAAGATAACACAACGTAATTTGATTACAGCCCACATTTTGTCCACAAAATTGTCAAATATAATTATTTCATCCATGCGAGAATCTTAATCCGTTTACTCTTATTGAAACGGTTATATCTGCATCCGGATTTCGATCTAATACTAGATTTATCAAGGACCGCTATTTATCCCGTTATAAGAGAACTCTCCGTATGATCCCAGTTCTCTCAGCTATGTTCAGATCTCCGCTTCCTCCAGTTTGAGACAGAAATTAAAGGGAGATTTTTGTATAACGGAAGGGGTTTTAGATTACTGGAAATTTTTACCTCCCTTGTTACATCCATATTTATGTCTTCCACATCCGATTGCCCGCCCTTTGATCATCTGACCAGCCCCCCCAATGCGGCTATCCAGAAGGAAATTATCGATATTCGTTCGCTGCAGTTCCCCATGATAACACTGTACTGGATCGTTAGATTTATTAATCGTAATCGTATGTTCCTGATTAATGATATACTAGAAACGATATCATACGATACTGCCGTACTTGGACAATGTTTATTAATATAAAGAAACGTCTGACGTTAAAGTATATTTGACGTTCTGTGAAATTCGTTTTTAGTGCACGTTTTATTCGTCTCAGAATGCACGCACTTAGTGCTCGCGTGACAATTATGCTTGAAGTACACTGTGCGAGTTCACGAACATATGCAGTTCAGAGAGTGGACAGTTTAATTACTTGTTTCAATATTGTTATCTCTTTGAAATGTAAATTTATGCTCCTTTGCCTGCCTCCTTTGTTTCCATGGCTTGAGGCAGATCACGAGGGAGGAAAATGACAAATATTCTGGAGGCAAAGTATATCTGCCAGAGTTGATTGCGCGACTGATTGATTGATTGATTGAGTGATTGTATCATCATCATTGAACTTCAGTGAATAAACGTGTGTGTTCCAATCTCTTTCTTACACAGGAAAATCTCAGCGGCAGTGTATGAACTCCGTAGCACAGGCTAGGGTTCACGAGGCAATTTTGAGGAAGACAAAAATTTGCTAGAATTGTTATCTCATTCTTTTCATATTATTATGCACGTGCTGCGGTTTTACAGTCTACCAACGCTTTTTTATGGGTCTAACTTTAAAACTGAACCTACGTTTTTTTATCCGTCTCCCATAAAATTAGGAATTCGATTTGACCTATATTTAGATCAGGGATATCTGGGAACGCATCCCGATTGCTCCAAACATAGAAAGAACCGAGTACCTTCCGAGCGAGAAACGAGCACTACAGAGACATGTCGAGTGCACTAATCATAGTGATAATATTTCTGACAAATTACGAATGTGCTATTCAAATATTTATTCAATAGTTTAGACTCTATTCTTGGTAGTTGAGAATCGATAAGAGTAGGTTGGGTAGCTGCTGCCTGAGCAAAATTACCTGAAATTTAAAATAAAATTACTACAAATTTTCATCATCCTCCAAATTACATTTTAGACACTCGCCGGTTCTACAGAGCTCGTACCCTGCAGCTGCGATTTTTCTGTGTAACAAAGAGGTCAGAGTGCACATAGATATTCACTAAATTGCAATGATGATGATTCAATCTAGGTCCGTTAATTTGATGATTTACTATCCCCGCATTTATTCACATTCTTGTCATAGGATTGTATAGATAAATATTGTAAACATCCTGTATAAATGAACCCTATACTCGGACGGTCTGACAAACTTAGTTAGATTCACGCTGTGTTCGCAGATAGATTGATTGATTGATGATTGATTGATTGATTGATAGGATCATCATCATTGCACTTCGGTGAAGATTCCAGCTTCACTGTACGAGCTCCGTAGCACCGGCGATGGTCCTCGGTGTAATTTTAAAGATAGTGAAGATATTTTTGTAGGAACTTTTATTTGTAATCTTGACTAATGATTTTTGCCAGGGCAAATGCTTTCCAGAATGTTCTTCTCGATTTTGAAATGTCAATTGTTCTTTTAGGTGCTCAAATTGAACACGGAACTACGTTTTATCGTCCGTCTCCGATAGGACTAGAATTCGATCTCACTTACACTGAGACCGGTATATCTGTAAAATATCCAGATGATTTTGGTACCATTGGCAGGAGAGATGAGCACCTAGCCACTAGCGTCAGCAGAGACCCCACAGAGACCCCCCAGAGATCCCACAGAGATCCCACAGAGACCCCACAGAGACCCCACAGAGACCCGACAGAGATCCCGAGGATAGATACATTTTGTAGCGGCCGACAAACCAACCATCTATCTCACTATCCAGGTATTATATTACCGAAGCCTCGTTAAGATGGGACTACTAATGCATATCAGGTAACTCATTACTGAATATACCTGTTTTATGACCGGGATACATGACACGAAACTAAAACTAACCAATCAAATCTGAGAACGTTTATCAACAGATGCCCTCGTAACTTACTTTGCATCAGCTGATTAGCTTCTAGTCTATGACGCCCATGGCACTTGTGACAGCAACAAATGCACGCATTTTCTTTGCTCTTAGCAGTCCTCTATATTGTGTTGCAGTTGGGATTCATGCTGAATACAATAAAGAGGACAACTAAGACCAAAGAGAAATAGATTTGCTTCTGTATATCTTCTTTTTCCAACGTTTCAAATCGATCACTTGTTAACCCCTCTATGTGATCTGTATGTGATCTGAGCCTAAGAGCGTTTGTATCTTGTGCCTGTTATGCGCCTACATGTAGGCCAGCACATCCTATTTCTGCGACGCTTTTTATTTACTAGGGTATCTTTCCTAGGTTCTTTTCTAGTCGCCTCTTACGACATGCCTTGTAGGTCGCAATGGTACTATTATTTACTTCTATTGCGGGCCTCAGCACCACCTGGGCGGTTTCTGTTTCACTATTCTTCTTGTTTTGAGTCTCCCACGTTGTGAGTCTCCCACGTTGTGAGTCTCCCACGGTGTGAGTCTCCCACGTTGTGAGTCTCCCACGTTGTGGAGTCTCCCACGTTTTGGAGTCTCCCACGTTTTGAGTCTCCCGTTTTGAGTCTCCACGTTTTGAGTCTTCCACGTTTTGAGTCTCCCACGTTTTCGTATAGCCTCTGATGTCCATATCAGTGTACTTTTCGAGACATAGTTAATTTCTATACGTAGCACAGGTCCGATCCATCTCCAGTGCCTCCTTTAGCTGATGGTGTTCATATTCCCTTTCTGACACTGTGCAAGCAGTTCTTGGTTAGATATAGTTTTTGGATCAACTAATTAGAAGAACAAATGAAAACTGACTAGCGGAAAAGAAACGCAACGTTCTTCAATGATCTAACGTTTCTTGGGCTCTTGTCCTTTGGTCTAATGTCATGTGGTGTACACACCATTGACGAACTGAGTATCTGTTGAGCTGTTTAATCATGATATAACTGTCTGTGCTTCTCGATGAGACATCAGCCAAGAAAGGGAAAGACGGGGAGGGTGGGGAGGGGGTTGTAGTTATTCTCTGTCACCATATTGTATTTAGAACACATTGTAACAGCTGGTAAAATCGAGGGGAGACGAGATAGAGGAAGACAGAGAAAGAACATTTTGGATAGCTCGACTTGATGGTAGGGAAAATAAACATTTCCAACATCTGAGATGATAGGAAACACCAGAGACAGAGATTTTTGGAGATCTGCAATCACCTCGCCAGTCGGCACGGCACCTGATGATGATGATGATGACGGTATTGTCACGCTATACTTCACTCTATTAGTGTGTCTTAAAACACATTCAGGAACCAGGAGGTAAGACGCTGGCGCTGGATATGACACACTTTGATCAAATCCGAGGGGAATATAACACTAAAGGCCCTTTCCTGGAACCCACAGAAAAAGTGAAAAAGCCGGGAAAAGGTCTAAAACGAAGGATTGATTTCATCGCACCTGGTCTTACCTCATATAGCTCAGGTCTCTCTCAAGTGGCACGCCATCTTGAAGATAGAAGCCTAAATACATTTTAAACATTTGGAGAGAGAGAATAACGATATACGGAAGATATGGAATGTGCTGCATGTGATATCTAAAGATAGACTAAACACACACACACACACACACACAATTGTATCTGCGTTGTTTGACACATGTCTTTGTTTATATATATTTAAGGGACTCTGGTCTGAACTATTTTCTTTGCTTTGGTATTAATGCTAGAATTTATACATTTTGAAGATTATGACTTGAATAGTAGAAAAAGAGAAAAAATCAACGTTGATGAAACATACAAAATGGAAGCCAATCATCCTAAGGCCTGAGTTAATGAATAAATGATCTGTTCTCTAGTGTGTATATCTACAAATTCTATCTTTTAGATATATTAAATATTAAATTTATGAATTTGTAAACACACCCTCCAAAACAGCTTTGACACATTTTGAGAATTTTACAAAATGATAAATTAAATATTTATATCTAAAATCATTGTAATTTTAGATATTACAATTGCCTAGTAACAAATCATACATTGATTCAGACTTGATGAATTTGTTTGACCATTGATGTTCTCTTTGACATTTTATAATTTCTACTATTAAGTCATACTTTTCAACTGCTATCAAATTTTATTAATGAAACAACGAAAATGATTCTGTTAGACCGATCCCTTAATACTGGTGTCTGTCAGTCTGACCGTTGATGGCTGAGTCCTTCACTTAATAATACATATTCAGTAAGGCAATCTCTGTATTCATTTCACTTCATCAACTATTATATGTCTCTCTCTTTCTCTCTCTTGCTCTCTTTTCTCTCTCTCTCTCTCTCTTGCTGTTTATAATATATATATGTGTGTGTGTGTGGTAGTGTGTGTGTGTGTGTGTGATAGTTTGTGTGTATGTGTGTGTGCAGTATGTGAGAGAGAGAGACAGACAGACAGAGAGTGTTGGTAGAGCTGTAGTTAGCTCGATCACAATCCAGGCGTACCTGGTTAAAATTTGGAAGCAAATTAATTCCCGTGTCCCGTGTATTTTTACGAACATTGAAAATAGACCTCACCGTTCAGAAAGTAATAAAAAAATTACTGAACTTATAAGTGGTGCCTAGAAAATCGACAACTCGTTTACTGTGGTTGTTGGCTTCGTCCTGTAAGAGTATTTGCCACGATTTTCATTCTTGTTGTGCCTTTTGCCTGGGTAGCTGCATTGCAGACTATTCTTTTCAATTTTTAACTCTGCCAGGACTCTTGTATGTGCTCATCTTGAACGCGGAACCAACTTTGTATTGTCCGTCACCCACATTAAGACCGAGATCTCTTGAAGAATGTCACTATCGCTCCTTGCAAGTGACGAACAAAAGCATCATGAGAACAAGATGCGAACACTTTACCTCCACGCCACGGATACCTTTACTTACACTTGTCTATGACAAAAGAGCTATGAATGACACGATAAATTTGATATCAAGATATTGTAGAATCCCCGTCCTACACTGCACCAAACAGCAGAAACACAGACAGCAAAGACAGTAGTTGAAGATGATTATGATTATTATGATGATGATGAAAATCATGATGATGATAATGATGAGGATGATAAGGACTTCAATGATGATCGTGATGAAAATAATTACAACAGAAAACACGCCGAGTGGTTACCGGGGCCCAAATTTGGGTGTAAAGAATAGAACCACTGTTACCTCCCACGCATGAAATCAGATGCACATATCCTAAACGTGTAGAAGTCTATGCGCTTAGGGGCCTACCAAACAAAGGTGCAACGTATACACGTTCTTGTCAAAGATCAAACATATCACAAAGAGTGATTAAAATTGGTCGTAAAGAACGAACGCAAAAAAAGAAGAAATAGAAGAAAACAGAAAACAATAAATATATAAATAACAAAAAAATTAACAGATATTTTCGTTCATTTATTACTGGAAATAGTTTTCAAACACACAATTAATTTATCTGTGTACATCACTTACAAGTATATCTAACAAACATGAATTTGGAGACAAGAGATTAGCGATATACGGAAGAGTCGGAATGTTCAACAAACATTGTTCAACAAGAAGAAAAAAACATTTCTGGTATAATTAAATAAATAAAGTTGTATACAAAAATAGAACAACAATAATCTCTGAATCACTCTTCTCTTGTATTTTCTGTGTGTGTTGTTCTTACAAGTTTTTGTAATCAGAATCAAGTAGAGGGTCTCTCAAAACATGAACATTCATATTCGACAAATCCTGCCATCTCGCATCATTTACACATATTAGATGTGACAGGATAGGGCCAAATCAAAATTAGCATAACAAGACTGACGATTCAATTCTTGTTAACTATACTTGGTTTGTTCGTATTTCTGTTGTGTTTATTTATAATATAATACGTGTGTGACTAATCGCTATAAATATGGTTTATGTTGACGGTTTTATGTGAGCTATTCTTCTTTTCTTGAATGCTCCATATCGATCAATTGTTAACCACTATTTGTGATTTTATGTGATCCAGCCTAAAGCGATTGTACGTTATGCCAGCTATGCGTCTACAAGTAGGCAAGCACATCCGATCCCAGACCCTACCTTGCCCGCCTGCCCAACGTGTTCGTAGCGCGTTAGACGACGGGCGACAAGCTCCCTGTGATGTGGGTTCAATTCCACGGCTACAGAAAAGCCTCAGGTTCTCCAGATTTACGGTGTTTGTGGCACCGAACCGAAGGGTCGGTTAACATATCCATGGCATCGAGCCGAAGTGCTGAATGCTCAATTGCTTCTGGATCGGGAGAAAAAGACCCCTACCTTATTCGCCTCTTACGACATGCTTTATAGCTCGCAGTGTTATTATTCATTGAGGATGGAGGTTGAGGCCGTTACCGCTGCCATCCATTGGCTCTGGGACTTCACTTACTGGGGCCGTTGTTGTATCTGACTCTCAGTCGATGCTTCACAAGATCCAGAAGGGCAGGTTCGTATGAGTGAATGTCGTCTATAGAAGTTTCTAACCTCCAGAGGCTTACGTGGATATACTGTCCTGGGCATGCGGGTGTTTGCGGTAATGAGAGAGCAGACATGCTTGCATCAACAGCATCGATTTGTTGGGGAGTTAAAGATGGATAAGGGGATGTTCTTCGGTCTCTTCGCGACTGTCTGTTGTATGAGGATACTAAAATAGATGTTGAATCGATCCAGCGATTTAGGCAGTTTGGAGTTACCCGTTGTACAAGTCGAACTGGATGCCTAAGAGGCAGAGTGAGAGGTGTGTTTAATCATCGAGCCACGGGAACCATCATTATGTGTACCCTTCGATATCTGTTGGGGTAAGCTGAGCACCTATGGGTCTGCCAGGAGTGCGATGACGTTAGTTTAGTAACCAATAACCAAGATTCATTGCTCCCCTTGCAAGTTCCGGCAACACACGCGTGTTCCTTACTAACGAATCCGTCCATATCTATAATATATAATATAGTTACTCCACGTTTACTGATGTCTCGAATTCTTCATGCGCTTACATAAGCCTGGTTCTACATGCACTGGCCGTCGTTTTTATTTGAACTCTACAGGGTAAAATCCATTACTTCTTGTTTGACAATACAGGACATCGCGTGCGCTTCTGGCTAACTCATCTTCAATAGACAACCAGAAGTATCGCTCACTCTATCGCGACCCGAGATTAGATTTGCCAATCATAACTGAAACCTTGAGTACAGATTGTAATGTGCTTTCTTTTCATTAATATACACATCCCTTATTTTATGCACGGGAAAACTGATATTGCAGTTTGTTTTAATAGCTGTCAGGATTTGATATTTGATATTTTTTGGCTTGTCATAAATGAGGGCACGACTGGTGTCATTTGACAGTTGTTGTCTGTCTGTTGGTTCCCAGGCGGTGTTATTTCCCGCTAGAGATTCGCGAATAGTAATGAATCGTTACTCGAATACATATTAATACCAAGATTCAAAAGTAACGAGTATAACTTATGAAAAGAATTCGTTACTTTATAACTACTAGCTAAGTGTTCACTATTTGTTTAGTAATCAGTTTTTTTAAACTAGCTTTATACCAGTTAGAAAAGAAAGTAAGTAAATGAACCCTTTTGGCTCCCTCGTGGTATATAGGTCAATACAGTGTTAGACCTGTATTTTCATTGACCGTCGGCACACGATGGGTGATGTGGTCAGCATCACGCCGCCGCCTTTACTTTCCCAGAGCATGTCTGGTACCCAGTTGAGAGCCGTCGTGGTCGGAAAAATTCCACGCGCATTGCGGGAGCTGAACCCAGACCACCAACCTTGCGGCGTAAGTTCACTAACAACTACGCTACAGCGGCTCTCATACCAGTTAGAGAGAACCGCAATAATGTAGTTGCTGGTGAACTCACTTCTCATGCGCGTGGACCGAGTACAATTCCACAGTGGGCGTAGAATATTCCACAGACCGTAACGACTCACAGGTCGATCCTGTCGCAAATGAGTACAAAATAAAGCACTGGAAAATTACTGTAATAAACATTGAACATATAAGCGGTACAACTAACCCATTAAGAAAACAAAACAAATTTAAGGAGAGAAAACGCAAAGAATGACAATATGAAATGTCGGTGGGTTTTTTGTTTTTTTGTGTACTGGTTTGTTTGTGAAAAATCCTCAAAAAGGACAAATTTTTACTCTTTTCTATACAGGACTGAGGAGGGTGTTGTTTGCTTCTTTTCTTATCGAGTAGGTTCTAAAGTTATTTTATGCCGTGGGATGTGAAGTCTCCTTCTCAGTTAGTTTAGTTATTGTGGTATAATAACAATATGGAGGAAAAATCTAGAAGCTGATGAAATAAGTGCATCCTCAGAAGTTAAATAAGGGTGGGAGGTATAACCACCAGCGTCAGTAGGAATGGTATGTGATTATGGTGATGATGATGATGATGATGGTGATGTTGATTTTGTTGGTGATAATGATGATGGAGTGGCGTCTGTGGCCTAGGGGTTAGTGACTCGGTCTATTAACCCGACGTTCTGAGTTCGAATCACGCTGCGGACAGTTTGCTTGCAAATTGTTTCCGTTGATTTTAACAAAGGGACGATGGCACCACCCGTTCAGAAAGCAATGGCAAACTACTGAACGTATAAGTGGTGCCTAGAAAATCAACGACTTTACTGTAGTTGATGGCTACGTCCTTTAGGATATGCCACGATTTTCATTTTCAATGATGATGGTGATGATTAGGATGGTGATGATGATGATGATTATGGTGGTGACGATGATGATGTTGATAGTGTGATGTTGTGATGTGTATGTTGGATGATGATGATTATGGTGGTGATTGATGATGATGATTATGGTGGGATGTGATGATGATGAGTATGGTGGTGACGATGATGATGATGATTATAGTAGTGATGATGATAATACCAATAATACTGATACCGGGGGTGGTGATGTTGATAATGATGAAAATGTTGTTTAGGATGATGATTATGCTGCTGATAATTTTGATGATGATGATGAGGATGTTGATGCTCTCTCTCTCTTTAGCCTGTTACGCCCTTGGCGTTTAGGCAACAACAAACGTACACCATTCTTCCTGTTCATGGCCTTCCTCTGTATTGTGTTCCAGCTATGATTCATTTCCTTCAGCTCTTGCTCTATCGTTCTCCTCCAGGTCGTCTTGGGTCTTCCACGCTTTCGCCTCCCTCTGGAGTCCATCTCAGTGCAGTTTTCGTGTCGGAGTCAGTCTCCATGCGCATCACATGTCCAAACCATCTCCAGCGTCGTCTTCGGATGATAGTGCCCATATTCTCTTGTTGGCATCGTGCAAGCAATTCTTGATTCGAGATAGTAGTCGGCCAGTACACGTGTAAGATTTTTCGCAGACAAGTTATATGAAAGGTGGAGAGTCTGGACATAGATGTTGATGCTGATATGATAATAATGATAGCGCTGATAACGATGATTGATTTGAATTGATTGATTAATAAGATAATCATCACTGCATCTTAGTGAGTAACCATGTATGCTCCGATCTCTTTCTTACACAGGAAGATTTCAACTGCAGCGCACGAGCTCCGTAGCACAGACGAGGGTCCCTGATTTGATAATGATGATGCTGATGTTGATGATGACGTTAAGAATAATAACGATGGTGCAGATAACAGTGGTAATGATGTTTAAAAAAGGGGTACTCATGGATGCTAATAATGATGTGATTATGAAAATAATAAGTGTGAGGATAATTAAAGTAATGATGGATAAGGCTGTTACTAAAATATCCTGCTTCGTGCAGAGAATATCATCATCATCATCAGGTGCCGTCCCGGGATTGAAGGCTGGCTGCAATGAATCTCCAGCATCCTCTGTCTTTCGCCTTGGTGTTGCCCTCTGCCAGACTATAAGCTGTCCATTACTTTTAATTTACCTCCCATTATCTCTCTGTCTTCCTCTTGCTCTTCGCCTACAACTTTCCCTCGAGCTCTAGTAAAGATCTTATCAAGGTGTCATGTGTTTCTATGTGCCTAAAATACTTTACTTATCTGAATTTTATTTCTCTTAATAGTTGGTTCGCAGAGAATATAAGACTGAAATATCCTGCTTCGTGCAGAGAAAATAAGATTGAAATATCCTGCTTCTTACAGAGAATATAAGACTGAAATATCCTGCTTCCTACAGAGAATATAAGACTGAAATATCCTGCTTCCTACAGAGAAAATAAGATTGAAATATCCTGCTTCCTACAGAGAAAATAAGATTGAAATATCCTGCTTCCTACAGAGAAAATAAGATTGAAATATCCTGCTTCCTACAGAGAAAATAAGATTGAAATATCCTGCTTCCTACAGAGAAAATAAGATTGAAATATCCTGCTTCTTACAGAGAAGACTGAAATATCCTGCTTCCTACAGAGAAAATAAGACTGAAATATCCTGCTTCCTACAGAGAAAATAAGATTGAAATATCCTGCTTCCTACAGAGAAAATAAGACTGAAATATCCTGCTTCCTACAGAGAAAATAATATTGAAATATCCTGCTTCCTACAGAGAATATAATACTGAAATATCCTGCTTCCTACAGAGAAAATAAGATTGAAATATCCTGCTTCCTACAGAGAAAATAATACTGAAATAACCTGCTTCCTACAGAGAATATAAAACTGAAATATCCTGCTTCGTGCAGAGAAAATAAGACTGAAATATCCTGCTTCTTACAGAGAAAATAAGACTGAAATATCCTGCTTCTTACAGAGAAAATAAGACTGAAATATCATGCTTTTACAGAGAAAATAAGACTGAAATATCCTGCTTCTTACAGAGAAAATAAGACTGAAATATCCTGCTTCTTACAGAGAAAATAAGACTGAAATATCCTGCTTCTTACAGAGAAAATAAGACTGAAATATCCTGCTTCTTACAGAGAAAATAAGACTGAAATATCCTGCTTCTTACAGAGAAAATAAGACTGAAATATCCTGCTTCTTACAGAGAAAATAAGACTGAAATATCCTGCTTCCTACAGAGAAAATAAGACTGAAATATCCTGCTTCTTACAGAGAAAATAAGACTGAAATATCCTGCTTCTTACAGAGAAAATAAGACTGAAATATCCTGCTTCCTACAGAGAAAATAAGACTGAAATATCCTGCTTCCTACAGAGAAAATAAGACTGAAATATCCTGCTTCTTACAGAGAAAATAAGATTGAAATATCCTGCTTCCTACAAAGAAAATAAGACTGAAATATCCTGCTTCCTACAGAGAAAATAAGACTGAAATATCCTGCTTCCTACAGAGAAGACTGAAATATCCTGCTTCGTGCAGAGAAAATAAGACTGAAATATCCTGCTTCTTACAGAGAAAATAAGACTGAAATATCCTGCTTCTTACAGAGAAAATAAGACTGAAATATCCTGCTTCCTACAGAGAAAATAAGACTGAAATATCCTGCTTCTTACAGAGAAAATAAGACTGAAATATCCTGCTTCTTACAGAGAAAATAAGATTGAAATATCCTGCTTCTTACAGAGAATATAAGACTGAAATATCCTGCTTCGTGCAGAGAAAATAAGATTGAAATATCCTGCTTCCTACAGAGAAAATAAGACTGAAATATCCTGCTTCTTACAGAGAAAATAAGACTGAAATATCCTGCTTCTTACAGAGAAAATAAGATTGAAATATCCTGCTTCCTACAGAGAAAATAAGACTGAAATATCCTGCTTCTTACAAATAAGATTGAAATATCTGCTTCTAAAGAAAATAGATTGAAATATCTGCTTCTACAGAAAATAAGAATAAGACTGAAATAATCTCATATAAAACAACTGACCAGGGCACTATAAATATGAAATGAAATACAATCAACAATTAATATGACAATAAATTAGGAAGAAAAGAGAAACATAATCACAGCTCTTCACTTTATATAGTGATAAATTGAAGCTTTAAAATAGCAACTGACGGGCAGACAAAGAAACGAAAGTTTTGCTAGAAGCAATGAGAGAAGACAGAAGATCAACAACTTCCGATTACTGACGAGACATTGTTTACAGCAGAAGGTGAACACGATCAATAGAAACTGACTGGAATTATAAACAGAGAAATGAAAGTGAAAGGAACGAGGAAAACATTTTCAAACAGAGTTCATGATAAACACGTAAAAACAAAGTTCTGTAGTTTTACAAAGTATAAAAACATTAACAATATACATCGACGTTTCGACCAAAAGGTCTTCATCAGTCAAAGGATATACCTGAAGAGAAGATATTCACTTCCTATACGGCAGACATAACTTACAAAACTAGACGTTAATTCCTAAAATGAAAATGTTAACTAAAAAACGAAAAACGAAATAATTGCAAAAAACTAGATATGATAAAAGAAGATAAACAATAATAATCAAATATATACATATCATTATCCTTTGCTTGATAAAGATCTTTTGATCGAAACATCGCTGTATATTGTTTATTGTTTTTCTAATTTATAAACCTATAGTACTTTGTTTTTACCTGGTTCGCCATTGGTACATAGTTTTACTGCAGTCTTCCCTTATACTGTATCTATAATAGAATTCATGGTACATAGTTTTACTGCAGTTTTCACTTATATCTATAATAGAATTCATGGTACAACAAGGTGGGATATATAAGTTACGTGTAATGCTAAAGAAGAGCTGTCCTATATTGGGAAGCAAAGAATGAAGTGGTTCGACAACTTAACTGATTCAGTCCCGTGGAACACTGTAGTGCACATATTTCTTATCTGCGTGTCCCAAGCGTCTTTTAAAAGACGGCTACTATTGCGTTGAGTTTTATTAATTTTCACTCCGATTGTAGTTTGATATCAACCGGAAACTAAGTAGAAAGGAAGTACTAACGATAACCAAATCACAACATCGTGGTTTTGACTAGAATCAGAAGTGAAACCAAGTTTAATTTCGTTGTCAAGTTACCTGTGATTAAAAATAATGTCTAACAATTCAGAGTCTAGAAATGGTTTGTTATCAGCTCGTTCTGCACGTTTTACAGCTGCAGAAGCGCGAGATTGGTTGCATGAAGATGTAGATACTGATAGTGAAGATAGTGAAGCTTCTGATGACACCGAAGTTTGTGATTTAAATACGTCGATTATTAATAATTTACATAATTTACATTTACATAATTAGGGATGCACATCAAAGCCTTCGCTATGTCCCAAGTATTGCTTTGACCAGTATCACAGTTAAACTTAGTTATATAGTTGCTATGTTAGGACTATTATTCATATACTTTAGTTCTTTATTCCTGTAAATATTGCTATAATTTTCACTGTATGTGATTATATATTATGAGACATGAATGTTTAGTATGTGAAATCTTCAATTTGACAATTTTTAATGGAAATTTCTTCAAAGATGGTCGTGTTGCTAATTTGCGAACAGTTAGTAAACCATATATTCCGTCAATATTTTCTTAATTTTTGTGTATTCATAAATGGATTACTTATATAAAGAGAGCAGTTACACTGACTTATTCACCATATTGTTCCTCAAGGCCCTTGGTAAGTTGGATTTTGTTCTCACAATTTCAATTAATTTTTTATTACATGCTAATATTTGTCATGCACAGTCAACACAACATTATATTTTCGCATACAATAAATATTTTATGAAAGTACAATCATTTATCTTTAATTTGATATATAATAAGTTCAACTTTAAATCATATTTAGAAACAATATTTTAATTTAACTAAAGTATGTGTGCAATATTTTTGAAGCTAAAAAATAATTCCGTCCAGAGGTGAAAAAAACCTGGTACTGAATCAGTTAATAAGAATGCAACCAAACTACACTCTACACAGAGTCTTCTGCAACAGAAATCAAGGAAAGAAGTCCAGAGGAAGACTACGAAAAAGATGAATAGATGATGTAGCAGAATACTGTCAAAAGAACAAATAACTATCACCCAAGACGCTAGAGCAGTACAACAGAAAACCACAACACTAGAAGATAACACAGTAACAGTAGGACGACAAAAAAATAAGTGGTAAAAATACGACAATGAAACAGGTAAAGAAATACAGATAATTTAAAGCATTGAAAATAAGGATTTAACTAGTGGTCGATATAGAACGTTTGAAGAAGACAAAGAAATAAATGTATCAAAAATTGTCTGAAAAATTTACAATAACAATAAATCTCCTTGCAAGATTGGTCCGAAAACGATAAAACCATCTCCACAAAGAAAGACAAAAAATCAGTTGGCAATTTGGACAGCAATGAAATGAAGCATAGAATTATAAGGTATGCATGCAGCATTTCATGTTCCTTGCTTAATCATCATCTCCGGTAATGTCAACATACTTCTGTACGTTTAGCCACATTACTGCCATGTCTGGCTACGAAGACAAGATAGGCGGGTTATTCGTTCTCAAATTGTAGACAACCACAGGAACTCCTGTGAGGAATGTGAACCGTCTGAGACTGTCAAGGACAGGGTAAAATGATACAAACATCCGAAGATTCCCCCAGACAGCAACAAAAAAAACGAGCAGTCTTAAATCTATGCTACAGACCTGGTTCTGAAACGCTCTCCTTTTTTCTGTGATCGCAAGTTGCCAAAGTGAAATATTTTTGTTGCAGAAATTGCTTGGTTTCTGGTAGATAAAACCGACTTCCCTGTACTTGCGGTAAAATACTCAGTAAGCAATCTATTTCATGAAAAATGAAAATCGTGACAGATCCTTTACAGGAATTAGCCATTAACAACAGTAAAGGAGTCGTCGATTTTCTATGCACCACTTATACGTTCAGTAGTGTGTCGTTGCTTTCTGAACAGTGATGTCTATTTTACAGTTCGTAAAAATCCAAGGAACAATTTGCTTCCAATATTGCGCGCCGCGGAGTTTGAACCATTTACTCTTGCGTTGTGATTGAGCTCACTACCGCTTAAGCTACAGACGCTCACAATCTCTTTCATATAAAACCCAAATAACTATACTTAAAGTAAATATATTTCTCGATCTCTTTCATACAAAACAAACATTACTGTATTTGGTGGAATCTCCAGAAATATTCTGACTTTACATAAGCAATGACAAGAATCTTAATGGTTGCTGAAATCGAACCTTTAT
The DNA here is from genome assembly GCA_020796225.1 of Arion vulgaris. Taxonomy (NCBI): domain Eukaryota; kingdom Metazoa; phylum Mollusca; class Gastropoda; order Stylommatophora; family Arionidae; genus Arion; species Arion vulgaris. The sequence continues at coordinate 50,734,122 of CM036760.1, read as the reverse complement.
TTTTTCTGATCCAGAAGCACTTGAGCTTTCAGTTCTTCGGCTCGGTGCCATGGACATTGTAACCCTTCGGTTCGGTGCCACGAACACCGTAAATCTGGAGAACCGGTGGGTTTCACCCAGCCGCAGAAATTGAACTGTACTCACAGGGGGCTTGCAATCAGCTTTAAATAAACTGATATTTATCTATATATAACTGGCACAGTGCATAAACCTATAGGTACTAGGTCTATTATATATATATATATATATATATATAATCAGGCATTAGTGCACTGTGTACATACCCATAAGTTATGGATCTCTTTATAACGAACCGACCTTAGTGTACTGTGCAACTGGTCTCCTTATAACGACCGATATTACTGCCCTGTGCATATACCATAAGTACTGTCACCTATTATATATATATATATATATATATATATATATATATATATATATATATATAACTATATATATGTATATGTACATTCAGTATATATGTACGACAAGATAACCAACTCTAAAGTACTGCAACGTGCAAATCTGCCTTCCATCATGGGCATGCTCGGCAGTGGACGACTAAGATGGTGGTGGCATGTGAGAAGAATGGAAACTTATCGCATACCAAAACAAATATTGTTCTGTGAACTTTCGGAGAGGAAGAGGCACCAGGGCAGACCACTACTCAGATATAAAGATGTCTGCAAAGCCTCAATGAAAAACTTTTCTATATGTCCCAGCACATGGGAGGACTAGCTGATGACAGAGTTGTGTGGAAAGCCAAATTACGAAAGGGCGCACAGTCTTTTGAGAAGAGACTTATGTACGAGCTGAACGACAAGAGAGAAAAGCGAAAACACAGAGAAGTTGTCACAGTAAAACACTTGCCAATTGACCGTCTGTAAAGATGAAAAAAGCCATATATACATATGAGACATTAGTGCACTGTGTGAAAATCCATAAGTACTGGATTTCCGTTTTAGAACGACATAAAACTACTGTGCATAAGCAATAGGTATATGTCTATATCTTCTCCTAGTACGACAGAGATGAAGTTACCACGCATAATTCTGGGAGTATCAAGAACAGACCAGGTTTAGAAATGAAAACATCAGGAAAAACGTGAGTGCGATATCAATACTGAACTATAAAGCAAAGGATACACTAGAAGTGAAGAATTTCACTTCTCGCACACACAACATATTAGAGTCCAACAATAAGTTCCTAGCGGACATAAATTGAAAATATGTGACTAAAAACGAATAACGAAATAACTACAGTGCTTTGTTTTTATGTGCTTTCTCACATGTCTAACTTATTTATACACGTCAAATGTTCCCGAGATAGACACTTCCCAAGACAGGTAGTCAGCTCGCTCATTGCCTCGAACTCATGCATTTCCAGGTTAATCTACCCACAATATGCACCAGGAATCACAAATAACATCAATTACTTCGTCTCAAGATTTTCTTCTATCAGGTTATCATTTCACCTGAACGCACGTTCAACAGTGCAAAACGTTTTGCACACCAATCATTTATCTGAATTTGAGAGTTAATGTATATGGCCTTTTCGTCTTTAGCTCTCCACCTTCATATTTTCATATTTTCTTGCAAATATTTTTATGACAGTTTTTGTTGTTGTACTATTATCGTTGTTGTGCACTTCAGAAACTAGTCGTTGTTGTATATTTAATGTTGATGATAATATAAAGATGAAAACTGGATGAAGGAAATGAATAGAAAAATAAACATAGGACTATTCGTTGCATGTTTGAGGAACATCTTCATCGCACATCAGATAAGTCTATAATTGCTCCGATCCCAACCTAAGCATGTATTTCAGTGAATTTAGACCAGCGGTTCCCAAACCGTTGCATTGCCTCTGATCCCTTTTAAATATATTTCGCTGCCGTGTACCCCCAAAAGTTTTTAAATATGAAAATTGGCAGGAATTAATTAACTGTGAGAGACAATAGTAAACAATGTTTGCAATTTAACATTTTAATAAACAGAAAGGTGTTTCTTTGTGCCTTGAACAAGATGCGCCATCATTATCATTATCAGTACATTTGCATTTAAATTTCAGCAAGCGATCCATCCTGAAGCTCAGCCAAAATGTTTTGTAGCAAATTCCAATGCACGCCAACGTTATGTTATGTTATGTTCAGTCTTTCCATAGATCGTTACAGCCAATTACTTAATTTCATTATTCTAGCGATGGAGTTATTATTACACCCCACCAACAGTCAGGCTGGCTCCAGTTTCTCAGACTGCGGGAAACTTCAATAATCTTTCATTTTGTCTTGTCAGACATTTAGACTCAGGTCTGGTCCGGGTACTTTGATTTCGAAGCGGATTAAGTTTACCACTGTTTTTATATATTATTTTAATTTAATTTTTGTTTGAAATGTCAAATATCATAATATTTCTTCAAGCGCTTGAGGATCCCCTGTGAGTACCTTGCGAACGCCCCTCCTCCCCTCCCAGGGTCCTAGTTTGGGAAACGCTAGCTTAGACTAACAACTATCATTCTGTGTTAGTTGATGTATCGACTTGGTTTCTCTCATGGTTTTCCTTCTTCCGCAACTATCGGTATGTATAACATAGCATTAAAAATACTTAACTAAAAACGGTATTAAACGAAATTGATTAGACAACAGAGATGAGAATACTAACAGTAAGCATATTTCCAGTAGCCACAAATGGATATAAGACATGGTCATTTAACAAGGCAGTGTAAAAGTATATATGTGCTTTTGGGTATATACTTTTACAAGTGTCGTTCTACAATGAAACGGACCATTTGGGAGATAGCGATATCTAGGTCACAGACATCCAATCATGTTCCTCAGATGATCGAAGTCGGTTTGCTCAAGAGAATCGTTTTATATCGTTATATGGTACCTGGCGACCTCATGGGCTCAATGCACTACATTCCTATGCTTCTTAGTACTTTCTCTTCTCATGCTCCATATTCTATATGTGTATATGTTAAATGTATATATGTTTTATATATATTTTTGATTTTTATTGTTTATCTTCTTTTTTTCACTTCTAATTTTTTTAATTTATTTCGTTATTTGTTTTTAGTCACAGATTTTTATTTTAGAGCCGTTATGAATTTATTGTTAGATTATATAAGTTGTGTGCTGTGAAAGAAGTGAAACTCTTCACTTCTGTTGTATCCTTTGCTTGATAAAGGCCTTTGGTCGAAACGTTGCTGTGTATTGTCATTGTTATTTTTATTTTGTAAAGCTACAGTACTTTGTTTTTACCTGTTTCACCATAGTTTTACTGTAGTCCTTCCTTGTCTCGATAATACTATATCATGAATAGAGAAAGAACTAATAGATACACCCAGAAAGAACTAAAATATACACCCAGAAAGAACTAATAGATACACCCAGAAAGAACTAATAGATACACCCAGAAAGAACTAATAGATACACCCAGAAAGAACTAAAAGATACACCCAGAAAGAAGTAATAGATACACCCAGAAAGAACTAATAGATACACCCAGAAAGAACTAATAGATACACCCAGAAAGAACTAAATAATACATACATCCAGAAAGAACTAACTAATAGATACACCCAGAAAGAACTAATAGATACACCAGAAAGAAACTAATAGATACACCCAGAAAGAACTAATAGATATACCCAGAAAAAACTAATAGATACATCCAGAAAGAACTAATAGATACACCCAGAAAGAACTAACTAATAGATACACCCAGAAAGAACTAATAGATACACCCAGAAAGAACTCAAAATCAAAGAGTACTGGCTGAGGCTATAAATAAGAATGAGAAAATGTAAGTATTTCAAACATATAAACAGATATTAAAAGTTGAAGAAAATAATTAGGGAAAGAGGCATCTCAGCAGAGAAGAAAGGGAAGACCACGGAGAAAATGTATTAAGATGTGATAGATAATTTGAGCAAGGCACTGTGTTTGTTCTTTTTGGCAGTAAATAGAAAATTTACATTTCAGCTATACTATTTAAATACTCTTTAAACAAAAGACGTAAGAATAACAAAAGAAAATCAAGCAGTTTTTTGTCTGTGGTTGAACATTGTAAATATATCATTTAATGCTTTTAGCATTTGTTTGTTTCAATGTCTGAGTGTGTGCCGGCTTGCACTCGTTTTACCCGAGTCAGTCATTGTACTTTGTAATTTAGGTTGTTTACAAATCTCTCACCTGGCAACCCATTCTTTTTACTTTTGTTGTCAAACTGTTAACAGATTATTGTCAAACTGCTAACAGATTGTTATCAAACTGTTAACAGATTGTTATCAAACTGCAACAATTGTTATCAAACTGCTAACAGATTGTTGTCAAACTGCTAACAGATTGTTGTCAAACTGCTAACGGATTGTTGTCAAACTGCTAACGGATTGTAGTCCAGTAGTTTTTATAGACGTGTTTGTCTTGTACTTTTCGGATGGATTAGTGATGGATCTCTGCATCTTCTGACATGGTTCTAACATGTCATCTGTGCGGGTGTCTATGTGGCGGGGAGATAATACACTTGCCTCTCTCTCCAAAAGATAGTTCGTTCACCTCGTGGAGCGATCGGGACATTTTTGCGAGGATAAATGATCGTTATAATAATAATAATTAATCTCGTACCGTTATACGTTAAATAGGACCTGCAAGTAGTTATGCCATACCGCTATGTCCTGAGCAACTCGTTTAATCTCTTCCATAGACTTAAGACTTATATGTCTTTCCTCTGTAAAAAAATTCGTTTCAAGGTCTCCCAGGGTGTCTCTCTTTCTTGAACTATTTGCCTCCCACTTCAATGCCTGCTTTAGTATTCTTTGATCATTTATTCTCAATGTATACCCAACATATCTCAATCTTCTCCCTCTTATAACAATCAATGATCTTAATGTAGGTGAAATCGAGATCCTAGTTCTATGATATTTATGACAGTCTAGATAACATATCATATCTTGCTGCTGATGCAGTTACATACATTTAACCATTTTACGAGATAATTTATTTCTCCCCAAAACCCATTTATATTGCACTATATACTGATTACTGATTTAGCCGGTGTAATGGCTTTGCGTCATCTTTAGAAAAATCTGCAAGCCAGTAGGATGAAAGGGTTAAATCATATCTTACTACTCCGAGTGGTTACCAGGGCCTAAATTTGGGGTGTAAAGAATAGAACCACTGTTACCTGCCACGCATGTCGTAGGGATGACTAATGAGGTTTGGCTGAAATCGGATGCATGTGTCCTAAACGTGTAGAAGTCTATGCGTTTAGGGCCTACCAAACGAATGTGCAACGTATACACGTTCTTGGCAAAGATCAAACATATCACAAAGAGTGATTAAAACTGGTCGTAAAGAACGAAAGCAAAGAAGAAGAAGAAGAAGATATCTTACTATTTACGTAACTACATGCATTCAGATCACGGCATACAAATATAAATTGTTTCTCCAGATAACTTGCAGTGTTCAAATGTCCATGTCGTAAACACGGAATGTGATCCAGTCTTCTTTTTTCTCTTCAGACACTCCATATCGACCACTTGTTAACCACTCTTTGTGATTTGTATGTGATCTGAGCCTAAGAGTGATTGTACGTTGTGTCAGTTATGCGCCTACAAGTAGACCACAACATCCGATTTCTGCGATGCTTTTTATATACTAGAGAAGCTTCCCTAGATCTCTACCTCAGTCGTCTCTTACGACATGCCTTGTAGGTCGCAGTGTTACTATTCTTTGCTCCTCTTGTGAGCTCCTGACACACACGGGTGTGTGATTCAATAATATTTAACACATACACACTCAAACATTTGTTTAACTAATGTGTCCTTTCTATTGTTCAACAACCCACAGAAACAAATGTAAACAATATGTAGGGTGTGGTCTTAGTATTTCAAGAGTTTATCTCACAACAAGAAGGATAGCAGCAAGTCGACGAACAGACAGAAAAGAAGAATATTGAGAAGCCGGAGAAGAAGAAGAAGTGAGGAAAATGTAGATAAAGTAGAAAACAAACTAAAATAAGAGGAAGAAATTAGAGGAAAGAGACGAAGACAAATAGCAGAAAAAGAAGACGAAAAAGAGAAGAAATGAGAAACAAGAAGAGAAGAGAAAAGGAAAAATAGGAACAAAAGAGAGAAAGAAAGACGATGAAAAAAGAACAGACGAATGGAAGAATACGAAAGCGAAGATGAAAAAGAGGAACAAGAAGAAGAAGAAAACGTAGACAAAAAAGAGAGAGGAAGAAGAAGACGACGTAGACGTACAAGAGGAACAAGAAGAAGAAGAAGAAGAAGTAGATAATTTCTTGAATAAATGAGAAAATATTATTGTTCAACAAACTCATTAGAAAAATATAATTGAGTTTGATGTCCGTCAAATATAATTAACAAGCAAACTTCACTCACAAACTTTCAAAACAATAAATGTTTTTAACTCTTTGACCAGCTTGAAAAAAAAAAGAAAGAAATTGACATATTAAGCAATTAAATATTTACAATTGTAAATGAATGAAAATGTCAAAATTATATCAATTGATAGTTTCAAGAAATGAAAATGAACATGTAAAAAAGAAGTTTTAAAATTTTATGTACAAACGTTACTGATAAATCATAGAACGTGTACTTCATGTATAACATGGTTAAGCATGTGAAGATATTGTCATGACGTACGCCTGCTGCGAAGCTTAAAACACTTAACTAGCAAACAGAAACAGACACATTTTGATTGTTTTTATTTTCATAAGAAATGTGACTTCTCCTTCTTAACAACAAAACACATGGTATTCCGTGAGAATAGAGAAATAGAGGGAAGGGGGATGGAGGGGGGTGAATTATTCGATCGATGAACTTCTAATTTAAAACAGATACTCAAGACAAGCATGATTTCTTGCTTTCCTTTACAAATAACGTTTCAACAAGTTTTTCATTACCTTAACAAATATATTCAGCCAAGTTTTGTTTTTCTTTTTAAGCAAACAATCAGTCAAGTTTACTATTCCATTGAACAAACGTTCAGTCAAGTTTACTATTCCATTGAAGAAAACGTTGCAGTCAAGTTTTCTATTCCATTGAAGACAAACGTTCAGTCAAGTTTTCTATTCCATTGAAGACAAACGTTCAGTCAAGTTTTCTATTCCATTGAAGACAAACGTTCAGTCAAGTTTACTATTCCATTGAAGACAAACGTTCAGTCAAGTTTTCTATTCCTTAAAACAAACGTTAGTCAAGTTTCTATTCCTGTAAAACAAACGTTTAGTCAAGTTTTAAATTTCATTTAAAACAAACGTTTAGTCAAGTTTTCTATTCCTGTAAAACAAACGTTTAGTCAAGTTTTTAATTCATTTAAAATAAACGTTTAGTCAAGTTTTCTATTCCTATTAAAACAAACGTTTAGTCAAGTTTTTAATTCTATTTAAAATAAACGTTTAGTCAAGTTTTCTATTCCCTGTAAAACAAACGTTTAGTCAAGTTTTTAATTCTATTTAAAATAAACGTTTAGTCAAGTTTTCTATTCCTGTAAAACAAACGTTTACAGTTTTAATTCAGTTTAAAATAAACGTTAGTCAAGTTTCTCTTTGAAAATAAAGTTTAGCAATATTTTGATGTTTCTTTCAAGACAAACGTTTGTCTTCTCTTTCAAAAAGCGTTCAGTCACATTGTCTTTTCCACTGTAGCATTTTTACTTTCTTCAAGACGAACTCTAAGTCAATTTAACTTTTCTACTTGACCAACATTAGGTTCATTTGATGTTCTCCTTCAAGACAGTCCTCAGTTCACTACAAGTAATTCAGTTAGCTGACGTCTCAAGTCTTTAATCAGACATAACTCGATGTCTAGTCACATACCAAATGAAATCACGTAGAAAGAAAGAGCATAGAAAACAGCTTTCTCTGGAACAAGTCTGTAGAGGTTAAATGTTGTCAGGTGGAAGCAGTCGCTCTGGTTTCTGTTTCTTTTGTAAATTTGTGGTCCTGGTAACAGAAGACCGTTCGGCCCAGTTGGTAAATCGGAAATTCCCGTTGATGTATGCTGATTTTTATATATGTTTGATTAAACAGTGTAAGGTTTATTGCAATTTTGTACAATTCTATAGACCCATTGCTGATTTTTATATATGTTGATTAAGACATCTAAGTTTATTGACAATTTTATATTTTAATTCTATAGCACCATTCTGTCATTTTATATTGTTTGATTAAACAGTGATAGGTTTATCTAGCACATTTTGTAAATCTATACCCATTTGCTGATTTATTTGATGAAAATGTTAATAGTACTTTTCTCTTTTCTTAATCGTTTTCAGACATCGATTTTTATGATTTTTAAGTAGTTAGTAGTTAACTGCGAGTTATGTACATCTCCTGTATAGCTTGTCTTGGTCTGTATGGGGATAGTACTGATATCACTAAGCACTAAATTTAATGTGTAACATCTGATATCATTTATGTTAATTTTATTTGTGACATATATGATCTTGTTCTCATATGTTGTGTTATGATCTTGTTCTTGTATGTTGTGTTATGTCTTGTTCTTGTATGTTGTGTTATGATCTTGTTCTTGTCATGATCTAGTTCTATGTTTTTGTTCTCTATGTTGTGCTATGTTATTGTTCTCATATGTTGTGTTATGTTATTGTTCTCGTATGTTGTGTTATGATGTTCTATGTGTTATTTTTTTAATGATTTCATTTTGATCTAACAAACTCGAATGTTACTGTAACGTGGTGTGAGGGTCTGATTTTTGGAGCAACCCATTCTGACTTGAGCCTGAGAACGGCAACATCATACTAAACTATACGAGTGAGTCGCAAGCAAGGACTTTATTTTATTAGTTGGCCGATTTATAAATGAAACATCCTAACCTAAACAGCTTTTGCGCGACTGCACTAGCCTTGCGGTCATTAAATTCCTCAGGTTCTCCTCCCACTTGTCCTATGCCGCCTAAAAGTGATACTGCAGGCAGTACCGATAGTTGTTATTTGGTTTCAAATTGAATGAGAAATGAAATGTTATTAACATATCAAAATACAATTTCACTTAGCTTTTTCAGACCTTATGGTATACAGTGCTAGTCACTTCACATTTCTAGGCACAATCGTTCAGGAGGTAGATGGGCCAATTCCTTTCCTCATCTGTGGAACTTTGAGTATGGGATTGAACCCACAACTCTCTTGAGTTCAAGTAGATTAAGCGACCGCTTACGCATTACGCTAATCCGTCCCACTCACTAATTATCAATGAAAATTGTGGCATATCCTTTACAGGACATAGCCATCAACCACAGTAAACGAGTTGTTGACATTCTAGGCAACATTTATACGTTCAGTAGTTTGCCATTGCTTTCTGAACGGTGAGGTCTATTTTTACCATTTTGTAAAAATCCTACGAAAACGACTTTGCTTCCAAATTTGTCCACAGTGGGGTTTGAATTAGGTACGCTTGGGTTTGAGATCGAGCTCACTACCGCTTTTGAGCTACATACAGTCACTAATCATACTTGTGTTAAATATATATTTCCAACCGGAACAAGCTCAATAGTCCAACCACAGTGCAAAGTGCAAGACATGTAGCTAATTAAAGTGGCCAACGTACAAAGAGAAAGAGGTGTATCGAATTAATAATGCTAAAGTGGAACGTGAAAGAAATATCATTAATTAATGTAGACAAAGTGATGAAGAAGATGTAGATGGTGTAGAAGATATAGAATGAGATGTAGAAGAAGATAGAAAGATATAGAAGATGTAGGGGTCAAAGGCGCATGAGGACAAAGCCGCGCCAGGATTAGTGAGCTGGCACTAATCAAGATCCTAACCCACATCCTCGTGGTGACCTTGGTAACAGACATTGGTTCTTGACTTGTCAAGCGGGTAGGATCGCGGAGAGCTACTCCGGTGGCAGTAGAGATGCAAACGTAGTCACGTTGGATTGGATCAGCTCGCAACACAGACGAGCGGAATCCCAGAGTGACTATTAAGTCCGTAACATTCTGGATATGAAAAACTCGAAAAGTTAGCCTCGACGCGACATGCTTATTTCAGTGGCCGTAATTTTGTATTAATTTTACATTTAAATTCATATAAGTTATGTTATCTAATGCAAAACATATGATAATCTCATAATAATTGTGAAAAAATATATTATATATTTGTAAGATGTCTAATCTCGTTGTTTGAAGCACGCTTATTTTCTAACCGGCACATTTGAACCTACGCCATTTTGTCAAAACAGTCTAGACGTCGTTTCAACTTGCTCCAGCCAAAATCGAAATATTTTTAATTAAATGGATTCTAACAACCCAAATTACTGTCCTGATGAAGACAACAGTGAATCTTCAAATTTGTTAACATCAGAAGTTGACATATCCGAAGCGGAGATGGAAAATATAACAAAACTATCCCTGAACACTGTCGCATTGAACAGGTAGGAGTTTACGTTTTCGCCATTAGACTTACCTATGTGAAACTGAAACCAACATTGTTTTTTGTTATGGGGACTATGGTGGATTCTGTGATAATAATATGTTATCTTGTTAAATAAATTAGCAATGTTGATGAGTTATATTGTTATAAATGCTAGAAAAATAAGTTATTGATATTTAATATGCTTAGCAACTGGTTGCTAGGAGAAAGCTATAATTTGTTATTCAAGATACAGGCTTCTTGTTTACGCTATTGTACTTGTTAGATCTTGTTTATTTCCACGTTTTTGTGATTTTCAGGTCAGATGCAATGTTCCTACACTATGTATGTTTGTATGAATGTTAAAATTATTTACTTATTCCTATATGCTAACAATTATATTTGTTTCTATTTTTGTCAAGCCCTGTAGGACATGACCAGTCCTACGACAATCTTGACTGTGGTCCAGAAGATACATTGCCACCTTTTCGACCTGCAAGGCTCCCTGGTCTGCATCTGCCAGATGTCATAACAAGAAACGATCATCGGCAGTATCTCACCCCTCGTAAGTAATTATTAACAATAGGGGAGTGTATGGCAATTTTTCTCATCTTACGGTATGGAAAAAGATGTGATTGATAAGTGCATTATGACTGATTTTGTGATTGATAAGTGCGTTATGACTGATTTTAATGTATGTAAAACTGACAACTGTGTGTTCATGTTATTCACATTGTGTTAACTGCTTTTCCATGCATTTTGTAAAGTAGTATTGCAGGTTTTGAATCTGAATTCCCAGTCAGTGTATTTTAACTAAAATAATTTCACAAATATAATGTTTTTAAAAATCTTTTTTTCTCATCTACAGTAAGCTTCTTCAAGCTGTATTTTTGTACAGAATTGTTGCAGCAAATGTGCAATTTTACCAACCAACAAGCAGCTGCAACAGGGCACACAAAACCATCATATGGTACATGGGCAGACCTACATGAAGAGGAACTTTTAAAATTTGTTGGTCTGCTCATGTACATGAGTCTAGTACAGGCTCCAAATGCAGAGTTATATTGGTCTAGTAAGCAACTCTTTCATGGTTTGTGGGCTAGGGCTTTTATGCCTATAAACCGATATAAAATAATTCAAGCATTCTTGAAAATCTCCAATCCTGAAACTGAGCGAGCTGACGACAAACTAAAAAAGTTAGGTTCGTGCATGATTTTCTTAGGATGAAATGTATGAAGTTTTGGCAGCCGCATGAGTGTAGATGAGAGAATGGTTAAGAATAAGGGAAGATATGGGTTTAGACAGTACATCAAGGATAAGCCAACTAAGTGGGGGATGAAATTATGGGTGGTTGCAGATTCAATAACGGGATATACATATAATTTCGATGTTTATACAAGGAAAGACGCAGCTCGCTCAACTCAAGGATTGGGATACGATGTTGTTTATAAATTATGTAGATCTATTTTCCAGCAAGGGTATCGAATTTTTATGGATAATTTTTATATTTCTTATTAGATTATGTGAAGATTAGCATGTGGGACTATTTTGGCAAATAGAAAGGGATTTCCTCAAGAACTAAAAGATACTAAATTATTTAATAGAAATGCTAATAGGGGAAAATGAGATGGGTTAGGAAAGGTAATGTGGGATTTGTTCAATGGAAAGATAATAAAATAGTTAACTTAATTAGCACTATGCATAAGTCTGTAAGTAGTAATACATTTTGTACCCGCATAACAAAGTCGGATGGCCAGTTTCGGAATATCTTGGTGCGTCAGCCTATAGTTATTAAAGATTATAATAAATACATGTGAGGGGGAGTTGATAGGTCAGATCAAATGATTGGGAAATATAATGTTCTTCGTAAAACATCAAAATATTGGAAAACTCTCTTTTATCACTTTATTGACATTGCTAGGGTTAATTCTTTTATACTATTTCAGGAATACCGCCGCCAACATCAGGATATTCCGGAACTGGTCAGACCGAAGAGATATAGTCAGTTAGATTTTACTATAGAGTTAATTAAAGAGCTAGCTAACTTTGATAAAGACATTCAAGTTCCCTTGCTGGATAATAGAAGTAAAAAGTGTTCTCAAATAGTACCTGGTCTTAGAAAAAACTCAAAAAATTGTGTTAGATGCTATAGGATTAGAAAAGTTGAAAAGAAATCAAAAGTTTTTTGTCAGATTTGTAAAAAAAAGTTTATGTTTTAATCAGATAAGAAATTGCCTGGTTGATGAACATTCTGTGCCTGGGTCAGATGAACGTTCTGTGCCTGGGTTACCTTGAGTCATGTTTGCAAGATGCCAGATAACTTTTTTCCTGTCTATTTTGTATATCACATATCATTGTTTGCTCATATTTTTGTTCAATAATATCTTTTACTTGCTATGGTTAGAAATTATATACCTATTTAATGTTTATGTATCATACTATAAGTGTTAGTTCTTTATAGGCTGCTTACTAGACCAATTCGGCGTCATTTTCTCTTGTATGTCATATTTATTGACTTTTTTTCTTTAAAATATGAAAATATGCATGTCTTATAAATTTTATGATTACTGCCTTTCATATTGTCCAAACATGTTCAATTTCAGATATGTCCTGGATAAATGAATATTCTAAAAGACTGTAATAAAAGATTTCATTATATTTCTCATACTTTTTTTTTTTTCTTCTTTGTGATTGTAAAATTATTTGTCATTTGTAGAAAAATCTATTTTTAGACTTTTCATAAGTAGGTCACGGATATTATAAATTACATCACACATATTTTAAAACCACATATCCAGATAGCCCATCCAATTAGCTTTCCAACCATATATAACATGCATATTTTCAATGCAAAGAATTTGTATGTTTGCTAAATATAGAGCAGGACATCAAAAATATCCACAAAAACTTAAAAACCTGCCAATGGTAATGCACGTCTCTCCCGGCCGATGAAAAACAGTTGAATGGATAACCATAAAGGGATGAGGGGTGCATCCAGAGAATAGACGTGGGCCGCGTGGAGCGAAACTTTGGGCTGAGATGAATTTCACGTGGGCACACATAGGGCGAAACGCAAAGCCCTGAGGTGGGGGCTCGAGTTGAACCCCGTGTCCGGACAGCCTAGAGGCGTGATAAATGTGAGCACGGTGAGAACTGATGAAGATGGAGGAGCAGGCACCAAGGAAGAGCAAGCACGCATGCGGACGATGCACTGGTGGGCTAAACGGTGGGCAGACGTGCAAGGCGCTGCAGGCGTGACATGCGTGAGGTAGAGCGGACCACCCAAATGTGCAGAACAACTGGAGTCAAGCAGAGGCTGAATCCAATGCGTGTTTCCGCTCGCAGAGAACTACTACTGCCTTTTAGTTTGATTGGGGACAATCAAAGGCTAGCGGAGTAAACCGTACACAAAACTGGATGGCAAGAAGACCAAGTAGTCCACAAAAAGACAGATTTTCTGGGCAGATGACGCTCAACAGCCCGAGAGAGTAGGTCGTCTAAGGGTCGCTACCCTAAAAGAAAATAGCAACCTGGTCCTTGCAGGTTGGCTTGGGACAGCCAATGGGAAAGCAATGAGAGCGAACCCAGTAAACGCTGGTTGAAATCGGACACTTCACCAAAGGATAAGCACTAGAGCTCCAAATGGAACTGGGCGATGTGACGTAAAACACGTTCTTGGCAACGGCTGTTTATATATCACAGTAAGAACGATTAAGATTTCCGAAAAAGAGCGATCGAGAGTGAGAGAGAGGATGTAGAAGATAGAAAGATGTAGGAGATGTATAAGAAGAAAGAAATATGAAGAAGAAGATGTACATGAAGATAGAAAGATGAAGTAGAGGATATAGAAGAAAATAGAACGGTGAAGACGATGTAGAAGAAGATGTAGACGATTAGAGAAATATGAAAAAGAAGATGTTGAAGAAAGTGTACAAGTAGACGGAAAGATGTAGAAGAAGGTGTAGAAGAAGAAGAAGATGTAGAAGAATGTGTGGAAGAAGAGAGAAAGCTGAAATTAATGTAGAAAAAGAGAGTAGATGAACAAAAATTAAAAGAACAGAAAAAGATGACGAAGAAGATGTAGATGAAGATGATGTAGAAAAAGAATGAAGAAGAATTAAAAGAAGAGATAAAGATGAAGATGATGTAGAAAAAGATATTAGATGAAGTTTTAAGAAGAGAGAAATATGAAGAAGAAGAAAATGAAAAAAGAAGATGATGCAGGACAATAAGACGAACAAGAAAAAGAATGTGAAGAGGAAGCAAATGGAAACATACTGGACAAAGAAGATAAAAAATGAATGATAAACTATTATTGTCTATATCATAGAATATATATATCTTCAAGCAATCTATGTTAATGATACCAGCAGTGTCTTGCTTAGCCCTTGAAGCTAGACATGTGTTCGTCCAGAAGACACAGAGAACCACAACTCATCTGAACGAATTACCTTTCCCCGCTGAGCGCTGTTTTCTACACTGTTAAGCTAAAAATCTAGGCCAAGTGCTTAAAAAAAGCTTTTCTAAATTGAATTTGGGCGTGGGTATCAGAAGAGTACCATTTTGACTGTTCTTGTAGGCCTGGGAAATGCGTTTACGTGAGGACACGCGGTTACTTTTGGCAGAGGCTGGTAACTTGCTTTTCTTTGTTTTACCAATATTAAAAAACACAAAACAGAGAGAGAGAAAGACTACGTGGAAAGGAACAAAGTAGCAGTGTAGTAGGAACATAAACTGATAATATATATTGAGAAGAAATGCTACAAACATACATTAAACGGCGAAGGATAAAAGAGACTACTATAAAAATAAAGATACCGACATATTTATTGGTTCTCATCCTACATTGATGAAGCAAATGTGACTTGAGTTGTATTTTTTTTAAGTACGGTTTCTTTCAGAGAAGCCACTTCAAAAACCACTCAGTTAAGACATTCTCATATCTTAATTATAAACCTTGGCAAGCTGGATAATCTACATTCCATATATGTTTAACTCTTTTCATACTATGAATATTATTGAGTTCTTACTGAAGTGATTTTGAGACGCCATCATTTTATCACATAAAACTGTTATGCTTAAGTTGTTTGTAATCGGTATAAAAGCAAAACATATATGTGCTTTCGAATATAAGTGTTACAGAAAAGTCCTCCGTATATCTTGGACAGAGAAAAGAACAAATAGATCTATCCAGAAAGAACTCAAAATCAAAGAAAACTGGCTGATGCTACAAATTCGAAAGAGAAAATTGAGATATTTTTGGCATATAAAAGGACATGAAGGGCTGGAGACCATCATGGAAGGAATCATACCGGCAAGAGAAGAAGAGGAAGACCAACGAGAAGATGGATTCAGGATGTAACTGATGGTTTAAACATGACGGCTGCAGTGGCAGGACATCTGGCCTATGAGAGAGAGAAATTCCGAAGGACTGTTGGGGTGGCAAAGTTCTGCTCCAGGACAAGCTATTTGATGATGATGATAAAAGCGAAAGCAGCTTTTATGAAAATGAAAAACAAACTGCGTAAATTCAGTATCAATGACACTGCAGAAATGAGTACTCTAGTGCTATATTGAACCAATACGTATGTATCGCAGCGAATCATGGGCAATGAACAAACAATTAATAAGATCATTGGAAGCCACATAGATGTAGTTTTACAGAAGAATGCTGAAAATTCCATGGACAGTAAAGAAAACAAATGATGAGGTTTTAAAAAAGGACTGCACGCAAAGAAACTTGACTAAAAAAATAAGAATCAGACAGTCAAAGTTATTCGTTCGGATATATAATGCCAAGAGGAGGTTAAATACATTTGTTGGCAACAGATACAATTCAGGAAAGGAGTGATCGTGGAAGACAGAGGGAGAAGATGTTGGATAGTTTAACATCGTGGTTCGATAAAAGATCAACGACAGAACTGATAAACTGCACCAAGGAGAGAGAGTTGTGGGGAGACATGATCGCCTACGCTAGCAGAAATGACACTTGATTGATTTATTGAATATATATTACATTAATATTTATCATCGCGAAAAATAACTCATATGAAATGCGATGTCTACAAAAAGTTACTAACAACACCAGAAAAGACAGAGTCACCAACATCAGCATAAGAAAGAAAGTTGGAGCATAACTTTGCTTGAATTACATTGAAAAACAAAGAATGAAGTGGTTCAGCCCCTTAATAAGAATGCAACTAAACTCCATAGTATACAGAGTCTTCTACAACAGAACATTAGGAAACAAGACGAGAGTACAACCACGACAAAGGTTGATAGATGATATAACAGAACATTAGGAAACAAGACGAGAGTACAACCACGACAAAGGTTGATAGATGACATAACAGAACATTAGGAAACAAGACGAGAGTACAACCACGACAAAGATTGATAGATGATATAACAGAACATTAGGAAACAAGACGAGAGTACAACCACGACAAAGATTGATAGATGATATAACAGAACATTAGGAAACAAGACGAGAGTACAACCACGACAAAGATTGATAGATGATATAACAGAACATTAGGAAACAAGACGAGAGTACAACCACGACAAAGGTGGATAGATGACATTACAGAATCCTATCAACATACAAATATATTTATCACCCAAACCACTAGAACAGCGTAAGACAAAAACATAAAAATCGCGACACTGGGCAGTAACCCAGTAACAGTAGGACACCAAAAGAAGAAGAAGGATATGTCACTGCAGGCACAACCATCTCATGCACCGAATAAAGCCTACTCAGATTGCACAGTGGGAATGCCAGACAGGAACACAGACTCCAGAGCACATCCTGCAGTCATGTTCACCATACATACACCAACGAAACGAAACACAGCCTCAAACGAAGCTTACAGAGAAAGCTATGGGTAACTCTCGAAGAACAACTGATATGCAGCTTCATAGAGACAACCCATCTCATGGTTTAGAGAGCATCAGAAGAGACCGAACGCAAAGAAGACGAAGATCTTGAACAACAGAGAAAGACCACAAAAAGCAAACTGGAAAAGAATATTGTTGTGATTGAGAAATCAAAAGACAGATTTGGAAAGGATGACAGAGTACAGAAACGTATGACAAACATTTGTTTATGATCGCTGTGCTCCAGGGGGAGCTGAAAAGACTATTTTAAAACTAATTTATTATAATTTCTGCAGGAAAAAAAACATTACAATTTGAAAATAAATAACACAACTGAACCACACCCACTGACATTGAGTACTGTGTTACATGTTAAGATAGACAGTGATGATATACCCAGTCTTGTACACACTCAGTGGGAGGAGAGCTTAGCTACTGACGTTGAAACAGGATATTGTCGTTGACGAGGGCAAGAGATTTATTTCTTGTTTATATTTACCAGATCGAAGTTTGACTTAATCTTGTAACAATCCCAGACATGCAGGATAGAGACAACCTTACATGACATCAGACATAGAGATGTCAGAATACAATCTTCCAGAGATAAACTTGAATACAATCTTCCAGAGATAAACTTGAATACAATCTTCCAGAGATAAACTTGAATACAATCTTCCAGAGATAAACATGAATACAATCTTCCAGAGATAAACTTGAATACAATCTTTCAGAGATAAACATGGATACAATCTTTCAGAGATAAACATGGATACAATCTTTCAGAGATAAACATGGATACAATCTTACAGAGATAAATATGGATACAATATTACAGAGATGAATGGGAATACAATCCTTCTTTTCGGGAGTTGCATACGAATGCAAGAAAATGGGGCAAAGAGTGGAGAAATCTGGAAATGATGGTCTTGGATAGGATGTCTTGCAAGACCTTAGTTGCGGACATATGTCTGCTAGGGGTGAATTGTGAAGAAGAAGAAGAAGAAGTAGAAGAAGAAGAAGAAGAAGAAGAAGAAGAAGAGAAGAAGAAGAAGGAGAAGAAGAAGAAGAAGAAGAAAAAGAAGAAGTAGAAGAAGAAGAAGTAGAAGAAGAAGAAGAAGAAGAAGAAGAAAATGTGTCTGAGTTAAGAATTCAAATGTGTTCAATCCATGAAATTCTGAGATTCAACAAAAAGAAATAAACAAGAAGGATTAATAAGAAATAGAATAAGTCCAGAGACAAGGCCTATATATCGTATCGAATAGTTTGTCAAGAAGAATGCATAGTACATCATGATTTGAGAATAATAGTGTGACAGTATCGATTACCATCAAACATAATTATTGTTGGTATCGTCCACTATCCTCATAACACAAACGTAATCGTACCAGACATCTTAACTGCATTGCGATCATGGTGTCAAACTATTTTTTTATCACTTCTGTTCCCTGGCCTGATCTAGACAACTACATCCTAGATACGACTTTACATGAATATTCATGTCACTATTAAAGCGGGTTTTATGCATTGCATTGCCACTTTCAGATGTCTTTATTTCTTTATGTTGAATTATTGCTTTTGTAAAAATCATGGTAGACATTTTCTAAGACTTTCTTTAAGTTGTCAGAAAATGGGAGGAAATGTGTGACTTTTTTTTATGTTCACGTTATCGTATATAGATCAGTCATACGTATGTTTTATTCATGATTAGTTTTATTTGAAGAATGCTTTTGCTTCTGTTCTGATTTTTAACTTGTTTTATTTTTCGGTGTGGAGAAATGCGAATTGATATTTTCTGTCCAATCTGACAAGCCATTTATGAAGTTGTAAAGTGTTAATGCTAAAATATATACATTTAATAAGAGAATTGCGTTAAAAATGTCTGTTTGAGAAATTAATGGAGGGGATTTTACATGGATATAAGAGGGGACTTTACGTTGATATAAGATGGGACTTTACATGGTTATAAGAGTGGTCTTTACGTGGATATAAGAGGGGTCTTTACATGGATATAAGAGGGGACTTTACATGGATATAAGAGGGGACTTTACATGGATATAAGATGGAACTTTACGTGGATATAAGAGGGGTCTTTACGTGGATATAAGAGGGGTCTTTACATGGATATAAGAGGGGTCTTTACATGGATATAAGATGGGACTTTACATGGATATAGGAGGAAGTGACACACAAAGTATATTGCATGAACATAAAGATTAGACTTATATGACCATGCGCCAACAGGCTGCAACTTAGCACCCAGCACAAATAGTTTTCAACATGGTCCTCAGCACCGACGGCCTGCACATTGGAACCCACTACCAAAGGCCTGCTACTTGTCATCCAGCAGCAACAACCTACAACTTGACACCCATCACCAACAACCTACAACTTGGTACCCAGCATCAACAACATAAACCTGACACCAAGCAGCAACAGCCTACAACTTGACACCAAGCATCAACAACCTAAACTTGTCATCCAGCACCAATAGCCTACAACTTGGCACACATCATCAACAACCTACAACTTGACACCAAGCATCAACAACCTAAACTTGTCATCAGCCAATAGCCTACAACGGCCACATCATCAACAACCTACAACTTGACACCAAGCATCAACAACCTAAACTTGACACCAAGCATCAACAACCCAAACTTGACACAAGCATCAACAACCCAAACTTGACACCAAGCATCAACAACCTAAACGACACAGCATCAACAACCTACACGCAAGCATCAACAACCTTAAACTTGACAACCAGCATCAACAACCTTAAACTTGACACCCAGCATCAACAAACTTGACACCAACATCAACACCTAAACTTGACACCAAGCATCAACAACTTAAACTTGACACCAGCATCAACAACTAAACTTGACACCCAGCATCAACAACCTTAAACTTTACACACAGCATCAACAAACTACAACTTGACACCCAGCATCAACAACCTAAACTTGACACCAAGCATCAATAACCTACTAAACTTGATACCCAGCATCAACAACTACAACTTGCACCAAGCATCATCATGATACCAGTTAGATGTCTACATATCTGTAGGCCAGCATCATCATGGTACCAGTTAGAGGTCTACATATCTGTAGGCCAGCAGATCCAGTTTCTGTGTACTTTTTTATTATTCGTGTTTGCCTCCAATTTGTAAGACCAAAAGGAATTGATATACAAATAAGTGTTCATCATTCTATATGAAACATTGCCCCAAAGCCTTAGAGTTTGTGGTTAAAGTTTACCTTTCTCCACCAGTTAAGAGATTGGGTTGGCTTGTGTGTTCTAGTGGTCATCATCAGGCTACAAATGTTCACTTTTCACCCTTCCTAATAAAGATTAGCTGACCCTAACTATGTTGGATGCAGACCCAGGAAATGATCACACCTTGTAGGACATATACAATTGTACCAATAAACGCCCAAGTGATTACCGGGACCTATCTATAGGTTTATGTTTCCACATGTAATCGTCCATTTGTAGTGTTCCTCGAAATTCGTCATTCTTGTTGTGTTGTTTGCTTGATAAAGGCCTTTTGGTCGAAACGTTGCTGTTTATCGTCACTGTTTATGTATTTTGTAAAACTGTAGTACTTTGTGTTTACGTGTTTAGCTATTTTCAAAGTTTTACTGCAGCCTCCACCTTTTTACAGTATAACTACAGATGTGATACTATGCTACAGTATAACTTCAGATGTGATACCAAGCTACAGTATAACTGCAGATGTGATACCAAGCTACAGTATAACTACAGATGTGATACAATACTACAGTATAACTACAGATGTGATACTATGCTACAGTATAACTACAGATGTGATACAATACTACAGTATAACTACAGATGTGATACAATACTACAGTATAACTACAGATGTGATATTTTAAAGTGTGGTTTTTCTACTTATAAATTCTTATTTACTTAATTTTACAAATGTATTCTGTTGGGTAATATTGATACACTTTAGTCGAAATGCTGAAGTGCTTATCATATATGCCGTAAGGCCTTAACAGGACACACCGTATTCACGTTCTTGACGCAAACCATACAGATCATATATAGTGGTTAGCTTGGTTGATAAGAACGAACACAAACAACAAGAACTAATAGTATTTTCTATTAAAACGTGCATGATACTGGTTTAAACTTCGTAAACAACTGTCCATCTGCTACGGAGACACAGATCTAATTATATTCATCACAAACAGGGAGCCCTGTACCAGCAGGGGAGGAAATTAAGATTATCTCTCAGATTTCCAAATTCAGTCTATGAACACAAATTAGCATCTCCCCACGACCCCAGTCATAACCGTATGTTTCTGGTTATAGCTATCTCCAGTAACACAATCAAGAGAGGGAGATAAGAAAACACATCCTGTTAACTAAGAGATGGGCTTTGAGAGAATTGGCATCATTGCTTGACATCGCTCTGTTAGGACGCACTTAATTACTAAACTCTACAAGAACAGAATAAGCTTATCATAGCCAATATGTTGAAACTAATTTATGGGCGATGGGAAAAATTTAAGTATTACGGTATCACGATAGATGCTTCTGTTAAATATGAAGGGGTAAAAAATGGAATCATAAAATGTTATTTACATAAAACCGCTGTAATGGCAATATTTTCTGTACATTAGTGGCTATCAGAGAAGATATGATCTATCTAGATTATGTGGTGGCGTTTTCGTGGTGGGTCGTTGCGTATATGTTTCGGCTTTCCAAGTTGGAATGTTGGTGTTGGTTGTGATGTAAGATAAGTCGGTGTATCTGCCTTGGAGAATAAGCACATATATCGTTATATATTCTCATTATTTGACTTATTAATCTCCGCTCTTGGTTGAGCATAGCGTCACAACAGTTATCCTCGACCTTCCCCCATCTCTGGCCGTTTTCATCATGGCTTCACATGATAATCTGACATCCTGTGGATAAGTGGTTAAGCCCTTGCCTTGCGAGCAGGAAGGTCGTGGCATCGAATCCGGAACGTGACGTTCTGTTCCCGAGTGCATTTTTTTCCATAGACCATTAGGATTGTTGTGGGAGCTACGGAGTTCTTGCTTTGCGCAATAATCTTGTCAGGTGTAGCTTGCCCTTTCTACGGTGACAGACCGAGCCATATAGGAAACACCCAGTGCAATGAAGTCATATAGGAAACATCCGGTGCAATGAAGTCATATAGGAAACATCCGGTGCAATGAAGTCATACAGGAAACATCCGGTGCAATGAAGTCATATGGAAACACCAGTGCAATGAAGTCATATAGGGAAACATCCGGTGCAATGAAGTCATACAGGGAAACATCCAGTGCAATGAAGTCATATAGGGAAACATCCGGTGCAATGAAGTCATATAGGGAAACATCCGGTGCAATGAAGTCATACAGGGAAACATCCAGTGCAATGAAGTCATATAGGAAACACCCGGTGCAATGAAGTCATACAGGAAACACCCAGTGCAATGAAGTCATACAGAAACACCCAGTGCAATGAAGTCATATAGGAAACATCCGGTGCAATGAAGTCATATAGAAACATCGGTGCAATGAAGTCATATAGGAAACACCCAGTGCAATGAAGTCATATAGGAAACATCCGGTGCAATGAAGTCATACAGGAAACATCCAGTGCAATGAAGTCATATAGGAAACACCCAGTGCAATGAAGTCATATAGAAACATCGGTGCAATGAAGTCATACAGGAAACATCCAGTGCAATGAAGTCATATAGGAAACATCCGGTGCAATGAAGTCATATAGGAAACATCCGTGCAATGAAGTCATACAGGGAAACATCCAGTGCAATGAAGTCATATAGGGAAACACCCAGTGCAATGAAGTCAATTCTTCAACTATAAAACATCTCCCTTTAAATCTGACATCAACCAGTTTCTCTGGAAGACTCCATTTTCAAGTCTGTTTAGGAGTCCACTTTTCGTTTAACTACGGGTTCCACTCAAGTGCTTAACTATTGACACTCGACTATGTCCGACCCACCTCTATTTTCTCCTTCTGGCCTTGGTTATCATGAGGAGCTCATGTTCTGTCCTTATCCACAGGTTTGTGTTTACCATCTTACCATGTTTACTCTATGTCCTACCATCTCAGTCTGAAAATACGTGGACTACATTTGCAAATAAAGATCTGAATTATTATTTGCATTTAATTTATTTTTAAATATAGAACTGTTAAGACGTAACTGTCATTATGTTTGCTATGTGTTACATACAGTGACATATGTGTTTCATACAGTGACATATGTGTTACATACAGTGTCATATTTTTACATATAGTGTCATATGTGTTACATATAGTGCCATATGTGTTACATATAGTGTCATATGTGTTACATATAGTGTCATATGTGTTACATATAGTGACATATGTGTTACATACAGTGACATATGTGTGTGTCCCTTAATGCGTTCTATTATTTCCTTGATTGAATCAAATCTGCGAGACACAATCATAACTTGGATACTACATTGGATTCCATCTCACTGTGACATTGCAGGCAATGAGAGTGCCGATGTCTTGTGATTCCATCTCACTGTGACATTGCAGGCAATGAGAGTGCCGATGTCTTGTGATTCCATCTCACTGTGGTATTGCAGGCAATGAGAGTGCCGATGTCTTGTGATTCCATCTCACTGTGGTATTGCAGGCAATGAGAGTGCCGATGTCTTGTGATTCCATCTCACTGTGGCATTGCAGGCAATGAGAGTGCCGATGTCTTGTGATTCCATCTCACTGTGGTATTGCAGGCAATGAGAGTGCCGATGTCTTGTGATTCCATCTCACTGTGGCATTGCAGGCAATGAGAGTGCCGATGTCTTGTGATTCCATCTCACTGTGGCATTGCAGGCAATGAGAGTGCCGATGTCTTGTGATTCCATCTCACTGTGTCATTGCAGGCAATGAGAGTGCCGATGTCTTGTGATTCCATCTCACTGTGGTATTGCAGGCAATGAGAGTGCCGATGTCTTGTGATTCCATCTCACTGTGGCATTGCAGGCAATAAGAGTGCCGATGTCTTGTGATTCCATCTCACTGTGGCATTGCAGGCAATAAGAGTGCCGATGTCTTGGCCAAGGAGGGCATTGTCAAAGAGCACATTTACCAACCCCTGTATTTTCAAGAGGTCAAAACCCTCATACAGAGGAATTCTACAGTAGACTGGAAGACAAACACTGGATATGATTATGAAAAAGACTCCCTCAAAGACGTAAGCAGAACAGATCAGGTCATTATATTTCGATTCCGTACCGAACACTGCAGACTCAACAAACATTTAGACTAGGAATAAGTCAAACAACTCTCTGCCAGTGTCAGCAGGCGGAACAGACACCGGAGCATATCCTGCAAGACTGTCCTCTCCTGTGTGAGCTGAGAATCAACACGTGGCCACACCCAGTCGACCAGAAAACTAAGCTTTGGGGAAACCTGACAGACCTGAAGCTGACTGTACAGTTTGTGGTCCACAGTAAATTAAACGCATGACCAGAAATCACTGAAGAAGAAGAAAATGATACTGCAGGAGAAAAAGAAGCAAATGCAAAGAAAACTTTAAAAATGCACCGTAAACAAAGAAATGCATATAGTATCTCTGACATGAAACACCTACTAAGAAATATTGTCATAAATGATTATTAATATAATCTAATCTAATATAATCTAATATAATCTAATATTTACATTCTCACTGCCAATGTTATTGTTAAAAGGGACAGTTCACCCATAACATAAAAGGGACAGTTCACCATAACACTTAAAGGACAGTTCACCATACATAAAAGGGACAGTTCACCTATAACACTTAAAGGGACAGTTCACCTATAACACTTAAAGGGACAGTTCACCTATAACACTTAAAAGGACAGTTCACCATAACACTTAAAAGGGGACAGTTCACCTATAACACTTAAAAGTAAGAAATATTTTTGTTTTAGTTTGGTCTTTTGAAAATTACTGTTAATTCAGCAAGGTATAATGAGGGGAAAAAGGAGTAACGACGGACTCTTGCCTCATCTTCAAAAGAGAAAGGTGAAAAATTAAGGGATAAATCAAATGAATAGCGACCACACGAAAAAAGTTGAGAGCTAACGATCTAGACGTTGATGATGAGAACAATTCTAACAGATGATAATAGACATTACACAATACATTTTTGTCCCGTTTGGGGACAGTGCAGTTAGGTGCCCTCCACAACTAACAATTGTAACATTAGTCATTCTTCATCTTCTTCTTCAAGCGCACACAATATCAACAACTTGCTCAACCACTCTTTGTAGTTTGTGTGTGATATGAGTTTAAGAGCAATTGTACGTTGTACCAGTTATGCGCCTACAAGTAGACCAGCACATCCGATTTCTGCGACACTTTTTATTTACTAGGGTAGCTTCCTAGGCCCCTACCTCAGTCGCCTTGTAGGTCGCTGTTGTACTATTCTTTGCTTCCCTTGCTAGTCCTGGCAACTAAATGGTGATTTGTTATTCATATCGTGAAGAAATGTGTAAGACATGGAAATGTAAAATGATATACTTGTATCCCCCTCTCCCCACTTCGCAGCTATGTGGTCTATACTTAGACCACCGTCTCGTACCACTAATAAAATTATTCCCTTATGACGAGATCGCTAATGGTGATAGTGTACACGCTGGCTATGCAAAGAGGGATCTGGATCAAGTCCCTAAACGACTTGTAGTTGGAGGATGATGTCACAATTAATCAGTCCGGCATACTAACATTGTCAATATTTAGTGAAAGCAAATAAGAAGATACTATATCAGAACTTGTATTTGATGATGGTCAAGTACTGATAGCGAGAAACAAAGATTCCCGTCAAAAACATTTTAGTCGTGTTAATAAAATAAATACACTAAAAGTTGATGTTTAATCAATCCAGCGATTTAAGGAGTTTGGAATTACAAGTTGTACAAGGTGTAGAGGGATGCTTGAGGGGCAGAGAGATGAATATGTTTAACGAGCAAGCCACCGGAACCATCAGTAAGCATACTCTTCAACATCTGTTGGGGGAGACTGAGCACCTATCGGTCTGCTCGAAGTGGTGTGACGTCAGTTCAGTAACAAAGAACCAATAACCAATAACCAATAAAAGAATCGAATCTCAGAAACTGGAACGAGTTCGAGAATTAGGCGTTAAATTTGAACATTCCAGACAGTGTTGTCTTACTTCTCATGGGTACGGTAAGCAAATGTACTTTCGGATGGCTGCTGAAGAAGAGGACAGAGCAGTAATGGAATGCCCAATGTGCCATGACGTCGATCACATAACATAACATAACATAACATAACATCACATCACATAACATAACATAACATAACATCACATCACATAACATCACATAACATAACATAACATAACATAACAAATAAAAGAAATATAACATGAAAGTTAGCACTGAAAAATACAGTTATTGGTGATAGGCTGGTAATCAGAAACCCTTTCAATAAAGTTACAAAACACAGTCATCGCAAAAACAAGTAAATTCAAATATGTAGAGGCAGTTTTCAATGCAGATGGAAATATCTAGAGGCAGTTTTCAATGCAGATGGAAATATCTAGAGGCAGTTTTCAATGCAGATGGAAATATTGATAGAGAAATCAACAGCTTCTTTTTCTTTTCTCTAAGCCTGGTTTGTCTCACAGCGCCATGATAAAAAGAGAATTATAAAACGGGTTTTTGTGTGCTCCTCATAAATAGTGCTTTTCAACGCTTTTGTTATTTCTGAGATCCATCTTTTGCGTGGACGACCTCTTGCTTTGTATCCACTAAATCGGAATAGCATTGCTCTTTGGCGCTCTTTGTCTCTTGGTAATCTGCTTATGTGACCGAAACATTTAATTTGTAGTTTCTTGATGAAGTTCAGTACTAATGTTGTATCCAGTTTTTGTTCCTGGAATTTTACTGAAATCAATACATGGTGTGCAGATAAAATACAAAGACAACGCTACTCCTGACACAAATGAGATACATGTGAATATTAAAGTAAATATCAACACATCAAATTATCCAAGTTTATGATGTCAGTATTAAAGATGTTCCCTTACAGAAGCTAATGAGCGGAAATATCAAAACACAAGAGATCGGATGTTTTGGAAGAGTTGCCGTCCATGTGTTGCTGAGGTTCACATGAGAAGCAATGAATAGTAACACTGCGACCTACAAGTCTTGTCGTACGGTGGTAGGGGCCTACGGAAGCTACCCTAGTAAATAAAAAACGTAGCAGAAGTCGGATGTACTGGCCTACTTCTAGGCGCATAAGTGGCACAACGTATAATCGCTCTTAGGCTTGGACCACATACAAATCACAAATAGAGGTTAACTAGTGATCGATATGGAACGTTTGAAGAAGAAGATCTGCACGAATAACAATGAGAGATCAATTTGAAATGAAAACAATTCAAAGACTACGGGTGAAACCTATCATTCACTTCATTACAAAAAACCAGATTTAATCCTTTGCTTACCTGACAAGAATGACACGGTATCGTCTACAACAGAAAGCCCCACTGAAAAAAAATTAATTAATCTAAATAATGTGTTAAAACTTGATTGAAAAATAAGTTACAACAATAAATGGATAAACAACATGAAAACCACGAAAATACTTCAGAGTATACAAGATTCAGAGGAACGTCTACAGCAGACAGACGTTGAAGAGCTACCGTACCTTGTGTACTTGCTTCCACGACGTGCATGCTGAAATAACAAGTAGAAGTATACATGGGGATATAACGCTGAGAACTCATCATCACTGTTTTCTTTGTCTCGGAGACAATAGGTTTTTGTCACGTAGTATGTTATGCACTGGATCACAAAGTTTCTTGTGGCTGTAATGGTCTATTCTGGAGTAGCAATCCCTGCCACAGTTGCTGCTTCTGAAACTGGTGACTGGAGTTGATACATAGGATATTCTCTATGCACTCTACGTTCTATTTTGTCTCCATATGTGATATTGTTTTTCTTCTTTTCGTTTTAAGCCACCCATTACTGCCGCTCACCATGCTTGCCTGTCTTTGGTCAACTGTTCCCAGAAAAGATAAAAAAAACATTGAGAACTAATCTCTCGATAAATTAAGATCGGTCAAAGGGAAGCTATCGAATAAACGCGAGTGTAACTAAGTTGTCCCGATTTGTCTCCCATACAAAATATGAATCGATTATAAGATTTAACCTCTCGCCACGCTCACTTTGCGTTACCTATGCGTTACAGAACCCCGCTCTCAGAGAGAGAGAGAGAATATTATTTAGACTGACTTCATGGTACGGAAGAGCGTCAACATCTAAGATGATAGCAAATACCATGAACAGAGATTTGTGGAGTTCCATTACATCGTAATAAATGGCCAAACACTGGAGAAAGTTAAACATTTTACATATTTGGGTAGTAAAGTGTCAAACAACGGAGACACGATGAAAGAAATAAACTCTTGTATTGCTATAGCAGCTAGTGCCCTCACCAAGTTAACAAATATATGACAATCTCAAGACCTTAGTATATGTACAAAAGTTAAATTATTTAGGTCATGTGTGATTCCTGTACTGACCTATGGTTGTGAAAGTTGGAAATCAACAAAGAAAATTGATAAGAAACTGGACAGCTTTGAGAATAAATATCTCCGAAAATTATTAAAAGTAAAATGGAGTGATTTCGTTTGGAACAACACAGTGAGAGATAGAACACAGCAACAACCCGTATCAAATATTATAAGGAAACGAAGATGGAAATATTTAGGTCATGTTCTTAGATCAGACGAAAAGAGACACTAAATCTACAAAGTCCTTATGTGGTCACCAGTTGGGAAAAGAAAACGTGGAAGACCAAAGACCACTCTTCGAAGAACCATCCAACAAGAAAGTAAACTATTAGGATGTAAAACCATACAGGATCTCCAACTGCTAGCAAAGAACCGCATCACATGGAGATCTAAAACCTCTGCCATTTGTGCCGCCTGTGGCACGAAAGGAACAAACTAACTAACTATTATCGCCTATGAACTGTGCTGAGAGAAGCAAGAAATATCGGTCTCAGTTCAATGGAGGAGATTGAGCGAGTTGCCCAGGATAGAGCGGTATGGGAAAATTGCTTACAGGCCCTATGAAACGTAAAACGGTACGAGAGGAATTATAATTATTATTATTATGATCTTCATAGCCACAATGCTGGTAGTTGTCGCATATGCGCGCCACTAATCTAAAAACGTTGGATGGTAGCACTGTTCTAAACTGTCGCGCAAAACAAACTAATACGGAAATACAAATTGACAATATTGAATACACTGTTCTGTTATGAAGGTTGTTATGATAGATTAACCCATGCAACAAAATATGACTGAAACAGACTGGTCTTCAACAGAAGGATCTACAACATTAGTTGAAAATCTGAGTGATAGTCAGATTTATCAACTGGTTATAGAAAATGTGTATGTAACTTCATATTTTCTCAGTTCATGTTTAAATGAACCTCTCAGTTATCAGTTATATGAGGAATATTATCATAACACACTTAGGGCACGTCCATAGGTGTTTCGATCTCCGCCTCAATAAATTCAGCAGCGTTCTGCGGCCCAACTCGACAGTTCGATGTTGATTTATCAATGTTTTTGCATACTAGGTATGTCGTTCCCCTGAGGCTGCACCAATATCGACACCCATCTTTCTCAATCTGATCAGCGAGTGGGATTCACAGCCCTGAAAATAATATGTGAGGAAAGACTCTCTTAATGCATTAAGAATGTCACTTCGGTCCATTGCAGCTCCCTCTCATATTGTAACTATTCCAGCCATTCTATCAGCCCGTTCATTACCACTGACTCCTGCGTGTCCAGGCACAGAAATTAAAGTGATTTCTCTGATTCCTTTCTGTACTAGTACCTCCACCCAGCCTCGTCTCACCAATCCTAATTCGATTTTACGAATTATTCTCATGGAGTTACCTAGTATGAAAACACGAGAGTAATTATAAGATGTCAACTATTTCACCGCCTCTGTAACCGCCCGTATCTCAATTGTCAAGCTACTTGTTGTTGTCTCGTAGGCCCCATTGGCCTCTCTTCTTTCTTTCCCCCTGGACATGCTGAAAAGCCCACGCACAGAGTTGTTAATCTCTTTTTATTTCGATTGAATCAGAAGGCAACGATATTCAAACGTCTTCCTGTTTTATGTTTTATTATAGTACTCTCGTATTGTTATACTACTTATGTAACATAATGTATGCAATTAATGTCTTCAATTCATTCCATCTTCAGCAACTCGTTCAACTTCCTCTACGAAATTGAATCTTAACAGTTCTCGCCTCTCTCCGTAAAGTTCGATTCATGGTTTCCGAACAGCGTCCTTTATTATTTAAATTATTGTCTTCAGCGTTTTAAAATCCTGCTTTGTGATTTGTGATCATATCTTCTATGGAGGTATGTCCAACATATCTCCATCTTCTTTTTCCTATAACAGTTGTTATTAGGGATTGACTTGACATTTTTCCAATTTTATCACTTCTGAATTCTTTCCATTTATATTCCTAATTTTTCGTAGACATCTTTTTTTAAATGCCTGGAACATGATAATTAAACTGCCTGAAACATTCAAACGAGCGACCTTAGGAACACAAGTCGAGGGTTTAACCTCTTAGCCTCAGAGTGCCAGAAAAGGGTTGAATAGCAGGAGATTCTGCGCAAGGAACGATACATTTGCCTGCTATTTCGTTGAGAAGCACAGAACGCCATCCCTCATCGCCTAATCTTATGGTAGTTCAATTCTAACTTCTATCATCATGTCTAGAAAATTCACAGACACACCCGTCCGCCCCCAGGTTTTGAATGCGTTGCACCACATAAATATACAATAAATTTCACTCAGCCTTTTCACACCCATGGTATGAAGTCACTTCCCTTCACATTTCTAGAACTTAGTGTGCTCGAGGCAGGAGGGCCAATTCCTTTCCTTACATTGTGAAACGATGAGTGTAGGATTAAACCCACAAACTTGTCGTGTCAGAGTCGATATGTGAACTAAACAAAAATGTAAAACTTGAGCAGAAGGATTCACTTCATTGCACCGGGTTTTACCCCATATGACTCAGTCCTTCACCGCAGAAATGGCGCGCCTCCTGCCTAGAGTATTGCACAAATCACCGTAGCCCTGACAACCATTCAAGGGATCTCTGGAGGAAATGCACTCGTGAACAGAACGGCGCGGTCCTCAAGGGATCTCTGGAGGAAATGCACTCGTGAACAGAACGGCGCGGTCCTCAAGGGATCTCTGGAGGAAATGCACTCGTGAACAGAACGGCGCGGTCCGGATTCGAATGTACCATCTTTGGAACACAAGGCGAGGGCTAAACAACTTAGCCACAGAGTGACGCTTATACAATACGCTAATCTATCGAGTGACACAAATATTAAATGATATTTCACACACACAAAACAAAAGTTCAAGCGATGCTGGATCAATGAATAAGTAGAAGATAACGGTTACATCGAAGCTATTTTTTTGGTTCCTCAACTTATGTTTTCAATTTCTTTCTATATTTTTCTAAATCTTTCGTGTCACACAGCTTTAAAACCTCTGTGAAAACCAACTTTACTGAATCATCATCATCACAATCATTATCATCATCATCATTATCATCATCACAATCATCTTCATCGCCACAATCATCCTTATCCTCAACGACATCATCGTCAGTGTCAGCAGCATCATATATCTTTCAATTTCTTCTAATATTTTTCTAAATCTTTCGTTCATCCTTTAAACATCCTCTGTAAACTCAACTTACATGAAACATCATCATCACAATCATTATCATCATCATCATTATCATCATCACAATCATCTTCATCGCCACAATCATCCTTATCCTCAACGACATCATCGTCAGTGTCAGCAGCATCATCATCATCATCATCATCACAATCATCATCCTCATCATAATCATTCTTATCATCACAATCATCCTCATCCTCAACGACATCATCGTCAGTGTCAACAGCATCATCATCATCACAATGATCCTCATCACATCACATAACATTATCATCATCACATTCATTCTCATCATCACAATCATCTCATTACCCACAATCATCCTCATCCTCAATGAATCATCGTCAGGTAGCACATCATCACCATCATCATCATCCTCGACGACATCATCATATCAGACAGACAATTGATATTCGTATCAAACAGAGAAATGTTGTAATTTTATATTAGACAGACTAGTGATTTTCTTACCTTCGAGAATGAGATGTTTGAAAGATATCTCCTTCGCATTGACCCTCCAACTAAAACTCCTGTACAAGACCCACAGTTTACAAGCACACACATGAAGAAGGTGGACTACTCATCGTTTCGTCAGAAAAAATCTAAGCATCCTTCAATAGCCATAGACAGGTTTATACAACTCACTGACGATCAGAAATGTGAGATTGCTGATAAAGAGAGGAATGAACTAGCAGAAGGACTTCAAAAAAATAAAGCAGAGTTTGATAAACATATTGAGCATTATCAAGTTAGTACATTTTATGTTTATTTAGTGTTTATCTTCTTCTACTTTGAACGTCCATATCGGTAAAACACTCTTTGCGATTTATTTGTGATCTGAGCCTAAGAGCGATTGTACGTTGTGCCAGTTATGCGGCTACAAGTTGACCAACACATCCGATTTCTGCGACTCTTTTTATTTACTAGGGTAGCTTCCTAGGCCCCTACCGTAGTCGCCTCTTACGACATGCCTTGTAGGTTGCAGTGTTACTATAAAAACACTGATGTCCTGAAAGAACTGACTATTAAAGACAATTGGCTGATTAACAATATACTATACAGACAAATTAGATACTTTGGTCACATCAAGTGTCACGATGGCCTGGATAGAACAATATTAGAGGGCAGGGTCCCAGGAAGCAGAGGCAGACCAAGAAGAAGATGGCTACAATATATTAAAGAAACCATAAATACGACCATCGACGAAGTGGGTGAGCTGTCTAGAGACAGAGTGAATTTCAGATTGCGCTGCAAAGAGAGCAACGTCCTATAAAGAATACGTACCTTGATGATGAGCTTCCATATGCCCTACCTTAGTATCCTCTTACGACAT
The DNA here is from genome assembly GCA_020796225.1 of Arion vulgaris. Lineage (NCBI taxonomy): Eukaryota > Metazoa > Mollusca > Gastropoda > Stylommatophora > Arionidae > Arion > Arion vulgaris. Next base: position 50,700,713 of record CM036760.1, on the reverse strand, counting down.
GCCTTGTATGTCGCAGTGTTACTATTCTTTGCTCCCATAGCGAGCCTCGTCAGCACACGCGCAATTGTTCATCGATGCAGCAGCTGCAATTTTTATCTTTATAGTCTACGAGTTAATCAGCCAATGTTGAGAATAATCACCTTACCATGTCCAGAATACGGAATCGTTCAAGTCAGAAATATGTTATCAAGCTTTCTTACGATCGTTAGTTAAGATTTTCACACTGAAAGTGCGTTTACGTGCCAATAATTTTATTTACTGAACAGTGCTTTCCCATATGTCTCGGTCCCTCACCTCATACGTGGTAAGTCACCTGTCGATCGTATTGCCCATATGTCTCGGTCCCTCACCTCATACGTGGTAAATCACCTGTCGATCGTATTGTCCATATGTCACGATCCCTCACCTCATACGTGGTAAGTCACCTGTCGATCGTATTGCCCATATGTCTCGGTCCCTCACCTCATACGTGGTAAGTCACCTGTCGATCGTATTGCCCATATGTCTCGGTCCCTCACCTCATACGTGATAAGTCACCTGTCGATCGTATTGCCCATATGTCTCGGTCCCTCACCTCATACGTGGTAAATCACCTGTCGATCGTATTGTACTAAGCACAAACTCCATAGCTTAGGTAGCAATTCCGCCCGTGTTGTGCCCGCAAATGAAGCAAAGAATAGTACGACTGCGACCTACATGCATGTCGTAGGAGACGACTGATGTAGGACCTAGGAAGCTACCTTCGCATATAAAAGCATTGCAAAATCGGATGTGCTGGCTTACTTGTAGGCCCATAACTAGTACAACGTATAATCGTTCCTAGGCTCAGATCACATACAAATCACACAGAGCGGTTAACAAGTGATCGATATGGAGTGTTGGAAGCAGAAAATGAAAACGGAGAAAAAGTTCACAATTCTAGTGATCTCTGGAAAAAATGCAATCATAAACTGAAGTCGGAATCCAGATTTGGACTCAAAACCTTTGGAAAGCATAACAAACGACTTTACCAATTTACGACAGAGCCTCTCTCTCGTCTTAGAAACTCTAAAAATATAATGTGGCCAATTGGTCTCAATGTTGTTTCTGCAGTCGACATATTTATATTATCAAAGAGATGGAAAGGATGACCTGGATCTGCGTTATGTTTGTGATTTAGTTCGAAATGAGTACGTCAGTTTCGTAAGATCAAAAGGCCGTCCACGCAAAAGCTGGACTTCAGAAGTAACAAAAAGGACGTAAAGCACTGATTTTTGAAGCGCACACAAAAGACCGTTGTATAAATCTCTGCATGTCCTGACGCAAAATATGATTATAGAAGTGAAGAAATCTCAAAGTGCAATTACATCTATAAGATGTTTTGGTTGCATGGTTGTGTTAGTTCCTATTAACAAAGTTAACCACTCTTTGCGATTTGGGAAACTTGTACCGGGACCTTGAGTACATTGTGTCTTCATTAAACCTCTAAGTCATTTAGGACAAACACATCCGAATTTCGGCCAAAGTTTATGCATATTATTAAAGAGGACACAGATTTGTACAGACTGTCAAATTTTACAAACAGAGAAATTCCATTTCAAAGTGCCACATCTAGAGTTATACTGTAACATGGTATCAGGTATGAATGGGTATATGGAAATTGTCTGGGATGACTCGTACGCGATTTAATTTCAAACTCCTTAAACCGCTGAATTGATTAATTATCAATTTTAGTGTCTTCATACAACAGGCGGTCAGCTAGAAACCGAAGGCGTCGCCCTCATGCAACTTCAGCTCCTAGCGTTTGATGCTGTTTATGCGAGTTTGTCCGTTCTCTCATTGCCGCGAGCAACCGCTTGTATAGGACATTAAATCCACGTAAACCTCTGAAGATCCCGATAGACAGCATCCACTAATACCGCATCCTGCCAGTTTTGACCTTTAGAAGCATTGACTGAAAGTCAAACACAGCAACGGCACCAGTAATCGAAGTTCCAGAGAACAACTGTAGACCAGCAGTCACAGTATCAATAGAAAGTGACCACGTTTTAAGGGTTTCGGAAAACAAATTACTACACATGGAATTCAAACCGCAAACCCTTATTTATTACAGCACCTATTGCTTAGCGCTACAAACGAGTGTTTTTATGAACACAACTAACGAGCTACCCTAGCTCTAGCGTCTGAATGGCTAGGCAATATGTGCCGTAAGAAATAAGGATTTGTGGTTCGAATGCTTTTTTTTTTGATAATTATTTTTTTTCCAGGACACCTGTACACTTATTCATTGTCTATTTATTGATAATAATTAGTGGTTCCGGTGCTTCTCCTGGGGTTCTAAAACCCCTTTATATTCTCTTCTAATAGTATCAAGTGAGCGTCTATAGCTTTAGCGGTAGTGAGCTCGTTCACAACTCAAGCGTAACTAGCTCAAACTCCGCGGCGGGCAGGTTTGAAAACAAATTCGTTCCCTTGAATTTTTACGAACTGTAAGCAATGGTAAGGTACTGAACTTATAAGTGGTGCCTAGAAAATCGACGACTCGTTTACTGTGGCTGATGGCGACGTCCTATAACGATTTTCATTATCAACGGTATCATCTTCGTTTTCATTATCAACGGTATCATCTTCATTTTCATTATCAACGGTATCATCTTCATTTTCATTATTAACGGTATCATCTTCATTTTCATTATCAACGGTATCATCTTCATTTTCATTATCAACGGTATCATCTTCATTTTCATTATCAACGGTATCATCTTCATTTTCATTATCAATATCCAACTCCTCACTGGAAGTGCTTGCCCTGTATTCTCCATTACACTCTACCATGCCAGCTACTCCGTGTAGGCAGAAGCTATATAAAGATAGGTATATTGTTAATATATATTACCGGTAAAATCGAGGGTTGGCGAGACAGAGGAAGACAGAGAGAGAAAATTTTGGATAGCCTGACCTCAAAGCACGGTATAGCTTCAACATCTGAGTTGATAGCTGATAGCAAACACCAACGACAGAGATTTGTGAAGACCCATGATCGCCTACGCCAGCCGGCACGGCACCTAATGATGATATTTTCTAGTTTCGTGTTCAATAAGTTTATTGTCTTGTAAATCTACATTTGTTTTCTATTATTTGATAGGCAATGTCTCAGGAAATTGGAATGGGTCTAAATGATATTAAAAAAGAGATGTTTCAGTTTGAAAGGGACATTGTAAAAGGAGCAATCAGCAATCTGACAAACACAGTCAAAGCAGAGCAATGTGTTAGATACTTTGAAGAGAGACAGAGACTTAGAGTGAGTATACATCACTATAGCAGTATAATTAGAGATAGTATAGATTGTTATATCAGAATCTTTAGAGAAAGTATAGATTGTTATATCATAATCTTTAGAGAAAGTATAGATTGTTATATCAGGTTATTTTGAGAGAAAATGTTGATGGCTTTCCCTATCATCTTGAGAGAAAATATTGATGGCTTTCCCTATCATCTTGAGAGAAAATATTGATGGCTTTCCCTATCATCTTGAGAGAAAATGTTGATGGCTTTCCTTATCATCTTGAGAGAAAATGTTGATGGCTTTCCCTATCATCTTGAGAGAAAATGTTGATGGCTTTCCCTATCATCTTGAGAGAAAATGTTGATGGCTTTCCCTATCATCTTGAGAGAAATTACATCTATATTTCAGTAGCTATAGATAAGGTATATTTGGTCAATTTGATATAAAAAAAACGAAATGTCTTAAATAGCAGTTTGTGGATAAAATATAAATAATTTTAAATATGCAGACGACACTATATTGGGTTTTTCTTAATTCTCTCTCTCTCACGATCACCGCCCAGACCGATGTACCAGACTTCCCCATAAATTCTATCCATGTGGAAATCTGATTCATGCAGCCTTATCATTGGTGTGTTTTACGTCACATCTTGAACTCCATTTGGAGCTCTGGTGCTTATCCTTCAGCGATGTGTCCGGTTTCAGCCAGAGTTTACTCTGTTCGTTCTCCGTTCTGTAGCCATCTATTGTTTTTTTACTGTGTGGGATAGCTAGCCCCACGGCAAGCCTCCTCAGACGCCTCTTATGACATGCGTGGCAGGTAACAGTGGCTCCATTCGTTACACCCTAGTTTGGGTCTCAGTAATCACTCTAGCGTTTTTAATTCAATAAATCTCTAGGAACTTAATTGGGATATACAGTAGAAACATGCTCTTTGTAGTCAGCTCAAATGTGAAATCTTTCTTGTTGTATGACTGGGAAATGTGGCGAGTCACCAAGTTAAATACAAATAAAATTAAGATCTTTGTTCACAGATGTGTTCAGCGTATTCTTACACTGAAATTATTTGACAGAGTTGCAAGCACAGACATGTTGATAAGGACAGGGCAGGAACCAACAATGATTGATGTCAGTAGAGTAAAATATCGTTGGGTCGGTATACCCAGAGAAGGATACAGTCGAGTATAACTAGAGAAGCAGTGAGTAGAACCAGCAAAGAAAAAGGAAAATGTGACACTCTAAACATACACGAATTGGCTGAAAGCGGATGCATGTGTCCTAAACGTGTAGAAGTCTATGCGTTTAGGGGCATAACAAACCAATGTGCAACGTATACACGTTCTTGGCAAAGATCAAATATATCACAAATATTGATTAAAATTGGTCGTAAAGAACGAATGCAAAGAAAAAGAAGAACATACACGAAAACGGAGTCTTCTTGGGCAGCTGTAGGAAGTTGGACTATCCTGGGAAGCCATAAGGAAAACTTTCAGAAACAGAAACGTGGAGAACATTGTTGAAGCCCTATGCTCCACGAAGCGCAGATATGAATAGTGTAATAATGTAGAAACAGTGATCAAAGTTTCAATAGCAAGACGACGGGAATGATGGTCATCTTTAATGCGCAGATTCCATCAAAATGCACTAGTAAAGTAACTGGGGCGTGGCTGACGGAGTGCTCTATCGCCATATCTGGAGAGGAAGGTGAATCATCCAATAAATAGAGCTGACATTCTGAACGCCCTCATAGAGTGTTGCCGCAAAGTGGATATTTCTTCTGCTAGACGGTAGTGGTTGTACCTACAACACTCATTTATACGGCTAGACGATAGCGATTTACCGAAAACGTTCTATAGCTACGATAGCGATTAGAAAAGTTCTATACGACTAGACGATAGCGATTGTACCGAAAACGTTCTATACAGCTAGACGATAGCGATTGTACCGAAAACGTTCTATACGGCTAGACGATAGCGATTGTACCGAAAACGTTCTATACGGCTAGACGATAGATGTACGAAAACGTTCTATACGGCTAGCGATAGCGATTGTACGAAAACGTTCATACGGCTAACGATGGAGTAAAGAAAAAAGTGTGGTTCAATTTCCGTGTTTGACAGTCTTATTTCCGAGAGCCTCATACACGTGTCTACTTTTTTTCCATTTTCGAGAAACAAAATTCCGCAGTATATTTCGATAGAATCGTTTAATTGTAAATATAAAATAAATGTTAATGATAATTTGCAGGCATGTGCTCTATTAGAAGTGAACAGAGATAGAAAAGCGAGTGAGAGAAAGAGGTACTTTTTTTTCTTTTTTCGATCCAGAAGCACTTGAGTTGAAAGCTCTTCAGCTCGGTGTCATGGACATCGTAACCCTTCGGTTCGGTGCCACGAACACGTAAATCTGGGGAACCTGTGGCTTTTCTGCTAGTCCGCGGAGTTGAACCCGCACTCACAGAGGACTTGTCACCCGTAGTCCAACGCGCTACGAACACGCTGGGCTGGCGGGCGTGAGAGAAAGAGGTATAGATAGAGAGAGAGACAGAGAGAGAGAGAGAAGGACAGCTAGCGTGATTTTATCAATGAGTAGTTGATCATGTATAGCGAATCATGGACAATGAACAAACAATCAATACGATCAGTAGAAGTCACATAGATGTGGTTTTACAGAAGAATGCATAAAATTCCATGGACAGCGAAGAAAACAAATGAGAAGGTTTTAAAACAAGCCTGCACACAAAGAAACCTTATCAAAAGAATACGAATCCGGCAATCAAGGTTCTTCTGCATATAATGCGAATAGAATGTTAGAACATTTGGTGACAACAGATAAATTCAGTGAAGGACAAATTGTGGAAAACAGAGTGAGAAGATGCTGGATGGCTTGACATCATGGTTCGAGACAAGATCGATGTCAGAACTGATTACATGCACCAAGCAGAGAGGTTGTGGGAGACATGATCGCCTCCGCCGGCAGACATGGCACTTGATTGATTGGTAATTTTTTAAAAAACACGTTCGTGTACTATATTTTTCCAATTTTTAAAGGATGCACTTAGAGAAAAAATTACTAAAAGGTGCGAAATGAAATTTAAAGAAAAAACTCACTTTTCAACTAAAACAGGTTAGTTGTTTGTGATAATAATATGTCTGTGTTCTTGATATTGTATTAAATAATTTATGTGTGTTTTTATTTTAAAATATGTTCTGTCTTTGAATTTTATTAAAATATGTTTGTTGTTATTATATTTTGGATATGTTATTGTGTGTAAATTATTAATATGTCATGTTTATTATATTGTTATTAATATGTTTATTTTTATGTTTGTATAAATATTTGTTTCTGAATGTTTTAAAATATGTTTCATTGGTTGTTCTTGATATTGTTTTAAATATGTTCATTGTGTTCTTGATATTTTAAAATATGTTTATGTGTTGTTGTGATATTGTTATTAAAATATGTTTCATTTTTATTGATATTTATAATATTTTTCATGGTTGTTTTGAATTAAAATATGCATTGTGTGTTGTTTATTAAATATGTATGTGTTTTGATATTTTATTAAATATGTTTCATTGGTTTGATATTTTATAAAATATTTTGTTGTTATTGATATTGTATTAAATATGTCATGTGTTATGTTTATTAAATATGTTCATTGTGTTGTTATTGATATTGTTATTAAATATATGTTTCATTGTGTTGTTCGTTGATATTGTTATTAAATATATGTTTCATTGTGTTGTTTGTTGATATTGTTATTAAATATATGTTTCATTGTGTTGTTATTGATATTGTTATTAAATATATGTTTCATTGTGTTGTTATTGATATTGTTATTAAATATATGTTTCATTGTGTTGTTATTGATATTGTTATTAAATATATGTTTCATTGTGTTGTTATTGATATTGTTATTAAATATATGTTTCATTGTGTTGTTATTGATATTGTTATTAAATATATGTTTCATTGTGTTGTTATTGATATTGTTATTAAATATATGTTTCATTGTGTTGTTATTGATATTGTTATTAAATATATGTTTCATGTGTTGTTATTGATATTGTTATTAATATATGTTTATTGTGTTTTATTGATTGTTATTAAATATATGTTTCATTGTAGTTGAAAATCCTGTTTGTTGTGAATGCACCATTGAACTGCAATGAGTAGCAATGTGTGCCCTGATTTATTTTTTACACAGGAAAAGCTCAGCTGCAGTACACGATCTCCGTAGCACCGACGAGGGTCCCGATGTAATTTTGAAGATGGTCAAGATGATTTTGCAGGAATTTTTTTTTTAAATAATTCCTAATGAACTTTGCCCAGGCAGCGGTTTTTCAGCCTGCTATTCTCTATTTTGAACTGCAAAGGGTTCGTTTATGTGCTCAAATTGAACACGAAACCTACGTTTTATTGTTCGTCTCCGATAGGACTAGGAACTCGATCTCACCTACACTGAGATCACGGTTCTCTGGAAAAAACCCAGATGGCTCCCCGAGGAGCGAACCTGGTTCTTTTGGCACGAGAGGAAGCACCTAACCTCTACGATACAGAGACACCCAGTATCGTATTGTATTTCTATCCTAATGTTATACTTTACATAGTGCCTGTAAGCGATTTCTCCATACTGCTCTATCCTACGCAACTCGTGCAATCACTTCTATAGAATTTTGAGTCCTTTATATCTGACATATTACAGAAACGTTCTAAGAACATCAAAGACAGAGAAGATAAAAAGCAAAGACATCCTACAAGATATGAATATCGAGAAGCATTGGTTCATAAATAACATTATAACATTATGTCCCGGAAGATGAAATATTTTGTCCACGTTAAACATCCCAGTGGTCTGGAGAGAACAGTAATGGAAGCATGGTTCCTGAAGTACGAGGCAGGGGTCGACCAAGACGAAGATGGCAACACTACATAAAAAAACTTTGAACATGACGATGGAGGAAGCGAGAGAACGTGCTAGAGACAGTTTTTCATGAGGGTTATGATGAAAATGACGTTTTGTAAAGGGACATGCTACTTGATTATATTTCACCATTTTCAGTAAAGCTGGTTTCAGATTTTTCTAGAACGTTCTTTCTTTCTTGAACCATTTGTCATCGACTTCAATATCATGAATATTTGATGATTAGAAAAATAGGAATTAGTTTATAGTGATGTTATTATTAGTATTATTATAATAATGGAAGTACACAACCTAAAAAGAGAACGTGCTCAGCTTTCAGAAAAGGCAGAAACTCACTTGCAGTGCGTGGCATTGGAGGCAATGAGAGTGCCGATGTCTTAGCTAATGAGGGCAGTGCCAAAGAGCAAATTTAACAACCCTTGTCTTTTCAAGAGGTCAAAACCCTCATACAGAGAAAATCTGCAGTAGACTGGAAGACAAACACTGGATATGATTATGGAAAAGACTCCCTCAAAGACCTAAGCAGAACAGACCAGGTCATTATATTTCGACTACGTACCAGACACTGCAGACTCAACAAACACTTATATAGACTAGGAATAAGTCAAACAGCTCTCTGCCAGTGTCAGCACCGGAACATATCCTGCAAGACTGTCCTCTCCTGGGTGAGCTGAGAAGCAACATGTGGCCACACCCAGTCAACATGAAAACTAAGCTTTGGAGAAACCTGACAGACCTGAAGCTGACCGCCCAGTCCACATTAAATTAAGCGTATGACCAGAGATCGCTGAAGAAGAAGAAGATATTAATGGAAGTAAGAAGGAGAATGAGAAAGAAAAAACCAAATATTTCAAGTTTCTCACATTGTATCAGCTCTAGTCACAACATTCTCGTTATTGTTGCTATGACAGCTAGAAATCATACAACTAACGTTGTTACTCTAGAAAATCGTGTGCTCCTAACCCGATGGCAATCGAGTTCCCCTAATAAAGCTGACACTCTTGGTCTTATACAATATTTTAAACATGTTAGAAATGAATATAAATAGAAGTTTCAATATTATTATTGTGACTTTACTTATTCCTCTCCGCTTCTTGTGGAGCATAGGGCCTCAACAGTTGTGGCCTCCACTCTTCTCGGTCTAAGACTGTTCTCTGTATGGTCTCCCAGGTCCGTTGAGCACTCTGCAGGTCCTCACAAAGACTTCGTCTCCAGCTCTGTTTAGGGCGTCCTCTTTTTCGTCTTCCTTGCGGGTTCCACTCAAGTGCTTGTATTATACAATTATTACTGTCTGTAACTAGAAATTACGATGTCTGATTATTTTAATAAAAGTTTAGTAAGAAATTCTCAAGAATACTAATACTGTATAAAAAATCACTAAATTTAAAGAGAAAAAAAAAAGAGTTAGGGTTATGCATCTTTAAATAAACGTTTTATAGTTATGGGTTGCCACCCACCCACCTCACCCCTCCTTTTTCTTACAATCAACATTTCTAAACCATACCAAACCCACCTCTGGTTGTTTTATATAAATTTTTTGATAAAGACATTTTGGTCGACACGTCGCTTGACATTATTTGTGTACTTTGTGCAGCTGTGTTACATAAACTAACAGATAACTTGTTGAACTGTTTGTGTTTTTGTTTTTATTGAGTTTATTTGTTGTATGTGTAGAAAGAAAAGGTTGGAGACTTGCTCGATGAAGTAGATTTTAATCAGCTCAGAATTGTCAACCAACAGTACATTCAAACTCTGAGCGAGAGATGTCAGGATTTGTTACGGATGAAGATAACAGCTGGAAGTACAATGCAAGTACTCAATATGTACAAGGTAAAATAGGGATATGCATTCATTAACACTTTCATGTTTTATATAATATATATATATATATATCTTGGTAAACCTTCACGGTGCTACGTATTTCGTGCACTGCCGTTGAGATCTTCAAGTGTAAGAAAGAGATCGGAGCGCACATGGTTACTCACCAAAGTGCAATGATGATGGTCCTTTCAATCTATCTATATATATATATATCTTGGTAAACCTTCACGGTGCTACGTATTTCGTGCACTGCCGTTGAGATCTTCAAGTGTAAGAAAGAGATCGGAGCGCACATGGTTACTCACCAAAGTGCAATGATGATAGTCCTTTCAATCTATCTATCTATATACACATTCCTGGGGGCTGTGTGGCGTAGAAGATAGGCTCTAGCCTCTCGTTCCAAATGTACTCGGTTTGCTCCTCGTGGAGCCATCGGGATATTTTTCCAGAGATCCCTGATCTCAGTGTAGGTAAGGTCGAGTTCCTAGTCCTATCGAAGACGAACGATGAAACGTAGATCATGTTCATGTTGAACACTTAAAAGAACACTTAGCAGTAGAGCAGGCTGAACAACTGCTGCCCGGGCAAAACTCATTAGAAAGAATAACTTTTTTAATTTCTACAAAATTGTTATTCCATCTTCCAAAATTACATCTGGTATCCTCGCCGGGGCTACGCAGTTTGTGCATCGCTGTCGATATATCCATGTAAAAGAGATTGGAACACACATGGCTACTCACCGAATGGCAAGGAAAATGGTAATATTAATCAATTAATCAATATATTCTTATCGTACCGTCATGTATATTGACATTAATATCAATTTTATTATTGACTTATACCTGCTAGAAAAGAAATCAGACCTTGACAAAAGAAGCTGATAAGCTGGACAGAGAAATAATAGTACGCAATGAATCAAAGAAAAAACTGGAGGCTGAAATACAAGTGATCGATACGGTAAGAGAATCGATACGGTAAGAGAATCGATACTGTAAGAGAATCGATACGGTAAGAGATGAATTATTTCTGTTAATCATCTTGGTAGTGTTCTCTTTTGTGTATGAATATAATATACAACATATTATACATTCAGTCTCGTATTTATTCTGTTCATTTGTTAGTTATTTAACAGTTAATTAACTCTGAAGTACTCCAACGTGTAAACTTGTTTTCCATCATGGACACGCTCAGCAGTAGAAACTAAGATGGCTAGAGCATGTGAGAAGAATTGACAATAGCTGCATACCCAAAAACAAAACAAATGTTATTTCTAGCATGAACTTTATGGAGCAAAGGAAACCAAGGATGACAAGTTTGTGAAAATCACATACGCAAATGATCTCGAAAGAGACTTGTCATCATGAAAAACTTATACAGCAGATTTCACCAAAGCTTGGAAAATTCCAGGCATGATGACAAGTTCTTGTCTGAAAATCCATCTGTCCTGAATCCATCTTAATTGAGACTTTCACTTCTCTTTCCAAAATCTTTAACGCTTCAAAACTTGTTTATATGTCCAGAATGTCTCCTTATCTTCTCAACCCTTCATGTCTTGTTTTAGTCAGAAATCTATCTTCCCCAACCCTTCATGTCTTGTTAATGTCCAGAATATCTCATATTTTTTCTCTTCCATCTTGTTGAGTTGTCCTTTCCATAATTATCTTCTCCAACCCTTCATGTCTTGTTTATATGTCCAGAATATCTCATTATCTTCTCCAACCCTTCATGTCTTGTTTATATGTCCAGAATATCTCACTATCTTCTCCAACCCTTCATGTCTTGTTTATATGTCCAGAATATCTCATTCTTCTCATTCTATGTAGCTCTGTGTTGTTAATATTAAGATCTTCTAATTATATATTTATATTCTCCAGCAAAAATCGAGCAATCTTCTGTCACTTGTTTCTTTTACTTCTTAGAACACTCCATATCGACCACCTGTTAACTACTTTGTATGATTTGTATTGGATCTGAGCCTAAGAGCAATTTTATGTTGTGCCAGCACATCCGATTTCTGCGACGCTTTTTATTTACTCTAGGACTCTACCTAAGTCGCCTCTTTCGACATGTCTTGTAGGTCGCAGTGGTACTATTCTTTGCTTCCTTACGGGGTTTCCGGCACCACATGGGCGCACTTATATTCAGAAACATATATTTATTTTACCACTGCCTTGTTCAATGTCCATGTTTTACACCTATACTTAGCTACTTGAAATGTGCATGCTCTTAGTATTATATTCTTTTGTATTCCTATTTGCTCTATTATTTACTTTTGTTATTATTACTATCTGGGCGTCTGTAGCTTAAGCGGTAGTGAGCTCGATGGTAACCCAAAAGTACCTGGTTCAAACACCACGGCCGGCAGTTGTTTGGATACAAATTTATTTGCGTGAATTTTTACGAACTGTAAATATAGACCTCACCGTTCAGAAAGCAGTGACAAACTACTGAACGTAGAAGTGGTGCCTAGAAAATCGACGACTCGTTGACTGTGGCTGATGGCGAAGTCCTGTAAGAAATATACGCCAAGATTTTCATTTCATTATTATTATTAATGTTATTACTGTTGCTGAATAGGTGGACCTCAGAGATAACAGAGGCGGCGAAAAACGATGTTTATGAAGCGCACACAAAAACCTGTTCTAGAAATCTCTTCTTATTCTGATGCTGTGAGGCAAATTAGGATTATAGACAAGAAAAAAAAAAAAGTTATTTGTCAAAGTTATTTGGTTCATCACATAATTACAATCCCATTACGTCAGCGATGTTCATCATTACAATCCCATCACATCAGTGATATTCAACAATACAATCCCATCACATCAGTGATATTCATTTTTACAATCTCTTCACATCAATGATATTCATCATTACAATCCCATTACATCAGTGATATTCATCACTACAATCCCATCTTCACACAATCCCATATTCATCATTATAAATTCCATATTCATTATTACAGATCCCATATTCATCATTACAAATCCCCTATTCATCATTACCAATCCCATATTCATCATTACCAATCCCATATTCATGATTACCAATCCCTTGTTCAGGAAAGACTACAGGCTGAATACATCAACAAACATTTGCGTAAACATATCGCAATATGTGAAGTTCCAACAATCATGGAGTATGTCATGCAAAACTCAGATCATTTCAACATTAATCAGAAACTCAAGACCTGGGATAGAAAAGTACATATGGCAGAGGTAAATATTTCTATCAGTTAGCAGCAGTTCAAATTTAGCAAATTTGTCTAACTTGGCTACAGGGAACAGATCTGTAATATGGCATTGTATTGTTAAGTTGTTACTCCCTGCCATTGATTGATTAGTTGCTTGGTTGCTTGGTTGCTTGATTGATTTTTAATTATTTAAATAATGTATTGATTTGCTGTTATATTGATTGACATTGAATGATTGAACGTTCGGTGATTGATTGATTGATTGATGGAGGATTGATTGATTGATTGATTGATTGATTGTGATTTGATTAATTGATTGATTGATTGATTGATTGATTGATTGATTGATTGATTGATGATTGATTGATTGATTGATTGATTGATTGATTGATTGATTGATTGATTGATTGATTGATTGATTGATTGATTGATTGATTGATTGATTGAGCAATCATAATTGCTCTTCAATGTGTGACCCCGGTCAGTGTGGCATTGTCCGGCGTTGTCATCGACGACTCTATTCTTAACATGTACTACTACCTGTACTTCATCTTTCCCTAAAGCCATTTTTGTTTATTGTGGATTGTTTTACATGGAAGTTCTGCAACATAGTCTACGCCATCACGTAGAAACGTTGTGATAATGTATATATTTCAAGCGAAGTTGGCAAAGAGCGTTGTCACCGTTTCGGCCAACATGTATAGCCTAAGAGCGATTGTACGTTTTGCCAGTTATGCGCCTACAAGTAGGCTAGCACATACGATTTCTACGATGCTTTTATTTACTAGAGTAGCTTCCCTAGGCCCCTACCTCAGTCGTCTCTTACGACATGCCTTGTAGGTAGCAGTGGTACTATTCTTTGCTTCCCTTGCGGACTCAGGCACTACACGGGCGTATTTTACTAATAATCTCTAATTCCCTAATCATTTCTATTTTACTCGCAATCTCTATTTTCTAAATCATTTCTATTTTACTAATAATCTCTATTTTACTAATAATCTCTATTTTATTAATAATCTCTATTTTATATCTCCATTTAATAATATATATTTGTTTTCCACCAAACCTGCAGTCGGTGGTCAAAAGCAACCAAAGAGTTTTGAAAAAATTGACCCAAACTTTACACGAGAAAACTCAAGAAAAGTTGAGAGCAAACAAGGCGGTCAATGCAAGTCACGGCATACCTGCTGGTAACACTAGTGGTGTAGAAAAAAACTAACTAAATTGACCAACTTATTACTACAATGACTAAGTTAGATGTCGAAATCAAGAAAATAATTTACAACTATGAGACAGGACTGATGGCAAACACACGAAGATATTAGCTAGCATTTTTAATTTTAGTTCATTTAGGTTAGTTGCATTATGTTTGAGTGATATGTAAGACAAATTGGGTTAGTTGGGGGGAAATGTGCAGGACAAATAGAGTTAATTGGGGGAGACTTGCAGGACAGCTAGCATTAGTTGGGGGAGACGTTCAGAACAGAAAGCATTAGTTGGGGGAGATATGCAGGAAAGATTACGTTAGTTGGGAGAGACATGCAGGAAAGATTACGTTAGTTGAGGGAGACTTACAGGACAGATAGCGTTAGTTGAGGGAGACTTACAGGACAGATAGTGTTAGTTCAGGGAGACTTACAGGACAGATAGCGTTAGTTGAGGGAGACTTACAGGACAGATAGTGTTAGTTGAGGGAGACTTACAGGACAGATAGCGTTAGTTGAGGGAGACTTACAGGACAGATAGTGTTAGTTGAGGTAGACATGCAGGACAGATAGTGTTAGTTGACGGAGACTTACAGGACAGATAGTGTTAGTTCAGGGAGACTTACAGGACAGATAGCGTTAGTTGAGGGAGACTTACAGGACAGATAGTGTTAGTTGAGGGAGACTTACAGGACAGATAGCGTTAGTTGAGGGAGACTTACAGGACAGATAGTGTTAGTTGAGGTAGACGTGCAGGACATATAGGGCTAGTTGAGGTAGACATGCAGGACATATTGCGTTAGTTTGGTGGGAGACCACTAATACGTTCAGTAATTTGTTATTGCTTTCTGAACGGTGAGATCTATTTTTACCGTTCAAAAACAAAATTCACAGCATCAAATTTGTTTCCAAACTGCCGACCCCTGACTGTGAACCAGGTACTCTTGGATTGTGCTCGAGCTTACTACCACTAGGCCACAGACACCCACATATATCTAACTAAACAAAATATAATAAGCAATCAATTATTATTATTATTAATATAATATTGAATATATTACCCGTTCAGAAAGCAATGTCAAACTACTGAACGTATAAGTGGTTCTTAGAAAATTAACGACTCGTTTACTGTTGTTGATGGCTACGTCTTGTAAGAGATATGACACTATTTTCATTTATACATTACACACAGCACGCGCACATACTACACACACACACACACACACGCACGTACTCACACACACACAGACACATATTTACTTACTACAGTTTAGCCCAGGACCGTGCGGTATATTTTCTCAGTATGATGCAAGTCTTCGAAATGCCCTTAAATCTTTTTTCTTTAAAATAACCTTCAATTGTAATTTTGATTTTTCTGCTTATGTCGCCCCCATTACGGTTCCGCCTGATGCGGCCGCCTCTCTGTATCATAGCACGGCCCTGGTTTAGCCACATACGTCCATATATATATATATATATATATATATATATATGTCAACAGTAAAGTGGGGTTTTTTTCAATTGTATAGTTGGATATACCATTAATGATTATGAACAATATTACATTTTGATATATGATTATGAACTACATATACATTTTGATATATGATTATGAATTATGCACTTTTAGTATCTCCATCAATGGTATTTTATCCAAATAGTTTCAGGAAGTGTGGTATCTATACATTTGTTATCTTGGAATATTGATGACATATCTTCTTCTTCTTCTTTTTCTTCTTCTTCTTCTTCTTCTTCTTCTTCCGCAAACGCTAAATTTTGATCATTTATTAAACCACTATTTGGTGTTTGTATGTGATCTGAGCCAAAAGTACGATTCGTACGCTGCTATTTCTTACGTGTCAGCAACTACTTTGGCAACTTTTCATCGGACTTCGGCCAGGAGATGCGTACAGGGTTTTTTGACCTGCATTACTTTTCCGTACTTGCACTACTACCACTACATGCAGCTCTCCCTCGATCCCTGCCCGCTTAGTCGGACAGGATCTACTGTCGTTTCTAGGGTCACCGCGTGGAGGTGGGGTAGGATCGTGAATAGTGCCAGCTCACAAAACCTGACGTTGTCCCAAGAACTGCGCCTTTGACCCGAGACGACATATGAACAATACTATTGTAATATCGTACTTGTATGTGGTTTAGTTAACTGAATAGCTAACAATAAAGTACACTTAATTTACTATGCAAGTTATAACCGTATGTTTTAATAGTATGTGCATTTGTTATCAGATGAGAACAAGGTATTTTTTTATAAGAACCCAAGGAAGCAACGGAAGCAAAGAGTATGATCAACAAATAAACAATGTACAAGTATTAAGAGCTTACGAAAAAAAATTGACAAACACAGGATTCGAACCACTTACCCTTATTTCTTACGACATCCATCGCCTAGCCTAGCAATACGAGCGTTCTTACGAATCGCTGGTTGTGTTCGTAAGAACACTCGTATTGCTAGGCTAGGCAATGGATGTCGTAAGAACACTCGTATTGCTAGGCTAGGCAATGGATGTCGTAAGAAATAATGGTTAGTGGTTCGTATCCTGTGTGTTGCCAATTTGTTTTTGTTATAAATACTGAATTTTTATAAGCAAGTGTTTTTCCTATAGTAATGTAGGACTGTGGTGCATGATTATTGAAAACACAGATTAAAAATCGATTGATGGCTTTGAATGAATGAATGTTGTTCAACAGATTATTTAGAATACCGAAGACAGAAAAAGACAAATATATTCATTTTGGAACAGTTTAAAAGGAAGATAACAAATGATAAAAATGAAATATTTTGGATTTTAAAACAACATGTATCTAAGAAAACCATCATTGTTGAGAGTATTATACCGGGCAGAAGAAGGAGAGGAAGACCAAGGAGAAGATGAGTGCAGGATATCATAGACAAGTTGAGTGTGATTGCGACAGACGCCGGACTTCTCACACATAACAGGGAATCATTTAGAGCTGCTGTCATGGGAGTCAGGTTCCGACACGAACAAGCAAGATGATCGATGATGATGTTATTATTTAATTAGGGTCTGTATATAAGCATTTGTGCGATGTATTAGCGTAGTCGGTAAGCGTTTACCTATCGACTCAGACACAAGAGGGTTGTGAGTTCAATCCCATATTCGAGTTCCACATGTGATGAAGGAATTGTCCCCCTTCCCTGCCCCTACGGCCTAAAAATGTGAAGTTACAAGCATTTCATACCCTAAGGTCTGAAAAAGCTACGAGAAATTTGGTCCACTGTAGTATTTTGGGCACATCAAAAGACATGACACCGTGATAAAATCTTTACTAGAGAGGAAAGTTGAGGGAGGAATAGCAAGAGGAAGACCGAGAGATAAGTGGGAGGGAAACTTTAAGAAATAGACAGGTTACAGTCTGGCAGTGTGCAAGACGAAAGACAGAAGATGCTGGAGATTCATTGCAGCCAACCTTCGATGTGGAGACGGCACCTGATGATGATGATGAGTGGGCACCTACTATTCGTCCGTTTCATAGCTACACATGCGTGTTTCGTGACCTCTGACGCATTCAGTGTACACTGCTAGGGACTAGCTATGGACGGTGTGTCTATTGCTGGAGTGATAATTTAACTTGTACTTCTACTGTGTAGTCAAGGTGGCGGACGAGACAATATTCATCTCAAAAATGCATGCATGAAAGGGTAATATACAATAGTGCTGGTTTCGAGATCTCTTAACCCTTTCATCCGCATTGTTTTACTCACTGATGCATTTATATTGCAATGTTTGCTGATTTAGCGAGTGATTTATTGTCTTTGCGTCATCTTACAAGACACAGCGAGTCCGTGTGTCGGTTCAGAAGACCAAAGGGTTAATATGATACTTAACAAAACAATATATGATGTGCAGTTATTAATAGTTCAGTACTTGCGTTGTGTCAAAGATAGGTGTACGCTAACTTATTAACTCTAAGTTGTTGCAGAATTATTACTAATGAATGTCCTGTCTCTGTTGCAGTCCTGTCCTAGCTCTAATGATCACGATGTGTAAACAACACTATGCCACATATCTTTGCTAAACTGGTTCAGAAGTTGTGTTCAACGAAATTAATTAATTTGTTTTCGTTTGTCAAATTTCTATAGCACAACAGAACTGAAACTTAGTTGACTATTACGTCACCTTTAACTTAACATACTTCACGCAATAACTAACCCCCGATTAAGCGTTCAGATAAATATTTTATAACCTAGTTATTTTGAGAGTTTTCTGTGCAAAGTACTTCTTTTTTTTCATTTGTCGTCACACTGTTGACTGTTTGTTGTCGTGTTTTTCTGTTTTTGTCTTGCACTGATCTAGTGACTTGGGCGATAGTTATTTTGGATTTTTGACTCTTTGTCATCTGTCCATATTTTTTGTGGTCTACCTATCGCCTTTATTTTTTTACTGATGTTCTGTTGTAGAAGACTCTGTATACAGTGGAGCATCTTTACAGAGTATGCAACACTTTTACATACCCAAAATAAATAATAAGCTTTTCAATCGTGTAGTGCAGATTTGCAATGCTGTAGATTCTGGGTATGGTAGGTGACTTTTCCTTATACGCTCAGTATATAAGGGATTATATCCGACAACTTTATCATAAATGTAGTCTATTCTTTCGTTGGTTCCAACATTAACGTATATATAATAACTGCAGTTGGTCTAGAAATGAAGACAGGAAGAAAGATGGTACAACATCAGTACAGAACTTCATCCAGAAACAACAAATTAAATTGTTCGGCCTCATACACAGATTACCAAAAGACAGGACGCCGTAGAGAAATGTTACTCCAATACAGTGGATACGAAACAAAAGGCCATCCACGCAAAATGTGGACCACAGAGATAACAAGGCGACGAAAGACACTCTTAATGAAGCGCACACAAAAACCCGTTCTAGAAATATCTTCTCATCCTGATGTTGTGAGGCAAAACAGGATTAGAGATAAAAAAATTGAAAGCAGTTGGTCTTCATGCTGAAACGTTATACATAAGAATGTATGTGGTATGGTGAAAGAACTACTTTGCCGTAGACCTATAATACATTGCTTAGTTTGAATATCTCGAACTAATGACTACGATGCTTTGACTAGACTTGACAGCAGGAGAGACAGAACATTCCTAACTAATAATGATGTAAGCCCAATGGATAAAACGAATTTAATACATTTACTAAATAGCGTTATTTTTATATTTTTATAATTTATTAATTTTTATTACACAATTTTCAGAAGAACCACAATTAAATGTTTGTAGAATTTATTTCTGAAATTGCATGTGTTTAAGAATGTCTGACGTGATATTGACTATAAATAAAAACTATTTTAAACTAATTTAATCAGTTTTATACCTCTGTTATATATAAATGTGTGTTTGTGTATGTGTCTGTATGTGTATAAATATATATGGCATTTTGTGTCTTTACAGGAGGTCATTTGGTAAGTATTTTACTGTGATAATTTCTGAATTTGCTCTTGTCTCTCTCTCTCTTGCCTTTCAGCTGCTACTTCTTATTCCAACGCTCCACATCGATCACTTGTTAACCACTTGGTGTGATTTGTATGTAATCTGAGCCTAAAAGCGATTGTACGATGTGCCAGTTATGCGACTACAAGTAGGCCAGCAAATCCGGAGGGGGGTGTGTGGGTGTGTGTGTGTGTGCGTGCGTGTGTGCGTGTGTGTGTATGTGTGGGTGTGTGGGTGTGTGGGTGTGGGTAGGTGTGGGTGTGTGAGTGCGTGCGTGCGTGTGCGCGTGTGTGTGCACGAGTGTGTGTGTGTGCGTGTGTCAAAAAGTTTTGCCAAGAAAGTTTTTTTTACGTCACATCACTTCAGTACCATTTGGAGCTTCGTGATTGTCCTTTGGTGATGTGTCCGATTTCAACCAGCGTTTACTCGGTTCGCTCTCCGTCAGCCTTTGACTATCCCCAGCCGACCTGCAGGGCAGCAGGTTGCTATTTTCGTTTAGGGTAGCGACCCTTAGATGACCTACCCTCCCGGGTTTTTGAGCGTCATCTGCTCAGGTTACCAGTCTTTTTTTGGTCTACTTGTTTGCCTACCGTCAAGTTTTGTGTACGGTTTGCTCCGCTAGACTTTGATTGTCCCCAATCTAACTACAAGACGGTAGTAGATAAGGATGTCTGAAAGGTCTCAATGAAGAACGTTTATATCTTCTACTTCTTCTTGCTGTTTTTGTCTTGTACTGTTCTGGTGGCTTTGGTGATTGTTATTTTTGCTCTTTGACAGGATTCGTCTATGCCATCTAACCATCTTTTTTCCCGATCTTCCTCTCGTCTTCTTTCCTGATAGTCTATTGTCGAAGAGTCTGTATACTATGGAGTTTGGATGCATTCTTATTAAGTGGCCACATAACTTTATTCCTTGTTTCTCAATGTAATCCAAGAAAGGTTCTATTCGCAGGCTGCGCTTGTCTATCGTTCATATCAAATGGGAAAAACTAGCTGATGACCAAGGTACGTGGAAAACAACATTACGCAAGGGCGCAGAATTGACAGTCGGTATCAAAATTTATATATTTTAATTTTTTTTTTTAAATGTCGTTATTGTCTACATTATGAAGCAACTATGCAAACATACTCCTACACCAAATAAACCCATCAAAGACAATCAAGGTAGGATACTGCTGTCAGAAGAACAACAAAAACAACGATGGGCATAACATTTTAAAGAAATACTAAATAGACCGCAACCAGAGATTGTTCCCAACCTAGATGAAGAAATCACCATGCCCACACTAGAAGCTTCCTGCGAGCCATTCACACTGGAAGAGTTGAAATCTGCCATTACAAAATTGAGAAACAACAAAGCGGTTGGTGATGATAACATCTCTGGAGAAATGCTCAAAGCAGCAGATGATAACAACTTACAACATATACTCCAACTTATAAATGAAATCTGGCAAAATGAATTCCCACCACAACAGTGGAAAGATGGTATTATTTTCAAATTACCTAAAAAGGAGATTTGTCTGATTGTAATAACTGGCGTGGGATCACCCTACTGTCAGTGCCAGGAAAACTTTTTG
This sequence comes from Arion vulgaris, assembly GCA_020796225.1. Classification (NCBI taxonomy): domain Eukaryota; kingdom Metazoa; phylum Mollusca; class Gastropoda; order Stylommatophora; family Arionidae; genus Arion; species Arion vulgaris. Next base: position 50,679,244 of record CM036760.1, on the reverse strand, counting down.
TAGCATGTTACTCGAGAGACTGAAAAGTCTATAGATGAAAGGCTAAGAGAAGAACAAGCAGGGTTTAGACCAAAACGAGCATGCATAGATCACATCTTCACACTAAGAGTAATCATTGAAGAGTTCGTAGAATTTCAATCGAATTTAATCATCAACTTTGTTGATTTTCAGAAAGCGTTTGACAGTATTCACCGTCCTACGCTTTGGAAACTACTCAAAACTATGGTTTCCTACTAAATTCATCAACATCATAAAATCCTTCTACAGTGAATCGCGCTGCAGTGTAAGAACAGATTTCGGTAACTCTGACTGGTTCCCAGTGGAAACAGGAGTGAAACAAGGCTGCGTCTTATCGCCAATGCTCTTTGGAATAGCAATTGACTGGGTCATGCGAAAATGCACCAATAACGCAAATATGGGCATCAAGTGGGTTGATAAAATTTTAGAAGACCTTGATTTTGCCGACGATATAGCCCTTTTGAGTTCATCACATCAAGATATTCAAATGAAAACAAACCTTCTCCAAAATATCTCAGGACAAATTGGTCTCCAAATAAACACCACAAAAACAAAAATTGTTGACCTTACCAGCAGTCCAGAAAATATTCAACTAAAAACTACACTCTTGAAAAGTCAAAAGTTTTACATACCTAGGGAGTATGATGTCATCTACGGGGATACAGCGCCAGAAATTCCACACAGAATCGCATTGGCATCAAGTGCTTTTAACAAATTGTCAAATATATGGAAGTCCAATTCACTCAGCAAGCACTTAAAATTAAAGATCTTTAACTCTTGTGTGATCCCAGTATTAACTTATGGATGCGAGAGTTGGAAAGCAACAAAAGCTCTAGAAAGAAAATTAGATAACTTTGAGAATAAATGTCTTAGAAGAATACTGAACCTCAAATGGTCAGATTTCAGACCCAATACACAAATAAGACAAGAGACCAAGCAAGAAAATGTATCAAATTTTAGAAGAAAGCGCCGCTGGAACTACATCGGCCACACACTTAGAATGGATGAGAGAAGACTCCCTTACCAATCCCTCATATGGACACCAGAGGGGAAAAGAAAACGAGGAAGACCAAGAGAGACTCTGCGTAGAACCATCACCAGAGAAGGCTCAACGATGGGCCTAGTAAACATTAAAGACTTAAAACAAATAGCAACGAACCGCGAGACATGGAGAGCTATGACCTCTGCCCTATGCGCGCCCACAGGCCCAAGAGGAAAGACTAACTAACTGTCTGTAGTACCGCTTTTTATATCGATATACTACATTTGGGTCGAGAACCTGAGTCACATGGATAATGGTCGCATGGCTAGTGCAGTCGCCGGGAAACTGATCAGATTATGATTTTTCATTTATACCCACACAGAAAAACTCCTTGGCCTTACCGTGAATTGAACACGGGTCTCCCGCATGGGAGCCGCGATCTAATCCATTCGGTTAGATGATCCTCCTCTGTCCGTCTGTGAAGAGGAAAAACAGTCCGTAAATACATATTTTTCTATCTTGTATAAGTCAGTTATCACCTTTCACTCACATTAAGTAGATATGCACACATTAAGTAGATATACACATTAAGTAGATATACACATTAAGTAGATATACACATTAAGTAGATATACACATTAAGTAGATATACACATTAATGTATAACATGACCATGTAGATATACTAACTAATGTACAACATGACCACATAGATATACACATTAATGTACAACATGACCACGTAGATATACACATTAATGTACAACATGACCACGTAGATATACTAACTAATGTACAACATGACGATATAGATATACTAACTAATGTACAACATGACGATATAGATATACTAACGAATGTACAACATGACGATATAGATATACACACTAATGTACAACATGACCACGTAGATACACAAACTAATGTACAACATGACGACGTAGATACACAAACTAATGTACAACATGACCACGTAGATACACAAACTAATGTACAACATGACGATATAGATATACTAACTAATGTACAACATGACGATATAGATATACTAACTAATGTACAACATGACGATATAGATATACTAACTAATGTACAACATGACGATATAGATATACTAACTAATGTACAACATGACGATATAGATATACTAACTAATGTACAACATGACGATATAGATATACTAACTAATGTACAACATGACCTCGTAGATATACTAACTAATGTACAACATGACGATATAGATACACAAACTAATGTACAACATGACGATATAGATATACAAACTAATGTACAACATGACCACGTAGATACACAAACTAATGTACAACATGACCACGTAGATATACTAACTAATGTACAACATGACGATATAGATATACTAACTAATGTACAACATGACGATATAGATATACTAACTAATGTACAACATGACCACGTAGATATACTAACTAATGTACAACATGACCACGTAGATACACAAACTAATGTACAACATGACGATATAGATACACAAACTAATGTACAACATGACGATATAGATACACAAACTAATGTACAACATGACGATATAGATACACAAACTAATGTACAACATGACGATATAGATACACAAACTAATGTACAACATGACGATATAGATACACACACTAATGTACAACATGACGATATAGATACACAAACTAATGTACAACATGACGATATAGATACACAAACTAATGTACAACATGACGATATAGATACACAAACTAATGTACAACATGACGATATAGATATACAAACTAATGTACAACATGACGATATAGATACACAAACTAATGTACAACATGACGATATAGATACACAAACTAATGTACAACATGACGATATAGATATACAAACTAATGTACAACATGACCACGTAGATATAGATACTCACACTAATGTACAACATGACGATATAGATATACAAACTAATGTACAACATGACGATATAGATATACAAACTAATGTACAACATGACCACGTAGATACACAAACTAATGTACAACATGACGATATAGATATACAAACTAATGTACAACATGACCACATAGATACACAAACTAATGTACAACATGACGATATAGATATACAAACTAATGTACAACATGACGATATAGATACACAAACTAATGTACAACATGACGATATAGATATACAAACTAATGTACAACATGACGATATAGATATACAAACTAATGTACAACATGACGATATAGATACACAAACTAATGTACAACATGACCACGTAGATACACAAACTAATGTACAACATGACCACGTAGATACACAAACTAATGTACAACATGACCACGTAGATACACAAACTAATGTACAACATGACGATATAGATACACAAACTAATGTACAACATGACGATATAGATACACAAACTAATGTACAACATGACGATATAGATATACAAACTAATGTACAACATGACGATATAGATACACACACTAATGTACAACATGACCACGTAGATACTCAAACTAATGTACAACATGACCACGTAGATACACAAACTAATGTACAACATGACGATATAGATACACAAACTAATGTACAACATGACGATATAGATACACACACTAATGTACAACATGACGACATAGATACTCAAACTAATGTACAACATGACCACGTAGATACACAAACTAATGTACAACATGACGATATAGATATACAAACTAATGTACAACATGACGATATAGATACACACACTAATGTACAACATGACCACGTAGATACTCAAACTAATGTACAACATGACCACGTAGATACACAAACTAATGTACAACATGACCACGTAGATACACAAACTGAGTCACATGGATAATGGTCGCATGGCTAGTGCAGTCGCCGGGAAACTGATCAGATTATGATTTTTCATTTATACCCACACAGAAAAACTCCTTGGCCTTACCGTGAATTGAACACGGGTCTCCCGCATGGGAGCCGCGATCTAATCCATTCGGTTAGATGATCCTCCTCTGTCCGTCTGTGAAGAGGAAAAACAGTCCGTAAATACATATTTTTCTATCTTGTATAAGTCAGTTATCACCTTTCACTCACATTAAGTAGATATACACACATTAAGTAGATATACACATTAAGTAGATATACACATTAAGTAGATATACACATTAAGTAGATATACACATTAAGTAGATATACACATTAATGTATAACATGACCATGTAGATATACTAACTAATGTACAACATGACCACATAGATATACACATTAATGTACAACATGACCACGTAGATATACACATTAATGTACAACATGACCACGTAGATATACTAACTAATGTACAACATGACGATATAGATATACTAACTAATGTACAACATGACGATATAGATATACTAACGAATGTACAACATGACGATATAGATATACACACTAATGTACAACATGACCACGTAGATACACAAACTAATGTACAACATGACGACGTAGATACACAAACTAATGTACAACATGACCACGTAGATACACAAACTAATGTACAACATGACGATATAGATATACTAACTAATGTACAACATGACGATATAGATATACTAACTAATGTACAACATGACGATATAGATATACTAACTAATGTACAACATGACGATATAGATATACTAACTAATGTACAACATGACGATATAGATATACTAACTAATGTACAACATGACGATATAGATATACTAACTAATGTACAACATGACCTCGTAGATATACTAACTAATGTACAACATGACGATATAGATACACAAACTAATGTACAACATGACGATATAGATATACAAACTAATGTACAACATGACCACGTAGATACACAAACTAATGTACAACATGACCACGTAGATATACTAACTAATGTACAACATGACGATATAGATATACTAACTAATGTACAACATGACGATATAGATATACTAACTAATGTACAACATGACCACGTAGATATACTAACTAATGTACAACATGACCACGTAGATACACAAACTAATGTACAACATGACGATATAGATACACAAACTAATGTACAACATGACGATATAGATACACAAACTAATGTACAACATGACGATATAGATACACAAACTAATGTACAACATGACGATATAGATACACAAACTAATGTACAACATGACGATATAGATACACACACTAATGTACAACATGACGATATAGATACACAAACTAATGTACAACATGACGATATAGATACACAAACTAATGTACAACATGACGATATAGATACACAAACTAATGTACAACATGACGATATAGATATACAAACTAATGTACAACATGACGATATAGATACACAAACTAATGTACAACATGACGATATAGATACACAAACTAATGTACAACATGACGATATAGATATACAAACTAATGTACAACATGACCACGTAGATATAGATACTCACACTAATGTACAACATGACGATATAGATATACAAACTAATGTACAACATGACGATATAGATATACAAACTAATGTACAACATGACCACGTAGATACACAAACTAATGTACAACATGACGATATAGATATACAAACTAATGTACAACATGACCACATAGATACACAAACTAATGTACAACATGACGATATAGATATACAAACTAATGTACAACATGACGATATAGATACACAAACTAATGTACAACATGACGATATAGATATACAAACTAATGTACAACATGACGATATAGATATACAAACTAATGTACAACATGACGATATAGATACACAAACTAATGTACAACATGACCACGTAGATACACAAACTAATGTACAACATGACCACGTAGATACACAAACTAATGTACAACATGACCACGTAGATACACAAACTAATGTACAACATGACGATATAGATACACAAACTAATGTACAACATGACGATATAGATACACAAACTAATGTACAACATGACGATATAGATATACAAACTAATGTACAACATGACGATATAGATACACACACTAATGTACAACATGACCACGTCGATACTCAAACTAATGTACAACATGACCACGTAGATACACAAACTAATGTACAACATGACGATATAGATACACAAACTAATGTACAACATGACGATATAGATACACACACTAATGTACAACATGACGACATAGATACTCAAACTAATGTACAACATGACCACGTAGATACACAAACTAATGTACAACATGACGATATAGATATACAAACTAATGTACAACATGACGATATAGATACACACACTAATGTACAACATGACCACGTAGATACTCAAACTAATGTACAACATGACCACGTAGATACACAAACTAATGTACAACATGACCACGTAGATACACAACTAGTCCATGATAATGTCATGCTATGCACAAATGACCACGTAGATACACAAACTAATGTACAACAATGGATCACATCGTAGATACACAAACTAATGTACAACATGACCACGTAGAATACACAAACTAATGTACAACCAAGTAGATACACGTAGATACACAAGAAAACTAATGTACAACATGACCACGTAGATACACAAACTAATGTACAACATGACCACGTAGATACACAACTAATGTACAACATGACCACGTAGATACACAAACTAATGTACAACATGACCACGTAGATAACAAACTAATGTACAACATGACGATATAGATACACAACTAATGTACAACATGACCGTAAGAATACAACAATGACAACATGACATATAGATATCAACAATGTACAACATGACCACGTAGATACACAAACTAATGTACAACATGACACGTAGATACACAAACTAATGTACAACATGACCACGTAGATACTCAAACTAATGTACAACATGACGATATAGATAACAACTAATGTACAACATGACGATATGAATACTAAACTAATGTACAACATAACGATATAGATATACACTAATGTACAACATGACGATAGATAACACTAATGTACAACATGACGATATGATAACACACTAATGTACAACATGCCACGTAGATACTACAAACTAATGTACAACATGACCCGTAGATACTCAACTAATGTACAACATGACGATAGATACACAACTAATGTACAACATGACGATAGATACTACAAACTAATGTACAACATGACCACGTAGATACACAAACTAATGTACAACATGACACGTAGATAACTAATAATGACAACATGACGAATAGATATACAACAATGTACAACATGACATAGATATCAACTAATGTACAACATGACGACGTAGATACACAAACTAATGTACAACATGACCACGTAGATACACAAACTAATGTACAACATGACGATATAGATACACAAACTAATGTACAACATGACGACATAGATACACAAACTAATGTACAACATGACGATATAGATACACAAACTAATGTACAACATGACGACATAGATACACAAACTAATGTACAACATGACCACGTAGATACACAAACTAATGTACAACATGACGACATAGATACACAAACTAATGTACAACATGACGATATAGATACTAAACTAATGTACAACATGACCCGTATAGATACACAAACTAATGTACAACATGACACTAGATACTACAAACTAATGTACAACATGACGACATAGATACACAAACTAATGTACAACATGACGACTAGATACACAAACTAATGTACAACATGACGATATAGATACACAAACTAATGTACAACATGACCACGTAGATACTACACTAATGTACAACATGACATAGATACAAACTAATGTACAACATGACGTAGATACCAAACTAATGTACAACATGACCACGTAGATACACAAACTAATGTACAACATGACGACTAGAATACAAACAATGTACAACATGACCACGTAGATACACAAACTAATGTACACATGACTATAGATACAACAATGTCAGACGATATAGATACACAAACTAATGTACAACATGACGATACGTAGATACTACAAACTAATGTACAACATGACGACATAGATACACAAACTAATGTACAACATGACGAAATAGATACACAAACTAATGTACAACATGACCACGTAGATATACAAACTAATGTACAACATGACCACGTAGATATATAAACTAATGTACAACATGACCACGTAGATACACAAACTAATGTACAACATGACCACGTAGATATACAAACTAATGTACAACATGACCACGTAGATATACAAACTAATGTACAACATGACCACGTAGATACACAAACTAATGTACAACACGACGACGTAGATACACAAACGAATGTACAACATGACCACGTAGATACACAAACTAATGTACAACACGACGACGTAGATACACACACGAATGTACAACATGACCACGTAGATACACAAACTAATGTACAACATGACCACGTAGATATACAAACTAATGTACAACATGACCACGTAGATACACAAACTAATGTACAACACGACGACGTAGATACACACACGAATGTACAACATGACCACGTAGATACACAAACTAATGTACAACATGACCACGTAGTTACACAAACTAATGTACAACATGACCACGTAGATACACAAACTAATGTACAACATGACCACGTAGATACACAAACTAATGTACAACACGACGACGTAGATACACACACGAATGTACAACATGACCACGTAGATACACAAACTAATGTACAACATGACCACGTAGTTACACAAACTAATGTACAACATGACCACGTAGATACACAAACTAATGTACAACATGACCACGTAGATACACAAACTAATGTACAACATGACCACGTAGATACACACACGAATGTACAACATGACCACGTAGATACACAAACTAATGTACAACATGACCACGTAGATACACAAACTAATGTACAACATGACCACGTAGATACACAAACTAATGTACAACATGACCACGTAGATACACAAACTAATGTACAACATGACCACGTAGATATACAAACTAATGTACAACATGACCACGTAGATATACAAACTAATGTACAACATGACCACGTAGATACACAAACTAATGTACAACATGACCACGTAGATATACAAACTAATGTACAACATGACCACGTAGATATACAAACTAATGTACAACATGACCACGTAGATACACAAACTAATGTACAACACGACGACGTAGATACACACACGAATGTACAACATGACCACGTAGATACACAAACTAATGTACAACACGACGACGTAGATACACACACGAATGTACAACATGACCACGTAGATACACAAACTAATGTACAACATGACCACGTAGATATACAAACTAATGTACAACATGACCACGTAGATACACAAACTAATGTACAACACGACGACGTAGATACACACACGAATGTACAACATGACCACGTAGATACCAAAACTAATGTACAACATGCACCACGTAGTTACACAAACAATGTACAACATGACCACGTGATACACAACCAATGTACAACATGACCACGTAGATACACAAACTAATGTACAACATGACCACGTAGATACACAAACTAATGTACAACACGACGACGTAGATACACACACGAATGTACAACATGACCACGTAGATACACAAACTAATGTACAACATGACCACGTAGATATACAAACTAATGTACAACATGACCACGTAGATACACAAACTAATGTACAACACGACGACGTAGATACACACACGAATGTACAACATGACCACGTAGATACACAAACTAATGTACAACATGACCACGTAGTTACACAAACTAATGTACAACATGACCACGTAGATACACAAACTAATGTACAACATGACCACGTAGATCACAAACAATGTACAACATGACCACGTAGATACACAAACTAATGTACAACACGACGACGTAGATACACACACGAATGTACAACATGACCACGTAGATACACAAACTAATGTTACAACATGACCACGTAGATATACAAACTAATGTACAACATGACCACGTAGATATATAAACTAATGTACAACATGACGACATAGATACACAAACTAATGTACAACATGACCACGTAGATACACAAACTAATGTACAACATGACCACGTAGATACACAAACTAATGTACAACATGACCACGTAGATACACAAACTAATGTACAACATGACCACGTAGATATACAAACTAATGTACAACATGACCACGTAGATATACAAACTAATGTACAACATGACCACGTAGATACACAAACTAATGTACAACATGACCACGTAGATACACAAACTAATGTACAACATGACCACGTAGATACACAAACTAATGTACAACATGACCACGTAGATACACAAACTAATGTACAACATGACCACGTAGATACTCAAACTAATGTACAACATGACCACGTAGATACTCAAACTAATGTACAACATGACCACGTAGATACACAAACTAATGTACAACATGACCACGTAGTTACACAAACTAATGTACAACATGACCACGTAGATACACAAACTAATGTACAACATGACCACGTAGATACTCAAACTAATGTACAACATGACCACGTAGATACACAAACTAATGTACAACATGACCACGTAGTTACACAAACTAATGTACAACATGACCACGTAGATACACAAACTAATGTACAACATGACGACGTAGATACACAAACTAATGTACAACATGACCACGTAGATACACAAACTAATGTACAACATGACCACGTAGATACACAAACTAATGTACAACATGACCACGTAGATACACAAACTAATGTACAACATGGTCACGTAGATACACAAACTAATGTACAACATGACCACGTAGATACACAACTAATGTACAACATGACCACGTAGATACACAAACTAATGTACAACATGGCCACGTAGATACACAAACTAATGTACAACATGACCACGTAGATACTCACACTAATGTACAACATGACCACGTAGATACTCAAACTAATGTACAACATGACCACGTAGATACACAAACTAATGTACAACATGACCACGTAGTTACACAAACTAATGTACAACATGACCACGTAGATACACAAACTAATGTACAACATGACCACGTAGATACACAAACTAATGTACAACATGACGACGTAGTTACACAAACTAATGTACAACATGACGACGTAGATACACAAACTAATGTACAACATGACGACGTAGATACACAAACTAATTTACAACATGACGACATAGATACTCAAACGAATGTACAACATGACGACATAGATACTCAAACGAATGTACAACATGACGACGTAGATACACAAACTAATGTACAACATGACGACGTAGATACACAAACTAATGTACAACACGACGACATAGATACTCAAACGAATGTACAACATGACGACATAGATACTCAAACGAATGTACAACATGACGACATAGATACTCAAACGAATGTACAACATGACGACATAGATACTCAAACGAATGTACAACATGACGACATAGATACTCAAACGAATGTACAACATGACGACGTAGGTAAACAAGAGAAATATCCGTTTTATTTACTGAATAGATTCCATGACATGTAGTAGGTCCAATGGTAACATTCAGATCAAACAGTCAAAATATAAGTCATTCTAGTAATATCTTCTAGTTTCAATATTCTTTATCTAAATCATAGGTTCCCGAAGTGGGGTGCCACCCCCAGTGGGCGATGAAGCCTTCAGGGGAGGGGCGAGGAGCAATAGTGGGTTGAGAAGCATTTAGGGACGTTCAAGCAAGCTAGGATCGGTGGCTCCTTATAGAAGAAATTAATAATATATATATATTAAAAAATAAATAATTTCCGTGATTTTGCGATTGAATAACTGTGTTCAAGATGAAGCACATATTAGCCACTACTTTTTTCAATACTGTAACGTTATAAGCAGTAATGTATCATTTGTTGCTATTTACTTCGAAAATATCAAAATGCTTGAACGCGGGAAACTGTTATAATGGGGATGAAGGGGGGTTTACAAAATCTATGTCTTGTAAAGTGGGCGGTGGCCCAAAAAAGTTTGGGAATCTATGATCTAACCATCTCTATCAGTTTATAAATAGAAACAGCAATGCATGTATCTATTTCTGGTAGTGTAAATTATAACGTTCTCCTCTGTATGAAGTTTGGTTCTAATTCATTAAAGTTCTCTGTGTTGATACTATTCTTAAATTGGAATTATTAAAATTCGAAAATTTGAATTATTAAAAACGAGCTGCTCGAAAAGACAGAACACACAACACCCACATGCCTAACCTTATCATGATGCCCCACCTGTGGTAGGGAATTGTGTTCTATGAATGGACTCTACAGTCACCTCCGCACGCACCAGAAAGGTGCAGCAGTACTTGTATGAGGCTATTTTCATCATTGCTTGCAATAGAGGCTATTAATAATAGTATTATTATTATTATTCAATTCTCTTCGTTTGTCAGAAAGTCAATTTCCTGTGAAAGCGCACAATTGTTAATGTAGGTGTTAATCTGTTCATTAACAACCTTGTTTCTTAACATTGAAAGTCGCAGTAGCGTGGTTGTTAGTTAACTTGCTTCTTAGACACATTGCCGAGTTTAATTCCAAAGTGAGCATAGAATATTTTTTATACCGTAACGGCTCTTAGGACGACCTAGCCTTAATTGGGTACCAAATAAAGCACTGGAAATAAAGGTGGCAGGCGTGATTTTGCCCACATCACCCATCGTGTGCCGACAGTCAATAAAAATACGTTGCTAAACCAGTATTATCCAATATATCTGGAAGTATGAAAAAATGATGTCCTTGCTCTTCTCAAAATTGCAACATCACGTCAATTGTCATAAATTCTAGAATATTGTCTTTAGATTTATTACTTATTTCACAAAGATTATATCCAGTCTCCTTCAATTTTTTTAATAAACTGTCGTTATTGGCTGTAATACCGAATTTTAGGGCGGTGTAGGACAGAGCGGACGTGAGTCTGTAGAATGTAATTGCCGCATGGCTAGTGTAGTCGCCACGAAACTGTTCAAGCTATGATTTTTTTCTTTATGCCAGCGACAGAAAAAAACTCATTGGGTTTACCACATTTGCAATGATTGAACCTGCACTCTAATCGATTCGACCAGACGCTGTACTCAAATGATCATTGATCACTGGGATTTATCAACCACCATCAGCTTACTTAATGTTAACTTGTATACTTAACCTGTCCACAACACATATTTCTGGTCAAATTTCAATCATTTCTTCACAGGATACTTCTAAAATAAATTATCTCAAACTAAAAAAGTTCTGTAGTTTAACTCAATACTTTATGGTAGAATCAAAGTAGTTTTTTTCCTAAATGGTTGGCTCTGGTCTGTTGCTCTATCTGCACTGCTACACCTGTTTCTGTTGCTCTATCTGCACTGCTACACCTGTTTCTGTTGCTCTATCTGCACTGCTACACCTGTTTCTGTTGCTCTATCTGCACTGCTACACCTGTTTCTGTTGCTCTATCTGCACTGCTACACCTGTTTCTGTTGCTCTATCTGCACTGCTACACCTGTTTCTGTTGCTCTATCTGCACTGCTACACCTGTTTCTGTTGCTCTATCTGCACTGCTACACCTGTTTCTGTTGCTCTATCTGCACTGCTACACCTGTTTCTGTTGCTCTATCTGCACTGCTACACCTGTTTCTGTTGCTCTATCTGCACTGCTACACCTGTTTCTGTTGCTCTATCTGCACTGCTACACCTGTTTCTGTTGCTCTATCTGCACTTTCTGTCTCTACACCTGTTTCTGTTGCTCTATCTGCACTGCTACACCTGTTTCTGTTGCTCTATCTGCACTGCTACACCTGTTTCTGTTGCTCTATCTGCACTGCTACACCTGTTTCTGTTGCTCTATCTGCACTGCTACACCTGTTTCTGTTGCTCTATCTGCACTGCTACACCTGTTTCTGTTGCTCTATCTGCACTGCTACACCTGTTTCTGTTGCTCTATCTGCACTGCTACACCTGTTTCTGTTGCTCTATCTGCACTGCTACACCTGTTTCTGTTGCTCTATCTGCACTGCTACACCTGTTTCTGTTGCTCTATCTGCACTGCTACACCTGTTTCTGTTGCTCTATCTGCACTGCTACACCTGTTTCTGTTGCTCTATCTGCACTGCTACACCTGTTTCTGTTGCTCTATCTGCACTGCTACACCTGTTTCTGTTGCTCTATCTGCACTGCTACACCTGTTTCTGTTGCTCTATCTGCACTGCTACACCTGTTTCTGTTGCTCTATCTGCACTGCTACACCTGTTTCTGTTGCTCTATCTGCACTGCTACACCTGTTTCTGTTGCTCTATCTGCACTGCTACACCTGTTTCTGTTGCTCTATCTGCACTGCTACACCTGTTTCTGTTGCTCTATCTGCACTGCTACACCTGTTTCTGTTGCTCTATCTGCACTGCTACACCTGTTTCTGTTGCTCTATCTGCACTGCTACACCTGTTTCTGTTGCTCTATCTGCATTCTCACACCTGTTTCTGTTACTCAATACTCATGTAACACTTTTCTGTTGCTCTATCTGTGTCACTGACTGCTACACCTGTTTCTAATTTGTGCCAATTGATGCATTCTTACCGCAGAATTCTAGTATTTAGTATTTCGTGTATGTTTTCTTGAAGAAGATCTATGGTCGAAACGTCGAGTAATGTTATTTTTCATATTTATCCTCTAATTTTATTTTACTTAGCTTATGTAATACTGTAATTCTTCTTCTTCTTCTCTTCCATCATTTACTTCTTATAGAACCTTTGGGGGGCGTGATCAATGGACGTGATCTTGTGTGTGCTTGTTCAAATGCACTTTGTAAACTGGTATTCACTTTCTTAAGGCTATTCTTGACGCCATCACTCCATCTTGTGCGTGGTCTTCCTCTGTAACTTACATGTCTTTATCTATACTACCTATTTACCCAGTATTATCGCAGTCTCCACGCCCCACCCCTCCCGGTTTTCTCAAATCTAATCTGATCCGATCAAATCAACTCTCATCTGTAAATTTCCGTACATTTCCCTGTCTAATAGACATCAGTTGGAGCCGACTCCCTGAACTATTTTGAATCTGGGTATCCCCAACATGATAGCAGTGTAAGCATTGCCATTTAAGTTATGTTCACAGAAGGCACAATGGTTCATACAAGCAAAAGCCAAAGAAAACATGAACAATGTGGTCCTGAAACTGAGCAAACAATGTATAGATCATGCAGTAACAAAAAACAGTTTTGTGAACAAGGCAATTCATATTATCATTATAAGCAATGATTACAATGTACAACCATGAGATGACAGTGCGCCAAGTAATTGCATAAAATGCAGTTTCATATTACCAAAAATAATTATCTCTTTTCTCTCTCTCTCTCTCTCTCTCTCTCTCTCTCTCTCTCTCTCGTTAGTCTGTGACGCCTCTATCACTTAGAGCAGCACGTAATTCCTTTCCATTTTTGGCCCCTTCCTCTGTATTGTGTTCCAGCCAAAGATTCATTTCTTTCAGTTATTGTTCACCTGTTCTCCTACATGCCGTTTTATGTCTTAATTGCTGTTTTTGTGATAGTCTCCATGCATATCACATGTCCGATCCATCTCCAGCCTCTCTTTTAGATGGAGGTGCTCCTATTCTCTTGTTGACACTGTGCAAGTATTTCTTGGTTATGTTATTGGCCAGAACACACGTAAGATCTTTCTCAGACAAGTTGTACGATAGGTGGAGAGTTTGGAGATATCTTGTTCTGTCATTCTCCAGCATTCTGATCTGTATAGTAAAGTTGATAGCACACAGCTGCGGTGTATATCAATCTTGGCTCTGATACTATATTGTACTAAATAGAAATATAATACTAAGTTAATATTAACTATTCTCTACTGTTATATATTTTATCAATATCTTAAAATACTGAAATTTAGGTTTACTAGCGTCAACTAAGTTGGACGAATTAGCGTAATGTATAAGCACTTGCCTATCGACTCAGCCACAAGAGGTGTTATGGGTTATATACTTCACTCGATGTTCCAAACGCTCTGAAAGGAAGTGATCCCCCTACCCCCTGCTCATTGGGATCTAAGAATATAAAGTGACAGGCACGTCATTCTTAACGTTTGAAAAAGGTACGGGACATTCATTTATTTTAGTGTCACCTAAATGCGGGAAAATTGTCAAATTGTTTGCCTTGTGTTATGAATGTTGTGAGTTTGAATCCGGGTAGCATCATTGCGTTAACGGGTGAATTTTCTGCGGTAAACTTTAGGCATGTTTCCGGAGCTACTGAGTTTGTATTTTGTACAATATTCTCGGCAGGTGGCGTGAAATATCTGCGGACAGAAACATAGCCATATGGGGAAATCCAATGAAGTAATGCCTTGGCCATTTTTAGACCTAAAATAAAATCTACATTAAAGCGAGTAACAAGTAGAATTCTCTCACAACTTTCAAAATATCACAGTCAAGTCACAGACCTAAATAGTCAATATATCAAGTTCAAACATTTTTTATTCATTATCATCAAATAGCTTGTCCTGAGCAGAAGCTTGCCACCCCAACAGTCCTTCGGAATTTATATCTCTCATAGGTCAGATGTCCCGCATCTACAGCCGTTATGCACAACACGGCCATCAGTTACATCCTGAATCCATCTTCTCCGAGGTCTTCCTCTATTCTCTTGCCGGTATGCATCCTTTCATGATGGTCTTCTCTAGTCCTTCGTGTCTTTTTATATGTCCAACATGCCTCAATGTTCTATTTGTTATTTTGTAGCATTAGCCAGTTTTACTCGTACCGTCAATTACAAAAACATAAACTCTCTGTCACATTCAATTGGTGTCTACATCGTCTTCAAAGAAGGATCCGCTTTAGCCAAAAATGTTTGGTATGCGACTGTATTACAGAAAACTATGATTGTTTAATTTTCGAATCTGAATTACAAGTACCTCTTAAGTAGAAGTAAGGCTCGCTTAAATGGCGATGGACACTAGTGATAAGATTTCATGCAAAAATCAGTCAGAAGCGCCTTATTATGCACAATGACCACTTCAACGGAAACAGAGGGAGACGACGGCTATGCAAGAGCTGGACTGATGGAATGGCAGGTTCCCTGAACGAAGTGCATAAGAAATTCCTCTCCGTACTCTATACTACACCTCGACACAGCAAGGATCAGAGAAACAAGAAAGTTTTCCAAATTTAATACAAGAATATGTGTACAATTTAATACAAGAATATGTGTACAATTTAATACAAGAATATGTGTACAATTTAAAGTGAAAAACAGAAACAAATCAGAAAACAAACAATATCACATTTACATAATTGAAGACAAACTCTCTTTCATGACAATTTATGAAATAATTTAACACCTCTATTATAAGAGTTTCTCAACTGTTATGTTCCTGAGGCAGACATCAAATTATGTTGCACAAATCAATGGAGTCCTGATAATATTTTATTGTGCCTATAAATATAAATATATATATATAATTCCTTCATACGTTGCTCTCACGATTCTCAAGATTTTGTGGTCTTGTAGGAGTTTGATTTTGCATGATTTCATCAATGAAGAACTCTGTTGCTCTCTCTGATTCTCTAGACAAGACATCTTCTTCTGAGTTGTGCCCAGAGTCTCTGTCTTCAGACCTGGTTAGATATATTGTAAGTTGTTATATTATGCTCTTAAGTTTGCAACACGAGAACGACCAGCATAAGGCAGATAGAAGGAAGAGATAGACAAAATAGATATGAGGCAGATAGAAGGAAGAGATAAACAAAACAGATATGAGGCAGATGAAGGAAGAGATAAACAAAACAGAATGAGGCAGATAGAAGAAAGATAGACAAAATAGAATGAGGCGATAGAAGAAGAGATAACAAAATAGAATGAGGCAGATAGAAGGAAGATAAATAAAACAGACATGAGGCTGTTAGAAGAAAGATAAATAAAACAGACATGAGGCTGTTAGAAGAAAGATAAATAAAACAGACATGAGGCTGTTAGAAGAAAGATAAATAAAACAGACATGAGGCTGTTAGAAGAAAGATAAATAAAACAGACATGAGGCTGTTAGAAGAAAGATAAATAAAACAGACATGAGGCTGTTAGAAGAAGATAAATAAAACAGACATGAGCTGTGAAGAAGATAAATAAAACAGACTTGAGGCTGTTAGAAGAAAGATAAATAAAACAGACATGAGACAGAAGGAAGAGATAGACAAAACAGATAGAGGCAATAGAAGGAAAAGATAAACAAAACAGATAAGAGGCAGATAGAAGGAAGAGATAAACAAAACAGATATGAGGCAGATAGAAGGAAGAGATAAACAAAACAGATAAGAGGCAGATAGAAGGAAGAGATAAACAAAACAGATAGAGGCAGATAGAAGGAAGAGATAAACAAAACAGATAGAGGCAGATAGAAGAAAGGATAAATAAACAAGATAAGAGGCAGATAGAAGGAAGAGATAAACAAAACAGATAAGAGGCAGATAGAAGGAAGAGATAAACAAAACAGATGTGAGGCAGATAGAAGGAAGAGATAGACAAAACAGATGTGAGGCAGATAGAAGGAAGAATAAACAAAACAGATTGAGGCAGATAGAAGGAAGGAATAAACAAAACAGATAAGAGGCAGATAGAAGGAAGAGATAAACAAAACAGATAAGAGGCAGATAGAAGGAAGAGATAAACAAAACAGATAAGAGGCAGATAGAAGAAAGAGATAAATAAAACAGATAAGAGGCAGATAGAAGGAAGAGATAAACAAAACAGATGTGAGGCAGATAGAAGGAAGAGATAAACAAAACAGATAAGAGACAGATAGAAGGAAGAGATAGACAAAACAGATGTGAGGCAGATAGAAGGAAGAGATAAACAAAACAGATAAGAGGCAGATAGAAGGAAGAGATAAACAAAACAGATATGAGGCAGATAGAAGGAAGAGATAAACAAAACAGATGTGAGGCAGATAGAAGAAAGAGAGAAAAAAAAAACAGATAAGAGGCAGATAGAAGGAAGAGATAAACAAAACAGATAAGAGACAGATAGAAGGAAGAGATAAACAAAATAGATACAAGGTAGATAGAAGGGAGCAATAGACAAAACGTAATCTTCGAGAGAACATACTTATTGCCGGAATCTAATTCTTTTTTTTTTGGTCTGCTTTTTCTCGCTATGCGTCGCAGGTTTAACTGATGATCGGTTTCTGAGTTAGTGCACGCTCGGTCGCTTGATTTACTTTTGTATTGTGGAGTTTTGAGATGTCTGTAACTCCATCAATCCATATTTTTCTTGGTCTGTCCTTTCTTTTTGATGATTCCATTTTTCAAGTTGTACGCTCTTGCAACTGGTGTGTTTGGGTTCATTCTCACAAAGTGGCCAAACCATTTGAGTCTCTTCTTCTTTCTCGAATCCTGTATGCCTCACAGCGTTGAGTCTCTGTTTTTCAATAAATCTAATAGCAGGTGCTGTTCCGACTGTTCTAATTTTCTCATTTCTTATATGGTCTCTTCTTGTTTTATTTACCGCTTTCCTCAAGCATCTCATTTTACAGGTGGTAATTTTCCTTTCTTGTTCTTTTGTCAGTTTCCATGTTTGGCACTGGTATCACAGTGTTGGTATAAAGATTGCATTTATAATCTGTCTTTTAGCCTCTGCTGGAACTTCTGGATTTGTCAAGATTGGAGTAAGTTGGTATGTAACGGTGTTGGCTTACTGGTATATAATTAACATATACTGTACTGTGTACTGTAAAACAAATTTTGGATTCTACAGGTACAGGTTATAATAATTTAAATATCATGTAACTCTTACTTTAAGTAAAGAACACGCTTGATACAACTTACCTTTGTGACAACTGACTACCAAGGAACTTCACTGTTGAAGGCGTAGTCCTGTGCATTTGAGCTGCAAATCGTTTAGCGTGTTTATAATTGAGTATTCCGACCCTTCTTAAGATAGCAATCACTGGGATCCACATGACTGAAGCTAGCACGAGAATCCCACATAGGAAGCTGGCATACCATGGATAAGGTGCGCTGCTCATGAACGTCTGTGAGATTTTGTTACAAAACATGTCAACATTGATGGCAATGATTTGAGAACTATACAGTATCATAAAGAACCCGTTATAAAGGAGTTATGGTAAGGAACGAGCTGATAGATTGGCTGGCTTGGCTACAATATAAGAGGGAGCTGCCAAGGACCCAAATGAAATTATTAACGCATTGAGGGAGTCTTTCCGGACAGGGAAGTTTCAGGTCTGTGAATCCCACTCGATGACAAGATTGAAAGATATGGGTATCAATATTGGTGCAGCCCGAAAAGAACGACATACCAAATATGCAAAGAGATTGATTAATCAACATCGTACAGGCGTGTTGGGCAGCTGGACGCTGTTGGATTTGTTGATTTGGAGATCGGAGCGTCTATGGACATGACCGGAGTGCTATGATGATGGTCCTCATTTAACTGATAACCCGTTTTCTTATCATGTAGAACAGTGCTGTTCAGTGTTTTTATATATTAGAGCTCATCTGACTGAAGGTTGTGGGGTGCAGGCACCATGTGATAATTTTAATACTGCTACTAATAATAATAACAATCTTATTCTTGTCTTCTTCTTCTGTCGTCACACTGCTACGGGTTGTTTCCTGGTCGTCACTGTCCGTTGCCCAGTGTCGTCACACTGCTACCGGGTTGTTGCCCTGTGTCGTCACTGCTGCCGGTACTGCGTCCTGCTACCGGGTTGTTGCCCTGTGTCGTCACACTGCTGCCGGGTTGTTACCCGTGTCGTCACACTGCTGCCGGGTTGTTGCCCAGTGTCGTCACACTGCTGCCGGTTGTTGCCCAGTGTCGTGGTTTTCTGATTTTGTCTTGCGCTGTTCTGGTGGCTTGGGTAATTGTTATTTTTGTTCCTTGGCAGAATTCTACTATGCCATCTAACCATCTTTTTCGTGGTCTTCCTCTCGCCTTCTTTCTTGATGTTCTGTTGTAGAAGGCACTGTACACTGTGAAGTTTGGATGCATTCTTATTAAGTGGCCAAACCACTTCATTCTTTGTTTCTCAATATAATTCAAACAAGGTTCTGTGCTAACTTTCCTTCTTATTCTGATGACTCTGTCTTTTCTGGTGTTGTTGGTAACTTTCCGCAAGCATCGCATTTCACGTGTAGTTATTTCTTTTTGCGACTGAACTTTGCTCATTGTCCATGTTTGGCTCTGGTAACACAAAGTAGGTATGAAAATGCTGTTGATCATCTGTTGTTTAGTTGTCAGTGAAATTTTTGTGTGTCTTAACAATGGGGCTAGCTGGTAGGTTACAGCATTAATGATAACAGTATTAGCATTAATATAGTTGAGGAGATCTCCATGCTTCGTCATTACTGTCGATGCCGTTACTGTCGTTACTGCCGTTACTGTCGTTACTGCCTGTATTACCACTTTTTGGGGCGGTGTAGGACAGGAGGGACATGAGACTGAAATTTAATGGCCGCATGGCTAGTGCTTTCGCCGCGGAACTGCTCAGATTATGATGTTTCTTTTATGTTCCGACAGAAAAAAATATTAGGCCTTACCTTGGATTGAACATGGGTTTCCCCCTCATGGTAGCCGCGCACTAATCCATTAGGCCAGACGCTTCATGTAAACATTGATGACAAAGATTTGAGAATCACATTTGTATGTCGAGAAAACTTAAGGAACCAGTTTTCTAACGATGCAGATACATATTACGATGTATATTGTAGTTTATACGTTCAATCGTACTGGGTCCATTCGTTATGGCATTTCCGGGTATGGCACAATTTATAACATAAAAATAAATAAAATTACTGTGATATATAAAAGTGATAGAAAGGCCATGATGACAGATGGTGTGCTATAAATCTGAATCTTATACTTACCGTAGCCGAGCTGTAAGCCTTGTAGGCTATAGGCTTAGAGAACGTATTGATCAATGTTCCCAGAAGCAGGGAGATAATCAGGACAGGGGCGATAAATTTCCAACAAATTTTCCAGAAAATGTTAGGCTGATGGCCAATCATATATCTAATTTCTTCCCCAAACCTGTCACGGAGCAAATAATAAGTTATCTAATCTTGAAATTAGTTACTAAAATAGTTATTTTTTCTTCTTCATCATCATCTTTCAGCTCTCATCGGAGCACAGGTCTTCAACAAACTTTTTCCAGCCCTTCCTCTCTTTTGCCATCTCTTCCAATTCTTTCCAGATCTTACCTATCTTTTTAGAATCAATAAAGCCACAGGATTGACTTCATTGCACTGGCGTTTATCCCATATGGCTGGGTCTCTCTCTCTCTCTCTCTCTCTCTCCCTCTCTGCAGAAATGACACGCCACCTGCCGAGATTATTGCAGAAAGCACAAACTCCGTAGCTCCGGCAACAATCCTATGTGCCTCTGGAACAGTATCCAGCTTTCTTCTCC
This sequence comes from Arion vulgaris, assembly GCA_020796225.1. Classification (NCBI taxonomy): domain Eukaryota; kingdom Metazoa; phylum Mollusca; class Gastropoda; order Stylommatophora; family Arionidae; genus Arion; species Arion vulgaris. Next base: position 50,656,786 of record CM036760.1, on the reverse strand, counting down.
ATGTATTTCTAGGCTTTCCCATACCCTCTTTCACTGCGGGTTCCGAAATAATACCTGTCTTGCATTGTTTTCGGTCGGTCTTCTCGATGTGTGTCCTTCGGACAAAATAGTTATACTTGCACAAAAATAACATCATGTACTACTGGATTAGTGTACAGACTTTGATTGTTTTCAGTTGCTAGTTATTTGTACTTTACAAAGCTGTCAACGTTGCAAGGAGAGATAGAGTGAGAAACGAGAATATCAGAAGCATCGTTGGTACTATACCATGCATACAGTACATCGAGAAGCAAATAATCAAGTGGTTCGGCCATCTAATGAGAATGGAACCATATTTACTACCATCACGTGCCTACAATAATCGACACTCAGGGCGCAGAGCACGAGGCAGGCCAAGAACACGATGGATAGATAACATCTCAGAGTCCCTGTGAAAGCATGGATTGACATCGTTAAGCGCAACACGCTTGGCACAAGATAGAAACTAACTCTCCCCACGTCGCTTCACGGCAAATGTGGTTCAGATAAGATAAGATAAGATAAGTTATTTGTACAATAGAAATGGTTGATCTTCTTTTGACATCACACTTCTACATGGTTATAGCTCAGTGTTATGGACAAACTGCTCATGATATTAAATAATGTTGTGTATAAGGATAAGTCTGTTTATCGGGAAGAGAGATCAGGATAGCGTTTTTTAGCTTGCGTGTAAGATAGGATTGTTATCAAGTGGAATGAACAGCTACTGAGTATGACAAGTGGAATGAACAGCTACTGAGTATGACAAGTGGAATGAACAGCTACTGAGTATGACAAGTGGAATGAACAGCTACTGAGTATGACAAGTGGAATGAACAGCTACTGAGTATGACAAGTGGAATGAACAGCTACTGAGTATGACAAGTGGAATGAACAGCTACTGAGTATGACGATGGTGGTCTCTGTGGTGTAGAGGTTAGGTACTCGTCTCTCGTGTCAAAGGTACCAGGTCGCTACCTCGTAGAACCATCTGAATATTTTCCAGAGATCTCTGATCTCAGTGTAGGTGAGATAAAGTTCCTAGTCCTATCGGAGACGGACGATAAAATGTAGGTCTCATGTTCAATTTGAGCACGTAAAAGAACCGTTCAAAATCTAGAAGAACAGGCTGGACAGCCACTGCCCGGGCAAATTTCATTTGAAAAGATTTAAAATAAAATTCATACATCAATATCTTTACCATCTTCAAAATTACATTTGGACCATCGCCGGTGCTATGGAGTTCGTGCATTGCAACTGAGATCTTCATGTGTAAGAAAGAGATCGGAGCACACATGGTTACTCAACAAAGTGCAATGATGATGGTCCTATCAATCAAACGGAAAGATGTAGGTGTATATACGTGAGTTCTTTCAGCTCTGAAGCCCACCACTGCTTTCTTCAAACATATTCAAGTTGACGTCTGAGAGTAATCATAGAAGAAAAATAATCTTTCTTTATACGAGCCTAGCTATGTTGTTAGTGAACTCGCTTCTCAATGCTGGTGGTCTGGGTTCAACTCCGCAGTGTGCGTGGAATTTTCCTGACCACGACGGCTCTCAGGTCGACCCAGCCTCAACTGGGTACCAGACATGCACTGGGAAAGTAAAGGCGGCCGGTGTGATGCTGACCACATCACCCATCGTGTGCCGACGGTCAATGAAAAATACAGGCCTAACACTGTATTGCCCTATATACCACGAGGTATGAAAGGGTTCCTTTACTTACTTACTTTACTTTATACGAGTTCGACTTGATTCATCTAATAGCTTGTCCTGAACAGAGCTTTGTCATTCTAACAGTAAATCCGAGTTTCTCTATTTCATATGTCAGACGTTCCGCCTCTGAAGTCATATGCTCATATCATCAATTCGATCATTGATCCATCTTTTCCGTAGTCTTCCTCATCTCCTCTTTGTCGAAATAATATACTGATCCTCTCCTAATGGTTTTTTTTTCTAAAAATATATGCCCTTTTATATGTCCAAAATTATTTAATTTTCTCATTCCTTTTTGTAGCATTAAACACTTCTCTCTTATTCTGAGTTCCTTCTAGATACATCTGTTTCTTTTCTTCTCAGTCTATGATTCTGAGTTCCTTCTAGATACATCTGTTTCTTTTCTTCTCAGTCCATGATTCTGAGTTCCTTCTAGACACATCTTTTGATTTTCTTCTCAGTCTATGATTCTGAGTTCCTTCTAGATACATCTTTTCTTTCTTTCTCTATCTAGTTCCATGATTCTCTGAGTTTTCCTTATAGACACATCTTTTGATTTTCTTCACAGTCCATGATTCTGAGTTCCTTCTAGATACATCTTTTGATTTTCTTCACAGTCTATGATTCTGAGTTCCTTCTAGATACATCTGTTTCTTTTCTTCATTCGAGTCCATGATTCTGAGTTCCTTTAGACACATCTTTTTTGATTTTCTTCACAGTCCATGATTCTGAGTTCCTTCTAGATACATCTTTTGATTTTTCTTCTACAGTCCATGATATACAGAGGACTCTTCTATAACTTCTGTAACCTACTAGCTTAGAATATAAACTTAGATAGCGATAAGTATTTGTATCATCAACGGCCTTTATAGGGATACTTCTTCTTCTTTGAACGCTCCATATCGACCACCTGTCAACCACTCTGTGTGATTTATGTGTGATCTGAGCCTAAGAGCGATTCTACGTTGTGCTAGTTATGCACCTACAAGTAGGCCAGTACATCCTATTTCTGCGCTGCTTTTTATTTACTAGAGTAGCATTCCTAGTGCCTACAGTACTCGCCTCTTATGACATGCATTGTAGGTCGCAGTAGTAGCACTCTTTGCTTCCCTTGCGGGCCGCGGCACCACACGGGCGAATCTGGGATACAATAGTGTAGGATAAAACAATGTGTGTTTAATTCTAGAGCACTATGCAAAACTCACCTGTTGACTCCGAATACCCAACCAACAGACAGACATTCACAAAGTGCGATTAAAATAAGGGGAAATGATCCAGCGAATGTGTCAAATAAGGCAACCCAGTACGATCCACTTCCCTGTACAAAAAGCAGACCAATCACACAGCACAGGAAGCATAGGATACCTGAGAACAAAACATTATATGTCTTAATGTTATCTTTGTTATTTTGTTAGAGAATGTATAATGTTATCTTTTTTTTTTGCTATTTTGTTAGAGAATGTATAATGTTATCTATTGTTATTTTGTTAGAGAATGATATGTATCTGTTGCTATTTTGTTAGAGAATGAATAATGTTATCTGTTGCTATTTTGTTAGAGAATGAAAACTGATAGTATTATTATGATAAGGTAATCGCTGATGATGTGTACTCACATATATTGTGTGTAATGGGTGTCATTCATAATCTGATTACATGGGCGCATAGATATTGGTGTAATGGGTATATTTTTCTGTAGCAATGCTCGCCTCAAGTTTCAAATCTTTTCGATTCGATTTTTGAGTGACACTATAGTGATATTTTGCAATGATCTCTAATCTCTGTGTAATGGGAAATTGAGTTCCTAATCCTGGTAGAGATGGACGATAAAGTATAGGTTTTTTGTTCACGCAGTGCACTTTGGAAGTACTCTTGACTGTTGAATAAATTATAGTAATAGGCTTGAAAACGTCCATCATGGACAGAGAAGAGAAAAACAAGGACATCCTACAAGACTTGCATGGCTCATAAATAACATCATGTCCCGGCAGAGGAACTGTTGTGACCACGTTAAACGTTACAGTGGTTTGGAGAGAACGGTTATGGAAGGCATGTTCCTGAAGTACTAGGCAGGGACTGACCAAGACGAAGGTGGCAGCAGGACATCAAAGAAAACTTGAACATGACGCTGAATGAGGCGGGAGAACTTGCTAAAGACATAGAGTATTTCAGGCTTGGTCTGTTGATAGCGACGTTTCGCAAGGGACATGCTACTATTTGAGACAACCTCTGCAGGAGAAAAAAAGTCAAGAATACCATACAAAATAACATTCCTAAAAATCGTCCACATCCTCAAATTTAAATGGTATAAAGAATCCTTGCTAGTGTTACAGTTAGAGTTCAGAAATTTAGCCTTTGTTGTGAAAGAAGCTAATTCAGAGCACGAGCAGTTACTTACAGAATACAATCACGCCCCAGTTTTTACCGTGGCCCAAATTTGGGTGTTAAGAATAGAACCACTGTTACCTGCTACACATGTCGTAAGAGGCGATTAAGAGGCGTGGGGCTAGCTACTCCACACCGTAAAAACACTAGATGGCTACAGAACGGAGAGCGAGCTGAGTAAACGCTGACTGAAACCGGACACACCGCCGAAGGAAAAGCACCAGAGCTCCAAATGATGCTGAAGATGTGACGTAAAACACACCAATGCTAAGGCTGCATGAATCAGATTTCCACGTGAACAGAATTTATGGGGAAATCTGGTACATCGGTCTAGGCGGAGATCGCGAGAGAGAGTGAGAATACAATCATAATAGTATCAATCAATCAATCAAGTGTGTTGCACAAAGCACGATCTTTTTAGAGCCAACAACAATCCTAGGGATCTCCGGAAAAAAAATGCACTCGTGAACGGAACTAGATGGTCCTGATTCGAATTCACAACCTTCAGATCGTTTGTAAAACACCTTGACCACTTGACCCAATATTTCTTTCTGTAAATAAAGCATACATGACTTTGGACAGCAGTTGAGAATAAGAACAGAGAAGTAACTAACAATTATCAGAAGGATTCTTACCTGACACCAGCCATTTTTTCTTGAACCACGGGAAAAGATCAAGATCGTACAACGAGGTTGTAACACCTTCAATCGTGCCAAATTCACTTCCTAGTCCAAGGAGAGCAGCATTAGAAAGAACACAATGGACCAAAACGGGGCCGATGAGCCGAACTCGTTGATGGCCTGCGTGAAGATGATAAAAGCCAGACCAGTCCCTTCTACACCCTGAATAAAAAATATAAAGAGACATCAACACCTTTGTATGTCAGTATGTCACACTACCTAGCGATCAATTCTCTAATCATGTTTTGCCTTTCAGCGTCAGGTCGGAAAAGGAGACACCTGGAGCCAGCCTCTTTATGCACCGTGTCTTTCTTTCTCTTCTCCAGTCCTGATTTGTCTCACAGCTTCAGGGTAAGAGAAATTTCTAGAACAGACTTTTGTCTGCGCTTCATAAACAGTGTCTTTTGTCGCCTCTGTTATCTCTGAGGTCCACCTTTTGCATGGCCGCCTTTTCGCTTTGAATCCACTGTATCGGAGTAACATTGCTTTTGTGGTGGACTGCCTGTTGGTAATCCTTGGTGCACTGCATGCTGACACACTAAAGGGATATAAGCCATGTAATAGCAAAATATTATACATTATGACTTATTTCCCTGGATGAGAAAATCTAAATTTTATAAAAACATTTATTTTATCACATTACTGAAACAAATCTGTCAACAAGATAAAGACTGGTGTAAAAACGTGATAAAGACAGGTAGGAACAAGGCTCATACTTCATTAACAAATCTAAATGACTTGGTGGGGTATCTGTGGCTGAGTGGTTAAGCTCTTTGCCTTGCGAGTCAAAAGTCGTGGGTTCGAATCCGGACTGCGGCCTTCTGTTCACGAGTGCAGTTTTTCCAGAGACCCTAGAATTGTTGCCGGAGCTACGGAGTTCGTGCTTGTGCAATACTCTCGGCAGGTGGCGTGCCATTCCTCCGAGAGGACCGAGCCCTATGGGGTAATACCCAGTGCAATGAAGTCAATCCTTCAGCTTTCAAACCCTTTAATCTAAATGACTCTAACACTATGTTGCAATGGCGAAACACGTAAAAACAAAGTATTGTAGTTTTACCAAATACAATAACAATACACAGCCTTATGAAGGCCTTTATCAAGCAAAAGATACAGCAGAAGGGAAGAAATTTACTTTTCACACGGCACTCTACAAATAGAATCAAACAATAAATTCCTAACCTTTTAGGTCCGTTAGCAATTTTATTTTAGATCCCGTAACACTTTTTATAGAGGGAGAGAGAGAGAGTGAGTACACACATAAATATATATATATAGCTAAATTACAGCTCATACTGGATACACATAGAGGTATATAGTCCTACATTACAACTCAGACTAGAGTCTTGCGAGTCGAAGGTCGTGGGTTCGAATCTGGACCGCGACGTTTGGTTCACAAGTGCATTTTCTTCCAGAGATCCCTAGAATTGTTGCCGGTGTTATGAGCTCGTTATTTGTGCAATACTCTCGGCAGGTGGCGCGCCATTTCTGTGGAGAGGGACCTAGCAATATGGGGTAAAACCCGGTGCAATCATGTCAATCCTTCTGCTAGCTTTTCAGACTAGAGTACATATAGATATATATCAGTGGCGGCTCTGGTCGTTTTTGTTGGTGGGGCCAGACACAAATTTCAGGAAATTCATTGTTTTGGGTTATGTTATATTTTAATTTATTAAATAATAAATACATGTTACACATTATTTTTGGTGGGGCCCGACCCCTCTGGCCTTTAATGACGAGCCGCCACTGATATTATATTGCTACATTACAACTCAGACTATAAGGGAAACAAAGATCTGACCTTATTTAAATCTTCCTCCAGATTACAGTAGCGAAATACTCGGCTGGTGTAGTTATTATACAAAGAGAGGTTGCCTTCAAATGTCGCTCTGTAGGTGTCGTGGCTGAGTCTTGAAGTGCCATTCACATCAAAACAGAACGAGCTAATGTTCAGATCCGAGTTTGAGCACAAGTCTGTGAGAATGTCTATGTTGCTGCCAAGAAGAAAGACAAATAATGGTGTTAACTTTTTAGCATGTGGTGCTAGAAATAATCAGTTAACTCCAATTTCTATTGATGGACAAGTCGGACAAACAGAAGAAAAAAAAGCTACAATAATTGAAAGAGCGTCTCCAGAGAGTGAATCATTATTGTTATAGAGTGAGAAATACAATAATCAGGAATTGAGACAAATAGAGAGTTTAAGGAGTGAGACAGAGTCTTCAAAGAGGGACAATAGAGTCGTCAAATAGTGAGACATATAGAGTCTTCAAAGAGAGACAGATAGAGTCTTCAAAGAGTGAGACATATAGAGTCTTCAAAGAGGGCAACAGTCTTCACAGAATGTGACAGATGGAGTCTTCAAAGAGTGAGACATCATTTTCATAGAGGGAAAACTGCAAGAATCTTCAAAGAGTGAGTAAGATAGAGTCTTGAGTGTCAGATAGTCTTCAAAACGTGAGTCAGATAGAGCCTTCAAAGAGTGAGTCAGATAGAGCCTTCAAAGAGTGAGTCAGATAGAGCCTTCAAAGAGTGAGTCAGATAGTCTTCAAAGAGTGAGTCAGATAGTCTTCAAAGAGTGTGACAGATAGAGTATTCACAAAGTAAGACAGAGTCTTTAAAGAGTTGTTTCACGCATAGTAATGTTGAAACACTTTCAATTACATTTAGTAGGCATTCGTATGTGTGTATGTATGCATTTGTGTGTGTGCTTATGTTTTTGTGCCTTTATATACATACAAATATATATACATACTTTGGTCACATCAAGCGTCACAATGGCCTGGAAAGAACAATACTAGAGGGCAGGGCCCAGGACACAGAGGCAGACCAAGAAGAAGATGGCTACAAGATATTAAAGAAACCATGAACATGACCATCGACGAAGTCGGTGAACTGGCAAGAGACAGGGTGAATTTCAGATGTGCTGCAAAGAGAGCAACCTCCTATAAAGGATTCGCATCTTGATGATGATGATATATATATATATATATAAGTTTGTGTTTATGTGCGTGCGAGTATATGTTCGTTGACGCGTGTGTGCGTATATGTGTGTTTACTGTGCTGTTGTTCGACTTGGACACCACTTACTGATCAATGCAATGCTTGTACATAACTGTAGCCTTGAATCCTATCACAGAAAAGATGACAGCACAGGCGAGGATGGCAGTACCCCAGTTTGAGATGCCAATAACCAAAGCATCTCTTTCAACGTTATTCTTCATTGGATTATAGCTAGAGAATGCGATGAGACCACCAAATGCAAGTCCAAAGGAAAAGAAGATCTGGGCTGCTGCATCTATCCAACACTGAATATTCATGAGCTGATCCATCTGTAATAAAAGATTTACATGGTTACAGTTTGGTAATATTCATATTCATATGTGAGCGTCTATAGCTCAAGCGGTAGTGAGCTCGATCACAGACCCAAGCGTACCTGGTTCAAACCCCACGGTGGCAATTTTGGGAAGCAAATTCGTTTCCGTCGGATTTTTACAAAAGGTAAAAATAGACCTCACCGTTCAGAAAGCAATGGCAAACTATTGAACGTATAAGTGGTGCCTAGAAAATCAACGACTCGTTTATTAAGGTTGATGGCTACGTTCCTTGGGATATGCCACGATTTTAATTCATTTTTCAATATTCATATGACTTACCTGTCAGGTGATAACATAAGGTGTCATAAATAATTTATTTTAAACGCTTGCATAAGTCGAAAAATACTATGAGAAGCGTCTAGCCGAATGGATTAGAGCGCGGCTCCCATTCGGAAGACCTGTGTTCAAACCACGGTAAAGCCAATGATTGTTTTCTGTTGTGGGCATGAAATAAAAATCATAATCTGAACAACTTTGCGGCGACTGCACTAGCTATGCAGCCATTAAATTCCTCATGCTCTCGTCCCACATGTCCTACACCGCCCTACAAAGCAGTACTACAGACAGTAACGATAGTTTTGTCATAAGTTGAAACATAACGGTTACAGAAGGCTCCTTCGTATAGTATAGACCATAGATTCTCAAACTTTTTAGCGCCCACCGCCCACTTTGCACAACATAAACTTTGTAGCGCCCACCGCCCACTTTGCACAACATAAACTTTGTAGCGCCACAACGCCCACTTTGCACAACATAAACTTTCTAATGCCCCCTCCATATTATAACAGTTTGCCAACGCGCCCCCACCCTTCCAATATATACATGGTCTATGTTCCTTTGATATTAAAAAATGATATATATTTCTGTCATACATGGTAAAATTTTAAATTATTATATGCATGAAATAGAAAATTAACGATAAAATTGATCATGTAAGACGGGCATAAGATGAATTAAAATGCAGAATTCAAGTTTGAAATCATTTTTCAATCGCAAAATCACGAAAATAATTTATTTTAAAAAAATGATTATTAATTTTTTCTTTAAGGAGCCACCGATCCCTAATCTACTAGACACCCCCCCCAAATTCTTCTGAACCCACTACGCCCACCTAGAACGCTTCAGCACCCACAGGAGGGCGGTATCGCCCACTTTGAGAAACGCTGGTATAGACAGAAAAGAGAATAAGTAGATATATTTCAGAAGAAACTCAAAATCAAAGAAAACTGGTTGATGCAATAAATAAGAATGAGAGAAAAGAAGTATTTTGGATATATAAAAAGTTATGAAGGATTGGAGAAGACAATTATGAAGGGAGGCATCCTGACAAATAGGATAAGAGAGAGAGAGACCACAAAAGAGATGGGTTCATGATCTGACTAATGATTTAAGCATGACGGCAGCAGAGGCAGGACATTTGGCCTATGAGATAGTAATTACGAAGGACTGTTAGGGTAGCGAATTACTGTTCAGGACAAGCTATTGAATGATGATGATGATGATGATGATGATAAGTTGGCTAGTCCCAAATCTTTTGAACACCGTTCTGTAGTCACAACAAGATAAATAGATAGCACGATCTAACCTAACCAACATAACACTCGTGTTTTGGGTTGAAAAGTAAGTGCATGAAGACTACCTCATCACTTGTAAAACATGCGTGTTTGTATTATAAATAAGTAAGAACCATTTAAGTAAAGATATACTCTGAAATGGCGTCTGGCCTAGGGGTTAGTGACTCTGTCTATTAACCCCGACGTTCTGAGTTCGAATCACGCTGCGGACAGTTTGCTTGCAAATGTTCAGTTGATTTTAACAAAGGACGATTTGGCGCCACCCGTTCGAAGCAATGGCAAACTACTGAACGTATAAGTTACCTAAAAATAACGACTTGTTTATGTAAGTTGATGGCTACGTCACTTGAGATATGCTACGATTAATGTCATTTTATATACTCTGAAAAGAAATTATCAAAGAATCTCAGATCAATCATTGAGGTGAGAGACAAAGAGTTCAAGAAAGAAAGGATGCCTTAGGAACCCAGAAACGAACTTTACTGAGACAGGCGAGAAATATGGAACTCATTTCCATAGAAAAGATGGAACGATTTGCACAGTATAGAACGGTATGTAGAAATTGTTTGTATATCTTATGTAATGTATAACGGGGGAGTACAAATATTGAGCTAGCTGCGAAGGACAGAGCGGTATTTAATAAATTACTTGCAGACCCTATGTAAAGTATAACGATACGAGAGAAATTATAATTACTATTATTATTATTATATAAGGCAAGCTAACGTTTTGTATACATTGTAGCGCATCAAACTAATGACTGCAGAGGCGTGGACGTCATGTGACAATTGTAATAATACTACTAATTAATAATAATAAAGTAACATTAATAGTAACATAGGCCTTTGCGATCCTGCACATGGTGTGGAAGTCCGCTGCCATCTCTACGAAAACAAAGCTCAGGATTTTCAGCTCAAATGTGAAGTCGGTGTTGCTGTATGGCTCGGAAACTTGGCGAGTCACTAGGGCAAATACAAATAAGATCCAGACCTTTGTTAACGGATGTTTGCGGCGGATTCTCAGATTGAGATGGTATGATAGAGTTACAAACACGGATCTGTGGATAAGAACAGGGCAGGAACCTATGATGACACAGGTCAAGAGGAGAAGATGGCGATGGATAGGCCATACCTTGTGGAAGACACAGTCGAGTGTCACTAGACAGGTGCTCGAGTGGAACCCGCAGGGAAAACGAAAAGAGGACGCCCTAAGCAGACTTGGAGACGAGGTCTTATTGAGGAGCTGAAGAGTGCTCAATTGACCTGGGAGACCATAAAAAGAACAGCCATAGACCGAGAAGAGTGGCGAACAACTGTTGAGGCCCTATGCTCCACGAGGAGCGGAGAGGATTAATGATGATGAATAGTAACATGAAAATAGTAGCATATCCTTTATAGGACGTAGCCATCAACCAGAGTAAACGAGTCGTTGATTTTTTCTAGGCACCACTTATACGTTCAGTAATTTGTCATTGCTTTCTGAACGGTGAGGTCTATTTTACCTTTCGTAAACATCCCATGGAAATTAATTTGCTTTCAAACTGCCTACCACGGAGTTTGAACAAGATACGCTTGTGTTGTAAATTGAGCTTAAATTACCGCTTAAACTACAGACACCCACAATAGTAATATTAACATAAATAAAAACAGATGAAAACCTATATTGTGATAGGAAAAAACTGAATCATACTGTTATTCAGAAGTACATTGTTGTCTATGAAATCCCAGTAACAAGACAGAAAAGCCTGGATATCCTCTGTTTGATATGGGTATTCGCTAGATTTAGTAAACTAATCGAGTAAAATTTGATTCACAATAGTCTCTCGTCTTGTACCATGTTCACTGGATTATTTACATTTTTCAGTTAAATTGCTCTTTTTAGACACAGAGGGTAATTTTCTTGCTATGAAAGTAATTATTCTTGTACTGCTTTTAATTGATGGAACGTAAGATATCAACGTTTGAAGAAATGTAAGATATCAACGGTTGATGGAACGTAAGATATCAATGTTTGAAGAAATGTAAGATATCAACGATTGAAGAAATGTAAGATATCAATGGTTGAAGAAATGTAATAAATCAACGTTTGAAGAAATGTAAGATATCAACGTTTGAAGAAATGTAAGATATCAACGTTTGAAGAAATGTAAGATATCAACGGTTGAAGAAATGTAAGATATCAACGGTTGAAGAAATGTAAGATATCAATGATTGAAGAAACGTAATAAATCAACGTTTTAAGAAATGTAAGATATCAATGGTTGAAGAAATGTAAGATATCAATGTTTGAAGAAACGTAAGATATCAACGGTTGAAGAAATGTAAGATATCAACGTTTGAAGAAATGTAATATATCAACGGTTGAAGAAATTTAATATATCAACGGTTGAAGAAATGTAAGATATCAATGGTTGAAGAAATGTAAGATATCAACGTTTGAAGAAACGTAAGATATCAACGTTTGATGGAACGTAATAAATCAACGTTTGAAGAAATGTAAGATATCAATGGTTGAAGAAATGTAAGATATCAATGGTTCAAGAAATGTAAGATATCAATGGTTCAAGAAATGTAAGATATCAATGGTTGAAGAAATGTAAGATATCAACGTTTGATGGAACGTAATAAATCAACGTTTGAAGAAATGTAAGATATCAATGGTTGAAGAAATGTAAGATATCAATGGTTCAAGAAATGTAAGATATCAACGTTTGAAGAAATGTAAGATATCAATGTTTGAAGAAATGTAAGACATCAACGTTTGATGGAACGTAATAAATCAACGTTTGAAGAAATGTAAATATAATGTTGAAAAATGTAAATATCAATGGTTCAGAAATACTGATATCAATGGTTCAGAGAAATGTTAAATATCAATGGTGAAGAAAGTAGATATCACGTTTGATGGGACGTAATAAAATCAAATTTGAAGAAATGTACAGATATCAACATTGAAGAAATGTAGATATCAATGGTTGAAGAAAGTAATAAATCTACGTTTGAAGAAATGTAAGATATCAACGTTTGAAGAAATGTAAGATATCAACGTTTGAAGAAATGTAAGATATCAACGGTTGAAGAAATGTAAGATATCAACGGTTGAAGAAATGTAAGATATCAATGATTGAAGAAACGTAATAAATCAACGTTTTAAGAAATGTAAGATATCAATGGTTGAAGAAATGTAAGATATCAATGTTTGAAGAAACGTAAGATATCAACGGTTGAAGAAATGTAAGATATCAACGTTTGAAGAAATGTAATATATCAACGGTTGAAGAAATTTAATATATCAACGGTTGAAGAAATGTAAGATATCAATGGTTGAAGAAATGTAAGATATCAATGTTTGAAGAAACGTAAGATATCAACGTTTGAAGAAATGTAAGATATCAACGTTTGAAGAAATGTTAAGATGTAAGATATCAATGGTTGAAGAAATGTAAGATATCAATGGTTCAAGAAATGTAAGATATCAATGGTTGAAGAAATGTAAGATATCAACGTTTGATGAACGTAAAATCAACGTTTGAAGAAATGTAAGATATCAACGTTTGATGGAACGTAATAAATCAACGTTTGAAGAAATGTAAGATATCAATGGTTGAAGAAATGTAAGATATCAATGGTTCAAGAAATGTAAGATATCAACGTTTGAAGAAATGTAAGATATCAATGTTTAGAAATGTAAGAATCAACGTTTGAAAGTAATATCAACGTTTGAAGAAATGTAAGATATCAACGTTTGAAGAAATGTAAGATATCAATGTTTGAAGAAATGTAAGATATCAATGTTAAAAATGAGATACAAGTTTAAAAATCAAGTTTGAAGAAATGTAAGATATCAATGGTTGAAGAAATGTAAGATATCAATGGTTCAAGAAATGTAAGATATCAACGTTTGAAAAAATGTAAGATATCAATGTTTGAAGAAATGTAAGATATCAATGGTTGAAGAAATGTAAGATATCAACATACAAATAAATGAGAGAGTCTTCTTCTTCTCTTCTCTAATCCTGGGTTGCCTCTCAGCGTCAAGAAATGAAGAGATTTATAGAACGGGTTTTTGTGTGTTTTTCATAAACAGTGTTTTTCTTCGCCACTGTTATCTCTGAGGTCCACCTTTTGCCTGGATGACCTTTTGCTTTGTATTCACTGTATCGGAGTAGCATTGGTCTTTGATGCGTACTGTCTGTTGGTAATCTGCTTATGTGGCCGAACCATTTACTTTGTTAAGTAGTTAAGCCTTTGTCTTGCGCTCCAAACGTCGTGAGTTCGAATCCGGACCACGTTGTTCTGTTCACAGTTGCAGTTTTTTCCATATACCCTACGATTAATGCCGTAGCTACGGAGTTCGTGCTTTGTTCAATACTCTCGGCAGGTGAGGTGCCACTTCTGTGAATAGGGACCGAGCTATATGAAGTGAAAATAGGGAAGGAATGAAGTTAATATATTTCAGTTTTAGTACCTTTAGCCCGTTGAGTATTTTATTCTTAATCTACATTGAAGATTCCCCGAAATTAAACATCTTCTTTTATCTGTTCGAAATTGTTGCCAAATTTATTTCGCAATCTTGACCTTCAATATGTTTATTATTAAGCTTGATTCTGAAGTTTGCCCTTTTATTATTGTGCGCCATAAATTGAATTCTAGAGAATGTAATACTGCAGCAAAAAGCTCTTAGCAGTAAAATAACGAGAAGATAATGAAAATCGGAGAGTAAATCGACGTTATTTCATTATTTTTTTAAAAAACATTCCATTCTGGCGGGACTTAGTCAAAGATTGTTGGATAAAAAGAGAAAGGTCGATCTGGTTCATTACCAAATTTGTCAATCTTAGAAATAAAATATTTTAAGTAGGTGTTGGCGTCTGTGGTTTAGCGGTAGTTAGCGCGATCACATCCCAAGAGTACCTGGTTCAAACTCCACGGCGGTCAGTTTGGAAGCTTCTTCATCTTCGAATGCTCTATATCGACCACTTGTTAACCACTCACTGTGATTTGTATGTGATTTGAGCCTAAGAGAGATAATATGTTGTGCCAGTTATAAGCTTACAAGTAGATCAGCACATCCGATTTCTGCCACGCTTTTTATTTACTAGGGTAGCTACCCTAGGCTCCTACCTTAGTCGCCTCTTACGATATGTCTTGGGTCGCAATGTTACTATTCTTTGCTTCACCTGTGGGCCCCGGCAACACACGGGCGATTTTGGAAGCGAATTTGCTCCCGAGGATTTTCACGAACGAGTAAAAAATAGATCTTACCGTTCAGAAATCAATTGCAAACTACTGAACGTATAAATGGTACCTAGAAAATCAATGACTCGTTTATTGTGGTTAATCGTGACGTAATGTAAAGAATATGCCACGATTTCCATTTTCAGTGAATAAAAAATTATATTTAGATTTTAAAGAGCATTTATTCTTTTCATAGCAACATATGTCTGTGAGGTATGGATTATTGATCAAACTTTTCTGTGGTGGATTATGATAAAACTGAAAGAAAGAATAACTTCAAGTGTAGGTCCTAGTGAACAGTACTCAGAATACTATCGCACGTAAACAAGAACAAATATTTCATATTGCAACAGCTTAAAATTGAAGACTGGTGGTTTATAAAGAATCGAAAAAAAAAATTTGGGACATTTTTCGTTTGGTTTTCTAGCTATGAATTCAGTCGTAGTTATTCTCTTCTTTGGAGTCATTGTTCCTAATATATCGCCTCTAATGTATTTTTGCGTGAAGACTTGTTTTTTCTATCCCTAGTGTTCCTCGCCATTCAGGTAAGCCTTACTCCAACGTCAGATAAACTCATCCCAAAATAGTTGATGTATGACGAGCTTAGAGGGGAAAGACGATCAGTTGGACGACAGAAAAAAACATTTTAAATACATTCTTAAAGTGTATCTAACATGCTTCGATATAGACGCCTCGTGCTGGGAATCCCTTGCGCAAGATCGCAAAATGTGGCTTTGTAACTTCGTGCTGTTGAGGCGCAGAGGAAGAGAGCTGCGCGAAAAGACAAAACACACAACATCCATATGTCTAATCGTGATCATATATGTCCCTTCTGTGGTCAGGGATTGTGTTCTAGGATTGGACTCTACAATAACATTCGGACACACCAATGAGGTGCAGCAGCACACTTCCTAGGTTGTTGTTATCATCGCTTGAGATGGACGACAATTATTATTATTATTACTCCGACTTCAGAGGAACTTATAATTTAGATCCCAAGTAAAGGAGCAGGGTCTTCTGTAATCCAACAACGTACCGTGTGCGCGCCGAGAATTCTGGGTTCAGCTGGTCTCGTACTCCGAAATTTTTCTGCAGTGGTCATTAAAAATTGATACCCCAAGAATGATTTTTCAAATGGCTTGCCGTATTCTGTGAGTTAAAATAAATGTCAGTATAGTTTATTTTTGCAATATATTTTTTTCCTGATCCAGAAGCATTTCAGCTTTCAGCTCTTCGGTTCGATGCGACGAACACCGTAAATCTGGAGAACCTGTGGCTTTTCTGCCAGCCCGCGGAATTGACCCCGCACTCACAGGGAGTTTGTCACCCGCCGTCCAACGCGCTTCGAACACGCTGAGCAGGCGGCCTTTTTTGTAGCATATAGAATCATTAACTCTTTCCATACCAAGAATGATACTGATTTCGAGCCACGAATGTGTTGTAACATTAGAGTCATACGATAAACTATATATGGTATATATATGTTTTATTACTTGTAACTACGACAAAAACTTGTAACAAGTTGACTACAAAGAGAAAATTCTCTATATAAAAGTCACTATAGTGGAGTGGCATGTGGAGTTTTTGGCGCATATATGTATGCCACCACAGGGTTTAATGGTGTATCTCTCTCTCTCTCTCTCTCTCTCTCTTTCTTATGTCTTTTAACCTTTCTTATGTCTTTTTATTGGGGCATGGGTCATCTACTAATTCCTCAGTATATCGTTAATCTCTGTCGCCAAATCACTCTTCTCCGTTGATTTGTATGCATTCCTCTCTTTCGCTTTCTCTGTGGGTTCCAGGAAAAGGTCTTTAATGCTATATTCCCTCATATTTTCTTAGTGTGTCCTATCCACCACCAGCGTCTTTTCTTCACCGCTTGGTTCACTACGATTTGTTTTGTTCTCTCCTAAAGTTTCTCAAGTGTGACCGTATCATCCATCAATGCCCATCAATTCAGTTCAGGCACCAGTAGGTAAATGTTTGTAGTTTACTCATTATTGTTTTAGTCGTTCTCTGTGTTCCTGACTCATACAAGTAAACTCTTTTAACATTGCAGTTAAATATTCTAAGAGTGAATTGATGATATGGTACCTGCATTAACTTGAGTCAACGTTTTGAAAAGAAAACTTGCACTTACCTTTGGGGTAAACATATGGGCGAGTCCATCTAGAGCACCATCTAGTGTGATGCCCCGCACACCGAATATGATAAGCACTACGTAGGGGAATGTGGCAGTGACGTAAACAACCTTTACAAACAATAGGATATCATTGAAACATTGATGGATTCAATGATTTGATTCTAAATGTATTATATACCACATGTTTGTTTTTAGTGTAGAAAGAAACAGACAGGGAGATGGAGATTGAGAGAGAGAGAAAGAGACAGGGAGATGGAGTTTGAGAGAGAAAGAGAAAGGGAGATGGAGATTGAGAGAGCAAGATAGAGAGATTATTTATTTTGTTTTTTTCAAGTTCTTTATGTACATGTGTGTGAAAGTGAGATTGATTGATTGATTGATCATTGCACTTAGGTGAGTAACCATGTGTGCTCCCATCTCTTTCTTACACAGGAAGATCTCAGCTGATGTGCACGAACTCCGTTGTAATTGTGAAGATTATGAACACATTTTTGTAGGGCTTTTATTTTTAATCTTTTCTAATTAATTTGCCCGGGCAGCTGCTTTCCAACCTGCTGTTCTCGATTTTGAACTGCCAAGGGTTCTTTTAGGTGCTCAAATTGAACACGGGATCTACGTTTTATCGTTGGTCTCCGATAGGACTAGGAACTCGATCTCATCTACATTGAGATCAGGGATCTCTGGAAAAATATTCAGATGGCTCCACGAGAAACGAACCTGTTACCTTTGGCACGAGAGACAAGAGCCTAACCTTTACGCCACCGAGATCCACCCTCACACCCTCCCACCCCAAACCTCCACATAGACCCCCGAAAGTGAGAGAGGATGTATAATTACTGTGTGTGTTCTTATATGTAAGTGTGTGTGTGTATCTTCTTCTTCACTATATATGCATGTCCTTCTTCGTCTTTACCAGCAAACGATGAATTATCAAGTATATTACTGTGACGACTTCTGAGTTTGCACTTCTCTCTCTCTCTCTCTCTCTCTCGCGCGCGCGTGATCCCAGTTTGCGCTTGTCTCTCTTTCTCTCTCTCTCGCGATCCCAGTTTGCGCTTGTCTCTCTCTCTCTCTCTCTCGCGCGCGCGCGATCCCAGTTTGCGCTTGTCTCTCTTTCTCTCTCTCTCGCGATCCCAGTTTGCGCTTGTCTCTCTCTCTCTCTCTCTCTCTCTCGCGATCCCAGTTTGCGCTTGTCTCTCTCTTTCTCTCTCTCTCGTGATCCCAGTTTGCGCTTCTCTCTTCTCTGGATCCCAGTTTGCGTTTTCTCTTTTCTCCTCTCTCTCTCTGTGATCCCAGTTTGCGCTTCTCTCTCTCTCTCTCGCGATCCCAGTTTGAGCTTGTCTCTTTCTCTCTCTCTCGCTCTCTCGCTCTCTCTCTCGTGATCCCAGTTTGCGCTTCTCTCTCTCTCTCTCGCGATCCCAGTTTGCGCTTGTCTTTCTCTCTCTCTCTCTCTCGTGATCCCAGTTTGCGCTGGTCTCCTTTTCTTGCTCATCCCTAAGTCTTGTTTTCATAAGATTATGCAAGTTTTCTGTCTTCTGTACCAACTTTAGTATAACCAGCCATATATATATGTTCGTCTGTGAACTTTAGTATAACCAGCCATATATACATGTTCGTCTTTTTCTGCGAACGTTCATATCGGCTACTTGTTAAACCACACTTTGAGATGTGTATGTGATCTGAGCCTAAGAGCGACTATACGTTGTGCCAGTTATGCGCCTACCAGTGTACCAGGAAATCCGATTTTAACGACGCTTTTTATTTACCAGGGTAGCTTCCCTAGACCCCTACCTCAAATGCCTCTTACGAAATGCCATGTATGTCGCAGTGTTCATCTCCTTCGCTCCTATTGCCAGACTGGCAACATAACTTTTATTCCGATGGTAACGGCTCTTAAGTCGACGCAGCTTCAGCTTGGTACCAAAAACGCACTATGATGTAAATCACCAATCACAACATGTAGATTGCGGGGCGACAGCTTTGGCGTAGCGGTCTTTAAAATATCAACTCTTTATAACATCCTCTACCCCTTCCCCCATCCCACATTTTCAAAACCTAGGATATAAACTATTTCCCATTCCAACTTGAGATGTAAGTTATACACCCCACCCCACCCCCCCCCCTCCACCCCCAAACCAGAGATATAATCTCTACAACAGTTTCCTTCCTCGTGCATTCTGGGAATAGAAATGGTAAGAAACAAGCGCTTTATATCCTACCGTTTACAAAAATTAACCCTTTCGTCTTTCTGAGTCAATATACAGGCTATCGGTACCTTTTAATATGACATAAAGTCAGTATACTGTCTAGTTCAGTATAATCATCATCATCATCAGGTGCCGTGCCGGCTGGTGTAGGCAATCATGGATCTCCAGAAATCTCTGTCGTTAGTGTTTGCTATCAACTCAGATGTTGACGCTCTACCGTGACATGAAGTCAGACTATCCAAAATTGTCTCTCTCTGTCTTCCTTTGTCTCGTCTACCCTCGATTTTACCGGTTGTCACAATGTGTTCTAAACCTCACTTTCTCATCACATTCCCGAAAAATGATGACTGTTTCTTTCTTATATTGATGATAAGCTTTCTCTGTGTCTTGATCTCATTCAACACCTCAACATTAGTCAATTTAGCAGTCCATGAGATTCTCATTCTTCTGTAAAATTATAGTCCGGTATACGCTGCAATATTAATGCACCCTGCGGTTTTAAAAAAATGACGGTGTGAAATTTGTAAAAGACACTTTCATTTTTACAAACAACAATTAAATGTTCCGTAATTGTTCAAATACATGATCCCTAACTGTTGAACAAGTAATTTGAAAACAAACAAAAAAATAACTCTAGTTTACTGGTCTCCTAGAAGTGTTGTATGAAGGAACCGTTAATATCTTTGTTAGTTGGTCTATTCCGGGAATGTAGACAAGATTTATTGGGACACCTTCGTGCTCCAGTTGTGAATATGAATGTAGGAAAATGTGGGATGGAGAGAGAAAGTGCATGTGGGGTAGGTTGCGTTAAAGTGAGAGCAATGTGTGTGTATGTGTATGTGAGAGAGTGTATATGGTAGAAAATGTGTGCGTTTGTAAGAAAGAATGTGTGTGTTTTGGGAACAAAATATGTGCTATTGTCAGAGAATGTATAGGATAGAGAGATAATGTGTGTGTATATTTGTGTATGTGTGTGTGTCTTTTCTTGTGCGAGAGAATGTATGCACGTGCGTGAGAGAGTATGTAGGAAAAAGGCAGAACGTATGTGTGTATACTTATAACAGATAACATGGGCAACAATATTTTCACAATCTTCTAACTTTCATCGGGGACTCCTCGCCGATGCTAAGGAGTTCGTGCCCTGTCGCTAAGATCTTCTTATGTAACAAAGAGATCGGAGTACACTTGGATATTCACCGAAGTGCAATGCTGATGGCCCTATCAATCAATCAAAGCAAATATGTGAAAAGCGTGTAGAGAGAGAGAGAGAGAATCTTTATTTATGTAATTACCTCTTTTATGTAGCGTGAGTTAGTACGTGTATGTCTGTGTGTGTGCGTGTGTGTGTGTGTGTGTGTATGTCTGTTAGCTTAAATGCAATCGTTTCTCTGTCGTGTTATTAGTTATTTTTATCCAGTTAAAAATCGTCTAATAGAGGATGAGATACACAACAACTAGAACAGGTAAGAATAAAAACGTCTAATAGAGGATGAGATACAACAACTAGAACAGGTAGAATAAATCGTCTATAGGATGAGATACAACAGAACAGGTAAGAATAAAAATCGTCTAATAGAGGATGAGATACACAACTAGAACAGGTAAGAATAAAAATCGTCTAATAGAGGATGAGATACACAACAACTAGAACAGGTAAGAATAAAAAACGTATTCGTCCTGACGGCTATTTAGACATTTATTTACAGTGCTTTATCCTCATTGTTAGACGCATAACTGGAACAACGTACAATCACTCTTAGGCTTAGATCACATACAAATCACATAAAGTGGTTAACAAGTGATCGATATGGAGCGTTCGAAGAAGAAGAAGAAGAAGAAGAAGAAGAAGAAGAAAAAACAATCCAAGGAAATACTTACCTTCCCTGAAGATTTAATTCCCTTGCAGACGCACAAATAGATTGTTAGCCAGGAAAATATATGACACAAAGCTATCTTCCACTTGATTCCTCCTGACACATCGATACCTGGGGAAATGTCGAGGGCTTCTCTGTACCAGAAGTATGAAGTAGGACCACTAATATCACATTCCTCCAGATAAACGGTCACGTTATTGACAATAGTTTTCGGACATTCTGCCCACGGTAGGGGACTCTGTTGAATATAAATAAATTATGTATAGTTATTTCATGATAAAATATGTAATAATTATATAATACGGTGGCATAATTAAATCTGTCTTACAACTTATTCTTCTTCTTCTTTGCGTTCGTTCTTTACGACCAATTTTAATCACTCTTTGTGATATGTTTAATCTTTGCCAAGAACGTGTATACGTTGCACATTGGTTTGGTAGGCCCCTAAATGCATAGACCTCTACACGTTTAGGACATGTACATCCGATTTCAGCCAAACCTCCTTTGTCGCTTCTTACGACATGCGTGGCAGGTAACAGTGGTTCTATTCTTTACACCCCAAATTTGGGCCCCGGTAACCACTCGGACGGTTTACAAGTTACTAATCAGATCTGACATTATGTTGCAGTATACATCAGTAGATGGTGTACAGTAAACTGGTGTTTGTTGTTTGTCAAATCGTGGCCTCCGATAATATAAGGCCAGAGTGTTCAGATAACTCTTTTATGAAATAATACCGCAACCAAGACCATAACATGCTAAATAAATGTTATTTTATGTTACAAGTTAAGTTTAACGCTAAAGAATATCAGTATTGTTAACACTTGTCATGAATAAATAATCATGGATTTATAGAATTGAGCAAGCTTGCAAAACACCTTACAGTGTTCTATAAAATATATATAAAAATCAGCTCCCATTTAACAGGAATTTTCGATTTTCCATCTGAGCTAGTCGGCCTTATATTGCAGGCAGCTACGGTCACTGCCACAGCCACAGCACACTGTAGGCATAAGCAAATTCATCTCAAGTAGAAATTTTCGAAAAATAAGATCACTCATGTCACGTGAATTTTACATTCTAGTATTATTGGACAAAGACAAATTCATCCTAAACACAACACAACATAGGAAAACAAGATTATATTTTGTCACAAATTAAATTTAACGCTAATGAATATCAGTAATATTAACACTTGTCATTAATAAATGGGCTCATATGGTTGTGTAAAATTGTAATAAAGCTTAGTGTTCTATAAAACATATATAAAAGCCAGCCAACATCAACTGATGTTTCCAATTTTTCTATTGAGCTGAAAGGTCTTCTATTACAGAGGACCATGGTAAAATCTTATCATTAGCCCATCTGTACAAATTTGAATCGTATTGAGCAATACAGGGTGTTTGTACACAACACTTTATATGTAGAGCAAATGTGATAAACAAAGTACAAGACGTCATCAAAAAGTGTGTTCCATAGTCACGTGTGATGCAATATGCAGTGAATGACTGTTGTCTGATGGGGTAATTCTTTTCACTAAAACCATAATGGTGTTTTCAACTGAAGAAAGAATATTTGACAATATGAAGAAACGTATACAGACATATCTTGAAGCCCGTGGTGGATATTTCCAACATCTGCTATAATGAATATTTCATTTGGTTTTTCTAGTTTACCAAGAACAATACCATAGCAGTAACTATTGTGACTAATTTCACTACTCTATTTTAGCACATTTTTTATAACGTCATGTACTTTATTTTTCAAACTGACCTACATATGAAGTGTTGTGAGACTTTACAAACACCCTGTATATATATATATATATATATATATATATATATATATATATATATATATATACACTCTCTATTGTTGGAAAGGAATAAGAATTATACTGTCTAGATTTGAGGATAGAAAACAAATATTTACAAATCACTCACCTGGAATGAATTAAACAGGTAAAAGAAACACCACATGATAATGGCATTGTAGTAGATTGCTATCATGAATGAGGTCACGGCTGAGGCCAGGCCCAGGCCTCCGAGGAAGGGATGAATCTCGTTCCAGACTCCCACACAACCAAGTCTCAGTCGTTGACCAATAGCCAGTTCTAGGTATAGAACTGGCATGCCCTCCACGAAGAGCATAATGAAGTAAGGAATTAGGAAAGCCCTGAAAAAAAGACAAGAAAGTTATGATTCCTTAAGCCTAGATTTATTTCTTGTATATTATGCATATTCTTGTCAATTATATGAGGACTAACATCATAGCACTCCGGACATGTCCATTGCTGTTCTGATTCCCGATTCAACCAATCCAGCAGCGTCCACCGGCCCAGCACGTCAGTTCCATGTTGATTAATCAATATTTTTTTCATATTTGATTTGTCGTTTTTTTTAAACTGTACCATTATTGACCCATATTTCTCTCAATCTGATCAGCGCGTTGTATTCAGAACCCTGAAACTCATAATTTTCTACATAATGATATTGGCGAAAGACGTAAAAACAAATTACTGTAATTTTACAAAATACAAAAACAAAGCAATACACAGCAACATTTCGACCAAAAAGCCTTATCAGTAAAGGATACAACAAGTGAAAAACATTCACTTCTTACAGGCACATACATATAGAAACAGAAGAAGTTCACTTCTTACACGGCACAGTACATATAGAAACAGAAGAAGTTCACTTCTTACAGGGCACAGTACATATAGAAACAGAAGAAGTTCACTTCTTACACGGCACAGTACATATAGAAACAGAAGAAGTTCACTTCTTATACGGCACAGTACATATAGAAACAGAAGAAGTTCACTTCTTATACGGCACAGTACATATAGAAACAGAAGAAGTTCACTTCTTACACGGCACAGTACATATAGAAACAGAAGAAGTTCACTTCTTACACGGCACAGTACATATAGAAACAGAAGAAGTTCACTTCTTACAGGGCACAGTACATATAGAAACAGAAGAAGTTCACTTCTTACAGGGCACAGTACATATAGAAACAGAAGAAGTTCACTTCTTACACGGCATAGTACATATAGAAACAGAAGAAGTTCACTTCTTACAGGGCACAGTACATATAGAAACAGAAGAAGTTCACTTCTTACACGGCACAGAACATATAGAAACAGACAATAAATTCCTAACGGCCCTTTTTTTTTTTTTTTTTCGTCCACTTTCAACTCAGACGAAGTTTCATCTCTGAAACTGATTTTTGCGTGAAAATCCGTTTTCCAATTTCTTACAATGGCAGCAGCGTGCACATTGTAAATTACTTTACACTGGCAGCCGTGTGCTCAATGTACTCGTAATTAGTATTCCCTCGCCATACAGGCAGATTTTCTCCGACTTCAGAGGTACTCACGTTATCGTCCTGAGTAAGACCAGGGGACTCGAACAAATGCCGGACAGTAGGTTCGAACTCGAGCTATGAGGCGTCTCACAGCTAGCAGGCCGAACTACTATCAACTACTCTAGTCAGTCCCCCGCCCTAACGGCCCTAAAATGAACTGCATTTTAGTTTGGCTGAAATCGGATGCATGTGTCCTAAACGTGTAGAAGTCTATGCGTTTAGGGGCCTACCAAACTAATGTGCAACGTTTAACGTTCTTGACAAAGATCAAACATATCACAAAGAGTGATTAAAATTGGTCGTAAACAATGAACGCAAAGAAGAAGAAGAAGAACTGCATTTTAGTTAATTTAGTATTTTGTTTGTTCCTTGTTTTCTATTACACTCTAGTGTCCGTCTCATTGCAGTTTTCATGACAGAGTTAGTCTTAATAAGTAACTTAATGTACACCAAGAAAAATATCCAGAAAACTCTGGAAGTTTATCACGTTTCTGTCAATCTGATTCTGTTCTTATCTTTCTGTTATCATCATAACTGTGCTCGTTTGGTCAATAATATTTTCAGTGTGTATCATGGCGCACTTGATAACAGCAGTGTATTTGCACATTGGTTGTATCGAAATCTGCGCGAGCACAGAGGGAATGTATAGACATCTGGATTCATCAATTCATAATCGATTGATGGAGGGCGTTTGTATCTCTAGTACAGGCGATGACTGTTAAGGAACTTTCGTTTATTCTGGATGCATTCTAGTGTGCACGTTGCCATTACGATATTTTTCTTTGAACGCTCCATATCGACCCCTTGTTAACCATTCTTATGATTTCTATGTGATCTGAGCCTAAGAGCGAGTGTACATTGTGCCAGTTATGCGCCTACAAGTAGGTCAGCACATTTCTGCGACGCTTTTTATTTACTAAGTTATCTTCCCTAGGTCCTACATCAGCCGCCTCTTACGACATGCCTTGTAGGTCGCAGTGGTACTATTCTTTGCTTGCCTTGCGGGCCCCGGTACCACGGTCACGATATTCAAAGTCTCTACACTCCGTACGCCTACCACTTTTGTGTCACACGTGGCATGAGTTAGCTTTGATGGTCTCATTAAGACCACTGTAAACTGATACCATGTTACAGTATAACTTCAGATGTGGTACTTTATAGTGGGATCTTCCTTTTGTAAAATCTTACAGTTACCCATCTGTACAAATTTGTGTCCTGTTTAATAATACGCATACACTTTGACCGACATTTGGATGTATGTGTGTGATATATCACACAGTATCATTACCGGGTACAGCGCACTCAACGTTCTTGGCGCACACCACACAGATCGCAAACAGTGGTTTACTT
Source organism: Arion vulgaris (assembly GCA_020796225.1). Taxonomy (NCBI): domain Eukaryota; kingdom Metazoa; phylum Mollusca; class Gastropoda; order Stylommatophora; family Arionidae; genus Arion; species Arion vulgaris. The sequence continues at coordinate 50,630,858 of CM036760.1, read as the reverse complement.
GGTTGATAAGATTAAACGCCAACAAAAAAAATGTGCTTCATGGTCCTATTCTTAAGAACGTGACAAAGTGTGGCTGCAAAGAGAATTTTCATTTAAACCAATCCACGTCAACAGCTAGATTGCAAGACCTTGTATTGCAGATTGGAGTGAACAGAAAGGAGCAGCACAACAGGCGTATGAGTAGGCTCATCAATCAAAAACGAACTGGTTGGTCAGTCGCTGGATGCTTTTGGAGATATTGCAAAGATCAGCACTATGGCAGGTCAAGTGCAGAAGATATTCAAACTGCACTCGAAGCACCTATGGCAGGGCAAGTGAGAAGAAATCACACGAGCAGGTCAGTGCAGTGAAGATATTCCAAACTGAAACTGACGTACAGAATATTTTAAGATGTTACAAAGTTGGTATGTTCTGGGACACTTGGGTGTCATTGCAATGACTAACAGCCACCATATCAGCCACAAAGAGGATTTTTATTTAAACCAATCCACGTCAACTGCTAAATTGCAAGAGCTGGGATTGAAGATTGGAGTGGACCAGAAAGGACATCACAACGGTATGTGAGTAGGCTCATCAATCAACATCGAACTAGTATGGTTAGTCACTGGATTCTGTTTCGAGATATTGTAAAGAAGATTGGAGCCCCTAGGGACATGTCCGGGGTGCAATGAAGATTATTCAAGCTGAAACTGAACTTGACAAGTTATTTCGGAAGAAACACATCAAAATTAAGTAGGTCAGTTTGGCGACTGTGTAGTATATATTTGGACTGGACCAGATTCTGGGTACATCATGTCGATGAATCAACCCTTATGCGCTATTGAAACATTCGAAATTGTGAAGAAAAAGTTACACTAGACTATTGAAACATTAGAAATTGTGAAGAAAACGTTACTAGACTATTTTTATCGCCTGTTGAATTGTACAAATAACTGGTTCAGAAAGGTTAATGAACTCACATTATTTGTGTACGCAGGTAAGCAAAGAAGAAAGTGAATCTAGAAACACGACTTGTAAAAAACAACTAAGAGATGGGAAAATAACGGAGAGTACATTAATCATATTAAAAAACAATATGAAATATCAGTGTAACTTTTGTCTTTCTTTCGTTGGCTTGACATTTTATCTTTATATTCAATGTTGTATTCGTATAAACTTCAGTCTGTTTTGTAGCTCACACACAGAGTTCGTGCACTTTTCTATCTAGTGTTGTTTCACTAGATCGGTAACTTTGCTTAGTATATCATATTCGGGTCAGTCTTGAAGAATGTGCTTTACAGTCTAGGCAGCGGTACCCAAACTTTGCATTACCGCAGACCTCCTTTTAAATTCATGTTACTGTCGTGCGCCCCCATAAGTGTATACATATGAAAATGGATAGCAACTAATTATCTTTGTGTTACTATAGTAAACAATGTTCTCAGACTGCCTAAAACTTCAAACGATCTTTCATTTTGTCCTGCCAGACATTTAGACTCCGGTCTGGACCGAGTCCTTTAATTTCGTAACGGTGCTAGTTTACCATTGTTTTTATACATTTTTTTTTTTTTATATTTGAGACGTCAAAGATCATAATGTTTCTTCAAGCGCTTGTGGACCCTCTGTGAGCACATGCGGACCCCAATTTGGGAAGCTCTGGTCTAGGCCGTTTGTCCACATGTACATACAACTGAATTGTCAATCTTGAATGTTTTATATAAGTGGCTGCGGAGTCTATTGTAACCTGTTTTGAGGCGCAGAATAAAAAGTGTTCTTATCCTCTCATATTTTGATTGTTTTCTTGACGTTTGTATTTGTAACTTTCAGATTGATTTAATCATTTTTTTTTGGGGGAAATAGTAAGAGACATAAGTGTAAGAGAAAACATATGAGGAATATTGTAGTGTCAGTCTTTTATTTATTTATTTTTTATTTCCTTTATTCTTCTCCGCTTTTTGCCGTTAGGCGTCGCATATTTAACTTATGATCGGTAGAAAGAGATAGAAATCGCACGGTCGCTTAAGATACTGTGGTATTGTGAAGACTGTGGTATTGTGAAGACTGTGGTATTGTGAAGACTATGGTATTGTGAAGCTTTAAGATGTATGTAACGCCATCAGTTCATCTTTTTCTTGGTATGCACTTTTATTTGATGATTCCATTTTCAGATTGTACGCTCTTGTAACTGGTATATTTGGTTTCATTCTCACCAAGTGACCAAATGATATGAGTCTCTTTATCAATGAATCTAGCAAACCGGTGTTGTTAGTACTATGATCTACCAAGTGTTGCTGTGGTTCGAAAGTGGAGCAAAGAATAGTAACACTTCGACCTACAAGGCATATCGTAAGAGGCGACTGAGGTAGAGACCTATGGATGCTCGGATGTGCTCACCACTTTGTAGGCACATAACTGACACAAAGTACAAACGCTCTTAGGCGTGGATCACATACACATCACAAAGAGTGGTTTAATAGACGGTCGATATGAAATGTTTGAAGAAGAAAAGAAAGTTAGTAATATGGGAAAAAATGTGGTGTTAGTAATATGGAAAAAAGTAAAGAAATGTGTAACAATATTCGAAAGAAAGACCAACATATTTTAAGAGAAAAAAGGGAATGGAAGTAATGAGGCAGATATTGCACACTTGCAAATTTATTTTTAAATAGCAACAAAGATCAAAGAGAGAAAACACAAACATGGGAAGAAAAAAACCAGGTCACGAGTTATCCTTGCCAAAAGATTATTTGCGTGTTAGAACATTCACACATATATCGTGGTAGAATAACGTGTATAACTTGGTGTGTGTCGGGTTATCATTTCAAGAACACGCCGACTCACACTCAGATTTCTAATCGAGGTCACTAACTCTCATTGCTAGACGTAATCGTCATAGACAAGAAGACAAGATTGAGAGGCAACTAAGAATGAAGAATAAGTACGTGGCTCGGTGTGTGTGTGTGTGTGTGTGTGTGAGTGTGTGTGTGTGTGTAATTAATGAATGAAAATCGTGGCTTTTTCTTTACAGAACGTTGTCATCATCCTCAGTAAACGAGTCGTTAATTTTCTAGGCACCACTTTTACGTTCAGTATTTTGTCATTGCTTTCTGAACAGGCAATGTATACATTATTATATTAATAATAATAATTAATTAATTATTATATTTTGTATGTAAGATTTAGGTGGGCGTCTGTGACTTAGCGGTAATGAGCTGGATCACAACATATGAGTACATGGTTCAAACTCGGCTGGGGTGGGGGCAGTTTGGAAACCAATTTGTTCCTGTGGATTATTACGTACGGTAAAAAGACCCCACCGTTCAGAAAGCAATGACAAATTACTGAAAGTATATGTGGTGTCTAGAAAATCAACAATAAATAAATAGATCTATCCAGAAAGAACTCAAAATCAAAGAAAACTAACAGGCTACAAATAAGAATGAGAAAACTAAAGTAATTTGGACATTTAAAAAGACATGAAGGGCTGAAGACGACCATCATGGAAGGAGACATCTCGGCAAAGAGAAGAAGAGGAAGGCCAAGAAGAAGATGGATTCAGGATGTAACTGATGGTTTCAGCATAATCAACGCAGAGGCAGGACATCTGGTCTATGAGTGAGAGAAATTCCGAAGAATGTTAAGGTATCAAACTTCTGCCCCGGACAAGCTATTTGATGATGTTGGTCTGGATTAGAGCGCGTCTCCCATGCGGGAGATTCGGATACAATCCCCGGTAAGTTCAATGAATTTTTCTGTCGATAGCATAACAAAACATGCTAACCTGAACAGTTTCCTGCGACTGTACTAGCCATGCGGTCATTAATTTCACAGGAAAATACATTTCTTTGAAAACTAGATGAAAAATGCTATTATATTTAATCAAAACGAAATTGTGAGTAGTCGTCCCGTAAGCTGTTGTCCCCTACTGAAGTTTTAACTAACATTAATTGTCAATATCACTGACATGTTTATGACATAGTTTGAGAAGAACTACATGAAGAAGACCGTCAAACTAAATGTGTCACATTCGACTGTCATTGTTATTGTTACACTGCGACAATTTATCCAGACATAAGAAGCCTGCTAAGTACATGTGGGTGTATATAATGTCAGAATCCCCAATGAAATGACGTGGTGTTTATTTTTAATAAATTAGTCCAATTTGATAAATAAATGTCCGAATGAATGGAAGATATCATTTCAATAATAAATTTTAAAAAAGAGAATCAAGGCAGATGTATTCAAAACACGATTGTCTTTTGTTTCACATAACTTACCTAAAATCATATGGATGTTTTTCAGTGAATCTAACAACTGGTATTGTTAATATTAGGATCTACCCTGTGTTGCCGGGAATATCAAGGGAAGCACAAAATAGTAACACTTTCAGTTTCAGTTTGGAATATCTTCGATGCACTCCGGACATGTCCATAGGTGCTCTGATCTCCTTCGCAATATCTCCAACTGTGTCCAGCGACTGATCGTACCAGTTCGATTTTGATTAATGAGCCTGTCCACATACCTGTTATGCTGTTCCTTTCTTGCTACTCCAATCTTCAAACCCAGCTTCTGCAATCTAGTAGTTGATGTGGATTGGTTTCAATGAAAATCCTCTTTGCGGCCACACTCTATGAGGGCGTTCAAAATATCAGCTCTATCCATTGGCTGGCCGTCTGATATGGTGGCAGAGTCAGTCAGCCTGTCTGCTGTCTCATCGCCAACGACACCCATGCGCCCGGGAACGTAGATAAGTATAATTCTACAAATTGTTGACGTTTGTAGTGATTCAGTCCAATGCCTGTGTACGAACCAGCCTCCACCTTTCGGATCATACTCAATGAATCAATCTGAATGCACGTATGAGTGTAGTTTTGTGACTCCAGCCAGTCACCGCCAGTACCTCCATTGTTATGTTGCTTGTTGTCATTCGATATGCACCACTGGCTTCCTGGACCATGCTGCAGCATAAGCTTGCAGAGAAGGCCCATGCGGACTTTTCGTGCGGAACTGCCGATCCATCCGTGTAAATCACAACGTCACCTTTATTGCAGTTTTCATCAATGATGCCTTCAACGACCTGCAAGGTATGTCGTAAGAGGCAACTAATGTAGAGGCCTAGGAAGCTACCTAGTAAATAAAAAGCATCGCAGAAATCGAATGTGCTGGCCTACGTGTAGTCGCATAACTGACACAACTTACAATCGTTATTAGGCTCAGATTACATACAAATCACAAAGAGTGGTTTTACACTTGGTCGATAAGGAGCGTTCGAAGCAGAAGAAGAAGAAGAAGCAGAAGAAGAAGCAGAAGAAGCAGAAGAAGAAGCAGAAGCAGAAGAAGCAGAAGAAGAAGCAGAAGCAGAAGAAGCAGAAGCAGAAGAAGAAGCAGAAGAAGAAGAAGAAGCAGAAGAAGAAGAAGAAGAAGAAGAAGAAGCAGAAGAAGAAGAAGAAGAAGAAAAAGAATATGGAGAAATAGAGTAAGAAAACCATTAACACGAGGTGTATTCATTGTAAGAGACAACCAATAAGACGAGGTGTATTCAATGTAAGAGACAACCAATAAGACGAGGTGTATTCATTGTAAGAGACAACCAATAAGACGAGGTGTATTCATTGTAAGAGACAACCAATAAGACGAGGTGTATTCATTGTAAGAGACAACCAATAAGACGAGGTGTATTCATTGTAAGAGACAACCAATAAGACAGAGTGTATTCAATGTAAGAGACAACCAATAAGACGAGGTGTATTCATTGTAAGAGACAACCAATAAGACGAGGTGTATTCATTGTAAGAGACAACCAATAAGACGAGGTGTATTCAATGTAAGAGATAACCAATAAGACGAGGTGTATTCAATGTAAGAGACAACCAATAAGACGAGGTGTATTCAATGTAAGAGACAACCAATAAGACGAGGTGTATTCAATGTAAGAGACAACCAATAAGACGAGGTGTATTCAACGTAAGAGACAACCAATAAGACGAGGTGTATTCAATGTAAGAGACAACCAATAAGACGAGGTGTATTCAATGTAAGAGACAACCAATAAGACGAGGTGTATTCAATGTAAGAGACAACCAATAAGACGAGGTGTATTCAATGTAAGAGACAACCAATAAGACGAGGTGTATTCAATGTAAGAGATAACCAATAAGACGAGGTGTATTCAATGTAAGAGATAACCAATAAGACGAGGTGTATTCAATGTAAGAGATAACCAATAAGACGAGGTGTATTCATTGTAAGAGACAACCAATAAGACGAGGTGTATTCAATGTAAGAGACAACCAATAAGACGAGGTGTATTCAATGTAAGAGACAACCAATAAGACGAGGTGTATTCAATGTAAGAGACAACCAATAAGACGAGGTGTATTCAATGTAAGAGACAACCAATAACACGAGGTGTATTCAATGTAAGAGATAACCAATAAGACGAGGTGTATTCAATGTAAGAGATAACCAATAAGACGAGGTGTATTCAATGTAAGAGACAACCAATAAGACGAGGTGTATTCAATGTAAGAGACAACCAATAAGACGAGGTGTATTCAATGTAAGAGACAACCAATAAGACGAGGTGTATTCAATGTAAGAGATAACCAATAAGACGAGGTGTATTCAATGTAAAAGACAACCAATAAGACGAGGTGTATTCAATGTAAGAGACAACCAATAAGACGAGGTGTATTCAATGTAAGAGACAACCAATAAGACGAGGTGTATTCAATGTAAAAGACAACCAATACCACGAGGTGTATTCAATGTAAGAGATAACCAATAAGACGAGGTGTATTCAATGTAAGAGATAACCAATAAGACGAGGTGTATTCAATGTAAGAGATAACCAATAAGACGAGGTGTATTCAATGTAAGAGATAACCAATAAGACGAGGTGTATTCAATGTAAGAGACAACCAATAAGACGAGGTGTATTCAATGTAAGAGACAACCTCCAATATGTCAACTGGCAGTAATCGATCTTTGTTATTATTGTTTATTATGTAAAGAGGTATTAAAGTATTTTGAACATATAAACAGAAGGTCATCATGGAAGGAGGCATCCTGGCAAAGAGGAGAAAAGGAAGACCACGGAGAAGGTGAATTCAGGATGTAACTGTTGATTTGAGCATGACAGCTGCAGAGGCAGGACATCTGGCCTATGAGAAAGATAAATTCCGAAAGACTGTGGCAAAGTTCTGCTCACGAAAGATATTTGAGGATGATGATGATGTAGGAGAATAAAGATCCTCTTTAAGCCGAGGCACGCGCTTTCAACATAAGGCGAACGTTTTATTGGTTACAACAGAGAGTGTATTCCAACAAACATGATAAATAAGAATGAATAACTTCCGGAGAATTTCTCTCCATCAAATATTAAATGTGCCTGTATGTTCGATCTATCTGACCTTGATCATTGTGTAACTATAGTCAGTTCAAGAATCATTAAATATCCCAAATCTAACAGTACCAGCTAGAACTGCAAGGAACCGACTTTAGTTGGTATATTCCGTCCCTGAATTGGCTGCGTTTTAGTCTAGAACAGCGTGTCCTAAACTGGAGTCCCGGGGATCTACGAGGTACGCACGAGGGATCCTCAAGCGGTTGAGAAATATTATGATCTTTTACATTTCAAATAGAAAAATAAATTTTAAGCTTAATTATATGCCTAATGTTTTCTTTTTGTTTATAAAATGTTAAATTGCAAACATTGTTGACTATTGTAACACATACAATTCATTCCTGTCCATTTTCATATATAGAAACTTTTGGGATCCGTGGCAGTAAAAAGTATTTAAAAGATGGTCCGCTGTAATTCATAGTTTGGAAAACGTTGGTCTATAAAATACAAATACTAGTCGCGATACCGCAGACCATACGATACCTAGAAAGTGGGTCGGTGACGCAGATCTTAATGATGCTATTACACTTAACTACTTCGGATATGAAACAGAATCGATACCGTCGCTTAAATCCGGATTTTCTAAATCTTTGGACAAGTACATCGGGATAAAATCGAGTGTCATGTTACGCAAATTCCGAACCTGCGCAACAAACTTGAAATTTGATTTCCATAACAATATGAAATGCCAGTAACAAAAGTACCTTTAATGACAGTAACAAGTTACTAACATCTAAATAGATAACAAATAAGATAAAAATGAGGTTCAGCAAGTGTTCTGTTTACTTTCTATTTTTGTATGGTTCAGAAACATGGACAATAAGCAAGCATTTTGAAGATAATTAATGCCTTAGAGATGTGAATATACAGTAGGAAAGGGCGTATTTCATGTGGGGAAACAACAGACAATTAATGCCTTAGAGATGTAAATATACAGAAGGAAAGGGCGTATTTCATGTGGGGAAACAACAGACAATTAATGCCTTAGAGATTAGATATACAGTAGGAAAGGGCGTATTTCATGTGGGGAAACAAAAGACAATGCCTTAGAGATGTGGATATGCACATAATAGGGAGTTGTATGGTCCAAGTATAACCTTCCATCTTATGCGTTCCGTATATAAAAGTGTTCATGGACACTGCTATTCCGTAAGTCCAGCTCTTGCGTGTCCGCCATCTCCGCCTGATTCAGTTTACCCTGTATATATATATATATATATATAAGAGATTCAAAGACACACTCAAGAACTCAATAAAATCTTTTGGCACAACTGGGAGACGACAACTGGGAGAATGTTGCTCAATACAGATCAACACGGCGAACACTTCTTCGACACAGTTCTTCTGCCTTCGAGGTAGAACTGCAAGGATGGAGCAGAAACGACCAACAAGAAAGGTAGTAAAACTCCCCACAAGTACAAATATTCCTTGCCCACATTGCAAAAGAACATTTCAAGCCTTCACCTGGTTAATTAGTCATCTACGTACACACAGAAAAACATAACGCATCAACATTCACTTGGATGAAGAATGATGGTCGTTATCACCCGTGATGGACGAGCATCATATAGAGAGAGAAAGAGAGAGACGAGAGATGTACTCGTCTTTTCTGACTGACAACTGTCTTTCTTACCAACTGTCACTAAAAATAGTTAACAATTGAAAAGTTTTAAACCTCACAATTCCATCCCGGATTATAACAAAACAGAAATGAAATGAGTTTCTGCCCTAATTCCGTATGGATATACAATTATAGTCTCGAGACAGGAAGCGTAGAAAATGATGTCACTTCCGTTATAACTGAGAGAGACTAACACCAAAGTAGTTCCTTAAAGGCGCATGCGTCAGTTCCATCCAGTTTTCTGTTTCTTCGTCGTTTTAAAACCCCATAACACACATTCTGTTCGACCGACAAAACACACACTATATATAAGACAAAAGACACCGGTCAACACTACATCTAAAACAAACGACACCGGTCAACACTACATCTAAGACAAAATACACTGGTCAACACTACATCTAAGACAAAAGACACTGGTCAACACTACATCTAAGACAAAAGACACCGGTCAACACTACATCTAAGACAAAAGACACTGGTCAACACTACATCTAAGACAAAAGACACCGGTCAACACTACATCTAAGACAAAAGACACTGGTCAACACTACATCTAAGACAAAAGACACCGGTCAACACTACATCTAAGATAAAAGACACTGGTCAACACTACATCTAAGACAAAAGACACTGGTCAACACTACATCTAAGACAAAAGACACCGGTCAACACTACATCTAAGACAAAAGACACTGGTCAACACTACATCTAAGACAAATGACACTGGTCAACACTACATCTAAGACAAAAGACACCGGTCAACACTACATCTAAGACAAATGACACTGGTCAACACTACATCTAAGACAAAAGACACCGGTCAACACTACATCTAAGACAAAAGACACCGGTCAACACTACATTTTTCTTCTTTCTTCTTCTTTGAACCCTTCATATCGACTACTTGTTACCCACTATGTGTGATTTGTATGTGATCTGATCCTAAAAATACTATTTTCCTACCAACACTTTGTTACCAGTGCTAAACTTGGTCTCTTACAGCAACACATCACAGAAAGCTCACCACGTGTGAAATGAAATGGTTGAGGAAGGCAGTGGGAGTCACCAGGAAAGACAGACTACGAAATGAAGACATCAGAATGAGGGCATAACTTCATGCACCGAATACATCGAAAGACAACAAATGCAGTGGTTTGGACATTTAATGAGAATGAAATACAACCAACCACCAATAACATCATACAATAAAAAGAGATTGGGTACTAGAGCTAAGTGAAGACCAAGAAAAAGATGGATAGACAATATCAAGACCACACTACATAAACACGGATATAACACAACAAGGGCGACTCATCTAGCCCTAGAACGCAAATTAAAGCTCCCATCCCTACGCTTAACCGCAAGAGTGGACAGCCAACTACATCTTCCACCTGGGAATAGACAATAGACAAATAGACTGATCCTAAAAGCGATTGTACGTTATGCGAGTTCTGCGCCTACAAATAGGCCAGCGCATCCGATTTATGCGATGCTTTTTATTTCCTAAGGTAGCTTCCCTAGGTCCAACATCAGTCCTCTCTTACTACATGTCTTGTAGGTCGCAGTGGTACTATTTTTTTCTTCCCATACGGGCACCGGTACCACATGGGCACCGGCACCACACGGGCACCGGCACCACATGGGCGACACTACATTTAAGATAACAGGCACAGGCAAACAGCTAAAATAAGTCAACATAAACTTAGAAATACTGGATATAGGTTGACAAGCTTAAAAGAAACAGCAAATCTTGATTAACAAACACCTGCAAAAACTTCTTCGACCCTTCTCTTCCACAGGGGTCTCTGTGGTTCAGTGGTTACGCCTTTGTCTTGCTAGTAAACGGTCGTGGGTTCGAATCCATAACGCGTCATTATGTTCACGAATCCATACCGAGGTGTTTTTTTTCGAGAGGCTCCTAGGAATTAGCTTCTTCTTCTTTTGTCGTCACACTGCTACCGGGTTGTTGCCCAGTGTCGTGGTTTTGTGTTTTTGTCTTGCGCTGCTCTGGTGTTATTGTTATTTTTGCTCTTTCACGGCATTCTGCTACGCCATCTAACCATCTTTTCCGTGGTCTTCCTCTTGCCTTCTTTCCCGATGTTCTGTTTTAGAAGACTCTGTATAGTGTGGAGTTTGGATGCATTCTTATTAAGGCCAAACCACTTCATTCTTTGTTTCTCAACGTAATTCAAGCAAGGTTCTGTGCCAACTTTCTTTCTTATGCTGATGTTGGTGACTCTGTCTTTTCTGGTATTGTTGGTAACTTTTCGCAGGCAACGCATTTCACATGTAGTTATTTTTGTGACTACGCTTTGCTCATTGTCCATGTTTGGCTCTGGTAACACAAAGTAGGATTTTTGCAGGAGCTGCTTAATTCGTGCTTTGTACAATACTCTCGGTATGTGTATCTGTGTAGAGAGACCGAACATATGGGGTAAAATCCAGTGCAATTAAATCAATCTTTTGACTTTAAAACACCCCCTTCTCTTCCACCATTTACTACTTTATAGAAGTGTTGAGGAGGGTGTAGCAAAAAAGGCACTCGTGAACAGAATGAAGAGAAGTGTTGAGGAGGGCGTAGCAAAAAAGGCACTCGTGAACAGAATGAAGAGAAGTGTTGAGGAGGGTGTAGCAAGAAAGGCACTCGTGAACAGAATGAAGAGAAGTGTTGAGGAGGGTGTAGCAAAAAAGGCACTCGTGAACAGAATGAAGAGAAGTGTTGAGGAGGTGTAGCAAAAAGGCACTCGTGAACAGAATGAAGAGAAGTGTTGAGGAGGGCGTAGCAAAAAAGGCACTCGTGAACAGAATGAAGAGAAGTGTTGAGGAGGGTGTAGCAAGAAAGGCACTCGTGAACAGAATGAAGAGAAGTGTTGAGGAGGGTGTAGCAAAAAAGGCACTCGTGAACAGAATGAAGAGAAGTGTTGAGGAGGGTGTAGCAAAAAAGGCACTCGTGAACAGAATGAAGAGAAGTGTTGAGGAGGGTGTAGCAAAAAAGGCACTCGTGAACAGAATGAAGAGAAGTGTTGAGGAGGGTGTAGCAAAAAAGGCACTCGTGAACAGAATGAAGAGAAGTGTTGAGGAGGGTGTAGCAAAAAAGGCACTCGTGAACAGAATGAAGAGAAGTGTTGAGGAGGGTGTAGCAAAAAAGGCACTCGTGAACAGAATGAAGAGAAGTGTTGAGGAGGGTGTAGCAAAAAAGGCACTCGTGAACAGAATGAAGAGAAGTGTTGAGGAGGGTGTAGCAAAAAAGGCACTCGTGAACAGAATGAAGAGAAGTGTTGAGGAGGGTGTAGCAAAAAAGGCACTCGTGAACAGAATGAAGAGAAGTGTTGAGGAGGGTGTAGCAAAAAAGGCACTCGTGAACAGAATGAAGAGAAGTGTTGAGGAGGGTGTAGCAAAAAAGGCACTCGTGAACAGAATGAAGAGAAGTGTTGAGGAGGGTGTAGCAAAAAAGGCACTGTGAACAGAATGAAGAGAAGTGTTGAGGAGGGTGTAGCAAAAAAGGCACTCGTGAACAGAATGAAGAGAAGTGTTGAGGAGGGTGTAGCAAAAAAGGCACTCGTGAACAGAATGAAGACACCCGGATTCGATCCCATAACCTTCAGGACACGAGGTGAACGGCTTAACCACTTGGCCACAAAGACTCATCCAATAACAAATCAGATGTACAGATGTAACGTGGTAAACAGACAACATACAGACAGATTAAGAACGCATCTGCGTCTCATGGAAATGAAAGATGCACGTAAATGAGAACAACAGGGATATATAATAACATATGCCACTGGTAGGGCTTACTGTATGATGGAAACCAGACAACAAATGGATTATAGTCTTACTGTTAAGTGGGCATCTAGTAACATGTTGTCGTGGTTGGTTGTAATGTTTATTTGTACAAACACAGTTTTTGTTACAGTTACTGTCAATAATTAAGCTGATACGCTTACTGTTAAAAACATCATCATGTGTCATGCCGGCTGGCGTAGCTGATCATAGATCTATACAAACGTGTGTCTTTAGTGATGATTATGAACATCAGGTGGTACGACAAGATAACCAACTCTGAAGTATTGCAACGTGCAAACCTGTCTTCCATCATGGGCATGCTCAGAAGTAGACGACTAAGATGGTTAGGGCATGTGAGAAGAATGGAAACTTGTCGCATACCAAAACAAATGTTGTTCTGTGAACTTTCGGAGGGGAAAAGGCGCCAGGGCAGACCACTGCTCAGATATAAAGATGTATTCAAGGTCTCCATTAAAAATCTTTCTATATGTCCCGGCACAATGGAAGAACTAGCGGATGACAGAGTTGTGTGGAACGTGGTATTTCGAGATGGCGTAGTCTTTTGAGAAGAGAATTTGTATGAGCTGAAAGACAAGAGCCTGCCTAGCGTGTTCGTAGCTCGTTGGACGACGGGTTACAAGCCCCCTGTGTGTGTGCGGTTCAATTCCCCTGGCTGGCAGAAAAGGCACAGGTTCTCCAGATTTACGGTGTTCGTGGCACCAAACCGAAGAGTTACGATGTCCATGGCACCGAGCCGAAGAGCTGGAAGCTCACGTGCTTTGGATCAGGGAGAAACATACCAGACATGAGAGAAAAGCGAAAACTCAGAAGTTGTCACAGTAAAACATTTGACAATTGGCTGTCTACAAAGACGAAAAGGTCATTTAATACTGATGTAGATGAGGCTCTGTGGCAAGGTGGTTAAGCCATTGCCTTGTATTCCGATGGTCATGGGTTCGAGTCCAGACAGTGCTGTTCTGTTTTCGAGTGCATATTTTTGTTTCACTGAGACACCTAGGATTGTTGTCGGAACTAAAAGTTTATGCTTTGAGTAGTACTCTTGGCATGTTGCGTACCATTTCTGCGGAGAAGGACCGAGTCATATTAGGGTAAAACCCGGCGCAATGAAGTCAATTCTTTGACTTTAGACCCTTTAAACTCAGATGTAGATACTTGTCCATGCCATGAAGTCTGACTGTCCAGAATGTTATCTCTCTGCTTTCCCCTGTCTCGTTTCCAATTAATTTTATCATTTATCTCAATGTGTTCCAAACCTTCCTTTCTCATCAAATGCTCCGAAAATGATGATTGACTCTTTCTTATTTCGATATAAAGTATTCTCTGTGCTTTGACCTTCTTCAACAAGGCACAAAGAAAATGTATTAATAATAGAAAATAAACAAATGTATAACAAGTAATTTTAAAAACATGTTTTCATTAATATGTTTTAGCATTTTGCTTTTGGTACCTGGAAGAAGAAAGAGAAACCTAGAAGACGATGGGTGCAAGATGTCATTGACGATCTGAGAATGACTGCTACTGACGCCGACCAACTTGCACAGAACAGAGATTTTTTTCAGGACTGCTGTTATGGGAGCCAAGTTCCGGAAGTGACAAGCTACTTGATGATGATGATGATTTTGCTTCTTTACAGACGGTCGGCTGGCAGTTTCATCCTCAAGTCTTTCATGACTTGATTTCCATTGTATGTCTGAGCTGAAAGTAGGGATGAAATGTTCCTCTCTATTTGTGCCTACCCTGGGCAGATGTTATGGGGAATCTGCCATGCCCATTTTGCACAAACCCCCTCTCAACCCTACTGATTCATCCAAAGAAAAGACAAGGTCAATACGTTTCGAATCAAGCAGTGTGTGTCATTTTCTTTTCCCTATTAGTCGGTGAACAATCCAACGCATGAGGTATATTGGGGGTGGAGGGGGAGAACGATGTTAGATAACCAATTTTTGTGAGGAAGTCACTGTTATATACCGTTATAAAACTTTATCACTGCTCTTTAGACTACCTACTTGGAAGTGGTTGACACAACCAATATTCCTGGATACATTTTGTACTATCTTATCTTCTATAGAATCTCGTTTAATGTCAAAATTCTTATAAAAATGTATTGAATAGACAAAATGCGATATTAGAGCAAATACGATTTGTTGAAAATAGCTATAAAATCAACTAAAAAAACCTATATTTTAAAATATATCTGGGGAAAAAATGAATGATTGTGCAACTCAAGTCACACCTGCATTTTTTTCAGATAGAACTAGGATTGTGGCCGGAGCTACGGCATTCGTGCTTTGTGCAATAATCTCAACAGGTGGTGTGTCATTTCTGTGTAGAGGAACCCAGACAGGTAAAACCTGGTGGAAGGAAGCCAATACTTCATCTTCAGATATTCTTTTTTTAGACATAATAATAACAAGTTCTTTTTTTCAGTTATCATTTCTCACGCAATATCTACACCGGGATCATGAGATACATTTGTAATAAACAGTCATGTGTTCTTGATTAAAATATTATGAGAATCACTGACCTATGTGATTCAATTTCGAGTGTATTCATATGACATATTGACAAATAATGTCGGCTAGAGTGTTAACACAAGAACGAGAAAAAAATTGTCTGTTCAAGCAGATCTGTTCACAGACAGAATCTAGGATCCGAGTAAATAGAGGCAATAGTTCATATTACATTATGTTTGTTTGTTTGTTGTTTAGTGTTTGGATAATAAACATTGATCAAGTTGACTTTGAAGATATCTTTAATTCTTCCTTTGTGAACTCTTGTCAAACGTCATCTTGGATTCATACCAAGAAAACATTGCTCAAACAGAAATTAGAGAATATCTTCTTTTTCTTCTTCAAACCATAGCGACTTCTCGTTAACCACTCTGTGTGATTTGTATGTGATCTGAGCCTAAGATCGATTGTTCATTGTGCTAGTTATGCCCCTACAAGTAGGTCAGGACATCTGATTTCTGCGATGCTTTTTATTTACTAGGTTAGATTCTTTAGGTATAATATGGTAAGATTGCAACTTTAAATATCACTAATTTGATTGATTGATTGATTGATTGATTGATTGATTGATTGATTGATTGATTGATTGATTGATTGATTGATTGATTGATATGATCATCACCACTGCACTTCGGTGAGTAACAATGTGTGCTCTAATCTCTTTCTTACATAGGAATATCTCAGCGGCAGTGCACGAACTCCTTAGCACCGGCGAGGGTCCCTGGGTGGAATTTTGAATATGAAGAAAATTTTTTGAAGGAATGTATTATTTAGTATCTTTCTAATGAAATTTTTCCCGGCTGCGGCTTTGCAACCTGCTCTTCTCGATATTGAACTGTCACGGGTTCTTTTACATGCTCAATTTGAACACATGACCTACCATTGTCTCGTCCGTCTCCGATAGAACTAGAAACTCGATCACACCTATACTGAGACAGGGATCTCTGGAAAAATCTCCAGAGGTCTCCACGAAGGAGCGAACCTGGTACTTTTGTCACAAGAGACAAGCACTTAACCTCTACGTAGTGACCGTCACATTAGTTATTTTCATGTTCTTATCTTGGACACACTCTTAGCAGATATTCTTCAGTCATTTTCTCTATGTCACATTAGTTATCTTCTTGTTCTTATCTTGGACACACTCTTAGCAGATATTCTTCAGTCATTTTTCTCTATGTCACATTCACACTATTTGAAAGTTGTTATCTCTAAAGTAATGTTATTGCGTTCCTTCTTATCAACTGTGTTGAGCACTCTTTGTCTTCTTCTTCTTTGCGTTCGTTCTTTACGACCAATTGTAATCACTCTTTGTGATATGTTTGATCTTTGCCAAGAAAGTGTATACGTTGCACATTGGTTTGGTTGGCCCCTAAACGCATAGACTTCGACACATTTAGGACATGTGCATCCGATTTCAGTCAAACCTCCTTAGTCGCCTCTTACGACATGCGTGGCAGGTAACAGTGGTGCTATTCTTTACACCCCAAATTTGGGCCCTGGTAACCACTCGGGCGTCTTTGTCATCCATATGGTTTGTGCCGAGAATCGGAGTACGTTGCGCACCCGTTAATCCCTAAGACAAGTTGGGCAGGGACATCCTAATTTCGACCAAAGTGTTTGCATTTTATCCAACAAATTTGTACAGAAGATATTAATAGATATAATGATGTTTAAAGGGGAAAGATTGAACTCATTGTACTGGGTGTCTCACTGTGGAATACCAGGACATGGAACAGCAGACCGACTGACCAGTGAAGGTGCTGCAGGAGAACAACCGGGTGTGCCAGTTACCTACCAACAAAAGAAAAGGATGATTAAATCAATCAGAAAGCCACAAATACCAACTCAAAACGACTACTATAATATGAGCAGATTGGAACAAATTGTCATTCTGCGTCTTAGAACAGGACACAATCGACTCCGAAACCACAGATTGGAACAAATTGTCATTTTGCATCTTAGAACAGTACACAATCGACTCCGAAACCACAGATTGGAACAAATTGTCATTTTGCATCTTAGAACAGTACACAATCGACTCCGAAACCACAGATTGGAACAAATTGTCATTTTGCATCTTAGAACAGTACACAATCGACTCCGAAACCACAGATTGGAACAAATTGTCAGTTTGCATCTTAGAACAGGACACAATCGACTCCGAAACCACAGATTGGAACAAATTGTCAGTTTGCATCTTAGAACAGGACACAATCGACTCCGAAACCACAGATTGGAACAAATTGTCATTTTGCATCTTAGAACAGGACACAATCGACTCCGAAACCACAGATTGGAACAAATTGTCATTTTGCATCTTAGAACAGGACACAATCGACTCCGAAACCACAGATTGGAACAAATTGTCATTTTGCATCTTAGAAAAGGACACAATCGACTCCGAAACCACATGCATACCAAATTTAAGATTGGCAATTGAGCCGTGTGAACATGTGGACAGGCACGTCAGACTGCAGAGCACATACTTCAAGACTTCCCGTACTGATGCAAACACACTGGCCTAACGAAACAAGACTCCACATAAAACTACACGGACCTCTGTGTGAGCTACAAAGGACAGTGAAGTTTATACAAGAGACAACATTGAATATTTAGACAATATTTCAAGAGAACGAAAGGAAAGAAGGATACAAGAGACAACATTGAATATATAGACAATATTTCAAGTGAACGAAAGGAAAGAAGGATACAAGAGACAACATTGAATATATAGACAATATTTCAAGTGAACGAAAGGAAGGAAGGATACAATAGAAAAACATTGAATATATAGACAATATTTCAAGTGAACGAAAGGAAGGTAGGATACAATAGAAAAAACATTGAATATATAGACAATATTTCAAGTGAACGAAAGGAAGGAAGGATACAATAGAAAAAACATTGAATATATAGACAATATTTCAAGTGAACGAAAGGAAGGAAGGATACAATAGAAAAAACATTGAATATATAGACAATATTTCAAGAGAATGAAAGGAAGGAAGAATTGTATCGGTTTCCTCATATGGTTCAGTCCCTCTCTACAGAAATAACAAGACCCACGTCTGAGAGTTTTGCTCAAAGCACAAACTCCGTAGCTTCAACAGTAATCCTAGATATCTCCGGAAAAATGCACTCATGAACCGAAAGACGCAATCTGGGTTCGAATCCACGACCTTAAGAGCGCAAAGCAAACGTTTGATCCCTTCGCCACAGAAACCCTCTATTATTACTGTTCTGTATGTCTTGGGATATCCAAATTTGTCATATTAACCTCTTCGCTATTCCGTGCTGATGTACTAGCTCGTGGTATGTGTTCAAGATGACCCAAAGACAGTATACCGGCTCGTGGTATTTCTTAAGATATTCCAAAAACGGTATACTGGCTAATTCAATATACGTTGCAATCTAAGTTGCAATAGAAGTTGCAATATACGTTGCAATATAAGTTGCAATGTAAGTTGCAATATAAGTTACAATATAAGTGTGTCTGGGGGGAAAAAAGGAAGTTGCTGAGTGAAAGGATTTCGCCCGTGTGTTGCCAGGCGCGCAAGGGGAGCAAACAATAGTAACACTGCCCACTACAAAGCATGTCGTAAGAAACGACTGAGGGATGGCCTAGGGAAGCTATCCTAGTAAATAAAAAGGGTATCAGAAATCGGATGTGTTGGCCTACCTGTAGAGGCATAACTGGTACAAAGCACAATCGCTCTTAGACTTAGATCACATACACATCACAAAGAGTGGTGTAACAAGTTGTCGATATGGGGCGTTCGAAGAAGAAGAAGAAGAAGAAGTGTTAAGAATAGTGATATTTAGGACAACTCCCACTCAACAACAGACGAAACACATCAAAACTAGTGATATTTAGGACAACTCCCACTCAACAACAGACG
Source organism: Arion vulgaris (assembly GCA_020796225.1). NCBI lineage: Eukaryota > Metazoa > Mollusca > Gastropoda > Stylommatophora > Arionidae > Arion > Arion vulgaris. The sequence goes on along the minus strand of CM036760.1, from coordinate 50,611,634 downwards.
AAACACATCAAAACTAGTGATATTTAGGACAACTCCCACTCAACAACAGACGAAACACATCAAAACTAGTGATATTAGGACAACTCCCACTCAACAACAGAGAAACACATCAAACTAGTGATATTTAGGGCAACTCCACTCAACAACAGACGAAACACATCAAAACTAGTGATATTTAGGACAACTCCCACTCAACAACAGACGAAACACATCAAAACTAGTGATAAGGGCAACTCCCACTCAACAACAGACGAAACACATCAAAATAGTGATATTTAGGGCAACTCCCACTCAACAACAGACGAAAAACATCAAACCAGTGATATTTAGGACAACTCCCACCAACAACAGACGAAAACATCAACAATCGCCTCTGAAAATGTTATCAAATTTTGCAATCAAAACAAGAACACTTTAAATCGTTAAGATTATTATTTTTTTTTTTCCCTTTATCAAGCCATCAATTATTTTTTTCATTTTTGTTCCATTTTTCACTTCTATTTTGTATTAGCTGTAACTCGTCTGAAAATGTAAGCTATTAATCGTCTCAGATTTTCTGTCTGTGTTTTTGATGTTATCTAACATTAATCTTCTCACTTTCTATCTGTGTTTTTTATGTTATCTAACATTAATCTTCTCACTTTCTATCTGTGTTTTTATGTTATCTAACATTAATCTTCCCCACTTTCTATCTGTGTTTTTAATGTTATCTAACATTAATCTTCTCAGTCTTTCTATCTGTGTTTTTGATGTTACCTAAAATCAGTTTTCTTATTTTTCTTCTTTTATCCCATTATTTTTAAATTTCCCTTTCTTTTCGTCTCTCTCTCTTGCGTTCCCGGCCTAGCCTGATGGACCAACTTCTATCATGAATTTAACTGTTGTTTTTGGGACTCCGTTCCTCCGTACAGCTTTTCGAAGCTCTGTGTGTTTTGGCAGTACTTTCTCGTATACCTGATAAACGTGGACAGTCTTGCAAGACGTGTTCTGCCGTCATGTCTGTCATATTGCATGGGCACAGGCTAGTTGTGCCAATTTTAAATTTATGGAACATGTGGGCTCTGAGCTTGTTGGGGCCGGTACGGAGGCGAAATATGGTATTGTTCACTCGCGAGAGACCATAGTAACCGTCACTGTCTGTGTACTGCGGGTGGTCTTTGCCCACTTGCTTCGATAGTGCGAACCGATGGTTGTTTGACTTCTCATAGCTGATCTCGAGATCAGTCTGGGGTAGTCGCCCGCCCTCTTTGGCTAGCTTGTCGCCGCTTCGTTTCTAATGTTGCAGTGTGACGGTATCCACTGGATGACAGTGCGTTTGAGTGAACTCGTTAGTTCAGCGGGGGACGTTTTGAGCTCATTCATCTCAGTTTGCCAACGCATTTGAGTGCCGTGATGACCGATAGAGCATCGGTGAATACCCGACCTTGTTGCGCTAGTGTTTTTCTCTCCAAGATCATTTCGGCCGCCTTTTGATTGCCCCCTGCCTCAGCTCGGTAGTTATTCGAGTATTTGCCAGTTGCAATCGCTTTCTTGACCGTGACTTTCTTGGAGATTTTAAGCACTATTCCTCCTCCGCCATCGCTTATTGCGTTATTTGCCGATCCGTCCGTGTAGACGTGCGTCCACTCTTTTTCAGGGTACTCTGATTCTATGTACTCTTCTGCTGCAGTTTTTCTGTCGAGGTTCGTTTGGTCCCTTTTGCACATTATGCCGGGATTGATTCCTTAGTTCTGGCATTTTGTTTTCCATGGCGGGCACTTGTCGATTGCCGGGATTGGTTTAGCTGTGCATTTGGACAAGACTGGGTGGTCTGTGGTCAGTGCGTTAGAGATTCTAACGAAGTTAGATCTCTGTATTCTCCACTTTCCGGATTGAAACATTCTTTCATGCATTGGATGGATTCGAGCCGTTTGAGTTTTTCCCAAGTACTACTACTTTCTTGTCCCTTCGGTCAGTCATTGGTTGGATGCCTGTGATGGTCTCCATCGCCTTGATGGGCGTGGACTTTATGGCTCCAGTGATAATGCGTAGGGCCCGGTTTTGACTGCTGCTCACTTTGCGAATTGCTTGTTCGATGCATTGCTCCACGCTGCCATACCGTACTCTAGGATCGGTCGCACTCTACCAGAGTAAAGTGTCTTGAGAATTTGCTGTTTGCTCCCATGTGGAACCTGCGAGTTTCGCATCATTGTTAGCCTGTGTCTCGCTTTTGCCGTAGCATTCTCGATCTGGGTGCACCAAGTCAGCTTTCTGTCGAGTGTGACTCCTAGGTACGTTGGGGTTTTATTTTCTTGAAGGTTCTGCCCATTGACTTTAAGCGTTATCTTGTAATCCTTGTTATTCTGGGAGAACACAGTGTAAGTGGTCTTTGAAGGGTTTATTTTCATATTCCACTTTGCTGACCACACTTCAAGGTTATTTAATGTAGCTTGCAGTCGATTTTCTGCTGTGGGCATTGACTCTTCTCTCGCCCATATTGCCAGGTCGTCGGCATACATGGCAGAGTGAACTCGTTCTGGGAGGCATGTTGCAATGTCATTGACGAAGACTAGAAAGAGTCGGTAGAGCACTCCTCCTTGGGGGGACCCCCTTGCTCCAGTGTGGCCTTCATACTTTGTACCCTGAACCTGAACCCTTGCTGTTCTGTTCTCTAGGTATCTATCGAGCCAATTGTACATTCTTCCCTTTACGCCGAGGGTGAGCAGTTTTAGCCTTAATCCTTCTTTCCAGACTGTGTCAAAAGCCTTCTCCATATCTACCAAGACCGCCAGTGTCTGTTTCTTTTCTTGGAAACCGTCCTCGATTCCCTGGACGATGTAGGTTACTTGATCCTCTGTGGATCTGTATCTCCGAAAACCGCCTTGTTGAGCCATAAGCAGCCCTTTGCTCTCCAAGTGCCAGGATAAGCGTTTGTTCACCATGCGCTCCATAAGTTTGCCCGTGCAGCTTAGGAGGCTTATTGGTCTGTAACTCGCTGGGTCAAGTTTATTTTTGCCTGGTTTTAGGATGGGCACCATGATTGCTTCTTTCCATTCTTGCGGTACTATGCCTGTTTTCCACGACATGTTGAGAACGAACAGTAGAGCGACCTTTGCTCTGATTCCCAGGTTTTTAAGCATCTCATTGGTGATCCCATCTTTTCCGGGCGACTTTCTGGGTTCAGGTCCCTTAAAGCCTCTTCCAGCTCGTTACTGGTGAATGTGTCCGTTAGGTGACTATCTGCTTTTCTCGGCTCGCCTTGGAGCCGAGCTTTTCTTTTGGTGGCATCAACTTTTCCTTTGCTATGCTTACTCTGCTGACTTCGGCATATTGTTGCATCAGGATGTTTGCTGCTTCCCTACCCGAAGCCATCTTCTTGTCTTGTTCGAGGACTATAGGTGGTCTGCTAGTGTTTTCATCGCTCAGCGCTTTGGTCAGCTTCCACAGTTTATGGCCGTCCCTATCGAGGTTCAGGATTCGGTTGTTTTGCCCTAACTCTGTCTCGCCGCTCGTTTTATCTCTTCTGTATTTTGCTGCTCCCTGCCTTGTAGACAGTGTTTGTCTCCACTGACTGTGCATGCTCTGCCTCACTCCTTGTCTTCTCAAGGTCTTTTTCAAGCTTCTGAACCTCTGCTGTCCAGTATGGCTTGTAATCCTTTCGTGCGCCTCTGGGGATGGTTTTCCGTGCCGCTTTCAGGATTGCTTCTGACAGTTCCCTTGCCACGATTCGCACGTTTTTTCTTGTCATGCATGTTGATTCGTTCAACATTTGCATCAGTCAGTGCTCCATACTGTTTCCAATTGGCTCTCTTATAGTTCCACCGCGGCAACCACATTTTGGGCTCAGGTACGAAATTGAGGTCTACTTGCAATTTGACAGGTCTATGGTCACTATCCCTAGTTGGTGGGTAACCGTACGGACTACTTTGGTGGATATATCGCTTGTTGCAAAGGCCAGATCAGGGTATTCGTTGTGTGCCACGCTCTCGAGTAGAAAGTTGGTGGATCGTCTGGAGCGTTGATGAGGAACAGATTGTTCTCGATCTCCCAGTCTTCCACCTCAACTCCTCTACTGTTTGTTTCTGAGTACCCCCATCTCTCCGAGCGGCTGTTGAAATCACCGACCACAATACATGAGTTCTCACTGATATTCATTGTTTCGAGTGACAGCGGCGTGTAACTTGGGCAGTAAAGATTGTACAGAATGATCTGTATGTCTTTGCACGTAATTTGCACACCTATGATCTCAACTGCTCCGGGGTTTCCCTTTGTTCCTTCCATCTGCTTGGTTGGAATGCCATTTCTGACTAGGGTGAGGACTCCGCCCTTGTGTCCTTCTCTGTCTGTTCTGAAGGTCTGGTAACCTTTGATCTCGAACTTGTGTCTGGGATTGAGGTGCGTTTCTTGTATGCACGCAATGTCTATATCGTCTTCTGCAAGTCTTATTGCGAGTGCTTGCTTCTTGTGGTGGATACCTTCCGCATTCCATTGGGTGATATTTAATTTATTATGGTCAATACTCGACCGTATCGCACCAGTAGCTTTAACCCGGTTACCTCGTTCGCTGCTGTGCCGAGTTGGAGGGCGGGGACCGTCGGTAGCATAAAGCGGGCCCCTTCGAGGCATGGGGCCCGGCACTCGTCCTGCCCGGCGGGACTTCTCAGGCGTAGCACCATATCGAATTTCATTATTAATAAACATATTCATGATAAAAATTTAGTCCATGCAGCGTCAGCATGGGTAGCTACGTTACACTTTCAGTGCCGTTTTGAGCCCCAGGTGCTTATCTTTCGGACGTGTATCCGTTTTCAACCAGCGTTTGTATACGGTTCGCTCTCCGTTAGCCTTCGACTGTCCCCAGCCAAATCTCACAAGGCAATGAGTTGCCATTTTCTTTCAGGGCTGCTACCCTTAGATGACCTGCCCTCCCGGGCTTATGAGCGCCATCTTCCCACCGAACCGGTCGTTTTCTGAACACATTGGTTCGTCACTGTTCAGGTTTGTTTACGGTTTGCTCCGCTAGCCTTTGATTGTACCCAACCATGACACCACAGGGCAGCGGCAGTTCCTGCGAGAGAACAGAGCTATGTTTCATGGGACGCTTTCGTAAGACTTTTTGCGGTCTTTGGTCAGGAAATGTGTGTGTATTTTCAGGGACTTCCAGTCTTCTGCATTGCAGTGACCACTGTTTTGGGCGCGGACTCACTTTTCTACTGTTTCGTAGTTTTGGAGCTCAAGCGTATTTTGCGGTCTTTGGGCAGGAAATGTGTGTATTTTCAGGGATTCCCAGTCTCACGTTGCAGTGACCCACGATTTTGTTTGCGAAGCGTTCGTACTCTGCTATCTCACAGTTCTTTCTGAGTATGGACATACATTTGCGGACTTCGACCAGGAGATGTGTTATTTTCAGGATTTCCTTTATGTGTTGCGTCTCTAAGCTCACACTGTCATCACAGATAACTTTGCACGCGCTCTTCGTGCCTATTTCGGTGGACAATCGGCCAAGAGACGTGTGGATTCTCCAGGGATTTTCGGCCCCTGCTTTGCTTTCACGGTCTCCCGATCCCCGCCCCTTTTGTCAGACCGGAACCTTAGTCTTTTCCAGGGTCACGCGTGGTGATTTAGAGGCAGGGTCTTGCTAGCGCGCCCTTTTCTAACCCTGGCTCATTTTCCGCCGTGAAACATGAGCCTTTGGTCCTGCATGGATCGTGTCATCTATTGAACCTCGACTGATTTAATGAGCTATCTGCGGTTTCACCGTGAGACAGTGTGAACTTAGACATGCATGGCTTAATCTTTGAGACAAGCATATGACTACTGGCAGGATCAACCAGATAGCTGTCATGGACGAGACCGGACCGACAATGCTCGGGGTAGGGAGACAGCGCTCTGTGCAGAGCGGATCCCGACGTCCCCGGCGAAAATGCGAAATTGAAGTGAAACGACCGAGCGCTCGCTTCCCACCGTTTTGCCGGCAAGACTCGCGCCTCGCCAAGCAAAAAACGACACCATGTTACTACCTGCGGACCCACAAGCTCGTTGCGAGAGCCGGGCCTTTTAACGAGACCACCGTCGAGCGTTTAAAATTTTAGACTGACTGCATCACACCGCGACCGAGAAACTCCGATATACGGACACACACCACCAAATAAGACCGCGCGCGGCGAGCGAGCGAGTCTTATACAGACGCTACCTTGTCCCTTATTCGCTGGGAGCCCCGTTCGCGTGAAAAAGCGAGGAGGCACGCGCAGCCGTTAGAGACTATGCACGCAATTGGTTATCGACACTGGGGAACCGCGTTCGCTGACTGGCTCGCCCGTCCGGTTATTTTCAAAACGGGGAGGCACAGTTTGCAGACGCACAACCCAGATTTTCTTTTCGTCTATTTGACATTGTGCTGTAATGTGTTCTTACTTTTCTTAGACGATCTACTAGACTATCTGATTTTTTAAATTTTTTTTTCGATCCAGAAGCACTTGAGCTGAAAGCTCTTCTGCTCGGCGTTATGGACATCATAACACTTCGGCTCGGTGCCACGAACACCGTAAATCTGGGGAACCTGTAACTTTTCTGCCAGTCCGCGGAGTTGAATCCGCACTTACAGAGGACTAGTCACCTGTAGTCCAACGCGCTACGAACACGCTGGGCACGCGGGCCTAGACTATCTGATATGTACGTACATAGACTGTCTTGGCGAGTGAGATAGCATAGTAGATTTAACTGAGTCAGTGTGTCATTGACCCGACTAACAGACTTAACACACAGGGCAGGGGTCATGGTGTTCAAGAAAGGTGGTGGCCTACGCTTGTCTGCAATGCATGAGACGATATTGTCGATGAAATAATTGTTTGGTGATGATTATAACAATGGTTTAGTATTAATTCTCACAATTCCCAAGGTATTCAAAGTGGTCGAGTACAAAAAGTTTATCACTTTGAATACATTGGGGCATTGCTGACAAATGACGAGAAGATATACAAGAAATTAAAAGAAAGCTGAACATTGCTTTGCAAAAACTAAAAGAATTATAGTTCGTTCCAAAATTCGTGATCATCGTTACTGACCGATATAAAATCATCCACTTGACAGAAATTCTTGATTTTGCATTTTTATATAGGTAACAGTGACGACGTTCCAAAAGTATTTTTGCCCACCCAAACCTTTAGTTCTGTAAGAATTTTATTATATGTTATTACTAAATTTACCGCGATGTTGATCTGGTATACTTGTCGAAATTTTACAGTACGATTGTCAAGTTTGTCTATAACTAAGCATTTCAGTGTTCCAAATGCAATTCAGTACACGTCAAAATCCGAAATCCTATGGAATTAATCAGTTCATAATGTTTCCTGCCGACTGTCATTGGCGTATGTACGCAACATTTACTTTCATTTATAGAAGTGGAAGGTATCATTTGTTCACTATGTCACCTTTCTTTTTATAATATGTAATAGGAATACGCCTTTGCAATCATTCGCCACCATTTTGTGTATTACTGTAAGTTCTAAATTTTGATGATCATTATCTTATCTTATCTTATCTTAACCACATTTGCCGTGAAGCGTCGTGGGAGAGTTAGTTTCCTATCTTGTGCCAGGTGTGTTGCGCTTGACGTTGTCAGTCCATGCTTTCGCAGGACTCTGAGATGTTATCTATCCATCTTGTTCTTGGCCTGCCTCGTGCTCTGCGCCCTGAGTGTCGATTATTATAGGCACGTGATGGTAGTAAATGTGGTTCCATTCTCATTAAATGGCCGAACCACTTGAATCTTTGCTTCTCGATGTACTGTATGCATGGTATAGTACCAACGATGCTTCTGATATTCTCGTTTCTCACTCTATCTCGCCTTGTAACGTTGACAGCTTTTCGTAGACATCTCATTTCACATGTTGTAATCTTTCTTTCTTGTGTCTTAGTCAGGGCCATGTTTGGCACTGATAGCAGAGAGTTGGAATAAATATGCAGTTTATCAGTTGTCGTTTGACTGCCATGTTAATGCTTGGATGTTTTAATAGTGGTGACAGTTGGTATGTCACTGCATTTGCCTTCTGGCATCTAGTCTCGATTTCTCTGTCCATCTTTCCATCTGCTGTGAATATACTCCCGAGATATTTGAATTCTGGAGTCTGTTGTATTTTGACATTATTCACGTGTATATTTAGTTGACCTGTTGACCTGCTTATTGTCATGACTTCTGTTTTGGAGGTATTAATTTTCATGTCATATTTTTCGCATGTGGCTTGCAGGGCATTTATGTGTTGTTGAAGTTTGTGTTCGTTGTTGTAAATTATACTCTGATCATCTGCAAAGAGTAGTTCGTTTATTAAATTGTAGTTGTTATCGAGGTTGTTATCTGTCTTGGTTTCTTGCGTTATCCTGTCTATGTAAATATTGAAAAGTATAGGCGAAAGCACACATCCCTGCCTTACTCCTGATGATAATTCAAATTCGTCTGTCAGGCCGTCGCTTGTTCGTACTACGCTTGAGCATTTTGGTATAGCGCTCTAATATTGTCTAATAGTTGGCCCTGAATTCCATATTCACTTAGTATGGTCCATAGTTTGTTTCTGTGATGATCATTTTGTTGTGCTTATACAAAATTATATAACAAAAAATGTTTTTTGCATCAACTAAGCTACCTAACAATAGGTTAAACATGGATTCGTAACGTCTTGAGGTATATAAGACTGCATGCAAAAAATTACTTGTATCCATCAGATAGATACGTACAAATTAAACCTTAGTGTGATCACGAATTTTGGAACGAACTATAGCTAACCTATGGAAGGGAACTGACATAAGAACAAAAATCACGTGTTTAAGAGCCTACTTGAATCAAAGGTCCCAACAACTAGGGCTGAACATTCATAAGGAAAGACAAAGATATTGAGAATTAACCAAGCAAACGACAACTCGATCTCCCTGATGGAAATCCCACTTCAAGAGGTAGAATCATACACATATTTGGGCAGCAACGTAGACAAAGAGGGTGGAACAGATAGAGATGTTAAAATAAGAATACAGAAGGCAAGAGGAGCTTTCATTGCACTGAGAAACATTTGGAAGTCCAAAGAAATCAAATCTAGAACAAAAATTCGGATATTTAACTTTAATGTTAAAGCAGTTCTACTGTATGGGTCAGAAACATGGAGAACAACTAAAACAATAGCGCATAAATTGCAAACATTCATCAACTGGTGTCTACGCAGAATAGAGGGAATAAGATGGTATGATAGGGTCACAAATGAGGAACTTATGGAGAGAACAAGACAGATTCCAGTGAACGAACAGGTTAAAAAATACGCTGGCGCTGGATAGGACACACTTTGCGAAAACCGGAGGGAATATAACAAGAAGGGTCCTTGCCTGGAACCCGCAGGGACAGCGAAAGAAAAGGAGGCCGAGAAATACATGGAGACGAGATTTGGAGGCGGAGATCAACAATATAAAGAAGAGCTGGAGGGAGCTGCAGGAGATAGCTAGAGATAGAAAGACTTGGCATGAGTTGGTTGAGGGCCTATGCCCCAACCCGGGTAAAAAGGCAAAGAGAGAGTATATAGTTATGAGACAAGGACCATTAGCAAAGCGGCGGAGAAGATCATTAATGCATTTGAATGCAAATGCTACAGAAGAATATTTCAGGGACAAGAACAAATGCTTCTGTTGTGCAACAGCTTGATATTAGAGAGAGCTGGCTATTAAAGAACATAAACTCAAGGTAAATTTAATATTTCAGACACACCAAACGACATGAGTGCCTGGAGAAGTTAATTTTGAAGAGAATGGTGCCTGGAAGAAGAATGAGATGTTCGACCTATAAGACAATGGGTGCAAGATGTCATTAACGATCTGAGAATGACTGCTGCTGACACCGGTCAACTTGCACAGAACAGATAGTATTTCGGGACTTCTGTCAAGGGAAGGAAGTTCCGGAATTGACACGCTACTTGATAATGATGACGATGATGTAGAATTAAATAAAAGGGTCAAAAGCCGAAGGATTGACTTCATTACATCGGGTTTTACCCCTTATGTCTCGACCCCTCTCAGCACAAATCGCATGCCATCTGCCGAGAATAGTGCATTAAACTTGAACTTCGTATATCAGGTAATAATCCTAGGGTTCTCAGAAAAAAAAGCACTCGTGAACAGAACGGCGCGGTTCGAATTCGAATCCATGAGCTTCGGAACACAAGGCAACAACTTAGCCACTTAGCCACTTAGCCACTTAGCCACTTAGCCACTTAGCCACTTAGCCACTTAGCCACTTAGCCACTTAGCCACTTAACCAAGAGATTCACTGGTTGTGATATTGATAGTAGTTGTGATGCTGACGATGTAGGGAACACAAGGCAACAACTTAGCCACTTAGCCAAGAGATTCACTGGTTGTGATATTGATAGTAGTTGTGATGCTGACGATGTAGGGAACACAAGACAACAACTTAGCCACTTAGCCAAGAGATTCACTGGTTGTGATATTGATAGTAGTTGTGATGCTGACGATGTAGGGAACACAAGGCAACAACTTAGCCACTTAGCCAAGAGATTCACTGGTTGTGATATTGATAGTAGTTGTGATGCTGACGATGTAGGGAACACAAAACAACAACTTAGCCACTTAGCCAAGAGATTCACTGGTTGTGATATTGATAGTAGTTGTGATGCTGACGATGTAGGGAACACAAGGCAACAACTTAGCCACTTAGCCAAGAGATTCACTGGTTGTGATATTGATAGTAGTTGTGATGCTGACGATGTAGGGAACACAAGGCAACAACTTAGCCACTTAGCCAAGAGATTCACTGGTTGTGATATTGATAGTAGTTGTGATGCTGACGATGTAGGGAACACAAGACAACAACTTAACCACTTAGCCAAGAGATTCACTGGTTGTGATATTGATAGTAGTTGTGATGCTGACGATGGAGATATTGACAATGAAGATGATGATAAAAAGATAACTTTAGTAGTGGTCATAGCAACGATGATTATGATTATAGTTGTCATTCCTCTTCGTCACCTTCTTTCTCCTAGACACGAACCAACCAAACAATCAGTGGACGACACGCTTGACGGCGTCTTGCAGGAAAACAACAAGCTCAGTCAGCGGTCATCAGTCACATGAAGTCCTATCTATTCTATCTATTCTTTAATTATGACGCCTTTCAGCGTTAGTTCGAAAAAGAAGACACTTGGAGAGAGAATATCTATGCGCCTTGTCTTTCTTTCTTTTCTCCAGTTCTGATTTGTCTCACAGCTTCAGGGTAAGAAGAGATTTCTAGAACGAGCCATAGTGTGCGCTTCTCCAGTTCTGATTTGTCTCACAGCTTCAGGGTAAGAAGAGATTTCTAGAACGAGCCATAGTGTGCGCTTCTCCAGTCCTGATTTGTTTCACAGCTTCAGGGTAAGAAGAGATTTCTAGAACGAGCCATAGTGTGCGCTTCTCCAGTTCTGATTTGTCTCACAGCTTCAGGGTAAGAAGAGATTTCTAGAACGAGCCATAGTGTGCGCTTCATAAATAGTGTCTTTCGTCGCCTCTATTATCTCTGAAGTTCACCTTTTGCGTGGCTGGCTTTTTGCTTTGTGTCCATTGTATCGGAGCAACATAGCTCTTTGAGGTGCACTGTCTGTAGGTAATCTGTTTATGTGGACGAACAATTTAATGTGTTGTATCTTGATGAAGCTCAGTACTCAGTGCTTAAAGTGAAGCTCTATGACTAATCTAATATGCGCATTCTCTCCTTCAATGTTCTCCACCAGGTTCTTCTTGGTCTGTCCCTCCAGTGTCCAATACATGACGGCTCTCGTAAGGATCTTTGGATCACCTCTGAATACGTGTCCTATCCGACCCCAGTGTCTGCCTGCCTTTTATCACAGCTTGCCTTTTCTCCTGATTGTACCTGTGAAGAATTTCCCCTGGTATCGCCTACCACAGAGAGCCACACAGAAAAAGTACAATGATTACAAAGCAAGAGGAAGACCACGCAAAAGATGGAGCGACGGCATCAAGAACAGCCTTACGAACATGAATATCAGCTTACAAAGTGCCTTAATAACAAGCACACACAAGATCACTACGTTTCACCCCCAACACTCTATAAAGAAGTAAATGGTGGAAGAGAAGAACAAGCACACACAGGATCACTACGTTTAACCCCCACCACCCCACAACACTTCTATAAAGAAGTAAATGGTGGAAGAGAAGAACAAGACACAAAAGATCACTACCGTTCCCCAAACTTCTATAAAGAGTAAATGGTGGAAGAAAGAACAAGCACACACAAGATCACTACGTTTCACCCCCAACACTTCTATAAAGTAGTAAATGGTGGAAGAGAAGAAGAAGTACCTGTGATAGCAATTCTTGTTTGCTAATTTTGTTAGGTCAGAATATTCTAAGAATTTCTCTTAGGCAGGTTAATGATAACGCAGTACTCTTGTTGATTGTGGTTGTATGAAATGTTGACAGTTTAGATGTTTTCTTGTCAATTATTCTCCAGCATTCAGATCCATACAGAAGAACTGAAAGGTCACATCTATCATATTTCTTTAATTTAGTGTTTGGTTTACAATGGAAAGATCGCTAAATGTTGTTTATGTTAACAGAAATCAATTTTGGTTTTATTTTTATTGATATCACTCGCCAGTCTCTTGTTATTTTCTTCTTTCTTTCTTTCAATCATGTTTTGTCTCACAGAGTCAGGATACGAAATTTCTAGAACGGACTTTTGTGTGAGCTTCATAAACAGTATTTTTCGTTACCTCTGTTGTCTCTGAGGTCCACCTATTGCTTGTATAAGATTCTGTTTTGTATCCACTGTATCGGAGTAGCATTGCTTTGTGTGGCGTATGGTCTGTAGGTAATCTACTTATCTGATCGAACTATTTAATTTGTTGTTTATTGATGAAGTTCAGTAATGATGTTAAATCCCACTTTTTTTCCTGATGTCTACATTTCTGAACTGGTCTCATCTTGATACTCCCAGCATTCTGGGTAGACACTTTTATCTCTGTCGTGACAAGTTTTCATCTATCGTTTGATGCTTCCTAAATATATTAATTTATCTGTTACTGCCAGTTCTAGTTTTCTTATTTCTACTTGTTCAATGTTGTTTATATGTATGGTCATCTTTTCTGTTTTCTTGATGTTTATGTTCAGTCGACTTTATGGCTGTATTTGTGCAGTCTGACTGTGGGTTGTTTCATGAAAATGTTAGTAGAAATGTACCAGAAATTTGAGTCATCTGCATACCCTAATTCTTTCAACGAAGAGAAGATTGATTGATTGATTGATTGATTGATTGATCGATTGATTGATTAATTCATTGTTTGATTAGACCATCATAATTGCACTTTGGTGAGTAACCAGGTGTGCTCCGATCTCTTTCTTACACAGGAAGATCTCAGCGTCAGTGCATGAACTCCGTAGCCCGATGTAATTTAGAAGATGGCAAAAATAATTTTCAGAAATTTTATTTTTAATTTTTCTAATGAATTTTGCCAGGGTAGCGACTTTTCAGCCGGGTTTTCTCGATTTTGAATTGCCAAGGGTTCTCTTTCATACTCAACTTGAACACGAGACCTACGTTGTATCGTCCGTCTCCAATAGGACTAGGAGCTCGATCTCACCTACACTAAGTTCAGGGATATCTGGAAAAATATTCCGATGACTCTTCGAGGGAGCGAACCGAGTACCTTTGAAATGAGAGAGCACTTAAACTCTACGCCACATTGACCTCTCCCCCTGAGGAGAACATTGTATGTTGCAGTTCCTTCAATTTATCATCTGTTATCTGTTTCATTATAAGAGTCTTTTTCTTCATTTACCTGCTATGAATTCATGCGTAGCCATGGCGCATACCATAGCACTAATTGATTTTTACGTGAAGGCTTGTTTTCTTTATCATCAGTGTCCATTGCCATTCAGACAAGCTTTACTCCGACTTCAAAGGTATCCAGTCTATAACAATCAAGTAGAGAATAGTTGGTTCAGAAGCTGGAGATAGATCGGACACGTGATACGCATGTGAGACTAATTATGTCATCAAAACTGCACTAGGATGGACAACAGAGGGTAAATAAAAACACAGAAGACCCAAAACGACCTGGAGAAGAACAGCAAAACAAGAACTGAAGGTAAACAATAGAAGATGGAACACAATACAGATGACGACCAAGAATAGAGATGAACGAAGTACATTTGTTTCTGCCCTAAGCTCCAAGGGGCATCACAGACTAGAGAGAGTGAGTGCTTGATTAAGTGCAGTCTGTCATACTTCCATTTTTATTTCCAATGATAACCACTTTAACCCACACTGCAAATAAATTTGGCATTTGATAATTATTAGACTGGTTTATCAATTTGAGTATGAGTTTCAGTCTTTGGCTTATCACTTGTCAGTATGAGATTGGGGAGTCAGTGCAGCACAGTGACAGTGCTCTGCATTCAGTGAACACTGCAAGTAAATTTGGCATTAAGGGGATTCGGTAGTGTGGGGATCAAGAAGCTATTTTCGTTGTTTTCATATTAATGTAAAATTTGTATAACCCTTTTGAAATATTATGACTTAGAATAGTAGACAAAAATTAGTTTAAAAAAATGTCAAGCGTTGCCATGGAAACAATACAAAATGGCCACCAAAAACAAAATTTCAAATCCTAAGGCTCTGAATCTAATGAATGTAAATGAATTCTGTTTTCACTCTAAGGTGCACAATTGTAATATCTAAAATATTACACATGATTTTAGGATATATTAAATATTACATTTTTATAAATGTTTGGGTAAAAATGCCCTCAAACTTCTGTAAAAAAAGCTGTTTTTGGGGTGTGTGTTTCCAAAAATTCACAAAAAATGTTAAATTTAATATATCCTAAAAAGCATGTGTAATATTTTAGATATTACAATTGCTCACCTTAGAGTGAAAACAGAATTCATTTATATTCATTACTTTAGAACTTTAGGGATTTGAAATTATGTGTTTTACGGCCATTTTTTTTTGTTTTCATGGCAACGTGTTGACATATTTTTGAAAACTAAACTTTTTCTACTCTTCTTAATGCATAATATCTCAAAATTGTAATACAAATTCTACATTAATATGAAAGCAACGAAAAAGTTTCCAGACGAGATCCCCATAAGGCTTTAGATAATTATTACTATTTTTCTAGAAATTTCGTAGACTTTCTCAGGATTTTTCGAATGCAGTATCTTATATTCTGTCAAAAGCATTTTTGAAATCCACTCAATTTATGTAACTTTATCTCTGATATTCGGAACACTGTTTTACAATATTTCTGAGGGCAAAAATATATAGTATACATAATGCCCACTTTCTTTCTTCTTTCTCGAATCCTGTATGCCTCACAGCGTCAGGTCAGGAAGAGATTTCTAAAACGGGCCCTAGTATGCGCTTCGTAGATAGTCTCTTTCGTCGCCTCTGTTATCTCTGAGGTCCATCTTTTGCGTGGCCGGCCTTTTGCTTTGTAATGCTCACTACTGTTGTAATAATGTTGATGGTTATGATGGGGTCGATATCGATGTTAGTTACGGCGATGATGATGAGGATGATGATGATGATGTTGATGATGATTATGAGGATAATGATGATGATGATGATGATGGTTGTTGTAATCTTGAATCAATCAACAAAAGTATTATTATATCATTGATCAGTGGCGGTTCGTGATCATTTGTGTAGGTGGAACTTGACAAAATATTTTCGGAAAAATTATGGTTTTGGTTAGGTTATATTTTAGTATTTACTATTATATTTATATTCCTGGTAGTTATTTCCCTCCCTCTACTAGGACGTACATTATGGAACAAAAATATATATTGATGGAACGGGCGATTACCTTTAACTATTCTATGATGGTTAGTTAATTATTTATATTACTTTCCATTGTTTTTATATATCAATTGGTATTAAAGCATCAGGACTAATTTTTAGCGCAATAACACCGTTTAACTATGCACTGACTTGGCATCGTAAGATTTTCCCTGCTTAATGAAAATAAAATCACATGTTTGTCCGTGCTCTTAATAACCAGCCAAGAGAGATGTCTGAAGTCAGATATCGCTTTGCTTTTCTTCTTTGCGTTCATTCTTTACGACCAATTTTAATCACTCTTTGCGATATGTTTGATCTTTGCCAAGAACGTGTATACGTTGCACATTGGTTTGGTAGGCCCCTAAACGCATAGACTTCTACACTTTTAGGATATGTGCATCCGATTTCAGCCAAGTCGCTTTGTTAACAGATGGTCTAAATAGACCCCATTTCTACTGGACTTAACAATATAGTGCGCTGGAAATGGGTGAAGTATGCTAATTTGGGAGGAAATACGCTGAATTTTAGTTTGTATTTGATATTTTAGCGATAAATGTTCATCTTTCAAAATTAGTATCACGTTAAAAGTAATAATTATGAGAAAATAATTTATAAAATAATAAATACACTTTATACATTATTTTTGGTGGTGCCGACCCACTAGCCCTTAATGGTGAATCGCCACTGTCATTGAACACTAGACACAACAACATTACTGCTATTTTACTGACCACTATACACAATCAATAGAAATACTAGTATAGCACTAGAGCCAATCAATATAGTTAACAGTAAGTGACTGAGCATATTGTTCAGTCAATAACAACAAAAGAGACAGCTTAACAATGTCAGAATATTTCACATTCAGTCTTCCTAATTGAGAGAATATTTCACATTCAGTCTTCCTAATTGAGAGAATATTTCACATTCAGTCTTCCTAATTGAGAGAATATTTCACATTCAGTCTTCCTAATTGAGAGAATATTTCACATTCAGTCTTCCTAATTGAAGAATATTTCACATTACAGTATTCTTCAGCCTAATTGAGAGAATATTTCACATTCAGTCTTCCTAATTGAGAGAATATTTCACATTCAGTCTTCCTAATTGAGAGAATATTTCACATTCAGTCTTCCTAATTGAGAGAATATTTCACATTCAGTCTTCCTAATTGAGAGAATATTTCACATTTAGTCTTCCTAATTGAGAGAATATTTCACATTCAGTCTTCCTAATTGAGAGAATATTTCACATTCAGTCTTCCTAATTGAGAGAATATTTCACATTCAGTCTTCTAATTGAGAGATAATATTTCACATTAGTCAAAAAACTAATTGAGAGAAATTTAATTTAAGCTCTGGATAAATGAATCAGTCTTCCTAATTGAGAGATAGATATTTCTACGCATATCGTGTTCCTCAATTTTACAGAATATTTCCTATTCAGTCTTCCGAATTGGGAGGAATAACTTCAATATCTCAGTCTTCTATATTGACAAATATTTCACATTCAGTCTTCTCCTAATTGATATTTCCTTCAGTCTTCCCAATTGAAGAAACATTTCATCAGTCTTCCTAATTGATAGAACATATCGAAATCTCCTTCATATTGATCCAAACCTTGTTGTTTGGAGATATTCAGGAAAGGACTTGATAATTTACATAGCGTCTCACGTGTACATATAAGATGGACTTTCTATGTCATAATAGATTTTGATAGGATAAGACCATCCTTGTTTGCATTCTGGTACATAATACAGTTGTATACCGTCATTATTTTAAAATCAGTGTTCCACCTTCCTTTCCTTCTCTATCTATCTATCCCTCCTCAAGTCTTTTAATCCGGAAGAGGCTCAGGCCTTCCCAACTCGATATCAAATTCTCATGTTGTGTGGTCATTTAATTGATATGGATTCAAATATGTGTCGGTCACTGCTGTCATGCCCCCTGTCGCTCTCTCCCTCGTGTCGTTTTATCAGATTGGGACATAGACCTTCAACCAATTCATCCAAGTCTTCCTATCTCTGCTTCAAATATGTCTCCATTGTATTTTCACAGCTATGCCCCTTCCTTTCGCTGTTCCTCTTTGTTGCGTCCAGATAAGAAGGACTTTTTCTATGTAATTCCATTTGTAGGTTCTCTTCAATCTGTGTATTGCCTATAAAACCTGTCAAACGTCTTTTCTCTGTTTATGATTTTGTAAAACTGTATATTTGATAACTTACCTATTTTCAATGTTTGTTTCTTTTCTATTTCTGGTACTACAAACGTCTATACTAAACATTATCTCCTCAATTTTGTAGTCATCACAGTGATACTAACACAGAATTTATTGTTTGTATAGGGAAGTGGTTCTCAAATGTTTTGAAGTGGTGTCACACTAGAAGTCCTACACAAAATCGTAGGCGCACTATACACAAAAACTTAATAAATAAGATTCAAGAAACAAAGAAATAAATAATTGGGAAGTGCTACATACCTTTATTCATCATTTAATTTCTGCCTATAAGAAGCATGAGTATAACGTGTTAACACGTCTTTGGTTTTAAAAAGGAGGGATAATAATAGACGAGCAAACGCGTCTTTAGCAGTGACTGGAAGAGCAACTAAACACGTCTTTGACGTCGAAAAGGTAAACGGTCAATTATTCCATTAAAAACATGTTTTTGAAAATTAGAATTTCCGCTATTTGCTAAATTTGCTTCGCGGGTTTCCTGGTGCAATCTAGAACCGTGTTCTCGACCCCAGATCTGCGGTTTTATAGGGTGAACCTAGAAATGTCACCGGGCACACTAGAGATCACACAATTTGAGAACCACTGGTATAGTGACTTGTTTGCGGTTGATTCTTCTATCCTTATTTTTATCAAATTCTACAGGGGACCTAGTCGCAAACAAACAGGAAACATGAGGAGAATGTATAAGTCTGTGACGGACTAAAACTGACATAACCTAAATCCCAAGATACTTGGTCGGACATGACCAACACGTAACTGGATTACAAACTAAAAACCAGATGTACAAACTTTAACCCACGATCTTAAATAAATACAGATTTGGGTGAATTATAAATAATTGATATTGGTTAAGTGGTTATTGGTTACTAAACTGATGTTACAGCATTTCGGTTAGACTCATAGGTGGCCAGTCTCCCCCTATAGATGTCGAATGGTATCACCGAACATTCTAATAAATGCCACATGACGATGAACAATATTTTCTGTTCATACTTCTTATCAGTAAAGACCAAAAAATGTATCCGGAATGGACACGAATCTCTGTGTAGTTGAACTAAACAAGAGTGTCTACATCTCTCAGAACATTTACTCTCAGTAAAGTATAATCAACATTATTTTTTTAAATAGTTTCTCGCTTCCCTATATTCTTCTTTCTTTCTCCAAATATTTCTCTCCCACATCACTACATGGTTAGTGATACTTTTAACATATTATCTCAGAGCAGTGGCGGCTCGTGGTCATTTTCTTGGTGGGGCCAGACACAAATTTTCGGATAAATCATGGGTTTTTTTTGTAGTATTTACTATTCTGGAAGTTATTCCTCCTTTCGATTATGAGTGGGGCTGGGTCCCATTGGCCCTTAATGACGAGCCGCCCTTGTCTCATAGTATGCCCAACATATCTTCTCTTTTTTTATAACAGTGGCTACTAATGGTTGACCGGACACTTCTATGATTCCATCTATTTTTTCTGAATTTGTCAAATTTTATGTTAATTTAATTTCGCAGACATCTATTTTCAACTAAGTTCGAGATAGGCACAAACAAAAGTGGCTTGGCAAGTATGACAACAGAACATATCCTACAGAACCGCCCCCAGTATGCAGACCTGAGAAGAAAGAGGTGGCCCACTTACACCAGCGTCCAAGACAAACTGTATGGTGTGGCTGATAATCTGAGGCAGACGGTTACCGTTATTAGAGAATTCGAAATCCCAATCTAGTGAGAACGCAGATGAAGAAGAAATGCATTCAACTTTATATATATATGCAGGGTGTTTAAGATAAAAGTATCTTATCAATAGAGCTAATCTGACATTTATTTATGAAAATGATAAGATTCAGTTGTGACGTATATAGGTCAAGGTTTTGTGATGGTGTGTCATTGTAGTGCGGGAAGGGGCGATGAACAAATGTGACGTAGGACGAGCTAGTCAGAACCGGTTTAAATAGTAAATATACACAACGCAATAAGTAACTGGCAATTTTGATTTGTCAATTGGGCTACTTTTATCTTGAACACCCTGTATGTGTATGTATATATAGAGCGAGAGAGAAAGAGAGAGAGAGAGATATTATGTATATAATACTGCGCGTTAACCTGGCACATATTGTCATTCCAAGGTCGCATATAGTCAATCTACCTTCCCCAAATTACCAAATTGTCTGGCCTACGTTATATGGTTATCGGGTTCACCCGGTAGAATTGATTTCTGTATTCTACTAGTCGAGAAACTCTAAAATTACAATATTATATTTCTGTCTCAAATCTGTCACGACTACGTCACAATGTGCCTTGCAAAACATACTATCAAATGGCTTCATGAAGTACGAGGAACTCATTACCAGGCGAGAAAACAAGAACATAGAACCTACATCTTTGATACTGTGTTTCTGAGGTGACACACTTTTCTTTATCTGCAGTCGACAAATATCTGAGACCAAAAGTGGGTTTTTTTTGTTCGGTCTATCAACTCCTCTCTCTCTCTCTCTCTCTCTCTCTCTCTCTTCTCTCTTCTCTCTCTCTCTCTCTCTCTTTCTCTCTCTAATTTCCGTAGCTTTTCAGACCGCATGGTATGAAATGCCTGTTATTTCACTTTTCTAGGGCCTAGCGTACAGGAGGTAGGAGGGCCAATTCCTTTCGACGAAACGTGAGGTGAAGATTGAACCTACAACCCTGTTATGTCCGAGTCGATATACGAACGCTTACGCATTATGATAATTCGTCCGGCAGTTTATTAACTACTCTATACATTTTACACTCCAAAACTGAATACCAAACCAGTTCACCGAAGATATGTGGTATAGTTTTGTTCTGAACATATTGCTCTACTAACCACGATACTTTAACTAGAATATGACAGTAAAAAATCAGGGAATGGGCGCAGGCTAGAATATGAACATATACCTAAAGGAGGAGGGGGTGAGACATATTTAACTACTAAAGATATACGTCTTAGAGGTCAAAGTGTATCTTATTTCTTTTTTTCCACAACTTTCCAAACCTTTGATGTTCATTGCTGCAGATATCGCCCATGTGGTACAGGGGCTTGCAAGGGGAGCAAAGAATAGTACCACTGCGACCTACAAGGTATGACGTAAGAGGCGACTGATGTAGGACCTAGCGAAGCTACCCTAGTAAATAAAAAGCATCGCAGAAATCGGTATAATACTTGTATGCGCATAACTGGCCCAAAGTACAATCGGTCTTAGGCTGAGATCACATACAAATCACAAAGAGTGGTTAATAAGTGGTCGATATGAAGCGATCTAAGCTACAGATATCAGCCGCCTCCATTCATCTCTCTTCTTATCCCTCTCCATCATTTTCGTGGTCTACCTCGTAGTCTCTTCCCTTTCATAATTTTTGTATTTGGAGTTTAAGGCTCTCTGTGGGTTTTTTGCCATTCTTTCAACATGCTCTAGCAATCATTTTCTATTAACCTTCATTTATCTTGCTAATTGAAAAAGAATATGGTGAGATATCTTTCTTACAGGACTTTGCCTAGAAATTACAGTAACTGAGTTGTTGATTTTATAGTTCAGTAGTTTTCCATTCTTTCTGAACAGTGATGTCTATTTTTACCGTTCTTAAAAATCCACGGGAATAAATTCGCTCACAAATTGCCCAAATTGGGTTGTGATCAAACTCACTACCGCTAAGCTACAGACGCCCAGGGCTTATTAATGACTAAAATAAAATGTCATTAGTATCCTCGACACTTAACGTCACAAGGATGCAGAAAATAAAAAGATAAACACGCTATTTTCACATAATTCAGACAATTCAAATTTTCCTACTTCTTCAAACGCTCCACATTAACCATTTGTTAAACTACTCTTTGAGATTTGTATGCGATCTGAGCCTCAGAGTGTTTATACGTTCTATGCTAAGCACCTACAAGTAGGCCAGCACATCCGATTTCTTCGACGTTTGTTATTAGCTTCCATAGGGCCCCTACCTCAGTCGCCTCTTACGACATGCCTTATAGATCACAGTGTTACTATTCTTTGCTTCCCTTGCGAAACTCGGCAACACGCAGGCATCATGTCTCCTACACAATAAATACAATTATCAAAGAGATGAAAATACCACGAGAAAATCTTCTTGATTCTCTGGAGGAATCGCTATTATTTCTATGTTCCTAATTTACACAGAATAGAACATATCAACAGTTAATGGATACAGAAATCAAGGTATATCTAGTATGTTATTGTTTATTGTAGCATTTCCCAAAGTGGGTGGTACCACCCCCAGTGGGCGCTGAAGCGTTCTAGGGGGGTGATAGGGGGTTCAGAAGAATTTGGGGGTGTTCAGGCGATTCGGGATCGGTGGCTCCTTAAAGAAGAAATTAATCATAAATATTTAAAAAAAAACTATTTTCGTGATTTTGCGATTGAATAATCATTTAAAATTTGAATTCTGCTTTTAAATTATCTTATGCCCGTCTTACACGATCTATTCTTTCATCAATTTTCTGTTTCATGCATATAATCATTTGAAAATTGACAATGTATGACAGAAATATATATCAATTGCAGGGCGGCTCATCATTTGGGGCCAGTGGGGCCGGCCCACCAAACATATTGAGTAGCCTGTAATTATTATTTTAGACCGTATTTGTTCATAATTATTACTTTCAACGAGATACTGATTAGCTTTGAAAGTTGATATATAACGCTAAAATATCATACACAGTCTGAAATTCATAATCTTTATCCTAATTAGTATACGCCCTGGTCATTAGGGGCCAGTAAGAACCGGTCCTACCAAACCAAAAAGAATTACCGTGTACTTATTATTTTAGAAATTATTTTTTCATCATTATTAATTTAATTTGACACTGATTAGCTTTGAAAGTTGAATATATGACACTCAAATATAAATATTATATCAGAATAATATAACAATCATGTTATTTATATAATATCTCCTTATTAAAAAACATTACATATACTCATCTTTTTTTCTTTAATACTTCAGGCATTGTGTCGTGCACTATTTCTGTTTACAAGTTCCTACATAAGATCTAACATTGCGACCTCTGACCTTTGATCGCTATTGCAATGATACTTGCCAAAACAATGTCATTTTCATTCAGCCGGAAGATATAGTCATTCTTACGCAGCCAAACTACTTCTCAGATAAACGAGGACTCTAACTCAAATAGTCCGTTTAATTATCGATTGAATCCCCAATTTTATATAAAAATAGTATAAAATTATAGAAAATAATAGTACTAAATAACAAACTTTCTTATAATAAGATTAGTTTTATGGAATTGTCCCTTGCATTAATACATCTTGTCTCCAGCTCGAATTGAGTCGGTGTCATGACAGTCTCAATGTATAGTAAATGTGAGCACGGTGAGAAAACATATAAACACGGTGAGCAAGCACCAAAGTAGAGCGAACACGCATACGGATGATACACAGGGGAGCCCACCGGTGAAGACAGACATGCACGGTGCTGATGATAGAGAGACAAAAAGGCTTGGCAAACGTATGGGTGAGCGGTCGCCCCAATTCTGCAGAAAAACTGGAAAGCCCAGCAGAGGCTTGAATCCAGGGCAAAAGTTCCTACCCAATGGTGATAAACTGTGCACTGTGCACAGTGAGATAGAAATGGGTAACGTATCACCCAGTAGAACAATGTGAGCACAAGTGACGGGGAAAAAGAGACAGGCCCAGTCGGTGGACGAAGCATACGCAGAATGGGCGAATGGGCACAAAAAAACGCGAGGTGACGAGCCTCGAAGATGGGGCCTCCATCCAGACAGCAATAACCGCGTTTCCACTCGCAGATAACTACTACTGCCTTGTAGTTGATTGTGGACAATCAAAGGCTAGTGGAGCAAACCGTACACAAAACTGGACGGCAAGCGTCCAAAAAGACTCGCAAACTGGGCAGATAACGCTCAACAACCCGGGAGGGAAGGTTGTCTAAGGGTAGCTACCCTAAAGAAAATAGCAACCTGCTGCCTTGCAGGTCGGCTGGGGACAGCCCGAGACTACGGAGAGTGAGCCCAGTAAACGCTGGCTAAAACCTGACACTTCGGCGAAGGATAAGCACCAGAGCTCCAAATGGCGCTAAAGATGTGACGTATACACCCATGCTAAGGTTGCAGGAATCAGATTTCCACATGAAAGCAGAATTTATGGGGAAATCTGGTACATCAGTCTAAGCGGTGATCGCGCGCTCGAGAGAGAGAAATAAAGAGAGAGAGAGAGAGAGAGAGAGAGAAAGGGGTAATAACTTGTCCCGGAATAGACAAGAAATAGTAAATACTCCAAAGAACAAAATTTTTCAGAAATTGTTGCGGCCCCACCAACAAAATGACCATGGGCCGCCACTGCTACCAATGTAAATATGAGTTTTACTAGGTTGTGATTTCGTGTTGGGGATAAAACAACGACGGCCACCTACTGATATTACTAAGAACAATTATTCTGACAAGATCAAATTTGCGCTCACAGACTTGAGCATTCTATTATACACACAAACTCAAACATTCTCAAACACTCGCACATTCAGACACATCTACGCCCGTGTGGTGCCGGATCCCGCAAGGGAAGCAAAGAATAGTACTACTGCGATCTACAAGGCATGTCGTAAGGGGTGACTGAGGTAGTGGTCTATGAGATCTACCCTAGTAAATAAAAAGCAGTGCAGAAATCGGATGTGCTGGCCTACTTGTAGGCACATAACTCGCACAACGTACAATCACTATTAGGCTCAGTTCACATACAAATTACAAAGAGTGGCTAACAAGTGGTTAATATGGAGTGTTTGAAGAAGAAGGAGAAGGAGATACGTTAATTTACCCACTCCAGGTTCAAGTGAGAACTGCAGTTTACTGGCTTCCGTTGAAGTGAGAAATTTAGTTTACCTACTCCAGAAGTGAGAGATTTGTTTTACCAACTAGAGGTTGAAGTGAGAAATTTGATTTACCAACTCCAGATGGAAGTGAGAAATTTGATTTACCAACTCCAGGTGGAAGTGAAAGATTTGATTTACCAACTCCAGGTGGAAGTGAGAAATTTGATTTACCAACTCCAGGTGGAAGTGAGAAATTTGATTTACCAACTCCAGGTGGAAGTGAGAAATTTGATTTACCAACTTCAGGTAGAAGTAAGAAATTTTGATACCAACTTCAGGTTGAAGTGAGAAATTTGATTTATCACATTTCTGTGGCCTCAGAGATTGTTCGATCTGTGTTCATTGTCCATGACTCGCATCCGTATGTCAGTATTGGTTCTATGTAGCACTGAATAACTCGCATTCTGATCGGAATTGACAAAGACCTGTTGCAGATAATGCTTCTCATTTTCAGGAACGATGTTTTGTTGCTCTATTCTGCTCTTTATTTCTGATCGGCATCTGCCATCTGATGTTACCAGGACTCCGAGGTATTTAAATTGCTGCACTTGTCTTAGATCAGTCCCATTTACTGTGATGGTGCATTGTACCTTAAAGTCTGCATTATTTATATGATCTAACGTCTGTCTTTTAATATTCAAGCTGAGCCCTATGTTGTATTCTGTCACAACCTTATCACAACCTTATATGAAATGGAGGAATAACTTCCGGAATAGAAAAATAATAGTAAATAGTCCAAAAACCAATATTTTTTTTTCCTAATATTTTGTCTGGCCCAATCGAGAAAAATGACCACGAGCCGCCACTGATCAATTGTCTATGTCAAAGAGAAAAGAGCATGTATATAAGTGGGATTGCGGGTGGGGAAGGTTGGCAAACTGTTATAATGGAGGGTGGAGGTGCTTACAAAGTTTATGTTGTACAAAGTGGGCGGTGTGGGCGTTACAAAGTTTATGTTGTACAAAGTGGGCGGTGGGGCGTTACAAAGTTTATGTTGTACAAAGTGGGCGGTGTGGGCGTTACAAAGTTTATGTTGTACAAAGTGGGCGGTGTGGGCGTTACAAGTTATGTTGTCAAAGTGGGCGGTGTGGGCGTTACAAAGTTTATGTTGTACAAAGTGGGCGGTGGGGCGTTACAAAGTTTATGTTGTACAAAGTGGGCGGTGTGGGCGTTACAAAGTTTATGTTGTACAAAGTGGGCGGTGTGGGGCGTTACAAAGTTTATGTTGTACAAAGTGGGCGGTGGCGCTACAAAGTTTATGTTGTACAAAGTGGGCGGGGCGCTACAAAGTTTATGTTTGACAAAGTGGGCGGTGTGGGGCGTTACAAAGTTTATGTTGTACAAATGTAATAGAGTTATTGCTGGGCCAGTTCTCTCATCTCCTCCATCGGGAGTAATCGTAACTTATTTCGACAATGTTTCCCAGTAATGGCGGGCGTTGACAGCTGCCAGAAATATTGTTGTAGTGCGCACATTGTTTCTTGATCTCAATTCAAAAACAGGAAGTTGTCAGCGTACATACACAGAGACTGTCAAATCGTGTTGTATTTTTGGCTTATGAGGGTATGAGTGAGTGTTGAAAATGTAACTGAAGTCCAAACTATTTGGCGACAATCTGGTGACATCTGATACTCTCATTGATGTCTTGATTTCGTGAATCAAAGGAAACGGGACCATATATATACAGGTCTAGCACAGGCAGGAGAGGAGGGAAAATTTGAGAAGACAGAGAGTACTCAGGAACAGGCAGTGTAGTAGTCCGAGACAGACTTCAACAGTAAATATTGGCCAGTTAGAAAGAGTGAAGACATCTTCACACACATTAGCAGAGGACAGTTGGCAGAGACACCCTTAGAAAGTAGAATTGAACTGAGTTGCAGACAGAGAGAGAACCCAACTAAGAAGTAGATTGTAGACCTCCACGGAGATTTTGTCCAAATCAGAGAGGTTCCTGTTCAGTGTTGGTGAACCAGGTTCATTAGAACCGGAGGACTAGTTGTCAGAGTTGGAAAACTAGGCGGCAGAGCTAAACTAAAGGGGTAGGGCCAGACCCGACAGAGAGGCTATAACAGTATATGAGAGAGGGAGATGTCAGCCATTTGTTTTCAGGATGCATTATTTTAACCAGTAGCAGAGACATTTCGTATATACTATTAGGACAGCAACTCTAGCTAGAAGCGGTATAACATTGTGACTGAACAAGTATTTATTTCTAAGGACATCGCAACAAGGTAAACAGTGAACAGTGAACATTTTTAGAGATAGGATTTTAGAGATTAGATATCACTTAGGAAAACAATCAATATTAGTTAGTAGGGATATTTTTTCAGCTATGTGCATTGGTATGTTGTTTTGAATTGTTGATTTTTTTTCTTTTCAGGATTTTCTTTATTATTTTGATAATTTGATGTATGTGCTATTATTTTGAAATCAAGATGAGATATTTAATTAAGTAAATATAAAGAAATAAAAGTTGAGAATCGGGTTTGATTCTCACATAGATGTACGATGTACTTGACGGCCATTTCTTTTATTTGTAGTCTATGTACGCAGTTGTGGATGGTGTTGATAGAGTTGTAAATACGTGTAGAAATATTAATAGCTTATCAGGAGGTTACACTGATACATTTATTGGTGCAGTGACCAAGGATAGAACACAGGATTTCAGTAATAAGGCCCACACGGCTACATTTATTATGGTTTCCGTGACACAGGATTCGAACCCCCTGGATTGACTATACTACCACTATACCACGACGAATAGAAGAACACAATACTGACTCACAGATTGGACAAATAGGATAAGATTTTTTTTCATATTTTGATATGGATAGGAGGTAATTAATTCTTTTTTTGGGAAGATTTGTATATTGGCAGTATGACAGAAGAAGGGACAACTTATGTTAGAAGGGGTAGCAGATTAAGAAATCCCTTTTTTCTGGTGTTGGTATGTTACAATTGTGCTGGGATTGGGCACGTTAGCATAGAATGTACGTCTAGGAGGCTGGGGTTTGGAATAAGAAATAGACAGTATCATGTTGGACAGTTTAGAAATGATTGGATGAATGCTGGGAGTGACAGACATATAAGGAGAAGACGGTCCTTTAGAGACCAAAGAATTTATGCTATCAATTGTTTCAGGGAAATTAGAAACCAGAAAGGTCCAGACATTGAGATGAGGCAAATTGAAGAACTTAAACAGCAGAACGCTGAACTCATAGATAGACTGCAGGCTAGTTCTGAAGAAATCAAATCTACAGGTACACAATTGATGATTTACAGGAAAAGTTAGATAAGGCGGACCATTTAAGCAGAGGAAGGGAAATAAAGTATAGGATGTTGCTGTCAGGGAAGATCAAGGAAACAGGAGGAAATATATAGTTTAGAGATGGAGAGGAAAAAGGAGACTGCAGGATTAAAGAAGACGGTCAAAAATTTACAGATAGAAGTTAAAGAGCAACGAGAAGAATTAGAGAAGTTACAGGAAGACAGGGACGATCAAGATGAATATATAGAGAGTCTACATGAGGAGATAAACGAGTTGAGGGATATACAACATGAAGAGATAAAAGAAGTCTGTAGTGTTGGGGTAGGCAGTGAGGAAG
This sequence comes from Arion vulgaris, assembly GCA_020796225.1. NCBI lineage: Eukaryota > Metazoa > Mollusca > Gastropoda > Stylommatophora > Arionidae > Arion > Arion vulgaris. Next base: position 50,583,102 of record CM036760.1, on the reverse strand, counting down.
ATATGTCAGTGTTAAAAAGGAAGTTAAAGTTGTTAATCAGGGAGAGAAAGGATTATCTAAGCGATACGAATAATCTACTTGATCATATTCAGGAACTAGACAGAGAACTAAAGAAGAGTAAGAAACAATCAACAAGTTGATGTTAGCAGAGTATTGTGAAACGTAGCACTGGGTGTGTGTGTGTATGTATCAGTGTGATTATGAAGAGTTAGGATATATTATGGTGGATTTTGTGGGCACCGAACTATATTTTGAGAGAGAGTAGCACTAAATGTGTGTGCACTGAACTATGAGTGGTAAACATGAGGATTTACAGGGTGTCTGTAAAGAAATCATGAGGTGTAGATGAGAGTATGTAGAGGGTAATATTAGAATATGGTCCTTGTTGATGGGTATGATAGACATACATAAATAGGACTGAGAGTAATTATATTATATTGAGTGAAATCAGGAGAGAGGTATTAAGGGAAAATAACCTAAGTATGTCCTGTGCTTAGTGTAATGCTATCCATTTGAGACAGAGGGATAGGAAGAAATATTGTGGGTATTTGGAAAATACTGTGAGACATGTTTTGGGCATTAGAGATATGCATTATGCTAACTTAAGAAGTGCACTTGAAAAATATGTTGTGTGTACATTGGAGGTAGAGTTGTGTGTTAAGGTAGTGCAGTGGGCACTCATATAAGGTGTACATTAGAGGCGATCATGATACATAACTACAGAGAGATGGTGAAGCGTATATTAGAGACAGTGCATTGTGTATGCATCTGTTTTGGGAGCTATTTGGAGGAATAGTGTGATGAGAACGTGATAGTGTGAGGAAACTATTAGGAGATGGAGAGAGATTGAAAGACAGGAGGACCATTCCTTGCATTTTTGTGAAAGATGCTATACAATAGTGTAAAACTCGAGAGGTCCGTGTTTTGCTCTGACTACTGAATCACATTTTTTGGAGGGGGGAAATGGAGCACACAGTTAACTAGAATGGAACTAGTTGTCACCGCTTAACATTTGTTATGACATATGGTAATATGTAATGATCGGAACTTAGGGTTTGATATGTTTTTTTGTTAGTAATGAAACATGTTCATTTTGGTTTGTAAAATGATTAGTTATGTGAAATAATTTCAATGTTGACAAATATGTATTATGTTATGATGATGTTAGTTTAATTTTTTTTGTTATATATGAAACAAAGAAAAATAATTGTAATGTGGAAGATGCTTGAGAAATGTCAATAACATGCGGTATATAACACGTTTTTGTGTGGAAATGTTGATGTACTTTTGTATTGCATGAATATTTTTCCTCAGGAAGCTTATGTTGTCTGGTTGAAGTAAAATAAAATAGAGGAATAAATTAGGAAGGAATGGCATAATTAATACTCCGGAGAAGTAACCCTTTCCATTGTTTCGAGTGATAGCGACAAGGTTGATGACAGCGAAAATGTTTTGGCGGTCGAACATTTGTCAAAAACAGACTCACCTAAACTTTTGACGAAGTGACAATTAACGAGCGTCAACCTGAATTTCGTGTGCACTCATCGAGAAGTAGTGTTTGTTTGGACAAGATCAAAGAGAAAATTGGTGCGAAGTGTTACCATTTATTTTATTTGGAGTGAAGTACTTCAATTGTTGAATTTTATTTTTGATGTCAACACATTTGTTATGTTTAATATATGTTAATGTGTAATGATGACCTTTTTTGAGAATAAAGGCCTTAGATTTGAATTTATTGCAAGGATTCTAAAACTGTATGGAACATTTAATTTTGTTGTTTTTTGGAAATCACATGCAAGGGTTCTAAAACTGTATGAAAATATGCTTTGTGGTTGCAAGGGATTCTAAAACTGTAATATTGTTGTTGCTATGTGACTTAGCATTTATATTTTGTTTATAATTGATTTATTTTATTGGTTGTATGATTGAAATGTGTATATTATATTTGGAGAGATCAAGGAGGTACAGCGATAAGCTTGGGTACTAACCAGGAGCAGTAATCACTATCTGTGGGAACCCAGAGTAAAGTTGAAGCACAAGAGGAGAAGCCTGAAAACACTTAGTTCCCATTATGTGTGGGCCTTGCATAACCTGCGTTGCCAAGATGTTTGAGGGAGAGAAAGGTGTTCGATAACCTTTCTGATATTTTTTTTAAAAGGAAGACTTTGAATATTTTTTTGGTTGAAATTTTTTAAAATTTGGTTTGAATTATATGAATGTTTATTGATGTGGTTGTTTGATATATTGTTATTGTTTATGATGTATATTGATTTGAGATGCACTGTATGTTATCTAGATGATACTTGAAAAAATATTGGATTAGTAACCCAATATCTTTTTTATAGGTGGAAATGGAATGTAATAGTGTTATTGCTAGGCCAGTTCTCTCATCTCCTCCATCGGGGAGTAATCGTAACTTATTTCGACAATGTTTCCAGTAATGGCGGCGTTGACAGCTGCGCAGAAATATTGTTGTAGTGCGGCAATTGTTTCTTGATCTCAATTCAAAAACAGGAAGTTGTCAGCGTACATACACAGAGACTGTCAAATCGTGTTGTATTTTTGGCTTATGAGGGTATGAGTGAGTGTTGAAAATGTAACTGAAGTCCAAACTATTTGGCGACAATCTGGGTGACATCTGATAATTCATTGATGTCTTTGATTTCGTGAATCAAAGGAAACGGGACCATATATATATATACCAGGGTCTAGCACAGGCAGGAGAGGAGGGAAAAACTGAGAAGACAGAGAGGTACTCAGGAACAGGCAGTGTAGGTGAGTCCGAGACAGACTTCAACAGTAAATATTGGCCAGTTAGAAAGAGTGAAGACACATCTTCACACACACTTAGCAGAGGGGCAGTTAGCAGAGACACCCTTAGAAAGTAGAATTGAACTGAGTTGCAGACAGAGAGGAACCAACTAAGAAGTAGATGTAGACCTCCACGGAGATTTTTGTCCAAATCAGAGAGTTCCTGTTCAGTGTTGGTGAACCGGTTACATTAGAACCGGAGGACTAGTTGTCAGAGTTGGAAAACTAGGCGGCAGAGCTAAACTAAAGGGGTAGGGCCAGACCCGACAGAGAGGCTATAACAGTATATGAGAGAGGGAGATGTCAGCCATTTGTTTTCAGGATGCATTATTTTAACCAGTAGCAGAGACATTTCGTATATACTATTAGGACAGCAACTCTAGCTAGAAGCGGTATAACATTGTGACTGAACAAGTATTTATTTCTAAGGACATCGCAACAAGGTAAACAGTGAACAGTGAACATTTTTAGAGATAGGATTTTAGAGATTAGATATCCCTTAGGGAAAACAATCAATATTAGTTAGTAGGGATATTTTTTTCAGCTATGTGCATTGGTATGTTGTTTTGAATTGATTTTTTCTTTTCAGGATTTTCTTTATTATTTTGATAATTTGATGTATGTGCTATTATTTTGAAATCAAGATGAGATATTTAATTAAGTAAATATAAAGAAATAAAAGTTGAGAATCGGGTTTGATTCTCACATAGATGTACGATGTACTTGACGGCCATTTCTTTTATTTGTAGTCTATGTACGCAGTTGTGGATGGTGTTGATAGAGTTGTAAATACGTGTAGAAATATTAATAGCTTATCAGGAGGTTACACTGATACATTTATTGGTGCAGTGACCAAGGATAGAACACAGGATTTCAGTAATAAGGCCCACACGGCTACACAAAGTGGGCGGTGGAGGTGGCGCTACAAAGTTTATGTTGTACAAAGTGGGCGGTGGGTCAAAACATTTTGCGAATCTATGGTTTATTAGTTATTAATTACTAAACCTACGTCATTGCACTGTGGGCAGACCCATAGGTGCTCAGTCTCTCCCAACAGATATCGAAGAGTATACATACTGATGGCTTCCGTGACTCGCTGATTAAATACACTCCTCACTCTACGCCTAAGACTATACATAAATTCTATATGTGTACAACGTGTAACTCCAAACTGCTTACATCGATGGAACGATTAAACATCTATTTCTTCTTCTTCATCTTTTTCGAACGCTCCGCAACGACCACTTGTTAACCACTCTGTGTGATTTGTATGTAATCTGAGCATAAGAGCGATTGCACGTTGTGCCAGTTATGCGCCTACAAGTAGGTCAGCACATCCGATTTCTGCGACGCTTTTATTTATTAGGTAGCTTCCTAGGTCCTACATCAGTCGCCTTTTACGACATGCCTTGTAGGTCGCCGTGTTACTATTCTTTGTTTCCTTTGCCAGCCTAAAATCTATTTTAGTATTTTCATCGAACAGTCAGTCGAAAAGAGACAAAAGAACATCCTCCTTCTCCATCTTCAACTTCCCAACAATTGATACCCAAACAATTCAAATTACTCCTACGAAATAAATCACACTAACAAAAAGTTGGAAAATACCACTAGAAAGTTTCATTGATTCTCTATAATAATCGCTATTATTTCCATATTCCCAATTATACAGAAGTGCACATATCAAGAGTTAATAGATAAGATGTGTACTTCTATCTTGTAGAAGTAAATTACAATGATTACATAAGGCGTGGTTTAATGTGAATTTAGTGGAGCTAGTCAAAGAGGAAATTGATGATATTTCTTTAATTAGAGATAGAAAGAAGAAAAAAAGCACACATGAAGATTGTAATGATGTACTTCTAGTTTTGTTGGCGGTGGTGAATCGGTAGTTAGAGCGCTGGATTCATATAAGGGTGATTTCGGTTCGAATCTCAGCGTGGGATTTTTTTCAAATGTATACTCTTCATACTATGTGAAAAGAAACGTGAGTATATTTGGATTAACTTTGAACGAAGTAACTTCGATTCGGTTAACAGAAACTAACTATCTATTAAGCTAACAAACTAACTAGCTAGTTATGTGTGTAGCAAACTACTTAACCAGCTAACGAACTAGAATAACTAGCGAACTAACAGACTAGTTAACTAACTGGCTAACTAACTAGCTGACTAACTAACAAATTAGCTAACTAACTAATAAAACTAGCTAACTAACTAATAAAACTAGCTAACTAACTAACAAAACTAGCTAACTAACTAACAAAACTAGCTAACTAACTAACAAAACTAGCTAACTAACTAACAAAACTAGCTAACTAACTAACAAAACTAGCTAACTAACTAATAAAACTAGCTAACTACTAACAAAACTAGCTAACTAACTAACAAAACTAGCTAACTAACTAATAAAACTAGCTAACTAACTAACAAAACTAGCTAACTAACTAACAAAACTAGCTAACTAACTAATAAAACTAGCTAACTAACTAACAAAACTAGCTAACTAACTAACAAAACTAGCTAACTAACTAACAAAACTAGCTAACTAACTAATAAAACTAGCTAACTAACTAACAAAACTAGCTAACTAACTAAATAACTAACAAAATGGCTATGTAAACAATAAGATAACCACCGAACTAACTAACTAGCTAATGAACTGACATCCACATGGCGAATGGGAGAGAGAGACAGAGCAAATAACACTTGAAGAAAAGAACTTGACAAAGACTCTACATTATCTACATATGTGCCGCAGGTGGGTTGTCATGGAGATGGCTGCTCAGAACAGTACAAGATAAATAATTATGTTGATGACTTTTGCACCAATGAGGATGGCGTTGGGAGGGGGCCATTACATTTATATGAATAATTGCTTTATCTCTAAAGTATGTTCCAATATATAACTTGTATCTGTTTATTCATTGAAAGAGATTCCATTTCTGACGTGTAGTTTGATTGTAGTTTGAAAATCCATAGACATACCAACTATTTATTATCATCAAATAGCTTTACCTTCTCAACATTTCTTCAGAATTTCTCTATCTCATAGGTCAGATGTCACCCATCTGCAGCTGTCATGCTCAAACCATCAGTTACAACATGATGTTACACCCACCTATTTCATGATATGTACAACATAAATAATATTGAATCGAATGGCATGACCCATGTCCTCTTCTTCTTCTCTTCCATCTTTTACTTCTTTATAGAAGTGCTGGGGAGGAGGAGACGTAGTGATCGTGTGTGTGTGTTTGTTTTAAGGCACTTTGTAAGCTGTTATTCATTTTCGTAAGACTGTTCTTGATGCCGTCGCTCCATCTTTTGCGTGGTCTTTCTCTTGCTTTGTACTCGTTATGCTTTTTTCTGTGTGACTCTCTGTAGTAGACAATACCAGGGCATTCTTGTCGTGTCCAAACAATTTGATCTGTTGTTATTTTATGATTTGCATGACTGGTTTCACATCCAGTCTTCTTCTGATTTCTTCATTTCTAATTTTGTCTCTTATTTTCACACCTGCAGCTCTTCTAAGACACCTCATCTCTGTCGTTATGATTTCCGCTCATTAGCTGCTGTTATTGGCCATGTTTGATACTGGTAATATAGTGTTGACCGGAAAATCGTTTTTATGAGATTTACTTTAGCTGTTTAGCGGAATCTCTTTTTGTGACAACAGTTGTGTTAACTGTCCCAGTACTTGGTTAGCCTTTGTGTAACGATTACTGATTTCTTTATCGATACTTCCGTCTGCAGTGAAAATTGCTCCTAAATATTTGGCCTCAATGGTTGTTTTATTTCTACTTTCCATATTGTTTATTGTTCGTTTTAAGATCATCTTCATCGCACATCCGACATGTTCATAATTGCTTGCTCCTATCTCCTCCCAAGCATGTATCTCAGAGTGGTTAGGCTAACAACTCCCGTTGTGTGTTGATTGATGTATCTACTGGGTTTTCTCTCGCTGCACCTATCGGTATGCACAACTGCGCAAACCGAGATAGAGAAATCCTTTATCTTCGTCTTTGAAATCTTCAGAGCGTATGTTTTCTCTGAGAGCGTTGATGATGTCGCTTCTGTCTATAGAAGACCCATTCTCAAACGTAGCATTGCCCGCCAGTGCGTCTGCTCTCTCATTGCCCTTCACCCCAGCGTGATCCGGACAAAGATGTATTTCTACCTCCCATACGCCGCTGGTTAATTGAAGATGATATAGTTTCCAAGAACTGTTCTAGAAGTAGTATAAAAAAGATTCTTATTCTTCGTCATCGATCTCTGGTCATGCGCTTAGTTTACTGTGGACCACAAATTGGGCAGTTAGCTTCAGGTCTGTCAGATTTTCCCAAAGCTTAGTTTTTAGGTCAACTGGATGTGACCACATTTTGCTTCTCAGCTCACACAGGAAAGAACAATCTTGCAGGACATACTCCTGTGTCTGTTCCGCCTGTTGACACTGGCAGAGAGCTGTTTGACGTATTCCTAGTCTATGTCAGTATACAAATAGACTCCTGACAAGAACATGTCATAACAATATCATAATAATACTACCTGTCTATAAACGTGAAAATTAGATATAATTTATGTATTCAAGTAACAGTATCCTCAACCGCACAGCTTGAGAACAGCTTCGTCTAAACTTAATCCTCAAAAATAAAGTGAATATTTATAAATCAGTTTGTCTCTAAATGTGTTTACTAAACGTTTTTCTTCTGTGTTTACCTGCTATGAATCCATGCGTAGCGTAGTCAGGGCGCCTGAGAAAACATTCCGATATTTTGGTCGTATAAAAAGAAACGAAGGGTTGGAGAAGACCATCATGGAAGGAGGCATGCAAAGAGAAGAATAGGAAGACCACTGAGAAGATGGATTCAAGATATAACTGATGGTTTGAACATTACGGCTGCAGAGGCTGGAGATCTGGTTTATGAGACAGAGAGAAATTCCGAAGGACTGTTGGGGTGGCAAAATTCTGCTCAGGTCAAGCTATTTGATGATGATGAACCGTTTTTCTTCTGTGTTCAACCGCTATGATATCATGCGTAGTCAGGGCGCCTGGTAGGACGATTCTGTGTTCACCGCTATGATATCATGCGTAGTCGAAGCGCCTGTAGGACGCTTCTGTGTTCAACCGCTATGATATCATGCGTAGTCAGGGCGCCTGGTAGGACGCTTCTGTGTTCAACCGCTATGATATCATGCGTAGTCAGGGCGCCTGGTAGGACGCTTCTGACTGATTTTTTGGTGAAGGCTTGATTCTCTTATTAACAGTGTCCCCCCGCCATTCAGGTGTACATTCTCCGACTTTATAGGGGTAGTACCCTTTGACACTGTGGAATGTTGTGACATAGATAAACCGTGTCTATGTTTCACCTCGTTTAACTTCAAGATACATCTTATACTATCTTCTGTGCGGTAATTATATTCTCAAATCTAAACAAACGCAAGAAAAACGTGTTTTCAGATTTCATAGTAAACATTGTATCTAGATAGGTAACATTATTTAACATGTAATAATTGATTGATTTCTTGATTGATTGACAATCAATCAATCAATATATATTTGAGTATTGAATCATTGTTCAGAGACACACATCCTACATGGGTGCACAAGACACAATAAACAGAGGAAACACACACGGTCAACTTCCACGTCAGTACACGACAAGATATATAGCGATGCACAGAGACATCATTATTTGACCACTGACTACTTTTGAAGTATACAAATCGCATGAAAGAGTAGAAAAAAGAAGACGAAGGAAAAAAAATCATTATTATTAACACTTCTCTAGTGAGCAACTTCATCAAGAAACAACAAATTAAATTGTTCGGCCACATAATCAGATTACAGACAGTGAGCCTCACAGCACCAGAGAAAAAATGCTACCCCGATACAGTGGATACAAAGAGAAATGCTGCTCCGATACAGTAGATACAAAGAGAAATGCTACTCCGATACAGTAGATACAAGAGAAATGCTGCTCCGATACAGTAGATACAAGACACAAAAGGGCAGTCCAAGCAAAAGATAGATCTTGGAAATAATATAAGCGGGGAAAAACACTCATTTATGAAGAGCACATAAAAGCCCGTTCTATGAATCCCTTCTTATCCTGATGCTGTGAGGAAAAACTGGATTGGAGAATAGAAAGAAGAAAGTGAGCAACTTTTTGTATTGACTTGTGGCTGGGTCTCGATTTATCAAGTTTTGTCTTGAACTGACAATAATACATGCTAACCATGTCACACATGTTGCTCATGTCACACAAGTTGCTCATGTCACACATGTCACACATGTTGCTCATGTCACTCATGTCACTCATGTTGCTCATGTCACTCATGTCACTCATGTCACACATGTCACTCATGTCACAAATGTCACTCATGTCACTCATATCACACATGTCACTCATGCCACTCATACCACACATGTCACTCATGTCACAAATGTCACTCATGTCACTCATGTCGCACATGTCACTCATGTCACTCATGTCTCGCATTTCACTCATGTCACATATGTCACACATGTCACTCCTGTCACTCATGTCGCACATGTCACTCATGTCACTCATGTCTCACATGTCACTCATGTCACTCATGTCGCACATGTCACTCATGTCACTCCTGTCACACATGTTACTCATCTCACACATGTCACTCATGTCATACATGTCACTCATGTCGCTCCTGTCACACATGCCGCTCATGTCACACATGGTTATCATGTATTATTTTCAATTCAATTCAGGACAAACTTAATATTTCATCACCCGGTCCACGAATCAATTTTTAAAAAGAAATCTTCTAACCATGTCACACATGTCACTCATGTCACTCATGTCACTCGATGAACATAAAATAGGACGAATTCAAGAGGATTGATGAAATCAGAGAAATGTCTGGTCAACCACTAGTAACAACTGTTATAAGAACGAGAAGATGGAGATATGTTGGACATACCATGAGAAGAAATGTCTGGTCAACCACTAGTAACAACTGTTATAAGAACGAGAAGATGGTGATATGTTGGACATACCTTGAGAAGATATGATCAACGAATATCAAAGCAGGCATTGAAGTGGGATGGAGAAGGTTCAAGAAAGAGAGGACGACCTAAGAAGATCAAGAAACGAATTTTGCTGAGAGAGGAAAGAAATATCGGTCTCAGTTCCATGGAGGAGATGAATTATTATTATTACTAACCATGTCACTTAACATTTCGTCATAACATATCCGGAACCTGTGCTGATTTAACCGCAAAATAACATCTATTATTAACACATTATTTCATAAGGATGATACTATATTTGTTATGCAAGTTTTCTATGGAACTGTGGGATTGAGCGGGACAATGCACGTGGAACAAGCGATTAAAGGGTTTAAAGGGTTTTAAAGCCGAAGGATTGACTTCATTGCACCGGGTTTTACCCCATATGGCTCGGTCCCACTTCAGAAATGGCACGCCACCTGCCGAAAGTATTGCACAAAGCACGAACTCCGTAGCTCCGGCAACAATCCTAGGGGTCAATGGAAAAAACTGCACACGTGAACAGAAGGCCGTGGTCCGGATTCGAACCTACGACCTTCGACTCGCAAGGCAAAGGGCTTAACCACTCAGCCACAGAGACCCCCCTATAAGCGATAAGGGGTAAAAGGTGGTGATGGATAGAACACACACTGAGGAAACCCCCTGACAGCACCACAAGACAGGCGCTCAGATGGAGCCCCCTGGACAATAGAGATAAAGGAAGACACAGGAACACATGGATACGGGAGTTGGAGACGGAATACAAGAAAATGTGGAGAGAGTGGAGAGATCTGGAAAAGATGGCATTGGGTAAGCAAGCTTAGAAGGCCTTGGTTGCGGACCTATGCTCCCTTAGGGCGAAGGCTTTGGTTGCGAACCTATGCTCCTTAGGGCGAAGGCCTTGGTTGCGGATCTATGCTCCCTTAGGGGTGAAGGCCTTGGTTGCGGATCTATGCTCCCTTAGGGGCGAAAGAGGAAGAAGAAGTATTTCTACTGAATAGCAACTGAAATTCATAGTTCATAGTTCATAAGTACGGTTCCAACTTCACTGCAACGGGTCACCCCATAATTTTGCTCCGTTCCTGTGCCAATTAAAATCACACGAAATGTAACAACTGTGAAATGTTTCCTGTGTGAACTAATTCCAGAATGAAACAGCCGCGTACCACCACAAAAACAACCTGCTCCGCATAAAATGCATATGGCCGTCGCTAATGTAGCAACACAAAACTGTTCATCACTTGAATTGCAATTCTTGTCGAAGGGAACGTCAATCATGACAAAATCCAGCTTTCTGCACTCGCAATATAACTGCATACGGCAGATTGAGCTTGTTCGTCATAACCGCTGTCCGCCATTTTCTGAATACACACTAACACACAACAAACGCACGGTTGACACAGCAGAAAGCATTCCATGTAACATTCATAGCTCACAGCGTTGCTCAAGCACTAACTCAGTAGCTCGTCAAACGAAACCGGAAAATACTCGACCAAACATGTCGGAAATGCGCTAGCAAAGTCGTGTTCAGAATCAAACAGTTCTGACTCTGAATGGCCCTCCCGCATTCCGCCATTGCTGGCCAGGTTTTTTCCAACTGAAATTATAAGTATTTACTTGCACAATATTGGTATCAGTGAGAAGATTGTGTCTAGCGTCTACTTAAAACTAATGAGTACAGAGTATGTGTTAACAGCGTTCCTGTTTTTTAACTTGACAAATTGTCTTCAAAAAAATATATGTTCAAATGAACATGTCTATGGTAGCTGTCAAACTTGACAATAGCACATTTCTGCTAGCAAAATCTTTCTAACTTTAATTATCAAGTTAGTGTAGTCTTAAAAGTTAATAATATCGATCGATTGATTGATTAGTTGATTGATGGATTGGATCATCGGTTGATTGATTGATTGATTGATTGATTGATTGATTGATTGATTGATTGATTGATTGATTGATTGATTGATTGATTGATTGATTGTAGTTATCATCATCGTCGTTCTACGTTCATCTCTTTTTTACACAAGAAAATCTCAGCAGCTGTTCACGAACACCGTAGCACCGACGAGGATCACTATTATAATTTTAAAGATTGGATAAATTGTAATAGGTATTTACTATAAATTTTTCAGTGAATTCTGCCCTGGCAGAACTTCCTACTTTTAAAGATTTTCAACTACCAATGCTTCATTTAAGTGTTCATCTAGAACATGTGATCTAAGATTTATAGTCAATCTTCGATAGGACTAGGAACTCGATATCACATACCTAAGTCAATAAGGTAGGTTTATTTGAAGTGAAAATTGAACTTTTTCAGCAGCGATATCAACTAAAAATATAGATATCTTCCTAATGATTTTTTCCTGCAAACAGAAACTCGACAAATTTTGAATTGATTTCCGCCTGTGTGTTGTTGGGGCTAGCAAGAGGAGCAAAGAATAGTAACACTGCGACCTACAAGGCATGTTGTAAGAGGCGACTGAGGTAGGGGCCTAGGGAAGCTACCCCAGTAAATAAAAAGCGTGACAGAAATCGGATGTGCTGACCTACTTGTAGGCGCATAACTGGTGCAACGTACACTCGCTCTTAAGCTCGATGCACATACAAATCACAAAGAGTGGTTTAACAAGCGATCGATATGGAGAGTTCAAAGAAGAAAAAGAAGAAAGAAGAAGAAGAAAAAGAAGAAGAAGAATTGATTTCAACTCTCGAATGTTGAATCTCGTTAGCTTACTATAAGAATTGCATGCAACATTACTCTGACATGCTAATATAGAAACATTATACGTGTTGTTCACAGTTATCTGATTATCCTAAAGTCGAGGTCACCCAGCGCACATGCACCAACAATATCAACCAGGAAATAAAATGGAGAACATGGAAGTGGTTGCTACATGCATTAATACTGCAGAAGTCCAGACACTCACAGAGAACATGGAAGTGGTTGCTACATGCATTAATACTGCAGAAGTCCAGACACTCACAGAGAACATGGAAGTGGTTGCTACATGCATTAATACTGCAGAAGACCAGACACTCACATGGGGCTGAAATAAAATCCGTGAGGCAAGAGGTAATGAAGACTAAGAGACATAGACAAACTAGCATAGAACATGGAAGTGGATGAGAAGAGGTTGGAAAATAGCTGGAATGAACTAAGCTGACTTGCGCTAGACAGATTTGGTTGAAGGGAATTTGTTGATACTTTATCTTCAAGAGAAACTTGTCTTCACACAAATACATATGTCAATATAGAATATGAACTAATTGATTATGTTTTTGTGAATTGAAATTCACTTCATTTGTGCAGATTATAACATTCACTCAGTCAATCATTCAAGTGTTATGCCTGCCGGCGTAGGTGATCTTTCTCTCAACTCTCTCTCTTGGTCCAGTTAATCAGTTCTGACGTTGACCTTTTAACGAACCACGATGTCAGACCACCCAACATCCCCATCTGTCTTCCACGAATTTTCTTTCCCTGAATTGTACCTGTTGTTACCAAATGTTCTAAACATTCTCTTTGCATTATATTCTCGAAGAACCTTGATTGTCTGATTCTTATTCTTTTGATAAGGTTTCTTTGTGTGCAGGCCTGATTTAAAACCTCATTTGTTTTCTTCACTGCCAATGGAATTCAAAGCATTCTTCTGTAAAACCACATCTCTGTGGCTTCTAATGATCTTAATGAGCTTGTTCATTGTCCATGATTCACTGCCATACATAGGTCATCATCATCATCAAATAGCTTGTCCTGAGCAGAACTTTGCCACCCCAACAGTCCTCCGGAATTTCTCTCTATCATAGGCCAGATGTCCGCCTCTGCAGCTGTCATGTTCAAACCATCAGTTACATCTTGAATCCATCTTCTCCGTGGTCTTCCTCTTCTTCTCTTTGCCGGTATGCCTCCTTCTATGATGGTTTTTTCCAGCTCTTCGTGTCTTGTTATATGTCCAAAATATCTCAATTTTCTCTTTCTGATTTGTAGCATCAGCCAGTTTTCTTTGATTTTGAGTTCTTTCTGGATAGATATATTTGTTCTCTTCTCTGTCCAAGATATACGAAAGACTCTTCTGTAACACTTATATTCAAAAGTACTTATATGTTTTTCCACTGCTTTATTAAATGTCCATGTTTCACACCCATACGTTGCCACTGGGAATATTCATGCTCTTGGTATTCTGATAATTATTGCTCACTCTCTCGTCCAGGACTATCTGTATCCAGGGGCAAGACAAGTCGAGACGACTGGAGATAGTGCCAGATGCTGTGGATGACCAGGGCTTTCTAAAGTGCTCTATGCGGTCCACACCACTCTGCTGTGATCCGCCTTTCTAACCGTTGAGCCAGCTAGTGGCCTCATCCGCGAAGTCAACCGGATCCAGTCTTTGCATGCATAGGCAGACAGTGCCTAGATTGCCGATGGTGTTAGACCCATCGGGTACCCTCACCTGGTTTGACCACCGAATAGGCGATGTAACCGTTGTAGTCGCTGTGCATGTTACAGCTAAACTACAGACAACACACAACTCTTGCCTGTAATTGGTTTGGTAGGCCCCTAAACGCATAGACTTTACACGTTTAGGACATGTGCATCCGATTTCAGCAAAACCTCCTTAGTTCGCCTCTTACGACATGCATGGCAGATAACAGTGGTTCTATTCTTTACACCCCAAATTTGGGTTCCGGTAACCACTCGGGCGAGTTGTTAACTGAGAAGAGTATGCAGCAAAGCCACTGCCTGGGCAAAATTCTTTACAAAGATTAAATTAAAATGTATACACAAAAATTTTGCCATTTTTAAACTTACATCGGGTATCTCTTCGGAGCTACGGAGTTTGTTCACTGTCACATATATCTTCCTGTGTCATAAAGGGATAAAGGCACACATGGTTATTCACCGAAATGCAATGATAATGGTCATATCAATCAATCAACCAACCTACCATGCCTGTAATAAGGACTTGCCCAAATCAGCACAATGAGGTTACAAGCCTTACTTTACTTCATGTAGGAGTGTTAATTATTACACACTTTCTGTTTTCTACTACAAGAGGACACTGCAATCAAAATATCAAGTAACGAAAGACATGAGTGGTCAGTTTCAATTATGGTGTAATAAATCAGTGAAGACACTAAAATGATTTCATGAGTGGTCAGTTTCAACTTGATGAGTTTTGGTAATAAATCAGTGGGAGACACTAAAAATGATTTCATGAGTGGTCAGTTTCAATTGTGGTGTAATAAATCAGTGGAAGACACTAAAAATGATTTTGTCGGGGGTCTCTATAAATAAGCGATTAAACTTTTCGCATTGCGTTCTGAAAGTTGTAGGTTCGAATCCCAGAATTGTTGCCAAAGCTACAGAGTTCTATAACTATTGTCATTGCAGTGCACCATCTTTAGAAGTGATGACAATTTAAGAACACTAATGTATTTGGACTAGAAAAATAGAGGAAAAAGAAAGAAAGTTAAAATGAAGATAGATGCGAAGAAAAAGAGGAGAAAGAGGGAGAGAAAAAAACCCAGAAAAGTAGAAAATGAAAAGGAGAAATAAAATGAAAAGGAAGAAGAACAATAGATAGAAGAGGAGTGGAATTAGAGGACGGAATAGAAGAAAAGAGCAGTAGAGGAAGAAAAAAGAAAAAGAAGAAGAGGAAGAAGAAGAATTTAAAATGTATAGAAAGGACAGGAAAAAATCGAAGAGGAAAAAAAATTAAAAATTGAAGAATTGAAAAAAGTAGAAAGGAAAGAAATGAACAAAGAAAAAAGGAACGAAAAAAATGGGAAGAAGAACAAGATAAAGAACAGCAAGAGAAAAGAAAGAAAACTAATATGCGCTATATAACTATACTAATTTATTGTCTATCAATATCAAGTTAATATATTATTTCAATGTGTTTTAGTAAGACAAGTGACCTAATGGGTCTAAAGCCAAAGGATTACTTCATTGCACCGGATAACACCATATATCTCAGTCCCTATCCGCACTGAAATGGCACGCTATCTGCCGGGAGTACTAGCTCCGTGACAACTCCGTAGCTCCAGAAACAGCTTTAAGGATCTCTGGTATAAAAAAAATGCACTCGTGAACAGAACGGCAAAATCTGGATTCAAACCCACAAAATTCGGAGCGCAAGGCAGGGCTTAACCACTTAGCCACAGTCTTCCGGGCATCCTATAACAAGCGACTTATGAAGGATTAAATGGTCCAGATAAAGGATAACACTTCAACTGTTTGAAAACCCTTGATCTGCATGCACACCACTGCACAGAATAAAAACATAATTGAAACGCAGTTTATTTGAAGAAACTTTACTACATCTTATTCAATTTATTTTTATGAAGATTTCATAATCAAATTTCTGTTAAGAAAATCCTTTTTAAATTGTCAACTTCAAATGCCTCGTTCGTCTTGTCACAAATGTTCACTTGTCACAAATGCCGAGGAGGAGATCGAGGAAGATTGGGGATGATCTAGGTGTATTCAGAGTCGTTAAATTACAAATGTTGACTACCTGTTGAGTTTAACTTTTGTAAAGACGGATCGCTTGAACCCGGATCCAGAGTGTCGACCCAAAAAGATAGAAATCAAATTTGTCACTTTGTTAAATCATCCGACACGAATTATATTTTAATAACTTTTTTTTAATCTGTTACTTTTTATTTTCCCAGAAAATATGTCTCCTGAACTATTTTCCTGAGAATTCTCAATGTGTGATTGATAATGCATACAAGAGCGATAATGCGTCTTCAGAAAGGCAATTATCTTGGTTACACCATAACCTCCTTAGTCATGCTACTTGTGGTCACAGCAACAGACCGCTCTCTTCCATAACAACTCTCCTGCTCCACAGCTTGATTGATTGAATGATTGATAGGGATATCTGCACTTCGGTGAGAAACCATATGTGTTCCAATCTCTTTCTTACACTGGACGATCTCAGCGGCAGAGCACGAACTCCGTAACACTGGCGAGGGCCCCCGTTGTAATTTAGAAGATGGTGAATACATTTTGTTGGAAGGTTTTGTTTTTTTAAACCTTTATAATGAATTTTGTCCCGGGCAGTGACTTTCCAGCCTGCTCTTCTCGACTTTGAACTACCAAACGTTCATTTACGTGCTAAACTTGAACACGTGACCTACGTTTTATCGTCCGTCTCCGATAGGACCATAAACTCGATCTCCTCTAAACTGTGATCAGGGATTTTCTGGAAACATATCCCGATTGTTCCACGACGGAGCGAACCAAGTATCTTTGGAACACGAGGCAAACACCTAACGTCTACGCCACACAGGAAAGTCACTCGCCATGCAAACGACGAAAAACCGACACCCATCATTGTCTTCTTCTTTGCGTTCGTTCTTTACACCAATTTTAATCACTCTTTGTGATATGTTTGATCTTTGCCAGAACGTGTATACGTTGCACATTGGTTTGGTAGGACCCTAAACGCATATATTTCTACACGCTTAGGACACATGCATCCGATTTCAGCCAAAACCCATCATTGTATATAGCAGCGTCCTACGGTCAGTTGGCTTTTCTTTGTACTTTCTCTGACTAGTTATTGTGAGTGTATATATTCATCATGTCAAGTTGTTAGCAGATCTAAGACGTGAGGATGTGTATAATATTCATCCCATGTTCAAGTTGTCTAGCAGATCTAAAGACGTAGAAGGATGATATATCATCCATGTTCAGTTAGCAGATCTAAAGACGTGAAGGATGTATAATATCCATCCCATGTTCACGTTCTCTAGCGGATCTAAAGACAAAGAATTGACTTCATTGTACCATCCTCTTATCACTTCGTCCATGCCGGCAGAAATGACACACTATATACTGAGAGTGTTGCACAAAGCATGAATTCCATAACTCCGGCAACAATCTTAGGAATCTCATAAAACTGTATGTGTGGCTAGGTCTGGATTTGAATCCACAACCTTCAGAAATATAGTCAAACGTCCTAACTACTTCGCTAAGAGACCCTTTATTTGTAAATATTTAACAGTTTAAAAATAATTCACTGCTAAAATGATTAATGTTGAGGTGTTGAATGAGGTCAAGACACAGAGAAGTCTCTAAGAAAGAGATCGTCATCATGTTTCGGGCATGTGATGAGAAAGTGAGGTTTAGAACACATTGTAACAATTGGTAAAATCGAGGGAAAACGAGACAGAGGAAGATAAAGAGAGAAAATTTTGGATAGTCTGACTTCATGGCACGGAAGAGCGTCAATATCTGAGAAGATAGCAAACATCAGAGACAGAGATTTTTAGAGATCCTTGAACGCCTACAGCGAAGAAAATAAATGAGGTTTTAAATCAGGTCTGCACACAAAAACCTTATCAAAGAATAAGAATCCGACAACCAAGGTTCTTCGGACATTTAATACGAAGAGAAGGTTTAGAACATTTGGTAACAACAGATAAAATTCAGGAAGGAGAAATCGCGGAAGACAGAGGGAGAAGATGCTAGATGGCCTGACATCATGGTTCGACACTAGATCGATGTCAGAACTGATTACATGCACCAAGCAGAGAAAGTTGTGGAGAAACATTATCGCCTACGCCGGCAGGCATGGCACTTGAGATGAAATGAACGTCTACACCAGCCGTCACGGCACCTGATGATGATGATGGAAATAATTCAATCTGACCTAAATTGTGTCTCTTACAATTGAAGAACTAAGGGAAACATTAAAGGCAACAAATAATTTACACTTGCGTGATTTATTTTTTGATTTTTTTCCGATCCAGAAGCACTTGAGCTTTTCAGCTTTTCGGCTCGGTGCCATGGACATCGTAACCCTTCGGTTCGGTGCCACGAACACCGTAAATCTGGGAATCTGTGGCTTTTTCTGCCATCCCGCGAATTAAACCCGCACACACAGAGGATAGTCACCCGTAGTACAACGCGCTACGAACACGCTGGGCAGACGGGCGCCACTTGCGTGATTAGAGAATGGAAACATCTTCAACTGAAAACAAAAACTAACTTCAGAAATAATAATTCCATGAGAAAACGAAGTACTTGGATAGAGTCTTGGTGCGTGGGAGGAAGCCATAGCTTCAATGCTAGAACTATGCACATTAAGTGGGGAAAAATAATTGTGAACTGTGTGATTCTTCTGCAATCTTTTTCATCTATCTCTTCATTGCTTTTTTTTTTCTCACTATTTTAAACTTTATTTTCGACTCTCATTTCTTTGTATATCACAAAATATTACTTTAACAGATTTCTCTTTTCCATTTCCATCTCTGTCTTTCTCTTCTCCATCCCTGTCTTTCTTTCCATCCCAGTCTTTCTTTCCATTCCTGTCTTTCTCTCCATCTCTGTCTTTCTCTCCATCTCTGTCTTTCTCTCCATCCCTATCTTTCTTTCCATCCCAGTCTTTCTTTCCATTCCTGTCTTTCTCTCCATCTCTGTCTTTCTCTCCATCCCTGTCTTTCTTTCCATCCCAGTCTTTCTTTCCATCCCTGTCTTTCTTTCCATCTCTGTCTTTCTCTCCATCCCTGTCTTTCTTTCTATCCCTGTCTTTCTTTCCGTCTTTTTTTTTCTTCTCCATCTTTCTCTTCACCTCTATCTTTCTCTCCAGCTCATTCTTTCTCTTGATCACTTTTCTCTCCTTCTTCTTTTCCATTTCCATCTTTCTCTTCACCTCTATCTTTCTCTCCATCGTCTTTCTCTCCTTCTCATTCTTCCTCTTGGTCGTCTTTCTCTCCTTTTTTTCATCTCCATCTTTCTCTTCACCTCTATATTTCTCTCCACCATCGTCATTCTCTCCATCTCATTCTTTCTCTTGATCGTCTTTCTCTCCTACTTCTTTTCCATTTCCATCTTTCTCTCCCAAATTTTCTTTCCCTTCACCTCTATCTTTCTCTCCACCATCGTCATTCTCTCCATCTCATTCTTCCTCTTGGTCGTCTTTCCTTTTTTCCATCTCCATCTTTCTCTCCACCATCGTCTTTCTCTCCAGCTCATTCTTTCTTTTGATCGTCTTTCTCTCCTACTTCTTTTCCATTTCCATCTTTCTCTCCAATTGTCTTTCTCTTCACCTTCATCTTTCTCTCCATCTGATTCTTTCCCTTCATCCCTTTCTCTTCTCTTCATCTTTATAAATTTGATCACATTTCTCTTTCCCTCCATTTGTGTCTTTCTCTCCATCTTCATATTTTCTCCGTCTTCATCTTTCTTTCCATTAGTGTCTTTCTCTTCATATCCCTTTTATCTCCATCTGTTATTCTCTTCAACCTCTTTTCTTTCTCTGTATATTTATATGTCTGCAACTCAACCTTTGCCGACGTTCACTTTCTCTACACATTTCTGACTCTAAATTAATCTCTGCTTCTACGATCATTTATTCTCACGGTATGCCAAACTTATCTCTTCATCTTCTCCTTGTTATGACATATCTTACTAGTGATTGACTAGACATTTCTCTGATATCACCACTTCACCTGAATTCATCGCGTTTTGTTCACTATATTTCATATACAGGGTGTTCAACTTAAAAGCAGCCTGTGAATGGAGTTTAATCTGGCATATATGTATGGAAATGAAAAGGTTCAGTTATTACGTAGTATAGGTCAAGGTTGTGTGATGGTAGTGCGGGAAGGGGCGATGAACAAATGTGACGTATGACAAGCTAGTCAGAACCGGTTTAAATAGTAAATAGACGAGATGCAATGCGTACCTGGCAAATTTATATTTATCACTGGGGCTGCTTTTAAGTTGAACACCCTGTAGTATTCAGCTTACTTCCTATATCCTTAGTCACTTCCCAACTCTCGCTGGCATATGTTAGGATTGGTACAACATTGAAATTAAACATTTTAAATTTATTTGTTAACCCATTCATTTCGTCATTCTATTTACCTCCGAACTCACTTAAAATGCAATGTTTTATTGAATTAGTCAGTATACCAGGCTTGAGTGTTCTAACAAAAATACCTTGAGCGGATATATCGACTCAGAAGATCGGATGGGTTAAACTATATAACTTGCAGTTAATATTTTAGGTGCTCATATTTTAATTAATTTGAACATTGGATGTGCACTTTAAGAATGATGTGTTTTTCTATTCTGCTTAGATTTTCAGACGCCATCTTGAATGCTCTTCTAAACAAAGCAGTTGCCACTCTGAGGCTGTAAGCATTTTCATAGAAATTATTCTGAATGGAATCGGCACCGGTCACATATATTAAATATGTTTCACATTTATGGGAATGCAATCAGGACCGTTTTTGAAAATAGATGTCTGCGAAAAACAATGAATTTAAAATGGAACGAATTCAGGAGAAGTGATGAAATCAGAGAAATATCTGGTCAACCACTAGTGACAACTGTTATAAGAAAGAGAAGATGGAGATATGTTGGGCACACTTGAGGAGAAATGATCAACGAATATCAAAGCAGGCATTGAAGTGGGATGCAAGGGTTCAAGAAAGAGAGGTCGACCTAAAGAGACCCTGAAACGAACTTTGCTGAGAGAGGTCAGAAATATCGGTCTCAGTTCCATGGAGGAGATTGAGCGAGTTGTCCAGGATAGAGCGGTATGGAGAAATTACTTGCAGGACCTATGTAACGTATAACGGTACGAGAAGAATTATTATTATTATACTCAGGACAGTACCGTGCTATGATATAGAGAAGCGGCCGTCAGGCGGTGCCGTACGGGGGCGGCATAATCAGCGAAATCAAAATATAATTTGAACCATTCAATAATGAAAAATCTTTACGCAACGCTTGTCTATATTCGTCTATGTTATTCCAATATTGATGTATTCGATTTATGATTTATCTCACGCCTCTCTCTAAGCGCTTTTGGTACTCTTTGATTTCTGTTTCTGGAACAGGTGCAACGTTGGTGAGTGCTCGCAGAATGACTTGTGATCTGACAGCGGGAAGCTATTATTTTTGTTTGTAATATACCGCGTATCCGCTCCTAAAAGCTGAGGCAGAAATTATCACAAAAGACAATTGCACATGTAACGTATTCATAGTTCTACTTTGAGCTTACAATTATTGATAATATTTGATGTTAATGTTAGTTTGTCTAGAGAAGTGACAAGTGGCTGTGCATTTGCCTACTTTTGCGTTCGTTATTTATTGCTCTATTTTACCAGCTTCATATACGTTGAGGTGGAGACATTAATTTCTATTGAATCTACATTTGCTGCCATTCTAGGCTAATTATACATCCCTGATTAAGGAATTTGCTAAAGTCAAAGTTAGTAGGTAAGGCTTTAGTACAATGTTGTAGTTGATAATTGATATTATTATTTTTAAGAAGTTTATATTTTCAAAATAGTATTCGTACATTTTGTGCAATCTAATTTAAAACCATAATCGAATGTTATTTTAAAGAAAAACATTTACGGGCGCATTTCGAAGACTTGCATCATACTGAGAAAATATACCACTCGACCTTGAATGCAATCGACAACGGTCACATTTATTAAATGTTTCATATGTGTGGGAATGCAATCGGCAACGGTTATATATATCAAATATGTTATGCGTGTCTAAGAATACTTTTGTAGAATACGTGCTATGTCATTTGCCGCTCCCCAGTCACACATATTTGAAACATACGAGAAACATTTAGAAATGAATGCATCACATCGGTGTTCTCAGTTAATAATGAAGATAAAAGCATGAAATTTGGTAAACTTCAAATATGGCATGTGCCAATTATGTATAACAAATTGCATCGTAATGTGTCTATTAATAACGCTGCACAAAACTGTTGAAATGGATGGTGCGTGTTAGCTAATAATTCCAATTCGGCACACTCGGACTTGTATCTGTTTGTTCACCCTTTTTCCGATCCAGAAGTACTTGAGCTATCACCTCCTCGGCTCGGTGCCATGGACATCGTAACCCTTCGGTTCGGTGCCACGAACACAGTAAATCTGAAGAACCTGTGGCTTTTCTGCCATCCCGCAGAATTGAGCCCGCACTCATCCGTCGTCCAACGCGCTGGGCAAGCGAGGATTTGGTTGCCTTAAAGATGCACTCCTCGCGACAAGGATTTATGATGATGATGATGAAGTAATTTATGCAGCCAATAAATGACGACATGACCAAGCTATAATCTGATACATGTTTAAAATACCTGTCTTTGTTTCACCCTGGCATAAATCCGTACAAGTTGATGGCGAATATCTTGCATAATACAGATCATTAATTTAATGATATGCCCGTGCATATTTTGTATATATTTCATGCTTTTTAATTAAACTGTCCGTGAGAAAACCAATGTGGTACATTCATTACTTTCGGAACGCCCTGGTATATATCTGAATCATGTCCAACAGACGTTACTTCAGAGTACACAACCGGTTGAAGATCGTAACTTTTTGTTGTAGATTTATTGCTAATTTACATAATCTAATAAAGAGGACTCCAGAATTCAAATATCTCGGAGTATATTCACAGCAGATGGAAAGATGGACAGAGAAATCGAGACTAGATGCCAGAAGGCAAATGCAGTGACATACCAACTGTCACCACTATTAAAACATCCAAGAATTAACATGACAGTCAAACGACAACTGATAAACTAAATATTTATTCCAACTCTCTGCTATCAGTGCCAAACATGGCCCTGACTAAGACACAAGAAAGAAAGATTACAACATGTGAAATGAGATGTCTACGAAAAGCTGTCAACGTTACAAGGCGAGATAGGGTGAGAAACGAGAATATCAGAAGCATCGTTGGTACTATACCATGCATACAGTCAGTGGCGTAGCTAAGGGGGCGAGGGGCGGACCGCCCCGGGTGACAGCATATGGAGGGTGACACGATGCAGAGCCAACTATAAACTACTGGGCCCGACACCTGGATTTATCTCTTCCGTAAAGTGGTCTGACATTTTGTGTGTGTCGGTAAACGATAGAACGTCAGCGTGTCTTGTTATTTTACTGGATTTTGAGTCCTTGGATATTTATCTACAACAAATATTTGGATTACTGATATTGCAAAGTGTTAAATTAAATTTGTGCATATTGTTTTCATCTTAAAATGGGCAAAAAGTGCTGTGTTTCTGGATGTAAATCGAACTACGACTCGACTAAAGAATATGTGAGTGTTTTTAAATTCCCATCAAATTCTGATAGGAGAGACAGATGGAAGAAATGCATTCCACGAAAAGACTGGTCACCAGCTAAATCAAGCGTTGTGTGTCGTAAACATTTTCATCCATGTGACATTATATTGTCTGATACATTTATAGATAAATGTGGAATTAAACATGAACTTCCTCGGAAGCATCCTGGTTTTAAAAAACTGCTTATCCATCTCTGTTTCCTGAATTGCCATCTTATTTATCCAGTCAACAACCACAATCTCGTAAAGATCCAGAAATAAGAGTAGCAGAAATCGTCAGCAAACATGACAATAGAACAGCTGCGTGGTTGTCTGCAGATATTATACAAGATTTTCCAACTTTACAGTTTGAGATAACAGCAAAGTTAAAAGACTTGTTAGATAAAAACTGGAGAATGCATACAGTCACAGAGGATATATTTACTTGTCTTGTTTTGTATACTATGAATGTGAAAGCAAACAGTGCACCATCCATTTCTGTAAGTGTAAATGTTTTACCAGACATGAGTGTCTATATATACCGGGCTATAGCCTGGCTGTGCACGATGTCACCTCCAACAAAATTGTTCAGCCAGACTAAGGTGCGAAAATAGTCTGAAAATAGAATTGTGATAAAAACCCAACCAACACAGGAAATGTGACCGTTATGACGTCACATATTTCGAATTTGAATCTATAAACCGTCGAAAATATTGTCTGAGCGAGTACAGCTCTTTTGGTGAGTCATTTTTCTTATATTTTTCTTATAATTTATTTCGAACAATGTTCGAAATAAATGACGACCATGGCTTTATCGAATTATATGAAAGAACGTCGACGACAGCATAATATCAATGGAAGCTGTCGAAAGACGACAGCTTCCATTGATATTATGCTGGGCATGTACAGTCCGCAAGATGCAAGGATGTACATTTGACAAAGCAGTTGTTTACCATTTACAAACTACAATGGACATTTATGAAATTTTCGTCAAATTTATAGGACTAAAAACAGAAAGTAAAATATAAATAAAAGAACTTTTTAAAAATCTCCTTTTGCTAATGGACTAAAAAGCAGATAACTTCTTGGAGCTTGTTGAATTGTTATCTCACTACGATGTAGCGTTAAGAGAACATCTTGTCAGACTCCAGGAAAGAACAGACAGATTGTCGGATCTGGCTGTTCTGTCCATTGAACACGAGCTTACAAGACAAATAGATTTTGACGATGTCATTGACCTGTTTGCCACAATGAAAACAAGAAGACATTCCTTCTAGGACTATAGTGTCGAAGGACATTCTTTTGGTCTGTGCATTGCCGTGTTTTGCATTTAGATGTTCTAAAAGTGAACAGTTGCATTTTAAAAATCTTTGGATTTGAACTATTTGTTTTGTGGTATTGGATTCGGATTTTGTCTTGGATCATACATGTAAGCAGTAACGTACCGGTCAGTAGAGTAAAGTAGAGCCTAGAGGTAGAGTATGTATGAAAATTTAGCTACACCTAACCATTCAGCATAGGGTCGTGTGGGGTCACTGGGGTGACATTTGAACGGACCGCCCGGGTGACGTTTACTCTAGCTACGCCACTGCATACAGTACATCTAGAAACAAAGAATCAAGTGGTTCGGCCATCTAATGAGAATGGAACCATATTTACTACCATCACGTGCCTATAATAATCGACACTCAGGGCGCAGAGCACGAGGCAGGTCAAGAACACGATGGATTGATAACATCTCAGAATCCTGCGAAAGCATGGACTGACAACGTCAAGCGCAACACACCTGGCACAAGATAGAAAACTAACTCTCCCCACGACGCTTCACGGCAAATGTGGTTAAGATAAGATAAGATAATAAAGAGGCAGTCATCATTATTAGGTCATCATTATTAGGTCATCATTATTAGTTCATCATTATTAGGTCATCATTATTAGGTCATCATTATTAGGTCATCATTATTAGGTCATCATTATTAGGGTATGTGATGAGAAATGAAGTTTTAGTTCACATTGTAAAAAGAAAAGTTCATCGCATATCCTTTACAGGACTTTGCGAGTCAACCCCAGCTTTTAACGCTGTTTGTGATTTTACATTCAGTAGTTTGCCATTGCTTTCTGAACGGGTGATGCCATCGTCCTTTTGTAAAATCCACGCGAAACAATTTGCCACCAAACTGTCCGCAGCGTGATTCGAACTCAGAACGTCGGGTTAACAGACCGAGTCACTATCCCCTAAGCCACCGACACCACCACACATTGTAACAACTGGTACAATGGAGAGGAAACGAGACAGAGGTAGACAGAAAAAGAACATTTTGGATAGCCTGACTTCATGGCATGGAAGAGTATCAACATTTGGGATGATAGCAAACGCCAGAGATTTGTGGAGATCCATTATCGTCTACGCCAGCCGGCACGCACCTGATGATAACACATAATCTATATGGTGTTCTGTGTGTTCTGTTTACAATATTTCCCATGTATCTATTCCTAGTAAACTTCTTGTATTCTCTGTTTCCCACTTGCAATATTCCTAACTAACCTCCTCGGTGTTTTAGTTTTCTTGCCCCTGTTCTATTTTCTACAGAATATCATTGATGATTGATTGATTGATTGATTGATTGATTGATTGATTGATTGATTGATTGATTGATTGATTGATTGATTGATTGATTGATTGATTGATTGATTGAACAATCAATATTTCACTTCGGTGACTAACCATTTGTGTCCCGATCTCTTTCTTACACATGAAGATCTCAGCTGCAGTGAGTGAGCTCCGTAGCACCGGCTAGGACCACCGATGATATTTTGAAGATGGTGAAAATATTTGAAGGAATTATTTTTTTTAAACTTTTTCTAACGAATTCTGACCAGGCAGCGACTTTCCAGCCTGCTCTTCTCGATTCTGAACTTCCAATGGTTCTTTTACGTTCTCAAATTGAACACGGTACCTACGTTTTATCGTCCGTCTCCGATAGGACTAGGAACTCGATCTCACCTACACTGAAATCGAGATCTCTCGAAATTATCAGATGGCTCCACGAGGATACAAACCAGTTACATTTGGCACGAGATGCGAACTCCTAACCTCTACACTACAGAGGTCCTCCCTTATGATAAATGAACTGACCATGACAACATCAAAAGTATCATATTTTGCCTTTTGTACAGAGAAATTTCGAAGGACTAGGACAGATCTCCGGTGGACAGCGAATAGGGAAAGAAGGCATGGACGTCGAAGGACTAGGACATATCCCGGTGGACAGCGAATAGGAAAGAATGCAAGACGTCGAAGGACTTGACAGATTCCGTGGACAGCGAATAGGAAAGAAGGCATGGACGTCGAAGGACAGACAGATCTCCGGTGGACATCGAATAGGGAAAGAAGACATGGACGTCGAAGGACTAGGACAGATCTCCGGTGGACAGCGAATAGGGAAAGAAGGCATGGACGTCGAAGGACTAGGACAGATCTCCGGTGGACAGCGAATAGGGAAAGAATGCATAGACGTCGAAGGACTTGGACAGATCTCCGGTGGACAGCGAATAGGGAAAGAAGGCATGGACGTCGAAGGACTAGGACAGATCTCCGGTGGACAGCGAATAGGGAAAGAAGGCATGGACGTCGAAGGACTAGGACAGATCTCCGGTGGACAGCGAATAGGGAAAGAAGGCATGGACGTCGAAGGACTAGGACATATCTCCGGTGGACAGCGAATAGGGAAAGAAGGCATGGACGTCGAAGGACTAGGACATATCTCCGGTGGACAGCGAATAGGGAAAGAAGGCATGGACGTCGAAGGACTTGGACATATCTCCGGTGGACAGCGAATAGGGAAAGAAGGCATGGACGTCCAAGCAAAACCTGAAGAAGAACTGTGGAAATGAAGTGAAAAAATTGTGGCCTGACATGGGGAAAAAAGTAGTCGAAATTCTGCAGAAAGACAGCAATTGAAATCTCTTGTGGAAGTCATATGTATCAAACGGGATACAAAGATGGTATAGATCAGCGTTTCCAAACTGCGGTCAGCGGACTCCCGGGGTTCCGCAAGTACTACAGAAGGTCCTCAAGCGCTTTGAAGAAATATTATGATGTTTGACATTTCAAACAGAAGATACATTGTAAGCCTAATTATAGACCTAATATTTTCTTGATTGTTTATTAAAATGTTAAATTGCAGACATTGTTTACTTTGGTAACACACAAATAATTAATTTCTGTCCATTTTCATATATAGAAACTGTTTGGGGGGCCCGCTGCAGACAAATATATTTGAAAGGGGGCCCACGGTAACGCAAACTTTGAGAACCGCTGATATAGATAGATACAGGGTCGCCGTGCCCTGCTAAGATACAGAGAGGCGGCCGTATCAGGCGGTACCATAAGGTGGTGGCATAAGCAGTGAAACGAAAATACAATTTAAACCATTCAATAATGACAAATCTTTACTCAACTCATTTCTATATTATTGGTCTATGTTATTCCTATATTGTTAGTCTATGTTATTCCTATATTATTGGTCTATGTTATTCCTATATTGTTAGTCTATGTTATTCCTATATTGTTAGTCTATGTTATTCCTATATTGTTAGTCTATGTTATTCCTATATTGTTAGTCTATGTTATTCCTATATTGTTAGTCTATGTTATTCCTATATTATTGGTCTATGTTATTCCTATATTATTGGTCTATGTTATTCCTATATTATTGTCATGTTATTCCATAAATTATTAGTCTATGTTATTCCTATATTATTGGTCTATGTTATTCCTATATTATTGGTCTATGTTATTCCTATATTATTGGTCTATGTTATTCTTATATTGATGTATACCATTTAGTATTCGTATTTTGTGTGCAGTTTGTAAAATAAAAATCGCAATCGAATATTATTTTACAGAAAAAACATTTAAGGGTTTGCATTTCGAGGACTTGCATCATACTGAGAAAATATACCGCACGACCCTGGATAGATATATTATAATGTTAAAGGTATGTGCAGGACAAACTTCTGTATAATGATGATCCGTTTTCGACAATATATATCCATCCATGCATGTATCGTCTGTTGTTATTCTTGTTTGTCTATCTGTAGACGATTAAACATGACAAACGTTTTACAAAGTCTCATTGAAATCTTTTCATGGAAACCTGTTTTCCACGACACAAAACGCACGTCTACATTCTTGCATATCTTCTCAACAAAAGCCCGTCTCCAGTCCAAACAAAACTAAAAGAAATCTCACCTTGCATTTGTATTTTCTACAAGAGGCTATAAATAACATCTTTCAAATACAATGTTGACATATTTACTGTACTGCTGTATGTGTCACTTATCGTTTATTCTTGTTAGTTTCTAATAGAGTATAGGACAGCATCTGAACATTAACATGTATGGCATAATTGAGTTCTGATAGTTGCCTGTGTGTTGCCGGGGCCCTAATTGGGAGCAAAGAATAGTAATACTGCCACCTACAAGGTATGTAGTAAGAGGAGACTGAGGCAGGGGCCTAGGGTTGGTATTTACCCTAGTAAATAAAAAGCGTCGCAAAAATCAAATGTGCTGGCCTACCTGTAGGAGTATAACTGGCACATCGTGCTTAGGCTCATATCTCATACACATCACAAAGAGTGGTTTAACAAGTGGTCGTTATGGAACGTACGTCGAAGAAGAAGTTCTGATGGCTTCCATATGACTAATCATATCTGATACCATGCTTACAGTATAACTCCAGATGTGGTAATTTTAAGTGAAGTTATTCTGTGTTGTCAAATCTTACAGTTACCCGTCCATAAAAATGTATGTCCTGTTGGGTAATCTGCGCATACACTTTTACCGAAATTCGGTTGCACCTGACCTACATGCTATAGGAGCCTACTGATGTCAATCGTACTCTCGTTCTCGGCGCAAAACATACAGATCACAAAGAGGGGGCTAACTCGATGATAAGAACGAACGCAAATAAGAAAACAAACAATTAATATTTAACTGATTAACTACTGAATTAATGGGTTGGGCCTGAATTAAGTTTAGGTTCCTATTTTCCCATTGCAGATGTATGTACAAATTCAGCTGCAGTTTTCTTAATTATTAACAGATTTGTATGATTAATATATCATTTTGTAGGTAAATGAATTTTCTTTAAAGATCGTTCTAAAACCAATAAATAGTGACGCTACCAGTGTTTGCTAAATTTGTTTTTAATGTAAGTATTTTGAATAGAATGTATCAATGAAATTATTGGTAACATTAAGTCAGTTTGTCATTACAGTTTCAGCAACAAAGTCGTTTTTAAAAATAGATTTGGGTTTTAGTCCAACCCCCGGATTACCATGGAACAGAAATTGTACAATAGGATACAAATCTGTTCCTATTGGTTACTAATCAGATTTTAACAGCATAACGACCAACTTTATTTATTTATTATTTTTTTGGGTTAATTATACGATTTAAGCCAAGGCACACCTCTTTTAACCTAAGGACGAGCCCTTTTTGGTTATATCAGAGCGTGCAGGCCAACAACTAGTTATCAGTTATCAGAGGACTATCATCATAGCACTCCGGACATGCCCATAGGTACTCCGATCTCCACTTCAGTGAATCCAACAGCGGCCCAATACGCCAGTTCGATGTTGATTAATCAACCTCTTTGCATATCTGAGTTTTTTAAATTAACTGCTTGTGGAAAATCTAAGTAAACTTACACAATTTAATAGTACCACATTTACTAAGTTTACCGTTGAATAATGTCAGATAACATTCGATTTTTGCGACGCTTTTTATTTACTAGGGTAGCTTTCCTAAGCCCCTACCTCAGCCGCCTCTTACGACATGCCTTGTAGGTTGCAGTGTTCTTCTTCTTCTGCGTTCGCTCACTATGAATTCAGGCGTCGCCATGGCGCCTGGTGTGGCGCTTTTGACTGATGTTTTCGTGAAAACCTGCTTAACTTTTTATTAGTTTCCTCGCCATACAGGCAGACCTTCTCCTACTGCAGAGCTAGGTCGCAGTGTTACTATTCTTTGCTCCCCTTGCGCGCCCCATCAACACACGAGTAACAATTATTGTATAAAGTAATATACTTACCTCCCCCGTGCGTCTGTGTCAGATACGGAAACCGCCATACATTCCCAAGTCCGACAGCGTAGGAGATGACCATTGAGAAGTATTGTAACTTTGAATCCCAAGTGACCCGTTCTTTTTCTTCAATACCATCTCCAAGAAAAGAGACTCCACCATTTTCTACAGTACTAATACCTCCATCATTTCCAGCTTCTGCAGCTTCGCCATTAAGAGACACAATGGCGTGACCATCAGCTGACTTTGATTTCGTCATAATTATACAAGTAATGGAGAAGAAATTTACTGGGCGTCGCGAGTAACAAAACGTATATATCGCAAAGAGGCAGTAAGTTTCAGGCACAAATATTCAGCGTCGAGTGAAACATAATGAATGTATCTCAGAGTCAGTAGGTTTTATGCATGTATATTCAGCGTCTATGGCAATACAATGAATATATCTCAGAGTCAGTAGGTTTTAGGCACGTATATTCAGCGTCTATGGCAACACAATGAATGTATCGCAGAGTCATTAAGTTTTAGGCACGTATATTCAGCGTCGAGTGCAACACAATGAATGTATCTCAGAGTCAGTAAATTGTAGACACAAATATTCAGCGTCTAGGGCAACACAATGAATGTATCTCAGGCACGAATATTTGACGTCGAGTGTAGCAGCATGAATGTGTCTCAGAGTCAGTAAGCTCTATGCAAGTATATTCAGCGTTTACGGCAACACAATGCATGTATCTCAGAGTCAGTAAATTGTAGGCACGAATATTTGAGGTCGAATGCATGAATGTATCTCAGAGTCAGTAAGCTGTATGCAAGTATATTCAGCGTCCGCTACCAAAGAATCAATATTTCTCAGAGTCAGTAAGTCTCTGTTAGTACTGTCGGTAACATTTGACAATATGTCACAGCACGTTGCATAAGATGAAACAATGTTACTAAACAGCTCAGCTACCAATCCTCGATTCTAGAATATCATGGCATACCTGAGTATAAAAAAACCAATGTTTATGACATACAACATTTTTTTAAATTCAAAATCATTAGTTCATCATCATCATCACATCATCATCATCATCATCATCATCATCATCATCATCATCATCAAGTAGCTTGTCCCTTCCGGAACTTGGCTCCAATGACAGCAGTCCTGAAAAACTTTATATTCTGTGCAAGTGGACAGCAGCAGTCATTCTCAGATCGTCAATGACATCTTGCATCCATCGTCTTCTATAACTTCCTCTCATTCTTCTTCCAGGCACCATTCCCTCCGAAATGAACTTTTCTAAGCACTCTTGTCGTTTGATGTATCCGAAATATTTAATTTTATTTCATTGTATGCTCTTTAATAGCCATATCTCTTTAAGTTATCATTAAGTATAAACAGAAATACACCAAAAAAATATTATTACTAAAGGAGTCTTAAGTTCACTTTTTCAAATGAATATGAAAAATGTCGAGTCGATGTTTCGATCCAAAGCATTTATCAAGAAATAACATATCAAACAATGAATAAAATAATAAACCAGACTGTACTGCATATGAATCAGTATGTTCTGTACTAGTGCAAGACTGATATGTGTACTAGACTGTACTGTGCTTGTACCAAACTATACTTCGTTGGTACCAAGACTGTAACAACTAGTAACAACCGTTATAAGAAACGGAAGATGGAGATATGTTGGGCGTACCTTGATAAGAAATAATTAAAGAATTCCAAAGCAGTCATTGAAGTGGAAGGCAAAGTAGGCAATGAAGTGGAAGGCAAAGTAGGCATTGAAGTGGAAGGCAAAGCAGGCATTGAAGTGGAAGGCAAAGCAGGCATTGAAGTGGAAAGCAAAGCAGGCATTGAAGTGGAAGGCAAAGCAGACATTGAAGTGGAAGGCAAAGCAGGCATTGAAGTGGAAGGCAAAGCAAACATTGAAGTGGAAGACAAAGCAGGCATTGAAGTGGAAGACAAAGCAGGCATTGAAGTGGAAGGCAAAGAGTTTAAGAAAGAATATATAGTGGTCTCTGTGGCGCAGTCGTTAGTTGCTCGTCTATCGTACCAAAGGTACCAGGTTCGCTCCCTCGTGGAACCATCAGGATATTTTTCCAGAGGCCCCTGATCTCAGTGTATGGGAAATCGAGTTTCTAGTCCTATCGGAAACGGACAATAAAACGTATGTCCCGTGTTCAAAAGTAGGTCATTGGCAGTTAAAATCGAGAAGAACAGGTTGGGAAGCCGTTGCCCAGGCAAAACTCATTAGAAAATAATTGGCAATTAAAATTCCTACAAAAATATCTTCATCTTCAAAATTACATCGGGACCCTCGTCGATGCTACGGAGTTCGTGCGCTGCAGCTGAGATCATCCTGTGTAAGAAAGAGATTGGAGCACATATGGTTACTCGCCGAAGTGCAATGATGATGATCCTATCAATTAATCAATCAATCAATCAATCAATCAATCAATCAATCAAGAAAGAAAGAAAGAAATGATGCTCTGGTGAAACCCTGAAACGAACTTTACTGAGAGAGGCGAGAAATATCTGAATCAATTTAATAGAAGA
Source organism: Arion vulgaris (assembly GCA_020796225.1). Lineage (NCBI taxonomy): Eukaryota > Metazoa > Mollusca > Gastropoda > Stylommatophora > Arionidae > Arion > Arion vulgaris. The sequence goes on along the minus strand of CM036760.1, from coordinate 50,549,538 downwards.
TATTGAACGAGCTGGTCAGGACAGAGCGGTATGACACAAATTGCTTGCAGACCACATGTAAAGTATTACGTTACGAGAGGAACATAATAATAGTAAATAGTTTAATTGCAGTTATGTTGTGTTGTGTTGTGTTGTGTGGTGTGGTGTGATGGTGATGGTGATGGTGATGGTGATGGTGATGGTGATGGTGATGGTGATGGTGATGGTGATGGTGATGGTGATGGTGATGGTGATGGTGATGTGATGTGATGTGATGTGATGTTATGTTATGTTATGTTATGTTATGTTATGTTATGTTATGCGATCGACATTCCCATGCATGCTCTGTCCTCCGCTGCAGCAGACATCCTAAAGTCCATTTGCTCACCGTACCCATGAGAAGTTGATTGCTATATCTGCTCTCTCTACCACGAAGACGACACTGTCTGGCATGTCCACACTTAACGCCTAATTCTCGAACTCGTTCCAGTGTCTGCAGTCTTTAATTGCAGGCTTTCCCGTTATATATAATTGTACTGGAAGTAAGTGTTCTGTTATATTAATATATCTCATGGAAGGGAGGGGAGGGGGGAGTGTCTCTGTGATGAAGAGGTTAGGTGCTCGCCTCTTGTTTCAAAGGTACTCGGTTCGCTCCCTCGTGAAGCCTTCGGAAAATTTTTCCCGAGATCTCTAATCTCAGTTTATGTGCATTCCAGACGGATGGACGGAAGTTCCGTGTTCATGTTGAACCGTAACAGTTCAAACTCGAGAAAAACAGGCTGAAAGCCGCTGCCCGGGGAAAATTCATTAGGAAGATTTTAAAATAAAATTCCTGCAACAAATATTTTTATCATCTTCTAAATTACATCGGGGTCACTCGCCGGTGCTACGGAGTTCGTGCACTTCCACTGAGATCTTTCTGTGTAAGAAAGAGATCGGATCACACATGGTTGCTTATCGAAGTGCAATGATTGATTGATTGATAGAACCATCATTGAACCACAGGAAGATCTCAGCTACAATACACGAACACCGTAGCACCGGCGAGGGTGCAATGATTATGGTCATATTAATCAATCAACATAATTTTAAGGGGGAAAAACTTACAAAAATTTATTTTTTTTAAAATTACTAAAATTGTCATACCTCATTATATGAACGAATAAGTCCTGGACTATAATGTGACCTTGATAACCTCAACCAGTAGAGAGAGATAACATGTCACCTTTATGCACCATCTTTATCCAATTCTTTGAGCTCACAACAATCAAAATGTTAAAGACAAGCAAATGATATCTGCCCTGTTACATTTAACGCGGCTAGATACTTCTACCTCGCTGAGAAACGTAGACAGCAGTCTCATCTGCCCGCTATATCATCCATACATTGTCACAGCACGCGAAATCTGTCTCATGCTGATTTCCCCATGCGTTGCTAATCTTGGATTCTAAAAAAAAGTCAGATAGCAACAATATAGGTTATAGCTCTATATTTAGCACATACTGTCACGTGATGAACCAAAAGTTGAAAACGTTACCATGGAGAATAGTAAATAAAATTTCCCTTAGAATTCCGATCTTATGGTATGTAGTCCCTTCACTAGATTTCTAGTCCCTAGTGTAGATCTTAAACAACTAAAACGCCCGCCTGCCCAGCGTGTTCGTAGTGCGTTGGACTACGTGTGACAAGCCCCCTGTGAATGCGGCTCCATTCCGCGGGCTGGCAGAAAAGCCACAGGTTCTCCAGATTCACGGTGTTCGTGGCACCGAACCGAAGGGTTACGATGTCCATGGCATCGAGCCGAAGTGATTCTGGATCGAAAACAAAAAAACAAAGAACTAAAAACAGTATGGAAAGGAACTGATAGGAAAACAAAGGTCAGAATACTAAGAGCATGCATAGCTTGCATACTAAGGGAAGAGCATGAGTGGTTCTATATGAAGTCCCAGTGGCAACGTATGGGTGTGAAGCATGGACATTTAATAAAGTCGTGGAAAAACATATATGTGCTTTTGAATGTAAGTGTTACAGAGAGTCCTTATTATATCTTGGACAGAGAAGAGAATAAATAGATCTATCCAGAAAGAACTGAAAATCAAAGAAAACTGGCTGAAGCTACAAATAAGAAAAAGAAAATTGTGGTATTTTGGACATAAAAAGACGGGTGGGGGCGGGGCTGAAAAAGACCATCATAGAAGGAAGCATACCGGCAAAGAGAAGAAGAGGAAGACCACGGAGAAGATGGATTCAGGATGTAACTGATGGTTGCAGAGACGGAACATCTGGCCTATGAGAGAGAGAAATTCCGAAGGACTGTTGGTGTGGCAAAGTTATGCTCAGGACAAGCTATTTGATGATGATGAGTGTGGAGAAGTAGGAGGGCCAGTTCCTTTCCTCACAGGTGGACGTCGAGTATATATGTATGTTTGTATGTATATATATATATATATATATATATATATATATATATATATATATATATATGTATTTATGAATATGTGTATGTATATATTCAGATCAAGCCTGGCGCACACTTCTTCGACACGGTTCCTCGGCATGCGAGGCAGATAGAACAGCACAGATGGAGCAAAGACGTCAAAACAGAAAGGCAGTGAAACTTCCCACAAGTGCAAGTATACCTTGCCCACACTGTACACGAACATTTCAAGCCCGTATCGGGCTCATTAGTCATCTACGCACACACAGACAAACATAGCGCAACTACATTCCCTTGGATGAAAATTTGTGTGGTCATCATCACCCGTGATGGACGAGCATCATGTATATATTTATGCATGTATTTATGTTTGCATGCACGCATATATATATATATATATGTGTGTGTGTGTTCGTGCGTGCGTGCGTGTGTGCGTGCGTGTGTGTGTGTGTATCTATGTAAATGGGCGTCTGTAACTTAAGCGGTAGTGAGCTCGAACACAATCCAAGAGCACCTGGTTCTCTCTCTCTCTCTCTCTCTCTCTCTCTCTCTCCTCTCCTCTCTCTCTCTCTCTCTCTCTCTCTCTCTCTCTCTCTCTCTCTCGCGACCGTTCTTAGGCCGCTTTTATCATTCTATTGTGATATATAAGCAGCCAAACATCAAAAACGGATGTACGTGCACAGTCTTCTGTACCTATTGGAGCTCAGGTACTTATCCTTCGGTGGTGTGTTCGATTTCAACCAGCGTTTACTGGGTTCGCTCTCCGTTAGCCTTTTGCTGTTCCCAGCCAAAACCCACAAGGCAGCAGGTTGCTATTTTCTTTCAGGGCAGCAACCGTAGACGACCTGCCCTCCCGGGCTGATGAGCATCATCTTCCCAGACAGTACCTGGTTCAAAACTCAGCAGCGGACATGTTTGGAAGCAACTGTAAAAATAAATCCCTTCGTTCAGAAAACAATGGTAAACTACTGAGCGTATAAGTGGTGTCTAGAAAATCGTCGACTGGTTTACCGTGGTTGATGGTGATGTCATGTAAAGGTTATGCCACTAGTTACATTTTCATGTACGTATATTCTTCTTCTTCTTCTTCTTCTTCGAAGGCTCCATATCGACTCCTTGTTAACCACTCTCTGTTATTTGTATGTGATCCGAGTTTAAAAGAGAGTGTACGTTGTGCCAGTTATGCGCCTACAAGTAGTCTAGCATAACCGATTTCTGTAAACACTTTTTATTTACTAGGTAGCTTCCTAGGTTTCTACCTCAGTAGTCTCTTATGACATGGCTTGTAGGTCACAGTGTTACTATTCTTTGCTCCCCTTGCGATCCTTGGCAACACGGGTGGAATATATTCTTTGACCTTTTTCAGAGATTTGAATTATATATGCATGTATCATCTGAGATTTGAATTATATATGCATGTATCATCTGAGATTTGAATTATATATTCATGTATCATCTGAGATTTGAATTATATATGCATGTATCATCTGAGATTTGAATTATATATGCATGTATCATCTGAGATTTGAATTATATATTCATGTATCATCTGAGATTTGAATTATATATGCATGTATCATCTGAGATTTGAATTATATATGCATGTATCATCTGAGATTTGAATTATATATTCATGTATCATCTGAGATTTGAATCATATATGCATGTATCATCTGAGATTTGAATTATATATTCATGTATCATCTGAGATTTGAATTATATATTCATGTATCATCTGAGATTTGAATTATATATGCATGTATCATCTGAGATTTGAATTATATATTCATGTATCATCTGAGATTTGAATCATATATGCATGTATCATCTGAGAATTATATGCATGATCATCAATTGATATCAAACACCAAAGATAGGGGTTTGTGGAGATCCATGATCTCCTACGCCAGCCGGCACGGCACTTGATGATGATAATGTATGTATAGTAATGTACATATGCAAGTAAGCAGTTATTAAAATGTATACAAATTATGTTTACAGTACAACGATTAAACGACCATCTGGTGTATACATGTCTTATAACTAGATTCTTTTCACATATGTAAATATATTATCATCCAACAACTATTTCAATTTTTATATCTAAATTTCTGAGTCAGTAAATTAACACTCGCTCCCAAAAACAAAGTTGTCGACGGGATCCAGTTTCAGGAAATAGAAGATTGCTAGGTCTCTGAGCTCTAACTGATACAGTCAAATTAATGATATGTCTATGTTATGTTTAACCACTCTCTACCCAACCCCAGGTCTCTGAGCTCTAACTGATACAGTCAAATTAATGATGTGTCTATGTTATGTTTAACCACTCTCTACCCAACCCCAGGTCTCTGAGCTCTAACTGATACAGTCAAATTAATGATGTGTCTATGTTATGTTTAACCACTCTCTACCCAACCCCAGGTCTCTGAGCCCTAACTGATACAGTCAAATTAATGATGTGTATGTTATGTTTAACCACTCTCTACCCAACCCTAGGTCTCTGAGCCCTAACTGGTGCAGTTTAATTAATTATGTGTCTATGTTATGTTTAACCACTATCTACACAATCCCAACTGTTGTTGTTATGTCCTAGCTAAAACATCATAGCCATCTCGAACTGAATAGTTCACAAACTTGACGTGGTTCTACACAAACATGACGTGGTACGTGGTTCTATACAAACTTGATGTGGTTTTCTACATACATGACGTGGATCTATACAAACTTGACGTGGTTTTATACATACATGACGTGGTTCTACATACATACATGACGAGGTTCTATACAAACTTGACGTGGTTTTATACACACATGACGTGTTTCTATTTAAATATGGCGTGGTTCTATACAAACGTATAGAACCACGCCATATGTGGCGTCTGTGGTTCAGGGGATAGTGACTCGGTCTATTAACCCCGACGTTTTTAGTTCGAATCACGCTGCGGATAAATATGGTTGCAAATTGTTTCGCGTGGATTTTTACAAAAAGACGATGGCACCACCCGTTCAGAAAGCAATGGCAAACTACTGAATGTAATAATGCCTAGAAAAATCACAACAGCGTTAAAAAGCTGGGGTTGATTCGCAAAGTCTTGTAAAGGATATGCAATTAACTTTAACTTTTCTATACAAACAATGAAGTGGCTTCACACAAACTTGACGTGATTCAACGCGATACAAACAATAAGGTGACTTTACACAAACTTGACGTGATTCTATACAAACAATTACGTAGCTTTACACAAACTTGACGTGATTCTATACAATTAAGTATGTGGCTTTACGCAAACTTGACGTGGTTTTATACAAATAGGACCCGGTTCTATGTTATACATTTCTTCTTCACACGTCGCCCCTAGGGAGGCATAGGTCCACAACCAAGGCCTTCCAAGTCCGTTTATCCAATGCCATCTTTTCCAGATCTCTCCCCTATCTTCCCATTTTTATGTCATGAATCCCTCCTTGAGGGATCCTTTTTCTTCCTCAGGTGGCAAGTTATGAATTTCTTGGTTGTGGTTTCTGAAGCTATCTAGTGATTTTTACAGGGTGGAGTAGCTAGCCCCAAGCCCAACCTCCTTAGTCGCCTTTTACGACATGTGTGGCAGATAACAGTGGTTCTATTCTTTACATCCATAATTTGGGCCCCGACAACCTCTCGGACAAAGATTGTATACATTTGATCTCAACAATATTTTGACTGCAATAAAACAACTGCTTCAGGTTCTCATTATCAAAGTAGTTAATAAAACAACTGCTTCAGGTTCTCATTATCAAAGTAGTTAAGTTATTTTCCTGTTGGTCTGTAGGTAATGAATTTCAAGTAGTTTACAAAATATTTTGAAAGTTTAGTTTTGGAAGGTACAGTAACCACGTGACGTAGTCACAAATTGACCCAATTAAACAGTCCGACCAATAAATCGAGGTCTATTTTTATAGTTTCTAGAAGTTTATAAAACTACATTGTGGTAAAGACAACCCAAACAGAAATCTTCGAGCATGAGAACCGTGTAGCATAGACTTGTATGGATCCGTATTCTGGGCAAGGCAGATTGATTACGCGCACTTGATGACTTTGAGTGGTTACCGGGGCCCAAATTTGGGGTGTAAAGAATAGAACCACTGCTACCTGCCACGCATGTCGTAAGAGGCGACTAAGGAGGTTTGGATGAAATCGGATGTGTCCTAAACGTGTAGAAGTCTTATGCGTTTAGGGGCCTACCAAACCAATGTGCAACGTATACACGTTCTTGGCAAAGATCAAACATATCACAAAGAGTGATTAAAATTGGTCGTAAAGAACGAACGCAAAGAAGAAGAAGATGACTTTGACCAAGACTTTATCAAACTTGGCTGTTAGAAGCCTAGAAGTGCAAGATGGGCGTAATTTATCGCTTTACCTTGTTAGATCAACAGAAATTATGTTATTATATAAAAGTTGTATTCGTGTAAATATCAAAGAAGCAAAACAAAAAATGTGAATATAAATAGCGGTATCCATTAAGAATTGTATCTCAAATTTGACAGTTTTTGGTTACTCTGTTTTCAACGGTGCATAATTAAAAATCAGAGAAGCAAGCAAAAGGACATCACCGCCAAAAAGGATAACACAAAAATTCAGAAAAATATCTTTGAAAACAGAAGTGTTGTGCACGATGCCAGTGATAGAAAGCAGCCGATGCAGAAAATTATTTTTTACGACATGCATGGTGACACTTGAAAGCCAGTCGTAAATCATATTGTAGAGCAAAGTTACGGAGCAAAACTAAAAATCCACGTTATATTATGGTCTGAAAAACAACTATTCATGAAGATATGCAGGTTTAAAGTGAATGCCTTGTAAAAACACAAGAATATTAACAGTAAGAATAGTTTGAAAACAGACTATAAAAATATATTTATCGGAACAAAGAAATGTAGATCTCAGAATGTGTGTTTGTGACACCGTCAACAGTGAACCAAATGCAGGTATGTTTCTTTCTCTCTCTCTCTCTCTCTCTCTTTCTATATCTATCTCTCCTCTCTTTTTTTCTCTTTTCAATCTCTCGCTTCATCGTTTATGTACATCTCAGAATGCATGTATGTGACACACTGAACAATGAACCATATGTAGCACTCTCTCTCTCTCTTTCTCTCTCTCTTTCTCTCTCTTCTTTCTCTCTTCTCTCTTTCTCTTCTCTCTTTCTCTCTCTCTTTTCTCTTCTCTTTCTCTCTCTTCTCTTTCTTTCTTTCTTTCTCTTTCTTAGTCTCTCCTCTTCATGTACATTACAGAATGGGTGTAGGTGAACAATGAACAATAAACCTATGCACTCAATTTTCTATCTATCTTTCTCTCTCTTTCTCTCTCTCTCTCTCTCTCTCTTCTATCTTTCTATATCTTTCATGAACATCCCAGAATGGCTGTAGATGGACAGTGAACAATAAACAATAAACCTTATGCAGAAATATATATATATTATTCTCTTTTCTCTCTGTCTCCCTCATTATCTATTTTTCTTAATTTTGTCTGGTTCCATTGTATTAGTTTTAGTTTTAGTTTAGTCATCGGATCATCATCATTTCACATCGAACCTATTAGTCCATAAGTTCGTTGATCTTCTCCTCATTATGTTTCTCAACTTGTGGCAACTAACGACATCGGTTCTTTGTTGGTTTACTATTTTTATATTTAATATGAACCTATACCCCAACCATCAAATAGAGCAGCGTTTCCCAAACACCGCGGGCCCCAGGAAATCCGTGAGGTGCTCACAGGGTGGTTCTCAAGCGATTGAAGATATACTATCATCTTTGACATTTCAACAACAAAATTATTTTTAAAGAACATGTATAAAAACAGTGGTAAATTAGTTCTGCTGCGAAATCAAAGGATCCAGACCGGACCGGAGTCTAAATGTCTGACAGAACAAAATGAAAGATCGTTTGAAATTTCCCGCAGTCTGAGAAATTGGAGCCAGCTTGACTGTTGGTTGGAGTAATAATAACTCCATCACTAGAAGAATGACATTTAAGTAAGTAACTGGCTGAAACGATCTTGGAAAAGTTAGGATACATAACGTTGGGTGTATTGGATTTTACTACAATACATTTTGGCTGAGCTTCAGGATGCATCGCTGGCTGAAATTGAAACGCAAATGTACTGATGATGCTAATGATGGTCCGTCTTGTTCAAGGCAAAATGAAACCTCTTCCTGTTTATTAAAATGTTAAATTGCAAACATTGTTGACTATTGTAACACACAGATAATTCATACCTGTCCATTTTCATATCTAGAAACTCTTTGGGTGTCCGCGCAGAAAATATATTGAAAATGAGGTACGTCGTAATGCAAAGTTTGGGAACCACTGAACTAGAGAATTCAGCTTCCATAATCATATTACACAACACTACCACATTTATTTATCAACTTCTTGTTGTTTGTTTGTTTAGTTAGTTAGTTAGTTAGTCTTTCCTCTTGGGCCTGTGGGCGGCGCATAGGGCAGAGGTCATAGCTCTCCATGTCTCGCGGTTTTAAGTCTTTAATGTTTACTAGGCCCATCGTTGAGCCTTCTCTGGTGATGGTTCTACGCAGAGTCTCTCTTGGTCTTCCTCGTTTTCTTTTCCCTCTGGTGTCCATATGAGGGATTGGTAAGGAGTCTTCTCTCATCCATTCTAAGTGTGTGGCCGATGTAGGTTTGTTTAGTAGGGATTAAAGCCTCTTTAAGCCGAGGCACGCCCTTTCAACCTAAGGCGAACCTTTTATTGGTTATATCAGAGCGTGTAGGCCAACAAATATGAAAAATAAGAATTAACTCCTTTCGGAGAATCCAAGTATAAACTTCTTAATGCTTAATGTTGACACTTATACAGATTATGTCTGATGTTGTCTGTAATTGGCTTGCACTTGCACGCACATTTACACACGGACATGTACGCACGCACATTCAAGTGCACACAATCAAATTAAGCCAGCCTCAGCTTGTCTACAAAGCTTATCTCAATATGAATTCCATAAAAAATAACAAACGATGTTAGATGTTTACATAGATATCAACACAGATTGTGTCCCCTGTTTGATGTTTTGATTATGTTATCTGTCTGGTGAAATCAACCTATTCATCTTTAGTTATCTGTTCATATTCTCATTCTTTGTGTAGCGTTAGCTAGTTTTCTATTATATTGAGTTCCTTCTGGATAGATATATATATATAATTTTTTCTCTGTTCATTGTAAACGGAAGACTCTTTTATTTCCTAGGATTGTTACTGAATCTACGGAGCTAGTGCTTTGTGCAATGCTCTCGGCAGGTGGAGGGCCATTTCTGTGGAGAAGGGCCTAGACATATGGGGTAAAGCCCGGTGCAATGAAGTCAATTCTGCGGCTTTAAAATACCCTTTAAAAATGGGAAAAATTAGCTGAATAGCATTATCACCATGTAGTGTGTTGAACAACAACAAAAACCCCGTTACCAGCACAGATTCTCGAATTAAGATGGTATGATAGAGTTGGAAACAGAGACCTGTAGATAAGAAAAGGACAGGAACACATGATGACCCAGGTTAACAGGAGAAAATGGCGATGGGTCGAGCATTCCCTACGGAAGACACATTCGGGTGTCACTGGACAAGCACTTGAGTGGAACCAGCAAGGAAAACATAAAAAAGAAAACGTCCTAAACAGACCTGGAAGATAAGTCTTCTTGAGGAACTGAAGGATATTCGACTATCTTAGAAGACCATAAAGAAAACAGCCAGAGATCGGAAAAACTAGCGAACAACTGTTGAGGTCCTATGCTCCACAATGAACAGAGAGAAATATGCCAAGTATGTCATTACCAGCATATAGATACTAGCAGAAAATTTAATAGGAAATTCCTTAAATAATGTGGCAACACCTGGTCAAAGAACTATTCGTCTCTTTCTGTTGTCAGAGTTGATAAGTAACAGATGCTGGTAATTTATACGGATCATCTGATCTCCTTTTTATTCTGTCCATTTCTAACGAACATGACAAATACTGGTAAGGAATATAAATGTCTAGTTGAAAATCGTGGCATATCCCAAAGGACGTAGCCATCAACCACAGTAAACAAGTCGTTGATTTTCTAGGCACCACTTATACGTTCAGTAGTTTGCCATTGCTTTCTGAACGGGTGGCGCCATCGTCCTTTGTTAAAATCAACGGAAACAATTTGCAAGCAAACTGTCCGCAGCGTGATTCGAACTCAGAACGTCGGGGTTAATAGACAGAGTCACTAACCCCTAGTTGTCTAGTTACAACCAGTTAACCCATTTCTGCTTCTGAACCGATTTACTGGTTCATTGTTTTTTTAAAGAGGTCACAAAGACATTAAACTGTCTAATTTAGTACGCATTGCAAAGTAATTGAATAAGGAGGTAAAAAAATAATTGCGGGGTTAAAGAATTGGAGTGGTTTTTTTATATTATTTTCGACTTTTTCTTCCAATTTTTCATTATTACTCTTTATCTTATTCTTCGAAAGCTCCATATCGACCACTTGTTAAACCACTTTTGTGATTTGTATGTGATCTGAGTCTAAGAGGATTTACATTGTGCCAGTTATGTGCCTACAAGTATGCCAGCACATCCGATTTCTGCGATGCCTTTTATTTACTAGGGTAGCTTTCCTAGGCCCCTACCTCAGTCGACTCTTACGACATGCCTTGTAGGTCGCAGTGTTCTGTGTGACCGTGTATTGCCCTGGCTCGCAAGGGAGCAAAGAATAGTAACACTGCGACCTACAAGGCATGTCGTAAGAGGCGACGGAGATAGTGACCTAGAGAAGCTATCCTAGTAAATAAAAAACGTCGCATAAATCTGATGTACTGGTCAACTTGTAGGCGCATAACTGGCACAGCATACAATCGCCTTAGGCTTAGATCACATACAAATCACACAGAGTGGTTAACAAGTGGTCGGTATGGAGCGTTCGGAGAAGAAGATGAAGAAAAAGAAGAAGAAGAAGCAGTGCTCTGTGCTCCCCTTGTAAGTCCCGGCAACAACCAGTGGAGAACATTATCAACACAATAGAACAAAGTCTGAGTATCAGAAATGACTATCACAATAGAACAAAGTCTGAGTATCAGAAATGACTATCACAATATCCTAATCAATTTGTAACAGTACCTGATACCATTGTCAGCTGTTCTAACAAGAAACTAGAGCAATGTATTCGTAAACCTTATATTGCCATCTACGTTTACTAATCTGCTGAGATTCTAGTCTGCTTACCATTTTATTGCATATCTATCAGGTATCTGATTTAATGAGATAGTCTTATTATTTCTGTATATACAAATAAATGTCGGTAGTAAAAATAATTCTTCAGTGTTCTATGCAATCACATTTTCTATATTGAAGTGAAAAATCGTGGCATATCCTTTACAGAACTTAGCCATCAACAGCAGTAAATGAGTCGTCGATGGTATAGGCATCACTTATACGTTCAGTAGTTTGTCATTGCTTTCTGAACGGGGAGGGTACATTTTTACCGTTCGTAAAAATCCAAGGGGACTAATTTGCTTCCAAACTTGCCTGCCTCGGAGTTGGAACTGGGTACGCTTGGATTGTGATCGAGCTCACTACCACTTAAGCTACAGACGTTCACGGAAAAGGGTTTGATATTGAAGTAGGGTTGCTATACTTTCTGAGTTATCAATTATATGAGGACTATCATCATAGCATTCCGGACACGTCCATACGTTCTCATTTTGTCCAGACACGTCCATACGTTCTCATTTTGTGCAGACACGTCCATACGTTCTCATTTTGTGCGGACACGTCCATACGTTCTCATTTTGTGCGGACACGTCCATACGTTCTCATTTTGTCCAGACACGTCCATACGTTCTCATTTTGTGCGGACACGTCCATACGTTCTCATTTTGTGCGGACACGTCCATACGTTCTCATTTTGTGCGGACACGTCCATACGTTCTCATTTTGTGCGGACACGTCCATGCGTTCTCATTTTGTGCGGACACGTCCATACGTTCTCATTTTGTGCGGACACGTCCATACGTTCTCATTTTGTGCGGACACGTCCATACGTTCTCATTTTGTCCAGACACGTCCATACGTTCTCATTTTGTGCGGACACGTCCATACGTTCTCATTTTGTGCGGACACGTCCATACGTTCTCATTTTGTGCGGACACGTCCATACGTTCTCATTTTGTGCGGACACGTCCATACGTTCTCATTTTGTGCGGACACGTCCATACGTTCTCATTTTGTGCGGACACGTCCATACGTTCTCATTTTGTGCGGACACGTCCATACGTTCTCATTTTGTGCGGACACGTCCATACGTTCTCATTTTGTGCGGACACGTCCATACGTTCTCATTTTGTCCAGACACGTCCATACGTTCTCATTTTGTGCAGACACGTCCATACGTTCTCATTTTGTCCAGACACGTCCATACGTTCTCATTTTGTGCGGACACGTCCATACGTTCTCATTTTGTGCGGACACGTCCATACGTTCTCATTTTGTGCGGACACGTCCATACGTTCTCATTTTGTGCGGACACGTCCATACGTTCTCATTTTGTCCAGACACGTCCATACGTTCTCATTTTGTGCAGTCACGTCCATACGTTCTCATTTTGTGCAGACACGTCCATACGTTCTCATTTTGTCCAGACACGTCCATACGTTCTCATTTTGTCCAGACACGTCCATACGTTCTCATTTTGTGCGGACACGTCCATACGTTCTCATTTTTGGCAGACACGTCCTCATTTCACAAATAAATGTGAGCGCCCGCAAACAATTTTGGAAATTTGTAGATTTGTCTTCAATTTTACAAGCCAATGCAAAATTAACACTCTGTCATCGACATCATGTTGTAACCACTTGATAATTGATGAAATGTAACTCTGAAATAGTAAAGATAACACAGTTCATCTTTGCTAATCAAGCACGCAATGCTTTGGTAGAAAGACTATTTTCTTCAATCCATTCCCAATGGACCAATGAGAGAAATCGTCTTAGTGTGGATTCAGTCAAGTCTATTTCACTTGTAAAATTCATTTTCAAATATTTCATAAGCAGGCAATTTTATGGGGCATTTGATGACAAAGAAACACATTCTAAAACAGATCAGGTCATCAGAAAAATATACACAATTTTAATGAAATTTAATGTTGGGAGGAGTGTGTCCTCATCATTGTTTGTTTTGTAATACTAAATTAACTTTAAACAAAAAATAAGAATTCAGCATGTATCATATAAATATATATATATATATATAATTCATTTATTATATTATAATAGTACAAAAATTAGTTACAGTAACTAATAGTTACAAAACGTAGACAGTGAACATGTAGTTACAAAACGTAGACAGGGGAACATGTAGTTACAAAACGTAGACAGTGAACATGTAGTAAAAACGTGACAGTGACATGTAGTTAATGAAAGCAACTCCTGAAGATGATGATATACAGAAAAACTTTAATTTTCTACATGAAATCGTAGTATTCAACAAAAAAATTGAACGATACTAAACACTAAACACATACAAGAAGGTCTCCAGAGATAGAAGGCTTACAAATCACGGCCAACTAATTGTATCATTATATTGTTTCAACCTAGCTGATGGGTTTGATTGATTGATTGATTGATTGATTGATAGGACCATCATCATTGCACTTCGGTGAGTAGCCATATATGCTGTGATCTCTTTCTTACACAGGAAGATCTCAGCTGCAGTACACAAACTCCATAGCACCGGCCAGGGTCCCCAATGTAATTTGGAGGTGCTGAAGATATTTTGTAGGAATTTGATTGTTTATCTTTTTCTAATGAATTTTGTCCGGGCAGCGGCTTTCCAGCCTGCTCTTCTCGATTTTGAACTGCCAATGGTTCTTTTACGTACTCAAATTTAACACGGGACCTAAGTTGTATCGTCCGTCTCCGATAGGACTTGGAACTTTGGAAAAATATTCCGATGGCTCCACGAGGGAACGAACTGGTTACTTTTGGCACGAGAGGCAAACATCTAACGTCTACGCTACAGAGATCCCATACGATATGTCTGTTGTTACTTGCTTGACTAAGTTGCTCTTCACACCCTTCATTAAGCTGCTCCTCACACCCTTGACTAAGTTGCTCCTCACACCTTGACTAAGTTGCTCCTCACACCTTGACATTTTGCTCTTCACACCCTTGACTAAGTTGTTCCTCACACTCTTGACTAAGTTGCTCCTCACACCCTTGACTAAGTTGCTCCTCACACCAAAAATAAACCAATCACTTGACATGTCTTTCTAACATACCAATCTAGTAATATTGTAGACCAGTATTGTTCATACTAACACAGACCATGGACCTTCTGTATGTGGTGATTCAAACACAAACATGTGTGTCAATATTTATTTGTTTGTTTGTTTGTTTCACTGTTATTATTGGTTGCATGATAAATTAACGCAAGACAATTGTGTACAGGATAATTGGACATATGACAATTGCACACATGACAATTGCACACCGGACAATTGCACACATGACAATTGAACACAGGACAATTGCACGCAGGACAATTGATCATAAGATAACTGAACACATGACAACTGAAAATATAGATAACTGAACACGTGACAAATGTACACATGACAATTTAACAAATATTACCGCCGAGATAATGAATATTTGAATAATGTACGAATATTACAGGAGAGATAGAGTGAATATTTGAATAATGTACGAATATTACAGGAGAGATAGAGTGAATTTTTTCAATAATGTAAAGAATATTACAGGAGAGATAGAGTGAATTTTTTTATAATGTACGAATATTACAGGAGAGATAGAGTGAATTTTTTAATAATGTACGAATATTACAGGAGAGATAGAGTGAATATTTGAATAGTGTGCGAATATTACAGGAGAGATAGAGTGAATATTTGAATAGTGTGCGAATATTACAGGCGAGATAGAGTGAATATTTGAATAGTGTACGAACATCTGTAATGTACAGACCCAGCTCTTCTTATGGAACAAGTGAACTAGCTACTACACAATCAACATAACACAGATTTCAATTCAAGGTTCTTAATGTCTCAAAAAAATTGATTTATAATTACAGAACAAGAATATAAACTTAACAATAAAAATATGCGTACACAAATTAGGAGTAGGTTATATCAAAATAAATACTATACATGAAAGTGAGGTTCTTCTTCTTCTTCTTCTTTGCGTTCGTTCTTTACGACCAATTTTAATCACTCTTTGTGATATGTTTGATCTCTGCCAAGAACGTATATACGTTGCACATTGGTTCGGTAGGCACCTAAACGCATATGACTTCTACACGTTTAGGACATGTGCATCCGATTTCAGCTAAACCTCCTTAGTCGTCTCTTACGACATGCGTGACAGGTAACAGTGGTTCTATTCTTTACACCCCAAATTTGGGCCCCGGTAATCACTCAGGCGAGTGAGTTTCTCATACGGCATATACTTGATAATGAGTTATATTCTCATACCACTGTCCATGACAACCCCGGCCTGCATGACAACCCCGGCCTGGCTGAAGAACAAGTATGTTAGTTAATGTGACTAGTTCTCAGCATCATCAAATGAACATCATCAAATAGCATCATCAAATGAGCATCATCAAATGAGCATCATCAAATGAGCATCATCAAATTAGCATCATCAAATGAGCATCATCAAATTAGCATCATCAAATGAACATCATCAAATGAGCAACATCAAATTAGCATCATCAAATTAGCATCATCAAATGAGCATCATCAAATGAGCATCATCAAATTAGCATCATCAAATGAGCATCATCAAATGAGCATCATCAAATTAGCATTATCAAATGAGCATCATCAAATGAACATCATCAAATAGCATCATCAAATGAGCAGAACTTTACTAATCAAAATTTATTCGCTTATCAAAACACATGAGACAAATTTAGTATTCCGCCTTTTAATTTTTATCTTCCAAAAAACAATTATTTTAGATATGTATTTCTGTAGGATTTATATGAAAATTAACAGAACATGTGGCTCGAATGCCAGATTGCAGAATACCCAAACGACTCTTTATGGTGAGCTGCATAGCGGTAAACGCTCACAGGGGGCCAGAAAAAGCGATTCAACGATACACTCAAGAACTCGATGAAATCTTTTGGCATAGATGTCAACAACTGGGAGAATGCTGCTCAAGACAGATCAGCCTGGCGCACACTTCTTCGACACGGTTCCTCGGCATGCGAGGCAGATAGAACAGCACGGATGGAGCAAAAACGTCAAAACAGAAAGGCAGTAAAACTTCCCACAAGTGCAAGTATACCTTGCCCACACTGTACACGAACATTTCAAGCCCGTATCGGGCTCATTAGTCATCTACGCACACACAGACAAACATAACGCAACTACATTCCCTTGATGAAAATTTGTGTGGTCATCATCACCCATGATGGACGAGCATCATCATCATCATATGAAAATTATATATATGTACGTTAAGATCAAGATGGAAGTGAAAAGATAGATGATAAATTGACTGAAATCGGATGCATGTGTCCTAAACGTGTAGAAGTCTTATGCGTTTAGGGGCCTACCAAACCAATGTGTAACGTATACACATTCTTGGCAAAGATCAAACATATCACAAAGAGTGATTAAAATTGGTCGTAAAGAATGAACGCAAAGAAGCAAAGAAGAAGATAGATGATAAAAAATATTTTCTACCAGCACTTTGTTACCGGTGCTAAACCTGGTCCTTGGCAGCAACACACCACAGAAAGCTCGCCAAATGTGAAATGAAATGCTTGAGGAAGACAGTGGAAGTCACCAGGAAAGATATGTTACGAAATAAGGACATCAGAAGCAGAGTGGTCAGTTCTTCATGCACTTAATACATCGAAAGGCAACAAATGCAGTGGTTTGGACATTTAATGAGAATGGAGTCAACCACCACTAACAGCATACAATAAAAAGAGATCAGGTACTAGAGCTAAGGGAAGACCAAGAAAAAGATGGATAGACAATATCAAGACCAATCTAAATAAACACCGATATACTAAAACAAGAGCGACTCATCTGACACTGAAACGTAAATTGAAGCTCCAACTATAGAATCATGAAGAGACTTCACGAATCGACTGAACGGGACAAAGGGAAAGAACCAAGAAATATTTATGGAGCACACAAAAAAACCCGTTCTATAAATCTCTTCTTTTCCTGACGCTGTGTGGTAAAATAGGATTAGAGAAGAAAAATAGAAGAAACCTGATAAACTAGATTGATAAACTAGATTGATAAACTAGACTGATAAACTAGACTGATAAACTAGACTGATAAACTAGATTGATAAACTAGATTGATAAACTAGACTGATAAACTAGACTGATAAACTAGACTGATAAACTAGACTGATAAACTAGACTGATAAAGCAGACTGATAAACTAGACTGATAAACTAGACTGATAAACTAGACTGATAAAGCAGACTGATAAACCAGACTGATAAACCAGACTGATAAACCAGACTGATAAACCAGACTGATAAACCAGACTGATAAACCAGACT
The DNA here is from genome assembly GCA_020796225.1 of Arion vulgaris. NCBI lineage: Eukaryota > Metazoa > Mollusca > Gastropoda > Stylommatophora > Arionidae > Arion > Arion vulgaris. Next base: position 50,531,568 of record CM036760.1, on the reverse strand, counting down.
GATAAACCAGACTGATAAACCAGACTGATAAACCAGACTGATAAACCAGACTGATAAACCAGACTGATAAAGCAGACTGATAAACCAGACTGATAAACCAGACTGATAAACCAGACTGATAAACCAGACTGATAAACCAGACTGATAAACCAGACTGATAAACCAGACGAAACCAGACTGATAAACCAGACTGATAAACCAGACTGATAAAGCAGCTGATGTATGGCAAGCAAACGATCGGTTCGTAGACAGAAAAGAAAAGCTTTACAGACACTTTTGAAGTGTTTCTAAATATACTTCGATATAGACACCACGTGCATGGAAATGCGCAAGATCGCCAAATGTGGCTATGCAAAAACACAAGAGAAATTACCATAGCTGAGAATCGTTCTACTGCTGAATCGCAGAGAAAGAGCAGCGCACAAAAAGACAGAACACACATCACCCACATGTCTAACCTTGATCATGTATGCCCCACCTGTGGTAGGGGATTGTGTTCTAAAATTGACTCGCACACACCAGAGAGGTGCAGCAGCACATGTCTAAGGATGTTGTCATCATCGCTTGTGATGGGCGGCTATCATCTTACACACAGTACGGAAATCTACTGTATCTCCACTAAAACAAAGCTCACGTTATTCAGTTTAAATGTAAAATCTGTGCTGCTGTATGTCTCGGAAACATGGCAAGTCACCAAGTTAAATACGAATAAGATTCAGACCTTTATGAACAAATGTCTTTGACGTATTCTGAGACTGAGATGGTATAACAGGATGACAGACACAGATCTGTGGATAAGAACAGAACAGGAATCCGTGGTGACCCAGGTCAGGATGAATAATATGGTGGTTGATCAGGCACACAATGCGGAAGACACATCCAAGTGTTACATGTATTTGAATGGAACCCGCAAGGGAAACGGAGAAGAGAACATTCTAAATTGACCTGGAGACGAAGTCTTCTCGAGTAACTGAATGATGATGGACTATCCTGGGAAGTCATAAATAAAACGACCAGAGACGGAGAAATGTAGAGGATAATTGTTGAGGCAGTATGCTCCACGAGGAGCGGAGAAGAATAACTAAATTTTTTTTAAACTAACACGTATAATGTAACAATTTTAATTTAATAAAAATTAAAAGTGACAACAGCGCTAGAAAACTGCTAACAAGAACAATAATTCATACTTTCTTGTTAACAAGCATGATCATTTACGTGTCACTGCGTTTAACTTTTACAACAGGACAACTCTTTTGGAACCATTTCTCACATGCTGTTGTAATTTCTTTGAATTTTTTCTCAACATATTCCTTGTCTTTAGATTTATCTTTTCTTTGTTCACAACTGTAAACACGAACTAGTAGTTCTGTATAGTTGGATGCCACAATTCTGGAAGCCTGGAAGTCATGAGAAATTTTTAAAATATTAATTAACAGGCAATGTCTAGTTAAAGTTGAATATGTGGAGCAAATCAGGACTGGAGAAGAGAAAGAAAGACAAAACGCATAGAGAGGCTTGTTCCAGGTGTCTACTTTTTTGACTTGGCGCTGAAAGGCAAAACAAGATTAGAGAATCGATAGATAATAGATGTCATTATTTTTCTGCATTTATTCTATTTTTTTTTTAAAACAACTATCGTTACTGCATGTAGCACCGCTTTTAGGACAGTGTATGACATGTGCACGAGAGCCTGGGAATTTAATGGCCACATTGCTAGTGCAGTCGCCGTGAAGCTGTTCAGGTTAGGATTTTTTCATTTTATTCTATTTGTATAGCTATTCAAAAATGTGATCTAGACGCGAATAATGTACTTTGTTGTGTATAGTGTTTCTCGACATCGTCCATCTCGACATCGTTCATCTTGACATCGTTCATCTTGACATCGTTCATCTTGACATCGTTCATCTTGACATCGTTCATCTTGACATCGTTCATCTCGACATCGTTCATCTCGACATCGTCCATCTCGACATCGTTCATCTCGACATCGTCCATCTCGACATCGTCCATCTCGACATCGTTCATCTTGACATCGTTCATCTTGACATCGTTCATCTTGACATCGTTCATCTCGACATCGTTCATCTCGACATCGTTCATCTCGACATCGTCCATCTCGACATCGTCCATCTCGACATCGTCCATCTCGACATCGTTCATCTCGACATCGTTCATCTCGACATCGTTCATCTCGACATCGTCCATCTCGACATCGTTCATCTCGACATCGTCCATCTCGACATCGTCCATCTCGACATCGTTCATCTCGACATCGTCCATCTCGACATCGTCCATCTCGACATCGTCCATCTCGACATCGTCCATCTCGACATCGTCCATCTCGACATCGTCCATCTCGACATCGTCCATCTCGACATCGTCCATCTCGACATCGTCCATCTCGACATCGTCCATCTCGACATCGTCCATCTCGACATCGTCCATCTCGACATCGTCCATCTCGACATCGTCCATCTCGACATCGTCCATCTCGACATCGTCCATCTCGACATCGTCCATCTCGACATCGTCCATCTCGACATCGTCCATCTCGACATCGTCCATCTCGACATCGTCCATCTCGACATCGTCCATCTCGACATCGTCCATCTCGACATCGTCCATCTCGACATCGTCCATCTCGACATCGTCCATCTCGACATCGTCCATCTCGACATCGTCCATCTCGACATCGTCCATCTCGACATCGTCCATCTCGACATCGTCCATCTCGACATCGTCCATCTCGACATCGTCCATCTCGACATCGTCCATCTCGACATCGTCCATCTCGACATCGTCCATCTCGACATCGTCCATCTCGACATCGTCCATCTCGACATCGTCCATCTCGACATCGTTCATCTCGACATCGTCCATCTCGACATCGTCCATCTCGACATCGTCCATCTCGACATCGTCCATCTCGACATCGTCCATCTCGACATCGTCCATCTCGACATCGTCCATCTCGACATCGTCCATCTCGACATCGTCCATCTCGACATCGTCCATCTCGACATCGTCCATCTCGACATCGTCCATCTCGACATCGTCCATCTCGACATCGTCCATCTCGACATCGTCCATCTCGACATCGTCCATCTCGACATCGTCCATCTCGACATCGTCCATCTCGACATCGTCCATCTCGACATCGTCCATCTCGACATCGTCCATCTCGACATCGTCCATCTCGACATCGTCCATCTCGACATCGTCCATCTCGACATCGTCCATCTCGACATCGTCCATCTCGACATCGTCCATCTCGACATCGTCCATCTCGACATCGTCCATCTCGACATCGTCCATCTCGACATCGTCCATCTCGACATCGTCCATCTCGACATCGTCCATCTCGACATCGTCCATCTCGACATCGTCCATCTCGACATCGTCCATCTCGACATCGTCCATCTCGACATCGTCCATCTCGACATCGTCCATCTCGACATCGTCCATCTCGACATCGTCCATCTCGACATCGTCCATCTCGACATCGTCCATCTCGACATCGTCCATCTCGACATCGTCCATCTCGACATCGTCCATCTCGACATCGTCCATCTCGACATCGTCCATCTCGACATCGTCCATCTCGACATCGTCCATCTCGACATCGTCCATCTCGACATCGTCCATCTCGACATCGTCCATCTCGACATCGTCCATCTCGACATCGTCCATCTCGACATCGTCCATCTCGACATCGTCCATGAGACATCGTCCATCTCGACATCGTCCATCTCGACATCGTCCATCTCGACATCGTCCATCTCGACATCGTTCATCTCGACATCGTCCATCTCGACATCGTCCATCTCGACATCGTCCATCTCGACATCGTCCATCTCGACATCGTCCATCTCGACATCGTTCATCTCGACATCGTCCATCTCGACATCGTCCATCTCGACATCGTCCTTCTCGACATCGTCCATCTCGACATCGTCCATCTCGACATCGTCCATCTCGACATCGTCCATCTCGACATCGTCCATCTCGACATCGTCCATCTCGACATCGTCCATCTCGACATCGTTCATCTCGACATCGTCCATCTCGACATCGTCCATCTCGACATCGTCCATCTCGACATCGTTCATCTCGACATCGTCCATCTCGACATCGTCCATCTCGACATCGTCCATCTCGACACCTTCCATCTCGACATCGTCCATCTCGACATCGTCCATCTCGACATCGTCCATCTCGAAACGTCCATCTCGACATCGTCCATCTCGACATCGTCCATCGACAAGTCCATTTGACATCGTCATAACAGTCGTCCATCTTGACATCGTCCATGAGACAATACATGTTTAGGTATACACAAACAAATCAGCAACAACCTGGGATCTTCAGGAACAAATGCATATATGATCTGAAAAACACGGTCTGGATTTGACCCCACAACATTCAGAACGTAAGGCATACGTCTTAACAACATTTCCACAGAGACACTTTAAAGGTTTACGCTGAGGAAGAGCATTCACGTTGTGTAGTAATTATTTTTGCAAACAGCCTACACACTTTATCTACACACAGTCTTTCACAAGACTACACACAAATAGCATTTACACTCGATATACACAGTCATTGTCAAGGCTATACTTAAACAGCGTACACACCTTATCTACACAAAGTCCTTTTCAAGGCTATACCCAAACAGCATACACACCGGAACTACAGTCCTTCTCAAGACTCTCTTCTACCCTTCGCCCCAAATCGGACATAGGTCCCCAACCAAGGCCTTGCAAGCTCTCGTGCACTTGGTTGCGGTTTTAAAGCTAAATATTTTACTGGATGGGGTAGCTAATCCCACGCCAAACCTCCACTTTCGCCATATATGGCATGTGGTAGGTATTAGTGGTTCTAATGTTTACCCCGAATGTGGGCCCCGGTAACCAAACGAGAGTCTGGTTTGTATGATGAATCATCTTTGACTCATTATTGTACAGGAGAGACGTATAGGCGCATGTGCTGAGATTCTCATCGTCTATAATGCGATCAAATCTCATATCAAACATGTATGTACCTACCTTTCTACCAATTCCAAGTAGCCCACCTTCGATCCCTACCAACTTAGCCAGACATTAGTCTGTTACCAGGGCCACCACTTGGAGGTAGGGTAGGATCTTGATCAGTGCCAGCTCACTGACCCTGGCGCTACTGTATATCCTTACATTATTGTGCTGCGTCCCTCCTCCCCCTTCTCAAGACTACACCCAAACCAATCCTAGTGTAGTCGCCGTGAAATTGTTCAGGTTAGAATTTTTCATTTATGCCCACACACAACAACACAGAACGGAATGCAAGAATTACAAACACACTATAAACAGTCCTTGTTATGACGAATCCCAAGTTACATGGTCACACGAAGATGGAAGATCAATATAACCAAGAAAATACTCCAGTATTACGCTGAAAAAAGTATCTCTTCTTAAACGAAGCTTAAGCCCGTCTGCCCAGCGTGTTCGTAGTGCGTTGGACTACGGGTGACAAGTCCTCTCTGAGTGCGGGTTCAACTCCGCGGACTAGCAGATAAGCCACAAATTCCCCAGATTTACGGTGTTCGTGGCACCGAACCAAAGGGTTACGATGTCCATGACACCGAGCCGCCACTGCCACATGGTATTAAATCAATGAACAGACAGATGGTAAGAACGTTGGAAGCCACAGAAATGTGAAGTCTCAGAAGAATATTGAAAGTTCCATGGACAGCTAGAAAGACCAATGAAGAGATCTTGTCATAGACAGATTCATATCGAAATCTAATCAATCGAATAAGAAGCAGATAATCAAGGCGTTTCGGACATATAATTAGAAGGGATAGTTTAGAACATTTGGTTACAACAGTCAAAATACAGGAGAAGAGAGATACATGGAGACAAATGGACAAAATTCCGGACGGTTTGAAATCAAAGTTCGGCAATGGTTCGATGACGGAGTTGATGGATTATACTAGAGACAGACAGGTGTGCAGAGACATGATCGCCGCACGGCACGGCACTTAATTGATTGATTGATAAAAGCAATGGTTTACTTACTGTAATTAATTCCCTTATTGTAAAATAAAAGTATTGAGTTAACTGAATACTAGCAAGCAAGCATGAAAATTATGGGTTGTGTGTGGGAATAGTAAGATAATAAATTTACATAATCAGCGTAGCTCAGCCGCAGTAAGCTGGTTCTGCAGACACAATTGTTTTGTTTGACCTCGCAGATGTCGTCATGTGACGCATGTACATAGAAACAAACGTGTCATTGTGATGTCATGTCACAATATGATACGAGATTCGTTCACAAGGTAATGCACGACATCAGTTTTCACACGAAATGTTTAATCAAAAAGCATGAAATTTATACACAATATACTTTTTCTTCTTCTCTTCCAACATTTACTTCTTTATAGAAGTGTTAGGTGGGGGAACGTAGTGATCTTGTGTGTGCTTGTATTAAGGCACTTTGTAAGCTGATATTCATTTTCGTAAGGCTGTTCTTGATGCCGTCGCTCCATCTTTTGCTTGGTCTTCCTCTTGTTTTGTACTTTTTTTCTGTGTGGCTCTCAGTGGTATGTGATACCAGGGCATTCATGTCAGGTGTCCAAACAATTTAATATGTTGTTCTTTTATGAATTGCATGACTGGTTTCACATCCAGCCTTCTGATTTCTTCATTTCTAATTGTGTCTCTTATTGTCACACCTGCAGCTCTTCTAAAAACACCTCATCTCTGTCGTTATGATTTTCCGCTCATTAGCTGCTTGTATTGGCCATGTTTGACACAATATATAAGAACATGTTATTTAAGCATGTATATTATTCTGCATACTCTCCATCAAGCTGTACGGTTTCATGTCAGCGTGAAACAAGGGCATCTACTCCTTCTCTTCTTCTTTGCGTTCGGTTTTGTATGCTCGTCTAAACCATGAGATGTGTTGCCTCTTTGAAGTTGCATGTCAGTTGGCGTTCCTCTAGAGTTCCACGTAGCTTGGTCTGTAAACTGTGTTCATGAGGCCATGTTTCATTTCGTTGGTGTATGTCTGATGGGCATGACTGCAGGATATGTTCTGGAGTCTGTGTTTCTGTCTGACATGCACACTGTGCAGTCTGAGCAGGCTTTATTCTGTGCATGTGGTGGTTGAGCCTGCAGTGACCTGTTCTTAAGCGAAAGATTAGCCCGTCTGCCCAGCGTGTTCGTAGCGCGTTGGACTACGGGTGACTATCCCTCTGTGTGTACGGGTTCAATTCCGTGGGATGGCAGAAAAAGCCACAGATTCCCAGATTTACGGTGTTCGTGGCACCGAACCGAAGGGTTACGATGTCCATGGCACCGAGCCGAAGAGCTGAAAAGCTCAAGTGCTTCTGGATCGGAAAAAAAAAAAAAAAAAAGCGAAAGATTATTATGTGCTATTTTCTGCTTAGTGTGCTGATGGGATCTTGTGGGTGTTTGCTGTGGGTTTGTTACCTCCACAACTCTTTGTATTTTTGCTTGATATATGACTTGATTTTTGGTAGCGGCGATGGGTGTTTGAGCTGTATCAGTTTTGTTCCCTCCTTAACCAGTCTGTCTGCTCTCTCAATGTATTCCAAACCTATAGGAGATTTTGTCTTGATCATGTAGTTATTTCTTCCCCTGCATGAATCACTCCTTCATCATATTCAAACCTTGTCCCACGAAGTCCATCTTTAAGTTGACCAAACAGATGAAAATCGGAGGGTTCCAAATCTGGACTACATGATGATTGGGGTAGTACAGCATAACTCAATTTAGTGATTGCTTTCCATGCTGCCAGACTTGGGTGAGGGAGGTTGTTGTTGTGAAGGATAAGCAGGTCTGATGAATTCTTGTCAAGTCTTCTTCTTCTGCGTTCGCCCGCTATGAATTCAGGCGTAGCCAGGGCGCCTGGAACGGGGCTTCTTACTGATTTTTGCGTGAAGGCCTGATTTCATCCTTATCAGTGTTCCCCACCATACTGGCAGGCCTTTTCCGACTTCAGATGTACTTGTAGTTTAGATGTACCTGTAGTTTAGATGTACTTGTAGTTTAGATGTACCTGTAGTTTAGATGTACCTGTAGTTTAGATGTACCTGTAGTTTAGATGTACCTGTAGTTTAGATGTACCTGTAGTTTAGATGTACCTATAGTTTAGATGTACCTGTAGTTTAGATGTACTTGTAGTTTAGATGTACCTGTAGTTTAGATCATCAAGTATATGTCTGTGGTCAGGAAACCTGTAGTCAAACCACTTGCTTACCGGAAGTTTTTAGTCCATGTCTCGGAATCCAGGGAATTTCTATGACAATTGATAATTAGTAAAGATATGACTGATGTTTCGGCTTGCATACAAATGTACTGCCTGCGATGAAGCTCGTAGTTCTAGATCAGGAACATTCTCAACCATTCTGGGACACGTGTCTTTGGATTTATTTAGGTTTGTCTGTGCTGACAATCAATAATAAGCCTTTTCTGAAAGAACACTTCATCCTTAGCACATTAATGCATTATGTGGTATGATCTGCGTCAAGGAGTACCTTCGTGTTTTGTCACTTGCAGACTTTGGTGAGGTCATTCCGGTTTAGAAGCATTCTAAACGGAGCTGGAAGGTTTATATATAGTCAAACAAAACGTAACTACATAGGAGATAAGATTCTTCTTCTGTGATTTCTGGTCATGTGCTTAGTTTACTGTGGCCCACAAACAGGGCAGTCAGCTTCAAGTTTCCTCAAAGTTTAGTTTTTAGGTCGACATAGTATGACCAGATGTTTCTTTTCAGCTCACACAGGAGATGACAGTCTTGTAGGACATGCTCCGGTGTCTGTTTCACCTGTTGACAATGGCAGAGAGCTGTTTGACTATTCTTAGTCTATGTTGAGATAACATTAAATGTTTGATTAATGTTTACAATTACCTCCTCCTTTGGGAAATGTCTAGCTTTGTCTGGGCTATGTTTAGAATAAACGTTTAATCTCTCCACTGGATTCTCTTCATGCATGCCAAAATCTAGACGCACAATCTGAAATTTGATAATGAATTGGAGGAGTTAATGAAATTATTGACAATTGAATATGTTTAGAGACCAACAGCTATAGATTTATATAAAGAGTATAAAGGTGATAGATTAGCTTCATTACAGTCGTTTTGAAAAACTGTTGTTACTGTCTGCAATACCGCTTTCTGGGGCGGTGTAGGACAGGGAGGACATGAGCATGCTGAGTTTAATGCCCGCTTGGCTAGTGCAATCGCCTCAAAAACTGTTCATATTAGGATTTTTCTTTATGCCTCCGACAGAAAAAAAACTTCTTGGTTTTGCCGGTCGTTGAATCCGGGTCTCCTAAATGGGAGACAGCGATCTAATCAATTCGGCCAAATTTGTATAAAGCGTCTAACAGCTAAGGATTGACTTCATTGTTGCAAGTTTGATCCCATATGGGTCTGCAGAAATGGCCATCTGCCGAGAGTGTTGCATACAGCATGAACTCCGTAGCTCCAGCTATTTATATATATTAGCGAAACTCTTAAAACGTTCAATTTTCGAATCGAACATATATGGTTGTGTGTGCAACTTATGAGTGAGAATAGGAAATGGCTTAACTTCCTCCCTTATACTTGGTTTTAAAACTTGGTTGCTCACCGTACCCATGAGAAGTTGATTAGCATACCTTCGCTCTCTACCACGAAGATGACACTGTCTGGCATGTCAAAACTCGACTTCTAACTCTCGTACCCGTCCCAGTGTCTGAGACTCGTCTATATCACATAACTGAAAGCATGTCGCATTGATGACATCAGCTCTGGACATACTTCTGCCCGCTTGAGTCGGTGCATTGTTTGCAAGAAAGTCAGCTCGCTCGTTACCCTGCACTCCAGCATGTCCAGGTGTGTATAGCCAAGTAATTTTCTTGAGATGTGATCTCTTATTGATGTCCACCCATTCCACGCGCATGATTCCAGATTCAATCCTTTGATATGATTGGTTGCACAACGTATTCACATTCTCGCGGCAAATCACACAGATGCAAAAAAATGCTTAACTTTGTTTACAAGAACAAACGTAAACATGCAAGCAAACATTCAGTAGTCAATACTCCTAGGTGTTCATGTCTTGTTTGATGTCTATATTGTTCATTTTCATTGTACAGATAATTCTTGAAAAATGTATGTAGCACGGTTTTCTCTAAATCTAATCTGATCCTGTCTGACCCTCTCAGATCAGTAGGTTTCAGTACATCGTTCTCAGAAGTTGAACTGTTGTTACCTTGCCTGTGTTATGATTAATAGCATCCTTAAATGTAATGATACCAGGCTGATATTCTGAATACCCTAAGGTAAAGAGGACGTATTCAAGTATTATTGGTGAATCTACAACTCTAACCATACTGCAAGAATTAAGGAGGTTTGGCTGAAATCGGATGCATGTGTCCTAAACGTGTAGAAGTCTATGCGTTTAGGGGCCTACCAAACCAATGTGCAACGTATACACGTTCTTGGCAAAGATCAAACATATCACAAAGAGTGATTAAAATTGGTTGTAAAGAACGAACGCAAAGAAGAAGAAGAAGAAGACTGCAAGAATTCCAAATCAAATTCGGTGTAGCTGTAACAGTTTCACTGTTATGATTAGGGTATATTCGGGTCAACCCAAACCACCCCCTTTTATTGCACTGGGTGTCCTTGAGTCTGTAGGTAAACACCTTGTTTACCAATATGTAATTGCTGACCAGCAGTTTACAGACTCAGGACATTAGTGTAATCCCATGATATTCGGGGACTCCTTTAATCTCGGAAATCTCGAGACCCAGGTAGGGGCAGCTGGGGTTTTGGTTAGATATATTCAGTGGAACTTTAGATTTAGAGACCAGACGACGCAAACTACTGAGGAGATATAGTTATAGACAGGAAGAGAAAAGTGGAACTTTAGATTTTAAAGAAGAGAGACGACACACACTACAGAAGAGATATAGTTATAGTAAGGAAGAGAAAAGGACTCGAAAAGGAACACACGAGACTGAGTTCAGTGGTATGAAGATTATTGAGAGAGAGGAAGACTAACTTATAGTTTTATATATTTTTCTGACAAAATTCAAGGAACATTAAGCTTTGAACAGTGAGGGAGATAGTCAGAAGTGAACTAGCGAAGTGAACAAGAGAATATTGTTTTCTTATACGGAGAGACATACAACCTTACAATCATCTGATGAATATTGGTGTTGTTGTGAACAAACACCCAGAGACCTTGATGACCAGAGAATATTGTTTTCTTATACGGAGAGACATATAGCCTTACAATCATCTGATGAATATTGGTGTTGTTGTGAACAAACACCCAGAGACCTTGATGACCAGAGAAGATTGTTTTCATATACAGAGGGACAAATAACCTTCCAATCATCTGACGAATATTGGTGTTGTTGTGAACAAACACCTTGATGACCAGAGACCTTGATGACCAGAGAAGATTGTTTTCATATACAGAGGGACAAATAACCTTCCAATCATCTGACGAATATTGGTGTTGTTGTGAACAAACACCTTGATGACCAGAGACCTTGATGACCAGAGAAGATTGTTTTCATATACAGAGGGACAAATAACCTTCCAATCATCTGACGAATATTGGTGTTGTTGTGGACAAACACCCTGATGACCAGAGACAAGACGACCAGAGACCAGACGACGCAAACTACTGAGGAGATATAGTTATAGACAGGAAGAGAAAAGTGGAACTTTAGATTTACAGGAGAGACGACGCAAACTACTGAGGAGATATAGTTATAGACAGGAAGAGAAAAGTGGAACTTTAGATTTACAAGAGAGACGACACAAACTACAGAAGAGATATAGTTGTAGAACATTAAGCTTTGAACAGAGAGGGAGATAGTCAGAAGTGAACTAGCGAAGTGAACAAGAAAATATTGTTTTCTTATACGGAGAGACATATAGCCTTACAATCATCTGACGAATATTGGTGTTGTTGTGAACAAACACCTTGATGACCAGAGAAGATTGTTTTCATATACAGAGGGACAAATAACCTTCCAATCATCTGACGAATATTGGTGTTGTTGTGAACAAACACCTTGATGACCAGAGACCTTGATGACCAGAGAAGATTGTTTTCATATACAGAGGGACAAATAACCTTCCAATCATCTGACGAATATTGGTGTTGTTGGGAACAAAACACCCTGATGACCAGAGACCCTGATGACCAGAGACAAGACGACCAGAGACCAGACGACCCAGTTCTAGAGAGGCCACTTGTAGACCACTGTATTTCTGAACAGAGTATGCCACCAACTAGCATACACAGAATTGCTGGCGATGACCATGTCAAATCCTTAGGTTGATGGGAGTTGACCATAAGGTAAAGAACAATTTCTGAACTAAGATATATTGTTTAATTGTGAAATGAACTAATTGTGGTGAACTTATAAGGGAAAGAACAATTTCTGAACTAAGATATATTGTTTAATTGTGAAATGAACTAATTGTGGTGAACTTATAAGGGAAAGAACAATTTCTGAACTAAGATATATTGTTTAATTGTGAAATGAACTAATTGTGGTGAACTTATAAGGGAAAGAACAATTTCTGAACTAAGATATATTGTTGAATTGTGAAATGAACTAATTGCGGTGAAATTATAAGATATATTGTTGAATTGTGAAATGAACTAATTGCGGTGAAATTATAAGACGGTTTTTCCAATTAGAATATAGAATGAATTTAGGTTGATGTGAGTTGATGCCTAGGATTGATTTATTAAGATATACATTACGGGTGTCCAAAGTGACGTTGAGTTAGGAGAGTTACCTGTGAATCAATATTTTCTTTGCTATTAAAATTTATTGTTTTGAAGAACGAAGTGTGTACTTATGTGTGTTCCTTGCATCTTCATGAGAAAGTATCATTATATTAAATTAACACTACTACCTCTTTCAACAAGGACCTTGTACCAGCTAGCCTGTTATATAGCTAGACAAGAGAACTATACTGGTAGTCAAAGGAGAATTGTAAACCAAAATAAGAATCAGTGTCGTTGTTTGCCACACGCTAACAGACATACTGAGGAGGAGATCGTTGCACTTATGGACTAATTGGTTCGATGTGCACTGATGATGATTCGACGATTAAACTACGAACTAATGTCGCTAGTTGCAACAAGCTGAGAGATATACTGAGGAGGAGATCGTTGCACTTATGGACTAATTGGTTCGATGTGCAGTGATGATGATCCGACAACTAAATTACAAACTAATGTCGCTAGTTGCAACAAGCTGAGAGACATACTAAGAAATAGAACGGAGCACTTATTGAATAATTGGTTCGATGTGCACTGATGATGATCCGACAACTAAATTACAAACTAATGTCGCTAGTTGCAACAAGCTGAGAGACATACTAAGAAATAGAACGGAGCACTTATTGAATAATTGGTTCGATGTGCAGTGATGATGATCCGACAACTAAATTACAAACTAATGTCGCTAGTTGCAACAAGCTGAGAGACATACTAAGAAATAGAACGGAGCACTTATTGAATAATTGGTTCGATGTGCACTGATGATGATCCGACAACTAAATTACAAACTAATGTCGCTAGTTGCAACAAGCTGAGAGACATACTAAGAAATAGAACGGAGCACTTATTGAATAATTGGTTCGATGTGCACTGATGATGATCCGACAACTAAATTACAAACTAATGTCGCTAGTTGCAACAAGCTGAGAGACATACTAAGAAATAGAACGGAGCACTTATTGAATAATTGGTTCGATGTGCACTGATGATGATCCGACAACTAAATTACAAACTAATGTCGCTAGTTGCAACAAGCTGAGAGACATACTAAGAAATAGAACGGAGCACTTATTGAATAATTGGTTCGATGTGCAGTGATGATGATCCGACAACTAAATTACAAACTAATGTCGCTAGTTGCAACAAGCTGAGAGACATACTAAGAAATAGAACGGAGCACTTATTGAATAATTGGTTCGATGTGCACTGATGATGATCCGACAACTAAATTACAAACTAATGTCGCTAGTTGCAACAAGCTGAGAGACATACTAAGAAATAGAACGGAGCACTTATTGAATAATTGGTTCGATGTGCACTGATGATGATCCGACAACTAAATTACAAACTAATGTCGCTAGTTGCAACAAGCTGAGAGACATACTAAGAAATAGAACGGAGCACTTATTGAATAATTGGTTCGATGTGCACTGATGATGATCCGACAACTAAATTACAAACTAATGTCGCTAGTTGCAACAAGCTGAGAGACATACTAAGAAATAGAACGGAGCACTTATTGAATAATTGGTTCGATGTGCACTGATGATGATCCGACAACTAAATTACAAACTAATGTCGCTAGTTGCAACAAGCTGAGAGACATACTAAGAAATAGAACGGAGCACTTATTGAATAATTGGTTCGATGTGCACTGATGATGATCCGACAACTAAATTACAAACTAATGTCGCTAGTTGCAACAAGCTGAGAGACATACTAAGAAATAGAACGGAGCACATATTGAATAATTGGTTCGATGTGCACTGATGATGATCCGACAACTAAATTACAAACTAATGTCGCTAGTTGCAACAAGCTGAGAGACATACTAAGAAATAGAACGGAGCACTTATTGAATAATTGGTTCGATGTGCACTGATGATGATCCGACAACTAAATTACAAACTAATGTCGCTAGTTGCAACAAGCTGAGAGACATACTAAGAAATAGAACGGAGCACTTATTGAGTAATTGGTTCGATGTGCAGTGATGATGATCCGACAACTAAATTACAAACTAATGTCGCTAGTTGCAACAAGCTGAGAGACATACTAAGAAATAGAACGGAGCACTTATTGAATAATTGGTTCGATGTTCACTGATGATGATCCGACAACTAAATTACAAACTAATGTCGCTAGTTGCAACAAGCTGAGAGACATACTAAGAAATAGAACGGAGCACTTATTGAATAATTGGTTCGATGTGCAGTGATGATGATCCGACAACTAAATTACAAACTAATGTCGCTAGTTGCAACAAGCTGAGAGACATACTAAGAAATAGAACGGAGCACTTATTGAATAATTGGTTCGATGTGCAGTGATGATGATCCGACAACTAAATTACAAACTAATGTCGCTAGTTGCAACAAGCTGAGAGACATACTAAGAAATAGAACGGAGCACTTATTGAATAATTGGTTCGATGTGCAGTGATGATGATCCGACAACTAAATTACAAACTAATGTCGCTAGTTGCAACAAACTGAGAGACATACTAAGAAATAGAACGGAGCACTTATTGAGTAATTGGTTCGATGTGCAGTGATGATGATCCGACAACTAAATTACAAACTAATGTCGCTAGTTGCAACAAGCTGAGAGACATACTAAGAAATAGAACGGAGCACTTATTGAATAATTGGTTCGATGTGCAGTGATGATGATCCGACAACTAAATTACAAACTAATGTCGCTAGTTGCAACAAGCTGAGAGACATACTAAGAAATAGAACGGAGCACTTATTGAATAATTGGTTCGATGTGCACTGATGATGATCCGACAACTAAATTACAAACTAATGTCGCTAGTTGCAACAAGCTGAGAGACATACTAAGAAATAGAACGGAGCACTTATTGAGTAATTGGTTCGATGTGCAGTGATGATGATCCGACAACTAAATTACAAACTAATGTCGCTAGTTGCAACAAGCTGAGAGACATACTAAGAAATAGAACGGAGCACTTATTGAATAATTGGTTCGATGTGCACTGATGATGATCCGACAACTAAACAAAACTAAATGTAATAATACCAATAAATAAAACCTACCTCCACAACAAAATCCTTCTCACTAAGTCCATTATCTGGTATGTCCAGTATATCTTGTGTTATCATTGCTTCAGTTTTCTATCAAGAGATCACAAAGAAATGTCAATTATCACAAGAAGTATAGAAATAAAACATTAGAGAAATTTGTTCACGTTTCTTCCTTTACTCTCGTGGGTTTGTTTCAACGACAATTATATATTATTATTATTATTATTATTATATAAGAGTCAATTTTCTTTCTTAAGACAGTCACCAACATCAGCATATGAAAGAAAATTGGTACAGAGCCTTGCTTGAATTACATTGAGAAACAAATAATGATGTGGTTTGGCCACTTAATAAGAATGCATCCAAACTCCACAGTACACAAAGACTTCTACAACAGAACATCAGGAAAGAAGACGAGAGGAAAACCTCGAAAAAATTATGGTTAGATGGCATAGCAGAATCCTGTCAAAGAGCAAAAATAAATATCACCCATAGTACTAGAGCAGCGCAAGACAAATAGAGAAAACTAAGACACTGTGCAACAACTGGGTAGCAATGTAACGGCAAAAGAAGAAGAAGAAAGAAGATAGAAGTTAGAAGAAGACTAGCTTGGCTTTTCAGAAGGTGGTCAGCATGAAGAAACTATGGCACGACACAAGCAAAGAAACAAAAATAAGACTTTTGAGAACATGCATATTCCCTAAAGCAACATATGGATGTGAATCGTGAACCATAACACAAACATTAAAGAACAAAATTGAAGCTTGTGAAACAATGTGCTATAGAAAAGTTCTTAGAACGTCCTGTACAGAGAATAGAACAACACAAAGACATCCTACAAGACCTGCATATCGAGTAGCATTGGCTCATAACTAACATCATGTTCTGGACAGAGAAGAGAAGAAACAAAGACATCCTACAAGACCTGCATATCGAGGAGCATTGGCTCATAAATAGCATCATGTTCTGGAAGATGAAATATTTTGGATTATATTTAGTTAATCGTCACAGTTGTTTGGAGAGAACGGTAATGGAAGGCATGGTTCCTGGAGTACGAGGCATGGGACGACCACGACGAAGGTGGCAGCAGGACATCAAAGAAACCTTGGACATGACGCTGGAGGAGGCGGGAGAACTTGCAAGTGACAGAGTTTTTCAGACGAACTGTCATGAAAGTGACGTTCCGCAAGGGACTTCCTACTACTTGGTTAGTATTATCTTCCTCTCGTACTATTATACGTTACATACGACCTGCAAAATATTCCTCCATACCACTCTATCATGGGCAACCCGTTCAATTTTTTTCTATTGAACCGAGTCAGATATCTCTCGTCTCTCTCAGTAAAGTTCGTTTCACGGTTTCCTATGCCATCATTTCTTTCTTAAACCCTTTGTCTCATACAAGGCGCCCTGACTACGCTGAATTCATTGCGGACGAACACAGAAGAAGAAGAAGTGGATGAAATGTCAACAATAAATAGTGACTGACGCTAAGTGGTCTGTAGATGTTCTATAGCTAAGTGGTCTGTAGATGTTCTATAGCTAAGTGGTCTGTAGACGTTCTGTAGCTAAGTGGTCTGTAGACGTTCTGTAGCTAAGTGGTCTGTAGACGTTCTGTAGCTAAGTGGTCTGTAGACGTTCTGTAGCTAAGTGGTCTGTAGACGTTCTGTAGCTAAGTGGTCTGTAGCTAAATGGTCTGTAGACGTTCTGTAGCTAAGTGGTCTGTAGACGTTCTATAGCTAAGTGGTCTGTAGCTAAGTGTTCTGTAGCTAAGTGGTCTGTAGCTAAGTGGTCTGTAGACGTTCTATAGCTAAGTGGTCTGTAGCTAAGTGTTCTGTAGTTAAGTGGTTACGCTTTTACCTTTCGTTCCGAGTATCATGAGTTCGAATCCACACTACGCCGTTCTGTTCATGAGTGCATTTTTTCAGAGATCTCTAATATTTTTGCCGGAGCTACGAAGTTCATGCTTTGTGAAATACTCTAAGTAGGGGGCATGCCAGTTCTACGGAGAGGAACTAGACATATGAGGTAAATACTCTAAGTAGGGGGCATGCCAGTTCTACGGAGAGAGAACTAGACATATGAGGTAAATACTCTAAGTAGCTGGCATGCCAGTTCTACGGAGAGAGATCTAGACATATGAGGTAAAAACATGTGCAATGAAGTCACTCCTTCGACTTTAGATCATTCAGAACGCAAAGAAGAAGAAGAAGAAGAAGTCTTTCTTCTTCTTTGAGTTCGTTCTTTACAACCAATTTTAATTACTCTTTGTGATATGTTTGATCTTTGCCAAGAACGTGTATACGTTTCACATTGGTTTGGTAGGCCCCTAAACGGATAGACCTCTACATGTTTAGGACACATGCATCCGATTTCAGCCAAACCTTCTTAGTCGCCTCTTGCGTGGCAGGTAACAGTGGTTCTATTCTGTACAACCCAAATTCGGGCCCCGGTAACCACTCGGGCGAGAAGAAGAATTAAAAGCAGAAATCATTTCATTATCAAGTCAACAGATATGTTACATAATTTCATAATGTAAATTTAACATTCCAACCTTACATTATTCAAATGATTAGGCTCAATGGGCTTGCTCTGATATACGCATTTATAGAGATCTCTATTTAACAAACGTTGAATCAAGTTCTTTGCTGCTTTCATATCTTCTTCTTTACTGTCAGAATCCAGAATCCTGAACATGATATTGTCTGTGAGATATGTGTACGCTTCCATGTCTTTGATACACTGTGCTATGTTGCAGGTTTGACTGTAAGTTACACAAAAGCAGATAGAAATTAATCTCATTTTTTCAAATATGTATATACATTTTCAAATAAATTTACTACATTGTTTACATCAAAATTCCAGCTTCTCAAAGGAAAAAAATATGTGTATACACGTTAGGACTACATGAGACCCTGATACTTTACTTGGAGATCTAAATTACAGGTACCTCGGAAGTCGAGACGGCAAACGAAAAAGTAATGGATAACACGTGACATCCTTTTCAACATTCTTTTCATATCTTTTCATATCTTCTAAATCACCACAATATTCATTTTCAAGTATCTTGTTCTCTTTTTCTGTGGGTTCCAGAACAATGTACTCTTTGCTATATATACGATTTCCTTGTGTTTTTAATATTTGTCCTGTTCAACACCAACGTCCATTTTTAAGTTTTCCACGTTTCACTTGTACCTGTGTTTACCTCTGAAGGTCCGTCTGTATGGCAGGGACACTGATAAAAAGGGATAGCAGGTCTTCACGCAAAATCAGTCAGGTGCACCATACCAGGCACCCTGACTGCGTCTGAATTAATAGCGGGCATACGCAAGAAGAGGAAGACTTGTACCTGTTTAGTTTGTTTATGATACAATATGTCTAGTTTGTTTATGATACAATATGTTTAGTTTGTTTATGATACAATATGTTTAGTTTGTTTATGATACAATATGTTTAGTTTGTTTATGATACAATATGTTTAGTTTGTTTATGATACAATATGTTTAGTTTGTTTACGATACAATATGTTTAGTTTGTTTATGATACAATATGTTTAGTTTGTTTATGATACAATATGTTTAGTTTGTTTATGATACAATATGTTTAGTTTGTTTATGATACAATATGTTTAGTTTGTTTACGATACAATATGTTTAGTTTGTTTATGATACAATATGTTTAGTTTGTTTATGATACAATATGTTTAGTTTGTTTATGATACAATATGTTTAGTTTGTTTATGATACAATATGTTTAGTTTGTTTATGATACAATATGTTTAGTTTGTTTACGATACAATATGTTTAGTTTGTTTATGATACAATATGTTTAGTTTGTTTATGATACAATATGTTTAGTTTGTTTATGATACAATATGTTTAGTTTGTTTACGATACAATATGTTTAGTTTGTTTACGATACAATATGTTTAGTTTGTTTATGATACAATATGTTTAGTTTGTTTATGATACAATATGTTTAGTTTGTTTATGATACAATATGTTTAGTTTGTTTATGATACAATATGTTTAGTTTGTTTATGATACAATATGTTTAGTTTGTTTATGATACAATATGTTTAGTTTGTTTACGATACAATATGTTCAGTTTGTTTATGATACAATATGTTTAGTTTCTTTATGATACAATATGTTTAGTTTGTTTATGATACAATATGTTTAGTTTGTTTATGATACAATATGTTTAGTTTGTTTACGATACAATATGTTTAGTTTGTTTATGATACAATATGTTTAGTTTGTTTATGATACAATATGTTTAGTTTGTTTATGATACAATATGTTTAGTTTGTTTATGATACAATATGTTTAGTTTGTTTATGATACAATATGTTTAGTTTGTTTACGATACAATATGTTTAGTTTGTTTATGATACAATATGTTTAGTTTGTTTATGATACAATATGTTTAGTTTGTTTATGATACAATATGTTTAGTTTGTTTATGATACAATATGTTTAGTTTGTTTATGATACAATATGTTTAGTTTGTTTATGATACAATATGTTTAGTTTGTTTATGATACAATATGTTTAGTTTGTTTATGATACAATATGTTTAGTTTGTTTACGATACAATATGTTTAGTTTGTTTATGATACAATATGTTTAGTTTGTTTATGATACAATATGTTTAGTTTGTTTATGATACAATATATTTAGTTTGTTTATGATACAATATGTTTAGTTTGTTTATGATACAATATGTTTAGTTTGTTTACGATACAATATGTTTAGTTTGTTTATGATACAATATGTTTAGTTTGTTTATGATACAATATGTTTAGTTTGTTTATGATACAATATGTTTAGTTTGTTTAGGATACAATATGTTTAGTTTGTTTATGATACAATATGTTTAGTTTGTTTATGATACAATATGTTTAGTTTGTTTATGATACAATATGTTTAGTTTGTGTACGATACAATATGTTTAGTTTGTTTACGATACAATATGTTTAGTTTGTTTATGATACAATATGTTTAGTTTGTTTATGATACAATATGTTTAGTTTGTTTATGATACAATATGTTTAGTTTGTTTATGATACAATATGTTTAGTTTGTTTATGATACAATATGTTTAGTTTGTTTATGATACAATATGTTTAGTTTGTTTATGATACAATATGTTTAGTTTGTTTACGATACAATATGTTTAGTTTGTTTACGATACAATATGTTTAGTTTGTTTATGATACAATATGTTTAGTTTATTTATGATACAATATGTTTAGTTTGTTTATGATACAATATGTTTAGTTTGTTTACGATACAATATGTTTAGTCCAAAAAGCTACTATGTATCATGTAAAAAAATCATTTATCATAGGTATGTACACCTAGAGCATTGGTTTCCAACTGGTGGTACGGGTACCCCCTGGGTACGTGCTGGACCTTTTAGTGGTATGCGAAAAATAATCGATAATGACGGGAAAACAAGTTCAGTTTTTTAAACAATAAATGCAAAACGTTAGTTATAGAACAAATATTCAGTATATATATATGGAACTGCAGTAAAACTATTTGATTGGCAAAACACGTAATTACAAAGTACTGTAGTTTTACAAATTACAAAAACAATGACAAAATACAGCATCCTATAGAACAATAAATGTTAAGTTTGAATCATCAGTAATGAAGATATTATATCTTTGATCCATACAGTAGGACTGAGAGCACATTTAATTTGTATTTATTGATTTCAATCTGTGTCCAGCACGTTCAAATTAGCTCATATAAACCAATAATGATTGGGGATAACTCAGATATAAACTACTTCTTTAAGCGGTACAACTCGCCGGACTGTCCAGCGTGATCGTAGCGCGTTGGACAACGGGTGAAAAGCCACCTGTGAGTGCGGGTTCAATTCCGCGGGCAGGCAGAAAAGCCACATGTTCTACAGATTTACGGTGTTCGGGGCACCGAACCGAAGGGTTACGATGTCCATGGCACCGAGCCGAAGGGTTACGATGTCCATGGCACCGAGCCGAAGAGCTGAAAGCTCAACTGCTTCTGGATCGGGGGAGGGGAGAATATAGGTACAACATATAGAAATGATCTTAAAACAAATACATACATGAAAAATGGTTGGGTAACACAGAGGAAGGTACCTTTACCAAATTATTACCTTTACCAAATTATTACATTTAGAAAGGTAATGTAACTTTCTATAATTTAAATGCACTGATTGGCTTCCATACTTTCAGTGTATTTTCTATTGGCTCACATTCATTCTCTTGCTATAGGATTGTAGTCACACAACTAAAGTTAGAAATCAATTAGAAATATTACCCATTGCTTCCATTGATGAGAATATGTCTGTTTGCTTTGATGAGAGCATGTGCCACCCTACAGAACAGAGAAAACATCAAGTGAGTGTGTAGTATTGTCAATATCAGAATGATGAAAACAGAGAAAACATCAAGTGAGTGTGTAGTATTGTCAATGTCAGAATGATGAAAACAGAGAAAACATCAAGTGAGTGTGCAGTATTGTCAATGTCAGAATGATGAAAACAGAGAAAACATCAAGTGAGTGTGTAGTATTGTCAATGTCAGAATGATGAAAACAGAGAAAACATCAAGTGAGTGTGTAGTATTGTCAATGTCAGAATGATCAAAACAGAGAAAACATCAAGTGAGTGTGCAGTATTGTCAATGTCAGAATGATCAAAACAGAGAAAACATCAAGTGAGTGTGCAGTATTGTCAATGTCAGAATGATCAAAACAGAGAAAACATCAAGTGAGTGTGCAGTATTGTCAATGTCAGAATGATGAAAACAGAGAAAACATCAAGTGAGTGTGTAGTATTGTCAATGTCAGAATGATGAAAACAGAGAAAACATCAAGTGAGTATGTAGTATTGTCAATGTCAGAATGATGAAAACAGAGAAAACATCAAGTGAGTGTGTAGTATTGTCAATGTCAGAATGATGAAAACAGAGAAAACATCAAGTGAGTGTGCAGTATTGTCAATGTCAGAATGATCAAAACACAGAAAACATCAAGTGAGTGTGTAGTATTGTTCCTCTATTTTCTTCTTTTCTCTTATCGTGTTTTGCCTCACAGCGTTAAGATAAGGAGAGATTTATAGAACAGGCTTTTCTGTGCGCTACAAAACAGTGTTTTGTCACCATCTCTGTTGTCTCTGAGGTCCACCTTTTGCGTGGACGGCCTTTTACTTTGTTTGTATTCACTGTATCGGAGTAACATTGCTCTTTGATATCGGAGTCTATTGGCAATCTGCTTATGTGGTTGAACCATTCAATTTATTGTTTCCTGATCTGTTGTTCAGTACTCATGTTTTTCCCATTTTTTTCCTGATGTCTTCACTTCTAAACTAGTCTCTTCTTGATACTCCCAGCATTCTGCGTAGACACTTCATCTCTGTCGTGAACAAATATTGTCAGTGTCATAATAATGAACATATAGAAAACCCACATAACTCTTGAACTCCTAATTACTTATTGCAGTGGCATCTAGTATTTCCAGAGTGATGCCCCTTTGAGGTACTAGTTCCAAATGCAAACTTCGAGTACTAGCAATACAAGTCAAATATAATCAAATTAAAAAATAATAGATTATTAACAATTTTAAAACAATGCAATATTAAAACACACAGCAATGTAGTTTTACTAAGTGCAACAACATACTAAATTACGTATCGAATGAGTTGACTTTATCAAGCAACAAAATACATTCATTTTGGTAAAAAAAACAATTTAGTCGGCAATTACGCTATGTAAAAGGGGGTTTCTATATTGCCTGTGGTGTCAAATCTAACCGGTTCGCTCCCTCGTGGAGACATCGGAATATTTTTCCAGAGATCCTTGATCTCAGTCTAGGTGAGATCCAGTTCCAAGTCCTATTGGAGACAGACGATAAAACGTAGATCCCGTATTCAATTTGAGCACGTAAAATAACCCGTAGCAGTACAAAACTGAGAAGAGTAGGTTACAAAGCAGTTGCCCTGGCAACATTTATTAGATAAATATTAAATAATAACATTCCTACAAAAAATATATTTACCATCTTCACAATTACATCGGGGACCATCGCCGGTGCTACGGAGTTTGTAGTCATGATGATGTTGATGGTTATGATGATGATGACGACGACGATGATGATGATGATCTACAATATCCAACTGTCAAATAATATCAACAATACATCAATATTTCTTACATCAACGACATGGAACTGGCAACTTGATGCTGATATGCAATCTTATGAAGTGTGTAGCGTGTTGAAAACATGTTGTACAAGTTCAGGACTTCCTGCAAGAGAAGTACACACTCACACATAATAATATACGGTTATTTCGTCTGGTAAATAATATACATAAAGACTAATGAAGACATCAGGGGGAAAAGTGGGTATAGCATCAGTACTGAACTTCATCAAGAAACCATAAATTAAATAGTACGGCCACAAAAGCAGATTACCAATAGAGAGTGCACCTCAGAGAGCAATGTGACTGGTATATAGAAGATACAAAGCAAAAGGCCGGCCACGCAAAAGGTGTACCTTAGAGATAACATAGGCGACGAAAGAAAGTATTTATGAAGCTCCCACAAAAGCCCGTTCTAGAAATCTCTTCTTCTCCTGGGGCTGTGCGGCAAAACAGGAGAAAAGAAACAAAAGAGAAAAAAGCCTAAAACGTCTGTGTTTGCGATGTTACTGTTAGAAAGGGACCTGAATTTTTTCAACTCTGTTGGAAAAACAAGACAAAAGACAAAGTGAGTGTTTGTTTTAGTTGTCTTGGTAGTTGTCTTAAAAACACTCGTCTTGACAGCTAGGCGATGGATGCTGTCAGAAATAAGAGTTGTGGTTCAAGTTCAGTGTTGGACAAATGCTATTCCGAGAGCTTCATAAATATGTCTCTACTTACTTATTTACAATATCTTGAAGTATAACTCTTCTGAAGGTTTATCTATGTTTGCTGTAATGTGCTGCTGAGCACTGAATCGTTATCTCGCCGTGTTGTGTCGCGGCCCGGAAGGGAAGCAAAGAATAATACCACTGCGACTTACAAGGCATGTCGTAAGAGGCGACTGATGTAGGACCTAGCGAAACTACCCTGGTCAATAAAAGAACATCGCATAAATCGGATGTGCTGGCTTACTTGTAGACGCATAACTGGCACAGCATACAATCGCTCTTTAGCTCAGACCACACACAAATCACACAGAGTGGTTAACAAGTGGTCGATACAAAT
This sequence comes from Arion vulgaris, assembly GCA_020796225.1. Taxonomy (NCBI): domain Eukaryota; kingdom Metazoa; phylum Mollusca; class Gastropoda; order Stylommatophora; family Arionidae; genus Arion; species Arion vulgaris. Next base: position 50,506,471 of record CM036760.1, on the reverse strand, counting down.
CGTGAGAAGAAGAAGAAGAAGAAGAAGAATGGTTATCTCTGGTAAAGTGTTCTGGGTTAGGGTACACCATCACTGTCGTTTAAAGTAAATATAGTATACATTAGCAATCAAATTTATATATACAGGTCTGGGTACGGTAGTCCTCTATTATAAATAAAACAAGTCAAATCTTGGGTCAGAAATCGTTTTCTCTGTCAGAGTGCTCCGGGATAACGATCAGCACCAAAGACATTTAAAAGAAATATCGTTAGAATTAATGAACAATTCTACTTCTACAGGTCTGAGGATGATGATCTCTGTAGCTAAGTAGTTAGGCAGATTCCTTGCGTTTCGAAGATCGTGGGTTCTAATTCAGACCGCGCCGTTCTGTTCACAAGTGCGATATTTTCATAACATCATACATACGCTGAAGACATTTACAATAAATGGTTAAGAAGAATCCTGCAAATATTCTGTTCAAATACGATAGCAAATGAAGAGAGGGACTGATATGGTATAATCAGATTACGAATGTTGAACTCAGAGAAAGAGCTAAGCAGAAACCAGTAGGAAAATAGTTACGGAAGAGACGCTATCGAGGGAGACACATTGAAATGGCCGACTGGAAGCATTGCAAGACAGGCACTGCTTTGGAACTCGTAGGGAAGAGAAGTAGGGGAATGTCTAGAAAAACACATATGCTTTTGAATATAAGTGTTACAGAAGAGTCCTCCGTATATCATGGACAGAGAAGAGAACAAATAGGTCTATCCAGAAAGAACTCAAAATCAAAGAAAACTGGTTTGATGCTAAAAATAAGAATAAGTAAATTGAAGTATTTTGGACATATAAAGAGACACGATGGTTTGGAGAATCCTGCAAATATTCTGTTCAAATACGATAGCAAATGAATATCAAATGAAGAGCATTTAAAATGAGCAAACTGTGTATCATTGAAGATCATCATTAAAGGACAAAGATAGAGGTGGATTAGGAATTTATGTCATATACCAGTAAGGGCATTGGTTAAGTAATCTGGTTGATAGAAGTGGATGGGAAAATAAGACCTGGAAGTTAAAACAAAAGATGGAGAAGATCAGTGAAAAGAGAGTTGAAAGATTATGACGTGATGTGGGAAACAATTAATAGAAAGGTGGCAGAACGACAATAATGGAAATCTCTTATTGAATCCGTATACATCAAACGGAACACGAAAAAGATATAGAAAGAATCACGAGAAGAGCTGATAATGATGATATCACAAACTTTCAAAGATAAAATTCGTTCAAATTCAGATCAAATATATTCATAAAACTACAGATCTTCTTAAATGGATGTTTACGTAGAATAGAGGGACTGATATGGTATAATCAGATTACGAACGTTAAACTCAGGGAAAGAGCTAAGCAGAAACCAGTGGGAAAAGAGCTAAGGAAGAGACGCTATCGAGGGATGCACATTGAGAAGGCCCACTGGCAGCATTGCAAGATAGGCACTGCTTTGGAACTCGTAGGGAAGAGAAGTAGGGGAATGTCTAGAAATATCTGTAGAAGAGAACTGGAGACTGATATTAAAAGCATAGGAAAGACGTGGTAAGAATTGGAAAGGATAACAAGAGTGAGGGAGGACTGGGAAAAGTTTGTTGAAGACCTATGCTACGTTGAGAGTTGAAATGTGAAGAAGAAAAAGTAAATCAAATATGTTACCTTGTCTCTTAAACAAATCTGAAGTTGTCCATTCACATCATTGACCCTGGCAAACTTGATAAAACGTGTGTGATCAAAGTTATTTTTAATGCCCAGCTGGTGACAGTCTCGTGCCATGTAATCCCACTTGTCGCAGTCAATGCTGTTACGTTTGTTAGCAACAATCTAAGACATAGAAGGTACGAAATGAGCACGTTAACACGATACTCTTACGTTTGTTAGCAACAATCTAAGACATATTTTTTTCCGATCCAGAAGCACTTGAGCTTTTCAGCTCTTCGGCTCGGTTCCATGGACATCGTAACCCTTCGGTTCGGTGACACGAACACCGTAAATCTGGGGAATCTGTGGCTTTTTCTGCCATCCCGTGGAATTGAACCCGCACACACAGAGGGATAGTCACCGTAGTCCAACGCGCTACGAACACGCTGGGCAGACGGGCATCTAAGACATATAAGGTACGAAATGAACACGTTAACAAGATGCTGTTACGTTTGTTAGCAACAATCTAAGACATATAAGGTACGAAATTAGCACGTTAACAAGATGCTGTTACGTTTGTTAGCAACAATCTAAGACATAGAAGGTACGAAATGAACACGTTAACAAGATGCTGTTACGTTTGTTAGCAACAATCTAAGACATAGAAGGTACGAAACGAACACGTTAACAAGATGCTGTTACGTTTGTTAGCAACAATCTAAGACATAGAAGGTACGAAATGAGCACGTTAACACGATACTAAAAACACAATCACTAACTTAAGCCTTTCACTCCGTAACTTTTTTTTTCTACCTCTGGACCCATTTATTTTGCAATTTTTACTGAATTGGTCAGTAGATTGGCTTGGTGTTTTCTTAAGAAACACTAGCCTGTATATCGTTTCATGACGACAAAATGGTTAAGATTAGATTTTATCTGTAATAATAACCTAATTAAAATTTTAAACAAATTAAACAGCTAAAAACAGTGTAGACCGGAACTGAACTGATAAGAAAACAAAGATCAGAATACTAAGAGCATGAATATTCCCAGTGGCAACGTATGGGTGTGAAGCATGGACATTTAAAAGGTGGTGGAAAAACACATATGCTTTTGAATATAAGTGTTACAGAAGAGTCCTCCGTATATCATGGACAGAGAAGAGAACAAATAGGTCTATCCAGAAAGAACTCAAAATTAAAGAAAACTGGTTGATGCTACAAATAAGAATAAGTAAATTGAAGTATTTTGGACATATAAAGAGGCATGATGGTTTGGAGAAGAAGATCATGGAAGAAGGCAACCGGTAAAAGAAGAAGAGGAAGACCACGGAGAAGATAGATTCAGGATGTAACTGATGGTTTGAGCATGACGGCTGCAGAGACGGGGCATTTGGAATATGAGGGAGAGAGAAATTCCGAAGGACTATTAGGGTGGCAAAGTTCTGCTCAGGACAAGCTATATGATGAAATGATAATGATTATCATAAGCTAGCAGAGTGCACACAAAAATAATTAAAACCGATAACAATCAGAACACATTGTTGTAAATTGTGAGCTAATTGTACTAGAGATACCGCCATTGTGAAGATGAGATATATGCTTGGCCTTCTGTCACTACGCTCCGTCATGCAATCGCCCAAACCAAGGCATATATGCGGGTTACTTCGGATAAGAGACATCCACTTCACAAGAACACTAATGATGTTAAGGGCACGAGAATCAAGCGTGGCATGTCGTGGATGGCCCAGGCTGAGAGAACAATTGGCCAGGTGACTACGTTTGCGACTCTACCAAAAGGGAAGAATGGATCCCAACAGATGGTAGCATGATGAACTATCTCAACGTTATCATTACTCTTGGAAGAGAATGTAGAGATTGGGGCAACATGAAGGCTGATCTCGCAGTTAAGCAGCTGATAGAAGATAATGCAAGGGATGATGATGTTGTTGTATAAACCGATGGGTAGGTTAACGTGGTGAGAAATCGGCTGGGGTTTCTTGGCTAATGCGCATGGTAGGGTTGTTGCAGAGCGAAGTGGGGCATACAGGACAACTACTTCTAGTATGAGGATGGAGGTTGAGGCCGTTACTGCTGCCCTCAATTGGATTTCTGGGACTTCATTTACTGGGGCAGTTGTTGTATCTGACTCTCAGTCGATGCTTCACAAGATCCAGAAGGGCAGGTTTCGGTATGAGTAGATGTCGTCTATAGAAGTTTCTAACCTCCAGCGGCTTAAGTGGATATACTGTCCTGGGCATGCGGGTGTTTACGGTAATGAGAGAGCGGACAGGCTTGCATCAACAGCATCGATTGTTGGGGAGTTGAAGATGGATAAGGGGGATATTCTTCGGTCTCTTCGAGACTCTCTGTTGGATGAGGACACTAAAATCTATGTTGAATCGATCAAGCGATTTAAGCAGTTTGGAGTTACCCGTTGTTCAAGTCGAACTGGATGCCTGAGAGGCAGAGTGAGAGGTGTGTTTAATCAGCGAGCCACAGGAACCATCAGTATGCATACTCTTCGATATATGTTGGGGAGACTGAGCACCTATGGGTCTGCCTGGAGTGCAATGACGTCAGTTTAGTAACCAATAACCAATTGTACAATGAAACAAACCATGGCACAGTCTACAGCACATGACCAAACGCACAGCCAACATGACACAGTCTGCAGCACATGACAAAACGCACAGCCAACATGACACAGTCTGCAGCACATGACAAAATGCACAGCCGGTCATGTGCTGCCGGTCATATAAACTCATACGGCCAGCGGACACAGGTAAAAATTCTAGGAAATAAGTACCCAATCGTTGAGTGACCTCGCATTCCAGTATTGTTGTATATAGACGCATTCATTTTAAAATCAACACAAAATGTTAAATCAAGATTATAGTAATAACAATTGAAGTTTAACAATAAGAAATATCAATATTATTAATATCTTTCATCAATAAATAACCATAGACTCACAGAATTGAGTAAAATTGCAAAAAAAGTTTCAAGTGTTTTATCAAACATATACAATATCCAGCCCCCCAACTCAAACTAGGTCAGGGTTTCCCGGTCAGTTATGCGGCCCAATATTAGAGTTGGCTGTGCCAAACGAGACAGATCAACTGGCGTATACTGCGGCATTTGTTAATTAACCTGTTAAAGCTATAATACTCAACGATGTGTTGAATGCTTTTAATATGCTCTAATGTTAATAATTCAGTGCTGTATTTTGTTACGCTTACCTCATACAAATATGCTTTTTCCTTCGGCCTTCCTTGGTGGAGCCACTCCTGTTAGAGCAAGATATAAATCTATTATTTATACATATGAGACAAATATGGCGTATATGTAGGAGACATATATATGACATATCATACAATCTTTTTCTTCTTGCTTTCACCCGCTATTAATTCAGGTGTAGTCAGGCCATCTGATACGGCGCCTATAGGTGATTTTTGCGTGAAGACATGCTTTTCTTTTATCAATGTCCCCGCCATACAGGTGCGCCTTTTCCGACTTTAGATGTAACATATCAAACAGTAATTCGTGAACTCTACATTAGAAGGACAGTCTGTGGTCAAGCAGGCAAGAGAAAAGCATAGATAGAACATGGGACAACATAGCATCTATATATAGCCAGAGCAGTGAAACATGTCTAGGGTACCGCACAAAGAAAAGAAAAGAATGGATAACACCAACAACATGGAAAATAATAGACAGCCGAAGAATATTAAAAAGAAATTGTTAGAAGCAAAGTCCGAAAGACTGAAAGCAAGATACCAAGAACAGTACAAAAGCGCAAGTAAAGAAATCAAACGGGCTGTGAGAGCTGACAAAAGAATGTACGCTGAAGACCTGGCAGTGCAGGCAGAAGAAGCAGCAAAAAGTGTGATCAGGGAACAGTGTACAAAATTACAAAGCTAATAAGCTGGAAACATTACAGGAGATCAAATACTCTCATAAAGGATAAGAATGGAATACTATTGACAACGGAAAAGGAACAAGAAATACGATGGACAGAGCATTTTAAAGAATTGCTAAATAGACCACCGCCAACGGTAGTAGCAGACATACCAGAGCCAACAGAGGAATTAGAAATTGGCATTGAAACACCCAGCCGGGATGAGATCATTACAGCAATTAAATCTCTTAAGAATAACAAGGCACCAGGGAATGATAACTTAAACGCAGAACTATTCAAAATAGACCCAGAACTTGCAGCTAATATATTGCAACCCTTGTTTACTACTATATGGAATACCCAAATAATACCTGATGCATGGAACAGAGGAGTCATCATCAAGATCCCCAAAAAGGGCTCCTTGCCGATTGTAATAATTGGCGTGGAATAACACTGCTTTCTGTCCCAAGTAAAATCTTAAGCAAAATCATCGTACAACGTATTACTGATGCTGTGGATAAGAAACTAAGAAAGGAACAAGCAGGATTTCGCAGAGGACGGAGCTGTATAGGCCAAATATTTGCTCTTAGAAATATCATAGAGCAATGCACAGAATGGCAAAGCAAACTCTATATCAACTTTGTAGATTTTGAAAAAGCTTTTGATAGCATACACCCGAAAGTCTATGGCGTATCTTAAGATGGTATGGAATCCCACTGTGTTTTATAAATATTATAAAAGCTGCTACAGCAAGTTTGCATGCAGTGTTGAAACTTCAGAACTAAAGTTTGAAGTAAAAACAGGCGTGCGACAAGGATGTGTTATGTCAGCCCTATTATTCAACACTGTCATAGATTGGGTGATGCGTAAAACAACGGAAGATAAGGCAAGAGGTATTAGATGGACGCTCACATCCACTCTGGAAGACCTAGATTTTGCAGATGACATCGCACTCCTATCTCATACACATAGAGATATCCAGGAAAAGACCTGCCGCCTTAACCAATATAGTGAGATGGTTGGGCTGAAAATAAATCAGAAGAAAACTGAAGTAATGACTCTGAACATAGCAACCCCAGCACCAGTCAAACTAGAAGGTAAAACCCTCCGAGATACAACCGCTTTCACATACCTTGGAAGTGTTATTAGCAATGAAGGAGGCGCTGGATCTGACATTAAAAACAGACTGAGTAAGGCACGAAGTGCATTCATGACCCTTCAGACCGCCTGGAAATCTGCCCAATACAGCATCAGAACCAAGACTAGTATCTATAACAGCTGTGTGCTGTCAACATTGCTGTACGGATCGGAATGCTGGAGAATGACAGAACAGGATATGTCAAGACTCTCCGCCTTTCATACAACTTGTCTGCGAAAAATCTTACGCGTGTACTGGCCGACTACTATCTCGAATCAAGAATTGCTTGCACGATGCCAACAAGAGAATATGGGCACTATCATCCGAAGACGACGCTGGAGATGGATTGGACATGTGATGCGCATGGAGACTGGCTCCGACACGAAAACTGCACTGAGATGGACTCCAGAGGGTAGGCGAAAGCGTGGAAGACCCAAGACGACCTGGAGGAGAACGATAGAGCAAGAGCTGAAGGAAATGAATCATAGCTGGAACACAATACAGAGGAAGGCCATGAACAGGGAAGAATGGTGTACGTTTGTTGCTGCCCTAAACGCCAAGGGCGTAACAGGCTAAAGAGAGAGAGAGATAGAAGTTTCTAACCTCCAGCGGCTTAAGTGGATATACTGTCCTGGGCATGCGGGTGTTTACGGTAATGAGAGAGCGGACAGGCTTGCATCAACAGCATCGATTGTTGGGGAGTTGAAGATGGATAAGGGGATATTCTTCGGTCTCTTCGAGACTCTCTGTTGGATGAGGACACTAAAATCTATGTTGAATCGATCAAGCGATTTAAGCAGTTTGGAGTTACCCGTTGTTCAAGTCGAACTGGATGCCTGAGAGGCAGAGTGAGAGGTGTGTTTAATCAGCGAGCCACAGGAACCATCAGTATGCATACTCTTCGATATATGTTCGGGGAGACTGAGCACCTATGGGTCTGCCTGGAGTGCAATGACGTCAGTTTAGTAACCAATAACCAATTGTACAATGAAACAAACCATGGCACAGTCTACAGCACATGACCAAACGCACAGCCAACATGACACAGTCTGCAGCACATGACAAAACGCACAGCCAACATGACACAGTCTGCAGCACATGACCAAATGCACAGCCGGTCATGTGCTGCCGGTCATATAAACTCATACGGCCAGCGGACACAGGTAAAAATTCTAGGAAATAAGTACCCAATCGTTGAGTGACCTCGCATTCCAGTATTGTTGTATATAGACGCATTCATTTTAAAATCAACACAAAATGTTAAATCAAGATTATAGTAATAACAATTGAAGTTTAACAATAAGAAATATCAATATTATTAATATCTTTCATCAATAAATAACCATAGACTCACAGAATTGAGTAAAATTGCAAAAAAAGTTTCAAGTGTTTTATCAAACATATACAATATCCAGCCCCCCAACTCAAACTAGGTCAGGGTTTCCCGGTCAGTTATGCGGCCCAATATTAGAGTTGGCTGTGCCAAACGAGACAGATCAACTGGCGTATACTGCGGCATTTGTTAATTAACCTGTTAAAGCTATAATACTCAACGATGTGTTGAATGCTTTTAATATGCTCTAATGTTAATAATTCAGTGCTGTATTTTGTTACGCTTACCTCATACAAATATGCTTTTTCCTTCGGCCTTCCTTGGTGGAGCCACTCCTGTTAGAGCAAGATATAAATCTATTATTTATACATATGAGACAAATATGGCGTATATGTAGGAGACATATATATGACATATCATACAATCTTTTTCTTCTTGCTTTCACCCGCTATTAATTCAGGTGTAGTCAGGCCATCTGATACGGCGCCTATAGGTGATTTTTGCGTGAAGACATGCTTTCTTTTATCAATGTCCCCCGCCATACAGGTGCGCCTTTTCCGACTTTAGATGTAACATATCAAACAGTAATTCGTGAACTCTACATTAGAAGGACAGTCTGTGGTCAAGCAGGCAAGAGAAAAGCTACTATGTTAGTGGAGAGGAAATATAATACTTAATATCTTCTTTCTTTCTGTATGTCTCTTCACTCCTCGTGTGGCATATTGTCTCAATAGTTGTTATTTACTTGTACCGGTCTCTGGATGTTTTCTCCGTGGGGCATATGGTCTCAATAGTTGTTATTTACTTGTACCGGTCTCTGGCTGTTTTCTCCGTGGGGCATATGGTCTCAATAGTTGTTATTTACTTGTACCGGTCTCTGGCTGTTTTCTCCGTGGGGCATATGCTCTCAATAGTTGTTATTTACTTGTACCGGTCTCTGGCTGTTTTCTCCGTGGGGCATATGGTCTCAATAGTTGTTATTTACTTGTACCGGTCTCTGGCTGTTTTCTCCGTGTGGCATATGCTTTCAATAGTTGTTATTTACTTGTACCGGTCTCTGGATGTTTTCTCCGTGGGGCATATGCTCTCAATAGTTGTCATTTACTTGTGCCGGTCTCTGGCTGTTTTCTCCGTGGGGCATGTGGTCTCAATAGTTGTTATTTACTTGTACCGGTCTCTGGATGTTTTCTCCGTGGGGCATGTGGTCTCAATAGTTGTTATTTACTTGTACCGGTCTCTGGATGTTTTCTCCGTGGGGCATATGGTCTCAATAGTTGTTATTTACTTGTACCGGTCTCTGGATGTTTTCTCCGTGTGGCATATGCTCTCAATAGTTGTTATTTACTTGTACCGGTCTATGGATGTTTTCTTTATGGCTTCACATGATAGTCTAACATGTTTCAGGTTCTCAAGAAGAATCCGTCTCCAGGTCTGTTTAGGGCGTATTTTTTTCGATTTTCCTTGCTAATTCCTCTCATGTGTTTGTCTGGTGAGACTCGACAGTGTCTTTCGCAGGGTATGCCCAACCCATCGTCATTTTCTACTCCTGGACCTAGTTTATCATGGGTTCCTGTCCTGTTCTTATCCACAGGTCTGTCGTTGTCCCTCTGTCATATCATCTTAATCTCTCTCTCTCTCTCGCGATCACCGCCCAGACCGATGTAACAGATCTCCCCATAAATTCTATTCATGTGGAAATCTGATTCATGCAGTTTTAGCATTGGTGTGTTTTACGTCACATCTTCAGCACCGTTTGGAGATCTGGTGCTTATCCTTCGGCGACATGTCCGGTTTCAGCCAGTACTTACTCGGTTCGCTCTCCGTTCTGTAGCCATCTAGTATTTTTACGGTGTGGGATAGCTAGCCCCACTACCAACCTCCTTAGTCGCCTCTTACGACATGCGTTGCAGGTAACAGTGAACAGTGGTTCTATTCTTTACACCCCAATGTGGGCACCGGTAACCACTCGGGCGGTCTTAATCTAAGAACACGCCTTCGATATTTATTGATAAACCTCTTTTTTTTTAATTGTATATAACTTGGTGATCCGAGTTATACCACATATTTCATAACGGAGACAGATGTCAATCAGAGACATCACTAACCTTAGAATTTGAAGAAAATGGTGAAATCAACTCTTTGATAAAAATTAGGTCTGTTTCTGTGAGTCCATATTTATCAAAAATTCCACCTTCTTTGTTCAGCCCATTCTCATCAACAAGGTAATCAAACATTTCTTTGGAGGCTTGTTCATGCTGTAAAACAAAGGGGGAAAACCCCGAACAACAATGAAATAGAATTAATAGTTAAGAAATAGACATTACTGTTACTTTGTTACATGAAATCTCGCTCTCTCTCTTTTTCTCTCTTTCTCTCTAGCCTGTTCTTCTTCTTCTTTGCGTTCGTTCTTTACGACCAATTTTAATCACTCTTTGTGATATGTTTGATCTTTGCCAAGAACGTGTATACGTTGCACATTGGTTTGGTAGGCCCCTAAACGCATAGACTTCTACACGCTTAGGACACATGCATCCGATTTCAGCCAAAGCTCCTTAGTCGCCTCTTACGACATGCGTGGCAGGTAACAGTGGTTCTATTCTTTACACCCCAAATTTGGGCCCCGGTAACCACTCGGGCGTCATATCCGATCAATCTTTAGCGTCTCTTGTGGATGATGGTGTTCGTATTCTCTTCTTGACATTGTTCATACATGTCTTCGTTATATATAATATTTGGTCAAACCATGCACAAGATATTTTGCAGACAAGTTGGATGTAAGGTGGAGAGTTGATATTTTATTCAGTCATTCTCCAGCATTCTGATCTGTATAGTAAAGTTGACAACATACAGCTGCGGTATCTATTAATCTTAGTTCTGATGCTGTATTAATGGCTGATTTCCAGACCATATGAAGGGTCATAAATGTACACTGTGCCTTGCCAGGTTGGCTTTTGATACATGCAAACTAGTTTCAATCAACTATGACATAAAATCCTAGAAGTAAAAGTGACCTGCATGATGTTGATTACATATCATATTGTGTAAATAGTGAAGCATATCATATTGTGTAAATAGTGAAGGATTTACTTCATTGTACCGGGTTTCATAGTATAGCTCTGTCTCTGTCAATAGAAATGGCACCATTTGCCGAAATTGTTGCAAAAAGTACGAACTCCGTAACCCCAGCAATAATCCTAGGGATCTCCAGAAATAATTGTACATGTGATTTGATGCGGATTCGAGACCACCCCCACCACCACCACCACCACAACCACTACCACCACCATCCACCCATCCAACCTTCAGAACGACAGGTCAACGTCTTAAGCACTTCGCCATGAAATCCTCTAAAGTGTGTCAATGATCAATGAAATATCCAGGTCTAACACTGTATTCCCCCATATGCCTCTGGTTATGAAACAAGGGTTCCTTTACTTTTAAGAGAGCTGCAATATGGGTTTTGGTTAGTCTACTCAGCGCCGGATTAGCCTAGTAGCAGAAGTAGCAAATGCTACGGGCCCCGCGCTTCTAGGGGGCCCCGCGCCTATGTGACAGATGAAAATGGAAAAAATAACCAGATGTTATATCAAAAACACGCAAGTTGTCTGAATTTTTAAATGTGGTGTGTGTTGGTGCTGAATCCAACGAAATCGAAGCAGAAAATACAGAAGACGTGTCCCACTGTGTAGTAGATGAAGGCAGTGCTATAGAAGAATGATCATTATCAATATTACCATTAAGATCAGCAACTCTTCACGATTTAGCCACATTTTTCACAAGACAAACTGAAGTCGAATGTACATCAAGTCCTCCAAATTTAGCCATGTCATCTTCAAGCCAAAGAGAGGCAGAAAGCACAGCACATGCTTCTAATGTAGCAACATCATCTACAAGCCAACAACACAACGAAAGTAAAATGTACTCCAACGATACTGGTGAATGGCCAAACAACTTCAAACAATCCACGATTTTGTCGAACGTCGTTTTTCACATACACCATCAAACAAAACTCACGTGAGAGATTGGTTGTGTTATACAGAAACTAAAGGACAACTGTTCTGTTTTGTTTGCAAAGTTATTGATTTAGGTTGTACCATAGAGGGTCTGGTGTATTTGGAATACTCCGGCAGTTAAAATATATTACAGAGGAAGAGATCTTGAAAAGAACTCCAAATATTGTCAGCTCTTACCAAGAGGATTTGGAAGAAAGCCTAGGCGACGAACTTATGCAGTTCACTGAACTTCTTAAAACTAATGTATATGGCCTTTTTCATCTTTACAGACGGCCAATTGGCAAGTGTTTTACTGTGACAACTTCTGAGTTTTCGCTTTTCTCTCTTGTCGTTCAGCTCTGCGCCCTTTCGTAATTTGGCTTTCCACACAACTCTGTCATCAGCTAGTCCCTCCCATGTGCTGGGACCTATAGAAAAGTTTTTCATTGAGGCTTTGCAGACATCTTCATATCTGAGCAGTGGTCTGCCCTGGTGCCTCTTCCTCCGAAAGTTCACAGAACAACATTTGTTTTGGTATGCGGCAAGTTTCCATTCTTCTCACAAGTCCCAACCATCTTAGTCGTCTACTGCTGTAAAACTAATGTAGCTGCTGCTATTAGCAACGAAAAGCATGAGGCTCTTGAACTGCAATTTTATAAACTTATTATGGAAAATTCATTAGAGTTGTGTTTCCCAAATGTTGAAATAGTCTTACGAATTTACTTGTCTTTAATGATTACTAACTGCAGCGGAGAACGTTCTTTTTCAACATTAAAGCGTATAAAAAGTGAGTTAAGAAACACGATGGGACAAGATCGTCTAAATAACCTCACCTTAATGAACATTGAATGTAATTTACTTAGAGAAATTGATTTGTCTAGTGCTATCTCTAAATTTGCTCACATTAAATCGAGACGTTTGTTTGTAAAAGTTGTGTTTAATTTTATTATCATACAAAACCTAGGGCCCGCGCTAAAATTTGCTACGGGCCCCGCACTAGCCTAATCCGGCACTGAGTCTACTCGTTTCTTAAGCTCGTGGTCAGTGTTCAATTTCACAGACTCGAATGGCTCCAAGGCTCTATGACTCCAAATCTCTATCTCCAGGATTCTATGTCTACAAGACGTTATACCTCTAAGACTATATGGTCCCAAAGCACCAAGCCTCAATTGCTTAGACACTTCAAACCACTACAGAATAATTAGTTATGAAACGCTATCTAGACACAACAAACGTTGAAACTAAAACTTACAGTCCATGTGCAGCCTGGTAAAACTGCTGGGATGAACATCTGATCAAAGGTGTGAGAGAATGGACCATGACCTTAGAAAACAAAATAATTGGTAATAATTTTAGTGTTTCTTCAACATTAGTTTCATGTACAGTGAATTGTGCTTAACTTCTCCCTTCACATCTTTTACATTGCATTATATACGCTTTCTCCATTCACATCTTTTACAGTGGATTATATACGCTTTCTCCATTCACATCTTTTACAGTGGATTATATACGCATTCTCCATTCACATCTTTTACAATGGATTATATAACATAAATACTGAGCTTCAATCTCAAGAAGATTGGCAATAGCAATCAATAAGTTAAACACAATGAAGAACATGTGGCAAAGCACCTGCAAAATACTAAAATTAAAAATATTGCAGTGGCTACTTATGGTTGTGAATCATGGACTATTACACAGAAATTAAGAACGAAAATTCAGTCCTTCGAAACTAAAAGCTACAGAAAGATCCTACGAACACCATGTACAGAAAAAGAAAGAACACTGATGTCCTGAAAGAACTAAATGTTAAAGAGAATTGGCTGATAAACAACATACTATACAGAAAAATTACATACTATGGTCACATCAAGCGTCAGGATGGCCTGGAAAGAACAATACTAGAAGGCAGGGTTCCAGGACGCAGAGGCAGAGGCAGATCAAGAAGAAGATGGCTACAAGATATTAAAGAAACCATGAACATGACCATCGACGAAGTGGGTGAACTAGCAAAAGACAGAGTGAATTTCAGATGTGCTGCAAAGAGAGCAACTTCCTATAAAGGATACGCACCTTGATGATGATGACTGAGCTTCATCAAGAAACAACAACACAATGGTGGTTACAGTGGGTACAAAGCAAAAGATCTTTAGCGCAAAAGATGGACCACATAAATAACAGAGGCAGCGAAAGACACCATGTACGAAGCTCATACAAAAGTCAGTTCTTCGTCTTCTTCTACGAACGCTCCATATCGACCACTTATTAACCACTCTTTGTGATTTGTATGTGATCTGAGTCTAAGAGCGATTGTACATTGTGCCAGTTATGTGTCTACAAGTAGGCAAGCACATACAATTTCTGCTACACTTTTTATTTACTAGCTTCCCTAGCCTCTTACCTTAGTCGACTCGTACGACATGACCTGTAGGTCGCAGTGTTACTATTCTTTGCTCCCTTTGATCGCCCTGACAACACACGAGCGAAATTCCGTTCTATAAACGTCTTCTTATCCTAACACTTGGAAACAAAACAGGATTACAGAAAGAAGAAGACGGTTACTTGTAAGATTTGACCAATGTAAATTGTAACTCTGTAGTATCACATTCATTGAGATATACTATGGCATGATGTAGCGACTCAAACATACAGTACTACAATGATCAGTAGATATTTTATTGAGAGTCATACTGATCTCTCTCTCTCTCGATCCCGGCCTAGACTGATGAACCAGATTTTATCATGAATGCTATCGTGGTTTTAAGGGTCTCCTTTCCTCCGTACAGTTTCTCGCGAAGCTCTGTGTTTATGAGCCAGGTTTCTTTTCTTAGGCCTGCTATCAATTGGCAATCTTGCAGTATGTGTTCTGCCGTCACGTCCACCTTTTCTCAGGGGCACAGGCTAATACTGATCTCAATGTCACCAAATATGACACATGATTTTTCTTCTTCTGTTCTCTATTTCTGTTATGTCTTTCAACGTTCAACATATGCGAAAAGTTCTAGCAGGGGCCCTCGAGCGCGTCTCGCATATAATGTTTTCTATGTCTCTAATATTACACATCATCATCATCAAGTAGTTTGTCCCTTCCAGAACTTGGCTCCCATGACAACAGTCCTGAAAAACTCTCTTCTGTGCAAGTTGACCGACGTCAGCAGCAGTCATTCTCAGATCGTCAATGACATCCTGCAACCATCGTCTTTTATGTCTTCCTCTCATTCTTCTTCCAGGCACCGTTCCATTCAAAATTATCTTCTCTAGGCACTCAATGTCATTTGATGTGTCCGAAATATTTAATTCTCCTTGATGTTACGTTCTTTAATAGCCAACTCTCTTTAATATCAAGCTGTTGTAGAACAGAAGCATTTGTTCTTTTTCTGTCCGTGATATTCTAAGTACTCGTCTGTAGCATTTGTATTCAAAGGCATTAATTATCTTCCCCCGCCGCTTTGTCAGTGGTCCATGTCTCACAATCAGATGGTATCACACATGATTACAACATAATAAAGTCAGCATAGGCTACTACTAACCAAGGTCATGGCAAAGTGCAGCAATCTCCACACACAAGACATCCTGATCTGTGATTCCTAGATAACCCTGGTTGTCCCTTAAGGTACGCACATACAGACCAGCCAGGTAACAGACTCTGATAGACAAAAAAAATCCAGATTTAACTGACAGAATTGTTGATAATAAAACATATATCTTCTTTCTTATTTACTATCTCCCGTCAAATTCTTCTTCTTCTTTGAACGCTCCAAATCGACCACTTGTTAAACCACTCTTTGTGATATGTATGTGATCTGAGCCTAAGAGCGATTGCCTCTTGTGAAAGTTATGCGCCTACAAGTAGGCCAGCACATCCGATTTCTGCGACGCTTTTTATTTACTTGGGTAGCTTCCTAGGCCCATACTCAGCCACCTCTTACGACATGCCTTGTAGGTCACAGTGTTGCTATTCTTTGCTTCTCTTACAAGCCCCGACAACCCACGGGCGAGACGTCAACTTGAATATATTTACAGAAAGTAGTGATTCCATTCTGAATGTCAAGATCCTCTATAGCTTGATTGATTGATTGATTGATTGATTGATTGATTGATTGATTGATTGATTGATTGATTGATTGATTGATTGATTGGATCATCATCATTGCATTTCGGTGATTAACCATGTGTGCTACGATATATTTCTCACACATGAATATCTCAGCAGCAGTACAAGAACACAGTAGGTATGGCGATAGTAATTTAGAAAATGCTGAAAAGATTTTGTAGGAATTTATTTTTAATCTTTCTAATGAATTTTGCCGGGCAGCGGCTTTTCAGCCTGCTCTTCTCAATTTTAAGCTACCATTCTTTCTTATACGGTTCAAATTTAGCAGGAAATTTAGCCTACGTTTTATCGTCCGTCTCTGATAGAACTAGGAACTCGATCTCACCTACACTGAGATCAGGGATCACTGGAAAAATAACCAGATAGTTCTATGAGGGAACGAACCGAATACATTGGAAACGAGATGCGAGCACCTAGATTCTACGCCACAGTGACTCCTCCTCCCATCCCACCCAATTAGCTTCTTCTACAGATGAATAGTAACAGACATTGAGTATTCCATGTTTCTCGTTCCCTTGACATATTTGCAAACGATTTTCAAAGTCATTTTGTCAGCACAACAGTCCCACTTATAATATGTTCTTATCTTTCTTTTCGTGTAGAATGTCCTTAGCACAATTTCAATCTGAACATAGCTTGCATGAAATATATGCAATACCTAGACAGTTCTCCCACCGCTTTAACCGTCTTATTCCAGATTTATTTAATGTTCTATTACCATCGTCGTCTTGGTCGTTCCCTGCCACAACTTCCATGAACCATGCTGGCTAATATTACTTTACATTTACAAATATGAGGACGAATTATCGTAATGCGCCACATTTCGCGATCTTGCGGAAGGGAGTCTCAGCATATGGTGCCTATATCGAACCATCCTAGAGACACTTTGAGAGCGTCTTTAAAACGTATTTTCTGTCCAACAATCTATCGTATTTTTTTATATGAAGGAGTCTCAGCATATGGTGCCTATATCGAACCATCCTAGAAACACTTTGAGAGCATATTTTTCTGTCCAACAATCTATCGTATCTTTTTATATGAAGGGAGTCTCAGCATATGGTGCCTATATCGAACCATCCTAGAAACACTTTGAGAGCGTCTTGAGAGCGTATTTTTCTGTCCAACAATCTATCGTATCTTTTATGCTAGTGGTTCGGGTTCAATTCTACAGTGGGCGTGGAATATTTTCCGACCGTAACGGCTCTCAGGTCGACCCAGCCTCAATTGGGTACCAGGAACAGCACTGGGAAGTAAAGGCGGTGGGTGTGATGTTGACCACATCATATATCGCGTGCTGACGGTCAATGAAAAATACAGGCCTAGTACCGTATTACCCTATATACTTCGAGCTATCAAATTTTTTTTTTTTTAAATCGATCGTCTGTCCCCTTCTAGCTCGCCAGACATCAAATGTATTGGGATATTACTATACTCACCCTAAAGAATGTTCAAATCTATTATGGGCGGCACCAGGGTAGACAAAATATACAAGTCCAAGCTGTTTTAAGTAGCGTAGCCTCTGGAACTGCGGTGTGTCAATGATTGCCAGACATACAGGATTGAGATAAATATTACCATGGATTGGGTCATTGAATATCTGAAAATATCAATAGATTTTATTCAATCTATAAATGAAATTTGAAACAACATCATCAACATTACAATAAATTGATTGATTGATTGATTGATTAATTGATTGATTGACTGGACTATAATAATTGCACTTTGGTGAGTAACCATGTGTTCTCGGATCTCTTTCTTACACAGGAAATCTCAGCTGCAGTGCACGAGCTCCGTAGCACCGGCGAGGGTCCCCGATGTAATTTTGAAGATAGTGAAGATATTTTTGTATGAATTTTATTTTTAATCTTTTATCATGAATTTTGACCGGGCAGTGACTTTCCAGTCTGCTCTTTTCGATTTTGAACTGCCAATCTTTTACGTGCTCAAATTGAACACTGGACCTACGTTTTATCGTCCATCTCCGATTGAACTATGAACTCGATCTCACCTACACTGAAATCAGGGGTCTCTGGAAAAATATCCAGATGGCTCCACGAGGGATCGAACCTGGAATATATATATATATATGGTGGCGTCTGTGGCTCACGGGTTAGTGACTCGGTCTATTAACCCCGACGTTCTGAGTTCGAATCACGCTGCGGACAATTTGGTTGAAAATTGTTTCTCGTGGATTTTTACAAAAGGACGATGGCATCACCCGTTTAGAAAGCAAACGGCAAACTACTGAACATAATAATGCCTAGAAAAATCACAAACAGCGTTAAAAGCTGGGGTTGATTCACAAAGTCATGTGAAGGATATGCAATTAACTATATATATATATATATCTATATATATATATATATATATATATATATATATATATATATATATATGTTCCTCTCGTGCTGTTATTAAGCTACAAACGGCCTGCAAGCAATATCGCCCTACCGCTATCCTGAGCAAATCGTTCAGTCTCTGTTACGAGTCGAATATTTAACGCCTTTCGCAGTAACATTTGTTCCCGGTTTTCAGTAGTACTTCCTATCCTTTTTGAGTACTTCGTCTCCCACTTCAATGTCTACTTTGTCATTCTTCTATCATTTTTTCTCAGAGTATGCCCAGCATATCTCCATCTTCTCTTTCTTATAACAGTTGTTACTAGTGGTTGACCAGACATTCTTCTAATCTCATCTGAATTCGTCACATTTTATGTTCATTATTTTTCACAGACATCTATACAAATGTCATTTACATAAACAAATATATACAAGTATATATATATTACCTTTGGATTTCCAAGACGTGCTGTCGCCTTTGCTACCTTCTCGCGCTTCATCGGTTCCAGAAAGGTGGATAGATCCAACCAATCCCCGAGACTGTGATTATAAAACAAAAATGAATGTGTAGAAACAGTTTAACAATATGATAATAAAATAGAGAACATTTAATCTCTATTGTGGAAAGTTCTAGGAATCTTTAAAAAAAAATACGCTCCTGAACCAAACGACACGGTCCACATTCAAATTCACGATACCTCTGAAGTCCGCGCGGCGTGGCGAGGGACACCAGTAAGATGGTAAAGCAAGCTTTCACGCAAGAATCAGTTAAAAGCGTCTTACCAGGCGTCATGGCTAACGCCTGAATTCACAGTGGGCGAACGAAGAAGAAGAAGAAGAAGAAAACTCACGATCTTCGTGCAAATGGCTTGATCACTTTGTCACAGACATCCGTTATTTCATATCACTCGCAACCCCAATTCTTTCACCATAGTTGTTTTTTTCATGAATCTTTATATTTCTAAAATAGTTTAGTTTACACATATCTTTAAGCTCTCATTAACCAGCTTTCTTAAATAGTTTAGTTTACACATATCTTTAAGCTCTCATTAACCAGCTTTCTTAAATAGTTTAGTTTACACATATCTTTAAGCTCTCATTAACCAGCTTTCTAAAATAGTTTAGTTTACACATATCTTGAAGCTCTCATTAACCAGCTTTCTTAAATAGTTTAGTTTACACATATCTTTAAGCTCTCATTAACCAGCTTTCTTAAATAGTTTAGTTTACACATATCTTTAAGCTCTCATTAACCAGCTTTCTAAAATAGTTTAGTTTACACATATCTTTAAGCTCTCATTAACCAGCTTTCTTAAATAGTTTAGTTTACACATATCTTTAAGCTCTCATTAACCAGCTTTCTTAAATAGTTTAGTTTACACATATCTTTAAGCTCTCATTAACCAGCTTTCTTAAATAGTTTAGTTTACACATATCTTTAAGCTCTCATTAACCAGCTTTCTAAAATAGTTTAGTTTACACATATCTTTAAGCTCTCATTAACCAGCTTTCTTAAATAGTTTAGTTTACACATATCTTTAAGCTCTCATTAACCAGCTTTCTTAAATAGTTTAGTTTACACATATCTTTAAGCTCTCATTAACCAGCTTTCTTAAATAGTTTAGTTTACACATATCTTTAAGCTCTCATTAACCAGCTTTCTAAAATAGTTTAGTTTACACATATCTTTAAGCTCTCATTAACCAGCTTTCTAAAATAGTTTAGTTTACACATATCTTTAAGCTCTCATTAACCAGCTTTCTTAAATAGTTTAGTTTACACATATCTTTAAGCTCTCATTAACCAGCTTTCTTAAATAGTTTAGTTTACACATATCTTTAAGCTCTCATTAACCAGCTTTCTAAAATAGTTTAGTTTACACATATCTTTAAGCTCTCATTAACCAGCTTTCTTAAATAGTTTAGTTTACACATATCTTTAAGCTCTCATTAACCAGCTTTCTAAAATAGTTTAGTTTACACATATCTTTAAGCTCTCATTAACCAGCTTTCTTAAATAGTTTAGTTTACACATATCTTTAAGCTCTCATTAACCAGCTTTCTTAAATAGTTTAGTTTACACATATCTTTAAGCTCTCATTAACCAGCTTTCTTAAATAGTTTAGTTTACACATATCTTTAAGCTCTCATTAACCAGCTTTCTTAAATAGTTTAGTTTACACATATCTTTAAGCTCTCATTAACCAGCTTTCTTAAATAGTTTAGTTTACACATATCTTTAAGCTCTCATTAACCAGCTTTCTTAAATAGTTTAGTTTACACATATCTTTAAGCTCTCATTAACCAGCTTTCTTAAATAGTTTAGTTTACACATATCTTTAAGCTCTCATTAACCAGCTTTCTAAAATAGTTTAGTTTACACATATCTTTAAGCTCTCATTAACCAGCTTTCTTAAATAGTTTAGTTTACACATATCTTTAAGCTCTCATTAACCAGCTTTCTAAAATAGTTTAGTTTACACATATCTTGAAGCTCTCATTAACCAGCTTTCTTAAATAGTTTAGTTTACACATATCTTTAAGCTCTCATTAACCAGCTTTCTTAAATAGTTTAGTTTACACATATCTTTAAGCTCTCATTAACCAGCTTTCTTAAATAGTTTAGTTTACACATATCTTTAAGCTCTCATTAACCAGCTTTCTTAAATAGTTAGTTTACACATATCTTTAAGCTCTCATTAACCAGCTTTCTTAAATAGTTTAGTTTACACATATCTTTAAGCTCTCATTAACCAGCTTTCTAAAATAGTTTAGTTTACACATATCTTTAAGCTCTCATTAACCAGCTTTCTTAAATAGTTTAGTTTACACATATCTTTAAGCTCTCATTAACCAGCTTTCTTAAATAGTTTAGTTTACACATATCTTTAAGCTCTCATTAACCAGCTTTCTAAAATAGTTTAGTTTACACATATCTTTAAGCTCTCATTAACCAGCTTTCTTAAATAGTTTAGTTTACACATATCTTTAAGCTCTCATTAACCAGCTTTCTAAAATAGTTTAGTTTACACATATCTTTAAGCTCTCATTAACCAGCTTTCTTAAATAGTTTAGTTTACACATATCTTTAAGCTCTCATTAACCAGCTTTCTTAAATAGTTTAGTTTACACATATCTTTAAGCTCTCATTAACCAGCTTTCTTAAATAGTTTAGTTTACACATATCTTTAAGCTCTCATTAACCAGCTTTCTAAAATAGTTTAGTTTACACATATCTTTAAGCTCTCATTAACCAGCTTTCTTAAATAGTTTAGTTTACACATATCTTTAAGCTCTCATTAACCAGCTTTCTTAAATAGTTTAGTTTACACATATCTTTAAGCTCTCATTAACCAGCTTTCTTAAATAGTTTAGTTTACACATATCTTTAAGCTCTCATTAACCAGCTTTCTTAAATAGTTTAGTTTACACATATCTTTAAGCTCTCATTAACCAGCTTTCTTAAATAGTTTAGTTTACACATATCTTTAAGCTCTCATTAACCAGCTTTCTTAAATAGTTTAGTTTACACATATCTTTAAGCTCTCATTAACCAGCTTTCTTAAATAGTTTAGTTTACACATATCTTTAAGCTCTCATTAACCAGCTTTCTTTAACTCCAAGTCGCCCGGGTGTTGCTGTGGGGCCCTCAAGGAAGCAAAGAACAGTAACACTGCGACCTACAAAGCATGTCGTAAGAGGTGACTGAGGTAGGGGCCTAGGAAGCTACCCTAGTAAATAAAAAGCGTCGCAGAAATTGAACGTGATTGTCTACCTTTGGGCGCATAACTAGCACACTGTACAATCGCTCGTAGGGTCGGATCACATACAAATCACACCGAGTGGTTAACAGATGGTAGGTATTGAGCATTGGAAGAATAAACTCCACGTACTTCTTGGATAGATAAAAATAACAATTAGTTAACAGTAATTTCAAAAACAGACAACAATAACTACGAAAGAAATGATAGTTATTTCGAAAGGAAATAACAGTAATTTCAAGAAACAGT
This sequence comes from Arion vulgaris, assembly GCA_020796225.1. Lineage (NCBI taxonomy): Eukaryota > Metazoa > Mollusca > Gastropoda > Stylommatophora > Arionidae > Arion > Arion vulgaris. The sequence continues at coordinate 50,483,976 of CM036760.1, read as the reverse complement.
AATTTAAAAACAAATAACTACTATAAAAATACCAAAATGATAGTTTCAAAAGTAAATATCAGCAGTTTAAAAACAAATAACTACTATAAAAAACACCAAAAAAGATAGTTTCAAAAGTAAATATCAGCAGTTTAAAAACAAATAACTACTATAAAAAACACCAAAATGATAGTTTCAAAAGTAAATATCAGCAGTTTAAAAAACAAATAACTACTATAAAAAATACCAAAAATGATAGTTTCAAAAGTAAATATCAGCAGTTTAAAAACAAATAACTACTATAAAAATACCAAAATGATAGTTTCAAAAGTAAATATCAGCAGTTTAAAAAAACACGTAAGAGTAATTTTAAAAAAACAAATAATAGTAACTTCTCACCTTAAACCCATGTTTTTAAAGAATGTGTCATTTATTTTTTTCAGATGTCTTCCAGCGATTCTTTGTTCTGAAAAATGGCGTGAAACAACCATGAGTGTATTGATAGAAGCATTTTGTTTTCGTCTAACACAGCGTTTCCCAAAGTGGGCGGTACCGCCCCCAGTGGGCGCTGAAGCGTTCTAGGGGACGATAGTGGGTTCAGAAGAATTTGGGGGTTGTTCATGCGATTTGGGTTGGTGGCTCCTTAAAGAAGAAATTAATAATAAATATTTTAAAATAAATTATTTTCGTGATTTTGCGATTGAATAATCATTTAAAATGAATTCTGCATTTAATTCATTTTATGCTCGTTTTAACGATCCATTTTTCATCAATTTTCTATTTCATGAATATAATCGTTTGAAAATTGTCCATGTGTTACAAAATATATATCAATTTTCTATGTCAAGAGAAATAGAGCATGTATATATGTGGAAAGGTGGGAAGGGCGTTGCACACTGTTATAATGTGGAGGGCGTTACAAAGTTTATGTTGTGCAAAGTGGGCGGTGGGCTGAAAGAGTTTGGGAATCTATACTTTAGAGAGGATGTCAACTTGAGTAATTTTCAGATTTGTTCATCGTGTCATTTGGGCTGGTGAACAAAGTTGCTTTTTTTCCCAGTCGTCACATTGTTAGATTTTGGGATCTGTCTTCCATTGGATGGCGCGGCAAACACAGGAACTTTGTCTTAATTTTTCAGTACTTTTGTTACCTCTGAGATTGAAGGGCAGGCCAGTTTGAAGGGAGATACTGATAATAAGGAAAGCAAACCTTCACGCAAAATCAGTCAGAAGCACCGTACAAGGCGCCTGACTTACATGAATTCATATCTGGGGTGCAGAAGACGCAGAAGTACTTTTTGTCTTCTGCGTTCTCTCACTTCTTGTATCATCCTCGTTCCCACTTCTTGTATCATCCCGTTCTCTCTTCTTGTATCATCCCTCGTTCTCTCCTTCTTGTATCATCCTCGATCTCTCCTTCTTGTATCATCCCTGTACTCTCCTTCTTGTATCATCCTCGTTCTCTCTCCTTCTTGTATCATCCCCTCATTCTCTCCTTCTTGTATCATCCCTCATTCTCTCCTTCTTGTATCATCCCTCATTCTCTCCTTCTTGTATCATCCCTCGTTCTCTCCTTCTTGTATCATCCTCGTTCTCTCCCTTCTTGTATCATCCCTCGTTCCTCTGACCCTGTCTTGCTTCTGTATCATCCTCGTTCTCTCCTTGCTTTTGTATCATCCCTCGTTCTCTCCTTCTTGTATCATCCCCTGTTCTCTCCCTTCTTGTATCATCCCCTCGTTCTCTCCCTTCTTGCATCATCCCCTCGTTCTCTCCTTCTTGTATCATCCCCTCGTTCTCTCCCTTCTTGTATCATCCCTCGTTCTCTCCTTCTTGTATCATCCCTTCTCTCCTTCTTGTATCATCCTCTTCTCTCCTTCTTGTATCATCCCCTCGTTCTCTCCCTTCTTGTATCATCCCTCGTTCTCTCCCTTCTTGTATCATCCCTGTTCTCTCCTTCTTGTATCATCCCTCATTCTCTCCTTCTTGATCATCCTCATTCTTCCTTCTTGTATCATCCTGTTCTCTCCTCTTGTATCATCCCCTCGTTCTCTCCTTCTTGTATCATCCCCTCATTCTCTTCCCTTCTTGTATCATCCCTCATTCTCTCCCTTCTTGTATCATCCCTGTTCTCTCCTTCTTGTATCATCCTCATTCTCTCCCTTCTTGTATCATCCCCTCGTTCTCTCCCTTCTTGTATCATCCCTCGTTCTCTCCCTTCTTGTATCATCCCTCATTCTCTCCTTCTTGTATCATCCCTCGTTCTCTCCTTCTTGTATCATCCCTCGTTCTCTCCTTCTTGTATCATCCCTCGTTCTCTCCTTCTTGTATCATCCCCTCGTTCTCTCCCTTCTTGTATCATCCCCTCATTCTCTCCCTTCTTGTATCATTCCCTCATTCTCTCCCTTCTTGTATCATCCCCTCGTTCTCTCCCTTCTTGTATCATCCCTCGTTCTCTCCCTTCTTGTATCATCCCCTCGTTCTCTCCTTCTTGTATCATCCCCTCGTTCTCTCCCTTCTTGTATCATCCCTCGTTCTCTCCCTTCTTGTATCATCCCCTCGTTCTCCCCTTCTTGTATCATCCCTCGTTCTCTCCCTTCTTGTATCATCCCTCTTCTCTCCTTTTGATCATCCTCTTCTCTCCTTCTTGTATCATCCCTCGTTCTCTCCTTCTTGTATCATCCCTCGTTCTCTCCTTCTTGTATCATCCCCATTCTCTCCTTCTTGTATCATCCCTCATTCTCTCCCTTCTTGTATCATCCCTCATTCCTCTCCCTTCTTGTATCATCCCCTCATTCTCTCCCTTCTTGTATCATCCCCTCTTCTCTCCCTTCTTGTATCATCCCCTCATTCTCTCCCTTCTTGTATCATCCCTCGTTCTCTCCCTTCTTGTATCATCCCTCATTCTCTCCCTTCTTGTATCATCCCTCATTCTCTCCTTCTGTATCATCCCCTCGTTCTCTCCCTTCTTGTATCATCCCCTCTTCTCTCCCTTCTTGTATCATCCCTCGTTCTCTCCTTCTTGTATCATCCCCTCTTCTCTCCTTCTTGTATCATCCCCTCGTTCTCTCCCTTCTTGTATCATCCCCTCGTTCTCCCCTTCTTGTATCATCCCCTCTCTCTCCCTTCTTGTATCATCCCCTCGTTCTCTCCCTTCTTGTATCATCCCTCGTTCTCTCCCTTCTTGTATCATCCTCGTTCTCTCCTTCTTGTATCATCCCCTCGTTCTCTCCTTCTTGTATCATCCCCTCGTTCTCTCCCTTCTTGTATCATCCCTCGTTCTCTCCTTCTTGTATCATCCCTCGTTCTCTCCTTCTTGTATCATCCCCTCTTCTCTCCTTCTTGTATCATCCTCGTTCTCTCCTTCTTGTATCATCCCTCGTTCTCTCCTTCTGTATCATCCCTCGTTCTCTCCTTCTTGTATCATCCCCTCGTTCTCTCCCTTCTTGTATCATCCCTCGTTCTCTCCTTCTTGTATCATCCCTCGTTCTTCCTTCTTGTATCATCCCTCGTTCTCTCCTTCTTGTATCATCCCCTCGTTCTCTCCCTTCTTGTATCATCCCCTCGTTCTCTCCTTCTTGTATCATCCCTCGTTCTCTCCTTCTTGTATCATCCCTCGTTCTCTCCTTCTTGTATCATCCCTCGTTCTCTCCTTCTGTATCATCCCCTCGTTCTCTCCTTCTTGTATCATCCCCTCGTTCTCTCCCTTCTTGTATCATCCCTCGTTCTCTCCCTTCTTGTATCATCCCCTCGTTCTCTCCTTCTTGTATCATCCCTCTTCTCTCCTTCTTGTATCATCCCCTCATCCTCTCCCTTCTTGTATCATCCCCTCATTCTCTCCTTCTTGTATCATCCCTCGTTCTCTCCTTCTTGTATCATCCCTCTTCTCTCCCTTCTTGTATCATCCCTCATTCTCTCCTTCTTGTATCATCCCCTCGTTCTCTCCTTCTTGTATCATCCCCTCGTTCTCTCCTTCTTGTATCATCCCCTCGTTCTCTCCCTTCTTGTATCATCCCCTCTCTCTCTCCTTCTTGTATCATCCCTCGTTCTCTCCTTCTTGTATCATCCCCTCGTTCTCTCCCTTCTTGTATCATCCCTCGTTCTCTCCCTTCTTGTATCATCCCCTCGTTCTCTCCTTCTTGTATCATCCCCTCGTTCTCTCCTTCTTGTATCATCCCTCGTTCTCTCCTTCTTGTATCATCCCCTCGTTCTCTCCCTTCTTGTATCATCCCTCGTTCTCTCCCTTCTTGTATCATCCCTCGTTCTCTCCCTTCTTGTATCATCCCTCGTTCTCTCCCTTCTTGTATCATCCCCTCGTTCTCTCCTTCTTGTATCATCCCTCGTTCTCTCCTTCTGTATCATCCCCTCGTTCTCTCCCTTCTTGTATCATCCCCTCGTTCTCTCCCTTCTTGTATCATCCCTCGTTCTCTCCTTCTTGTATCATCCCCGTTCTCTCCCTTCTTGTATCATCCCTCGTTCTTCCTTCTTGTATCATCCCCTCGTTCTTCCTTCTTGTATCATCCCTCGTTCTCTCCTTCTTGTATCATCCCCTCGTTCTCTCCCTTCTTGTATCATCCCTCGTTCTCTCCTTCTTGTATCATCCCTCGTTCTCTCCTTCTTGTATCATCCCTCGTTCTCTCCTTCTGTATCATCCCTCGTTCTCTCTCCTTCTTGTATCATCCCCTCGTTCTCTCCCTTCTTGTATCATCCCCTCGTTCTCTCCCTTCTTGTATCATCCCTCGTTCTCTCCCTTCTTGTATCATCCCTCTTCTCTCCTTCTTGTATCATCCCCTCGTTCTCTCCTTCTTGTATCATCCCCTGTTCTCTCCTTCTTGTATCATCCTCGTTCTCTCCTTCTTGTATCATCCCTCGTTCTCTCCTTCTTGTATCATCCCCTCGTTCTCTCCTTCTTGTATCATCCCCTCGTTCTCTCCTTCTTGTATCATCCCTGTTCTCTCCTTCTTGTATCATCCCTCGTTCTCTCCCTTCTTGTATCATCCCTCGTTCTCCCTTCTGTATCATCCCTCGTTCTCTCCTTCTTGTATCATCCCCTCGTTCTCTCCCTTCTTGTATCATCCCTCGTTCTCTCCCTTCTTGTATCATCCCTGTTCTTCCTTCTGTACATCCCGTTCTCTCCCTTCTTGTATCATCCCTCGTTCTCTCCCTTCTTGTATCATCCCCTCGTTCTCTCCTTCTTGTATCATCCCCTCGTTCTCTCCTTCTGTATCATCCCCTCGTCTCTCCTCTTCTGTATCATCCCTCGTTCTCTCCCTTCTTGTATCATCCCCTCGTTCTCTCCCTTCTTGTATCATCCCTCGTTCTCTCCTTCTTGTATCATCCCCTCGTTCTCTCCTTCTTGTATCATCCCTCGTTCTCTCCTTCTTGTATCATCCCTCGTTCTCTCCTTCTTGTATCATCCCCTCGTTCTCTCCCTTCTTGTATCATCCTCGTTCTCTCCTTCTTGTATCATCCCTCGTTCTCTCCCTTCTTGTATCATCCCCTCGTTCTCTCCCTTCTTGTATCATCCCCTCGTTCTCTCCCTTCTTGTATCATCCTCGTTCTCTCCTTCTGTATCATCCCCTCGTTCTCTCCTTCTTGTATCATCCCTCGTTCTCTCCTTCTTGTATCATCCCCTCGTTCTCTCCTTCTTGTATCATCCCTCGTTCTCCCCCTTCTTGTATCATCCTCGTTCATCTCCCTCTTGTATCATCCCTCTTTCTCCTTCTTGTATCATCCCTCGTTCTCTCCCTTCTTGTATCATCCTCGTTCTCTCCCTTCTTGTATCATCCTCGTTCTCTCCTCGTTCATCCTCGTTCTTCCTTCTTGTATCATCCCCTCGTTCTCCCCTTCTTGTATCATCCCCTCGTTCTCTCCCTTCTTGTATCATCCCTCGTTCTCTCCCTTCTTGTATCATCCCCTCATTCTCCACTTTTCCCATCTCTACTATTTGTGTTGATTGCATTACTTTGTGATGACCTGACGTGCATAGTTGAGCACCTTATCAAGCTCACCTAATGTGATATTTACTGCTGGGCAGCATGCAGTTGACTCATACTCTAGATGTGGTCGTATGCCCTGCTGATAAACATGTCTACGTATTTCTTTCTGGCTCCCCACGTAGTCCCACTCTAGTTTCTCAGGGTGGCTATCTTACTTCCTGTCTTTGCTACTGTTTTGTCTACTACAAATTGTATACATTTACCTGTTCTTTATTCAAGATCTTTTCAAGTTGTAATTATTTTATTGTAGCCATCTCTTTTGTTGTTCACGCCCTCAGAATTCCAGCGCATTAGTTTAAGAACTATATCCAGTGACGGCTCGTCATTAAGGGCCAGTGGGACCGGCCACACCAAAATAATGTATAACGTGTATTTATTCTTTTATAAATCATTTGTTCGTAATTATTACTTTTAACGTGATACTAATTAGCGTTGAAATGAGAATATATAACGATAAATTATCACATACATTTTTTAATTCAGCGTCGTTTCTCCGTAATATACTTTACGCATTTCTAGCGCACTTTTTTTATGACCAGTAGAAACGTGGTCTATTTAGACAATGATTATTGTGAAAATATTTGTCTGGCCAACTAACAAAAATTATTACGAGCCGCCACTGACTATATCAGTTGCTCTATTCTTATGTATAACGTCACTCATGTTTGTATAATGTCACTCATATGTGTATAAAATCACTAATGTATGCATAATGTCACATGCGTGTATAGATCGTACCTGGAGAGTCTTAAAAAATGAAGAAAAAAATCCGAAATTGCTCAACACACCTGACAAAACTTGAACCACACGCTCTGACATATTGTTTTGTTTTAAGAATGTCGTCAGCTCTTCCACGCTCCATTGCTCATAGTCTGTACACTCCTCGTTCATACTTGCTCTATCTGTGAAATGATAAATAAACATAAGGAAACAAGAAAGGAAGTTTCGCCACGTGATCACATTTAAACAATTAAGTTTAACGTGTCTTGATTGTTCAAGCGATATGCTCTGCTTCCCAGCCGATCGGGTTGTAATAAAATACCTGGTTTGTGAAAGTTAGTCGCTCATGTAGTGACGTGGTCCGTAAGGTAAGTAAAGAATAGTACCACTGCGATCTACATATCATGTCGTAAGAGGCGACTGATGTAGGATCAAGAGAATCTACCCTGTAAATAAAAAGCATCGCAGAAATCGGATGTGCTGGGCAACTGGCACAACGTACAATCGCTCTTACATAAAAATCGCACAGAATGGTTAGCAATTGGTCGATATGGAGCGCTCGAAGACGAAGAAGAAGATGGAAATTTAGTAGAACTTCGGAACTGAAGCTAAATCTAAGGAGAAGAGTGTTCCCTGTCGTCGGCATTTTCACCCTAAACAGTTGATGATAATGTCTGACTAGATATTGGTTCATACTAAACTCCAGTGACATCTGCTATGCCTTTCGTTAAACCAACACAAATCTTTAATTGCAATACAGTACGGGTATATTTGTGTGAATGCTCTATATTATACAGGATAGAGCGGTATGGAGAAATTACTTGCAGGCCCTATGTAACGTATAATGGTACGAGAGGATTTATTTATTATTATTATGTTCTATTCTGCGCACAACAGAGGGACTGAGATGGTATGATAGGGTAACAAATGAGGAACTTAAGGAGAGAACAAGACAGATTCCAGTGAACAAAGAGGTTTAAAAAGACGCTGTCGCTGATAGGACACACTTTGCGAAACCTGGGGAATATAACAAGAAGGGTCCTTCCTGGAACCCGCAGGGACAGCGAAAGAAGGGGAGGCCTAGAAATACATAGAGACGATATTCTGAGGCAAAGATTAACAATATGAAGAATAGCTGGAGGGAGCTGCATGAGATAGCTAGAGATAGGAAGACTTCGCATGAGTTGGTTGAGGACCTATGCCCCAATCCGGGTTTAAAAGGCAGAGAGAGGGACAGAGAACTAGAGAGAGAGAAAAATGCTCAATATTTATACACATTAATTGTATAAGAGTGACCTACCTTTGATAGTGCGAGCTTAATCGGAACACATCCACGTTCTAATGAGCTGAGCTCATTCACTATACGTAAATAATTCAGATTTGTCTGCTACCAGCAAACAATATCGAGCCTTGTTCTATATTGAGGAATGCCTATAACTTCTTCTTCTTCGATCGCTCCATATCGACTACTTGGTAACCACTCTTTGTGATTTTCATGTCATCCGAGCCTAAGATTATACGTTGTGCCAGTTATGCGCCTACAAGTAGGCCAGCAATCCGATTTCTGCAATGTTTTCTATTTACTAGGGTAGCTTCCCTAGTTCCTATATCAGTCTCCTCTTACGACATACAATGTAGGTCGCAGTGTTACAATTCTTTACTCCCTTTGCAAGCCCCGACACAATACATGCGGTATACACTGATCAAAAAACAAAACTCATTATGTATATTGCGGCAGAATGCTAAACAAAAGACAGCTAAAATTCCCTTCCTGCAACCACCCTGGTGGAATACTCATGTATATTACGACAGAATGCCAAACAAACGACTGCTAGAACTCCCTTCCTGCAACCACCCTGGTGGAATAAAAAGGTTGATAAAGCATATCTGGCAAAAGAGGCTGATATAGTCATGGCTGAGAACCTGAAAGAAACTATCTAGAAATATGTGTGAAGTGGCTGAGAAGTCTACTGTCCGAGAGTCTACAAAATGACTAATGATTTCTAGGAATTGGCTAGTAAGAGTGGGTTATGGGAGACTTTCATAAAACAAGTCTATTGTGATAAGTCCATACATCAATTCTGGCAGTTTCATCGCAAAATTAACAGAAGGACTACAGTCAGTCTTTTTCTAATGTACCATCTTCTACTTCTTTGCGTTCGTTCTTTACGACCAATTTTAATCACTTGTTGTTATTTGTTTGATCTTTGCCAAGAACATGTATACGTTGCACATTGGTTTGGTAGGCCCTAAACGCATGAATTTCTACACGTTTAGGACATGTGCATCCGATTTCAGCCAAATCTCCTTAGTCGCTTCTTACGACATGTGTGGCAGGTAACAGAGGTTCTATTCTTTGCACCCCAAATGTGGCGTTCTAATTTACCCTATTTGGCAGGAGTCCTGTTGACAGCAGATGCAGAAAAGAGTAAGGGGCACTTGCAGCTTTTTGTGGATCAGCAAAATAAGGTGGTAAAAAGGATCGACATGTATTATAAATATTCTGCGCGATGTTAGTAACATAGCAGAACCTTACACTGATTTCATAACAAAGGAGAATGTAGTAAATGCACTCATAACTTATACGAACAAAAGCTACACAGGTATAGAACACCCTCGTAGAACACAAACTACTCAGATATATGAAGCCCCTTAGAATACAAACTGGTTACCGGGGCCCAAATTTGGGATGTAAAGAATAAAACCACTGTTACCTACCACGCATGTCGTAAGAGGCGACTAAGGATGTTTGGCTGAAATCGGATGCACGTGTCCTAAACGTGTAGAAGTCTACATGTTTAGGGCCTACCAAACCAATGTGCAACGTATACACGTTCTTGGCAAAGATCAAACATATCACAAAGAGTGATTACAATTGGTCGTAACGAACGCAAGAAGAGAGAGGAGAACACAAACTACTCAGCTATATGAAGCCCCGTAGAATACAAACTATATATATATATATATATATATATATATATATATATATATATATATATATATATATATAAGCCGTAGTAGAACACAAACTACACAGGTATATAAAGCCCCCGTAGTAGAACACAAACTACATAGGTATATAAAGCCCCCGTAGAACACAAACTACACAGGTATATAAAGCCCCCGTAGTAGAACACAAACTACATAGGTATATGAAGCCCCTGTAGTAGAACACAAACTACACAAGTATATAAAGCCCCCGTAGTATAACACAAACCACACAGGTACATGAAGCCCCCGAAGTAGAACACAAACTACATAGGTATATGAAGCCCCCGTAGTAGAACACAAACCACACAGGTATATAAAGCCCCCGTAGAAGAACACAAACTACACAGGTATATAAAGCCCCCGTAGTAGAACACAAACTACACAGGTATATGAAGCCCCCGTAGTAGAACACAAACTACACTGGTATATAAAGCCCCCGTAGTAGAACACAAACTACACAGGTATATGAAGCCCCCGCAGTAGAACACAAACTACACAGGTACATGAAGCCCCTGTAGAACACAAACTTCAAACATGAAAACCGAAACCAAATCCTTATTCCTCTTAACATCACCGTCTAGGGATGAACGACGACAAATTTTAAAGAAAATTACTAGCTAATCTCTCCTTGTACGGCCGTTCTCTCGTCACTACTTCACAATGAAAACATATTTCAATCAAACACATCAAAATCATCGCAAGAGCTACCTAGACCTTGCTCTGTCTTCGATAGAGTTGCTATTCGTCCTTATTTTTGGGGACACGTCCTCACTTCACGAGTAAATATGAGCGTCCGTAAATAATTTTTATAAAATATATATATGAGACTGCAGTAAAACTATTTGATTGGCAAAACACGTAATCACAAGGTACTGTAGTTTTACAAATTACAAAAAACAATGATAAAATACAGCAACGTTTCGACCAACAAGGCCTTTATCAAGCAAACGAACAACAGGAGTGACAAATTTCCAGATTTTCATTAGAAACGTTTGTTTTTGGTCGTCCATTTGTTTTTTAAATTTGTCACTCCTATTGTTCGTTTGCTTGATAAAGGCCTTGTTGGTCGAAACGTTGCTGTATTTTGTCATTGTTTTTGTAATTTGTAAAACTACAAAAAACACTTTGTGATTACGTGTTTTGCTAAACAATTTTGCAAATTCGTAGATGTGTCCGCAATTTTACAAGTCAAAACAAAATTAACACACTGTCAGTGACATCGCGTGGTAACTATTTCGAAACTGCATAAAACTTGGTTTTATAATTTGGCAATCGAAACATAATCTACAATCTTTGGGAAAACTACTAAGATTCATAAAAGCAAACAAAACATTAATGCACATTTGTGTCTTGATTCTAATGACATGTCGTGGGGAAAATGTGGAAACTTCCATCAGATTTTAGATTGACAAATGTGTGAACATGAAAGATTCAAAGTGATGTGATCAGTACTGTAATCTGGATAAATTTGCATCCTCTTATAAAAATCAAGTGTCATCGCAAAAAATAGTGATGTGACTATTTTGAAAATTGTAGGATTAACTAAAGGTACTCTGAAATCGTGAAGATAGCACAGTTCTCCTTTGCTATTCCAGCACACAATGATTCGATAGAAAGACTATTTACTTTACTCCATGCCCAATGGATCAATGAGAGAAATCATCTTAGTGTGGATTCAGTCAAGTAAATTTTACTTGTAAAATTTAATTTAAAAAATTTCAGATGTAGATAATTTTATGGACATTTGATGCAAAAGAAAGGAATTCTAACATAAATCAAATCTTCAAACAAATATATATGGAATACAATTTAAATGAAATTTAATGTTAGAAGACGCCTCATTTCGGAAGATCAAAATATGGCAATCCAGGTTAATTTTAGATAATATCATGAAATAGTGCACAATAATTTGACAATAACCAAGTAATATTTTGTAGTAGAGAAATGGCAACAGCACAAGCGAAATATTTCTCACAAGAACCGTATTATTTATGTGAAGACTTGGAATCTCAAAACTGTAGTAATGATTTATAAAACTTACCAGCTCAGACTCTTGCTTATATCGTCTCATGATTTCACATTTTATATTTAGTTATAACATCCTGCAATATACTACGATAGCTTATGAATCATTCTTATGAAAATAATCTGACATTGTCACATATAGAAGATTGTCTATTTTTTAAATTAATTTTGTTTTTACTAAACCACAACAGCCTTACTAAATCTACGTGGAGTAGTTAATTACAGACTTTCCCCAACGCCTCTATTTTGTGGAAATTCCCCATAGTTCGTATTTTTGACGTTGTTGCTATCTAAAATTTATTGCGGGATTTCCCATAGATACATTGATAATAAACCTCTCCTGTTGTCACCCTTCTCCTAAAGATAGGTATGAACTTGTTGACTGCTGTTTTAACGCTACATTTAACATGTCCTCGCTTGTGGGCTGACTTGTATAAACATGTGTATATAAACACATATGCGTTTATAGATACCGTGTTCAACTTTCAAGGTCGATTATCTTATACAATATCACTAACGAAAGACGTAGAGGTAGAATGGTAGAATCCCAGACGTATTAGTTTCCCTATTCAGAGCCCAATTGAAAATAAATATTACAGCTTCTTCTTTCTTCTTTTTTATAATCATATTTTGTCTTACAACGTCATGATAAGTAGAGATTTCTAGAATGGGGTTTTGTGTGCACTTTATAAACAGTGTTTTTCGTCGCCCCATCTCTGATGTCTACATTTTGCGTGGAGCTAAGTCTTTGTATCCACTGTATTGGAGTAACATTGCTCTTTGAGTCTGTTGGTAATCTGTTTATATGGCCGAACTATTTAATTTGTTGTTTCTTGATGAAGTTTAGTACTGATGTTGTACCCATTTTTTTCCCTGACGACATCAGTTCAGTACTACCTGGTCTTACAGTTAATACCGGGAACTGTAGGTTTGAACTGGCTTATACTAAAATGTTTGCGCAAGAACTACTAGGCTATTAACGATATGTGAGTGTATGCCTGTGTGTGTGTGTGCGTGCGTGTGTGTGTGTGCGTGTGTGTGTGCTGCATATGTTGCACACGATGGTATGCTGGAATCCATTGCAACGATACGTTATTGTATGCGGACTGTTGATTTAGGTGTTCTATTGCAGCTATTATCGTAATGCATAGAGCGCTCACTTATTGAATCAGACACGAAAGGTGTGGGTTGAATCCCACACGTGACGTTCAACATGTAAGAAAATGAATTGACACTCCTATCTCCTGCGTACTAGGTCATAGAAATGAGAAGTGACAGGCAAGAGACATACACTAAGAAAATACTACTGATTATTTTTTTTTATACTAATTCACTTTAAGAGGTTTTCACGTTATTTTTTTTTCAAGCCTGGTGAACTGACTTACAGTCGCAAAGGAAAACTATTTGATCCTTCCTCGTGGAGCGATCATAATATTTTTCCAGAGATCCCAAATCTCGGTATATGTGAGATCGAGTTCCTAGTTGTATCGGAGACGGATGATACAACGTGGGTCCCGTGTTCACGAGCACGTAAAATAACCCTTGGCAGTTCAAAAATCGAGAAGAGGATGCTGGAAGGTCTCTGCTCGGAACAAATGCATTAGAAAGATTTTTTTTAAAACTCCTACAAAATATTTTCCCCATCTTCTAAATTACATCGGGGACCCTCGACGGTGCTACGGAGTTCGTGCACTGCTGATGAGCTCGTCCTGTGTAAGAAGAGATCGGAACACATGGTTTCTCATCGAAGTACTTCTTCTTCTTCCAACGCTCCATATCGACCACTTGTCAACCACTCTGTGTGACTTTTATGTGATCTGAGCCTAAGAGCGATTGTACGTTGTGCCAGTTATGCGCCTACAAGTAGGCTAGCACATCTGATTTCTGCGCTGCTTTTTATTTACTAGGGTAGCATCCCTAGGGCCAACATCAGTCGCCTCTTACGACATGCATTGTAGGCTGCAGTGGTACTATTCTTTGCTTCCCTTGTGGGCCCCAGCACCACATGGGCGTCAATGAAGTACAATGATGTTGGTTCTATCAATTAATCAATTAAATCTTTGTTCTTTAAGTTTCTTGATGATCTTTATTGAATTTAAAAGTACATAGCCAGACCCTGTCTCGTTCACGAACTGGTGCACGGCAATGTCTGGAACATAGATTTAACTGTTACCTCACACAAAGCTATTAACCAGGAAGTCGGGAAGGGGTTAGGGGGTGGTGGGATAAAATATATAATAGTTTGTTTTAGCTTATTTTGTCGTTCGTGTTCTCTCCAAAAGAACCATACTTAGTTTACCGACTATGTACACAGTAAGACAGAGACATACTTAATTTACCGACTATGTACACAGTAAGTGGAGCGTCTGGTGAAATGGATTACAGCGCCGACTCCAATGTGGGATACCGGGTTCAATCCCGGATTTTTTTCTGTCGCGGGCATAAAGAAAACCCCTAACTGAACAGTTTCGCGACGACTGACATAGTCATGCGACCATTATATTCCACAGGCACATGCCCCCTCCTTCAAACCCCCCACCCCACATGTCCTACACCGCCCTAAATAGTGATAGTACAGACAGCAACAACAGTACACAGTAAATATTGTGTACGAAAGAACTTACATGTCCTTATGTTACTTACTCAGTGGCGGCTCGTGGTCATTTTTCTGTGTGGGGCCAGACACAAATTTTCGGAAAAATCATGGTTTTGGAGTATTTACTATTATTAGTCTATTCCGGGAAGTTATTCCCTTTCTATTTTATGGGGCCGAGCCCCACTGGCCCTTAATGACGAGCCGCTCCTGTACTTACATATACACGGATGTTTATATTGAAACTCTTGTATAAGTTTATCAGTCCAATAAGTAGATCACCCTAATAAAATGTAACTACATGCATATCTTTTATGGTTATTGCTTGACAAAAGTCAGTTTGGACGGTCTTTCAAATGATCTATCAGATCTTATACCAACTTACAGTATGACTTTGTCGATGTGCTGTTATAACGTGACATTTTCTATGTGTAACGTTTACCCATTAGCCTATTAATACAAATGTGTGTCCCTTCAGACAGTACACCTGCATCGTATGTTGTTAGAAAGAAGCTAGAATGATACTTATTAGAACTGTTATTAAACTCCTGCATCGTATGTTGTTAGAAAGAAGCTAGAATGATACTTATTAGAACTGTTATTAAACTCCTGCATCGTATGTTGTTAAAAAGAAGCTAGAATGATACTTATTAGAACTGTTATTAAACTCCTGCATCGTATGTTGTTAGAAAGAAGCTAGAATGATACTTATTAGAACTGTTATTAAACTCCTGCATCGTATGTTGTTAAAAAGAAGCTAGAATGATACTTATTAGAACTGTTATTAAACTCCTGCATCGTATGTTGTTAGAAAGAAGCTAGAATGATACTTATTAGAACTGTTATTAAACTATCGTTACTTCCTGTAGCACCGCTTTTAGGAGCTGTAAGACAAGTGGGACGAGAACCTCAGGAATTTAAAAGTCATATGTCTAGTGCAGTCGTCGTGAAGCTGTTCATGTTAGGATCTTTCATTTATACCCACAACAGAAACAAATCCTTGGCATTACCGTGAATTGAACACGGGTAACACTACATTCAAAACTGCATGGCACACGAGATGAGCTCCAGACAACGGTTGACTTCATCATAAAAACGCGTCTAACGGTATAATCATTAAATTAGCCATCGCACAGAAGAAGAAGAACACGGGTCTCCTGCATGGGAGCCGCTCTCTAATCCATTCTGCCAGATGCTTATCAGGCCTAATCAATATATACAGTTTTCTTATGACCGGTGGTTTTGTTCTACACTGTGTGTCCTGAGCCTGGTCCTGCACTTAGCAGGATTGGGATCGGTCAGCTACTTCATAAAAATTTCCCAGGCATGCATGCATGGACGATGAGTTTTCTGATGGCTGATATAAATAGTAAAGAATGCATGAATCATGACGTGACAATCCTCTTGTCTTTAGCATTTGAAAACATTCATTGCATATTGGAACACCCAGAATGAACAGGCGGTGAATGATCACAGTGAACCCTACAACAGATGGTCGTAGAGTGACGGTAGTACATTACCATAGTCCACATCAAATATAATATAATATATATATAATATATATATATAATTAAATAGGGCATGAAAGCCAGCATACAGTTCGATGGCAGCATATCTGATAGTTTCGAGGTTAAGAGTGGAGTTAAGCAGGGATGTGTTCTTGCCCCCGCTCTCTTTGGCATCTTTTTCGCAGTCCTTTTGAACCACGCCTTATGTGACGCTGATGGTGATGTTTGCATCCGCACTAGATCTGATGGTTCACTCTTTAACTTGGCTCGCTTAAGAGCCAAGACAAAAACGATGGAAATTCTTCTCAATTACCTCCTTTTCGCTGACGTTGCTGCCTTGGTTGCCCACAGTGAGGCTACACTACAAGGCCTAATCAATAATTTATCAAAGGCATGCGACCTATTTTCTCTGACTATAAGTGTCTCCAAAACAGTTGTATTATGTCAAGGAGGTAACACAACAAATATCACTTTAAATGGCAACCATCTAACACCAATTCAAACATTTTGCTATCTTGGGTCCATGGTCACTGCCAGCCTTTCTCTTGAAGAAGGAATCAACGCTCGTATAGGAGTGCGGCTACTACATTCGGCAAACTATCAAATCGAGCGTGGGACAACACAAAACTGACATTGCAGACGAAGATTCAAATATATCGAGCCTGTGTAATTAGTTCTTTACTATATGGCTTAGAAACATGGACAGCCTACTCAAGACACGAGACGAGACTTAACATCTTTTACCTTCGATGTCTCCGCAAGATTATGAACATCAGATGGTACGACAAGATAACCAACTCTGAAGTACAGCAACGTGCAAACCTGCCTTCCATCATGGGCATGCTCAGCAGTAGACGAATAAGATGGTTGGGGCATGTGAGAAGAATGGAAAACAAAACATACCAAAACATATGTTGTTCTGTGAACTTTCGGAGAGGAAGAGGCACCAGGGCAGATCACTGCTCAGATATAAAGATGCAAAGTCTCAATGAAAAACTTTTCTATAGGTCCCAGCACATGGGAAAATCTAGCTGATGACAGATTTGTGTGGAAAGAAATGTTGTGCAAGGGCGCAGAGTCTTGTGAGAAGAGACTTATGTATGCGCTGAAAGACAAGCGAAAACTCAGAAGTTGTCACAGTAAAACATCTGCCAATTGACCGTCTGTAAAGACGAAATAGGCCATATACAGGGTGTTCAAGATAATTGCAGCCCCATTGACAAATCGAAAGTTGCCAGATAACCTAACGCGTTGTGTTTATATACTATTTAAACCGGTTCTGACTAGCTCGTCTTACGTCACATTTGTTCATCACCCCTTCCCGCACTACAATTTCACACCATCACACAACCTTGACCTATACTACGTCATAACTGAATCTTCTCATTTCCATACATATATGCCAGATTAGCTCCATTCAAAGGCTGCTTTTAAGTTGAACACCCTGTATAATATGTAAATATAATATATAAATGATAAATAAAAATAAATAGTGCGCACCTATGGGTCTGCCCGTAGTGCAATGACGTCACTTTAGTAACCAATAACCAATAACATCAAATATAAATATATTTTTTATTATTCAAGGAACCTTTTTTTCATACCTCGATGTAATACTGGATAATACTGTGTTAGGTCCGTATATTTCATTGACCGTAGGCACACGATGGGTGATGTGGTCAACTTTGTCTTTACTTCTCAGTGTTTTTTTCTGGTACACAATTGAGGGGGTGTCGATCTGAGAATCGTTACGGTCGAAAAAATTCCTCGCCCACTGTGGAATTGAGCCCAGACAACTAGCCTAAGAAGAAAGTTCACTAACAACTACGCTACTGCCGCTCTCGTAAAACTCAGCATGAACAGTAGACGGTATGGTGGAGGTGAATGTTCACGTTGAACCCTACAACAGTTGGTCGTAGATTGATTGTAGTACATTACCATAGTCCACCTCAAATATACCCACTACTACTTATTTGAAACCAACATTCTTTTATTATTGCAACCTCCCGTGTGTCGACGGGGCTCGTAAGGACAGAAAGGAATAGTAACGCTGCGACCTGCAAGGCATGTCGTAAGAGGTGACTGAAGTAGGGCCTAGAAATCTGATGCGCTTGTCTACTTGTAGGCGCATAACTGGCATAGCGTACAATAGCTCTTAGCTTCAGATCACAAATCACATTGATTGAACAAGTAATCGATATGGAACGTTATAAGAAGAAATAAAACAATGTATATGCAACAATAACAAACTTATATTTACTTGCTGTGAGGGCTGCACACATTTACAAACACTATGTCCTGTATCTGAAGATAACGTATCTTGGTTCTGTTTTTACACCTTTCCTCTGAACAACTCTACCGAATGTTTATAGTTGCTTATTGTTTATATTCGTTATATATCTATAAGTGTATAAGTATGCCTGTACTGACTTATGTCTATTTTGCACACTTCACAGATTTGAACGTAATAGTTTTCTCGGAAAATGGGTTTCATATTTGCTAGCATATCTTATTGGAACTGTTTGTAAGTTATATATTCCAACTACCACGTATTATTGGTTGGTTCATTTCTTCTTCTTCTTCTTCTTCTTTGAACGCTTCATATCGACCACTTATTAAACCACTCTTTGTGATCTGTATGTGATCTGAGCCTAAGAACGATTGTACGTTGTGTCAGTTCTACATGCACATCCAATTTCTGCAACGTTTTTTATTCACTAGTCTAGCTTCTCTAGGCACCTATCTCAGTTGCCTTTACGACAAGTCTTGTAGGTCGCAGTGGTATTATTCTTTGCTCCTTTTGCGAGCCCCGACAACATACAGGTTGGTTGGTTGGTTGGTTGGTTGGTTGGTTGGTTGGTTGGTTGGTTGGTTGGTTGGTTGGTTGGTTGGTGGGTGGGTGGTGGGTTGGTTGGTTGGTTGGTTGGTTGGTTGGTTGGTGGGTGGGTGGGTGGGTGGGTGGGTTGGTTGGTTGGTTGGTTGGTTGGTTGGTGGGTGGGTGGGTGGTGGGTGGGTTGGTTGGTTGGTTGGTTGGTGGTGGGTGGGTGGGTGGGTGGGTGGGGTGGGTGGGTGGGTGGGTTGGTTGGTTGGTTGGTTGGTTGGTTGGTGGGTGGGTTGGTTGGTTGGTTGGTGGGTGGGTGGGTGGGTGGGTGGGTTGGTTGGTTGGTTGGTTGGTTGGTTGGTGGGTGGGTGGGTGGGTGGGTTGGTGGGTTGGTTGGTGGTGGGGGGGGGTGGGTGGGCGGGCGGGCGGGCGGGCGGGCGGGCGGGTTGGTTGGTTGGTTGGTTGGTGGGTGGGTTGGTTGGTGGGTGGGTGGGTGGGTGGTGGGTTGGTTGGTTGGTTGGTTGGTTGGTTGGTTGGTTGGTTGGTTGGTTGGTTGGTTGGTTGGTTGGTTGGTTGGTTGGTTGGTTTTCGATTTCTGAAAGTTTTCATTTATATCAATGTGTTATGCAGTGAAATATTCATTTATATCAATGTGTTATGTAGTGAAATATTCATGTTCTACTTTGAATGGGTAGTCACCGGTGTGGTGTCGGGACCCGTAAGGGAAGCAAAGAATAGTACCACTGCGAACAACAAATCATGTCGTAAGAGGCGACTGATGTAGGACCTGGGGAAGCTACCCTAGTAAATAAAAAACACCGCAGAAATCGGATGTGCTGGCTCTACGTAGGCACTATCTCAGGCGACAACGTATAATCGTCTTAGCCTAGATCACATACAAATACAAGAGATTGGTTACATGTGGTCGATTGGAAAGTTTCGAAGAAGAAGAAAGATCAAGACAAAAGATTAGCAGACAACACACAATAAGAAAGTCCTATGAAGAAGACTATGTAAGACAAATGATTACAGACAACAGCAACAAGAAAATCTATGAAGAAGATTATGTAAGACCAAATGATTACAGACAACACAAAAAGAAAAGTCTATGAGAAGATTATGTAAGACAAATGATACGACAACGCAAATAAGAATCTATAAGAAGAAAATGCAAGACAAATGATTACAGAAACAGCAAATAAGAAAGTCATGAAGAAGAAAATGTAAGACAAATGATTACAGACAACAGCAAATAAGAAAAGTCTATAAAATACACAGAGAACTATTGAAACAAGTAAACAAAATTGTATATTTAGGACAAGCAGTGGCGCCTCGTCATTAAGGCCACTGGGGACGGGCCCCACCAAACATAATGTGTAACGTGTATTTATTATTTTAGAAATTAAAACATAACCCCTAACCATGATTTTTCCGAAAATTTGTGTCTGGTCCCAACAACAAAAATGATCACGAGCCGCCACTGATCCTATGTCTTCTCGTCGGTGAGCAGCTTTGAGTTGTCCATGTTAACAAATCATTATCACACAACCAGAACAGAAGACTGCGGACTCATCCATCACATGCACAGAATAAAACTTGCATAGACTGCACCAGAGTGAAAGGTAGACTCCAGAGCACATCCTGCAGCCCTGTCCATCATACACACACCAACGAAACGAAATATCACCTCATGAATGAAACTTACATTACAAAACTATAAGAAACCAACAAGGAACTCCAACTGATGTGCAGATTCAGAGAGATAACATATCTCATAGTTTAGACTGAGCATATGAAACCGATCGCAAAGAAGAAGAAGAAATCATTACGGGTCGTGTATTTGACTGTCACTCAACAAACTTAACTCAGCCGTTGTTGGTTCAAAGTCAAGAAAAGAAAGTATGAGGACTTGTGCTTGAGCCCAGGTATCTCACAACAATTAATTATTATAGCTACATAAACGTGCCAGTGGGTCAGGGTTAAAATCTTCGACCTGACGCTGTCATACGATCGAGAAAGAAAGAAAGAAAGAACCAGAAAGACTACCAGTAATCAGATTAGCCAGGAGGTGCACAGTGAACAAATTATAATTGCTAATGAAGGCCGCTTTAAGGAAGTCAGCGACTCGTACAGAAGTGATAAATTCACAGAAATGTCTAGTCAACAGCTGTTCTAAGAAATAGAAGATGATAAGATAAATGTAGACATACTCTGAGAAGAACTGATAAGAAATCACAACGCAGAAATTGAAGTGGATTGCAAAAGGTTCAATAAAGAAAAGACGATGTATAAAAACCCTGAAACGAACTTACTGAGAGAGACGAAAAATTACCGACTCAATTCAATGGAAGAAAGGGAACGAGTTGCCCAGTATATCAAAAATAATAATGTTGCAAATTCGTAAGAAACGGGAAATTATTGTTATGTGCACAAAAGTCAAATGAATTCGCAAACTAGAATAAAATAATCAAAATTTCATGGACAAATTATGGATTTTAGAACGGTATGTATAAATTTTTTGTGCAGGCCCTGTGTAACGTATAACGATACGAGAGAAATATATATATTGTTCCTGTAAAGTGTTGTTTTACTTGTCCGTCGTCAAATCCTGGTGGCTGGTTCACGTAAAGCTGTGTATGATTATTGAGTTTCATTGGGTGTTTCTTCTTCTTCTGCTTACATTCACACATTTTAACTTGAATATGTTCATTTACATCTGTTGTCAACCGGACACTGTTATGGTTTTTTTTTTTAAATAGCGATGCCCCGGAAGTGCCACACCAGGTGGACCCAGTACTAGTGAACGTGAAAACGTTTTTAAACTCCAGGCATCATCAATAATATCTGGCAATCTCAAGACCTTAGTATATGCACAAAAGTTAAATTATTTAGGTCATGTGTGATTCCTGTACTGACCTACGGTTGTGAAAGTTGGAAACCAACAAAGAAAATTGATAAGAAACTGGACAGCTTTGAGAATAAATGTCTCCGAAAATTATTAAAAGTAAAATGGAGTGATTTCGTTTCGAAAAGAAAACGTGGAAGACCACTCTTCGAAGAACCATCCTACAAGAAAGTAAATTATTAGGATGTAAAACCATACAAGATCTCCAACTGCTAGCAACGAACCGCATCACATGGGATCTAAAACCTCTGCCCTTTGGCACGAAAGGAACAAACTAACTAAACTAACATCATCAATCCTTCGAACGAGACGCTCAGAGTTTGTTAAAGGGTATTATTTTGCCATTTTGGCGTTTAGTGAAGGCTCCCATCCTTTGGCCTCAATCAAGTAGGCACTTGCACAGTAAGAACAGATACTACACTTTTATCTTAGCCAAAATTCCGTATAGTTTGTAGTGAGCCTATCCACAGCCAACTCTAGATCTGGTACCAGTAATGAACACATCAGTTATCTGCTCACCATATCTCGACCACTTTTCAACAGACGTACTCAGATTATTTTGTCGTTGATACAGTCACCAGAAGTGTGTACGTTTACATTGTAAGTATGACCATTACTGTTAGGCGGGTTGGAGCTCTGTATCGTGGAAGAACGGCGCTCTTCTCTCTTTCAAAACATAGTCTCGGCTCGTTTTTTCTCATGGAGTTATTGGACTAATTTTCAGTGATTTTTTAGTACTCAATGTAGGTGAGATCGAGATCCTAGTCCTATTCGAGAAGGACGATAAAATATAGATCCACGTGTTTAAGTTGAGCATATAAGACTGTCACTTGTATTTTAAAATCGACAAGAGTAGATATAAAGCCGATGCCCGAGCAAAACTAAGTTGATCAATTAAAAAATACAATTACTACAAATGTTTAGTATCCTAAAAATGACATCAGTGATCATGTGCTGCGTAGTTCATGTATTGTTACTGAGATATTTATGTGTAAGAAAATGATATGATCACGCATGGTTATTCATTAAAGTGCAATGATGACAGTCGTGTCAATCAATCCAGTTTGTTAAATAGATGGAATGCCAGTCTGTTCCAAAGGGCCCAAGGGCAAAGGACTGACTTCATTTCATCGGGTTTCCCTATATGGCTCTGTACCTGTCGGCATAGATGACATGCCATCTGCCTAGTGCATTGCACAAAGCACAAACTCCGTAGCTCCGGCAACAATCCTAGGGATCTGATGGGAAAAATGTACACGCGCCTCGTTCCGTATTTGAAACCACAACATTCAGTACGACAGGCAAACGACTTAACCACTTCACCACAGAGACCAGTCTGTTATGATGCATGAGAAGTCTGTAAAAATTGTAACCTGTTCTCTTCTACTGATCTGGTAATACGAATAATCTGCCAGATTCGTTAGATGCTGGATTTCCCATTGTGTGAATGAGATACTTTTAACGTCATTCAAAATCTATCAGGTGACTTTAGCACCTTGCTTGTGTCTAAAGATATACGTTTACAATTGAGTATCGGTGTCCTTTGATCGATGATTTGGCTTGCTTTCTTGCATTTTTGCTGTATTTCGGTGTTGATTTTTCCATTTGCTGTTATCGAGTTTCCAAAATAAGTGGGGGGTTTTTTATTTGTCCTAGTTGTTGGTCTGCTATGAAGATATTTGGGTTTTTTTCTCTTGATATTGTCATAAACACAGTCTTTTTAACATTAATTTTCATGTTGTGATCTTTATACACAGAACTAGTTACCAGTTGATATGTTGGTCTGTATATGAACAGTACAATAGTAACCAGTCTTTCAACAGTACAGTAGTTAACAAGTCTTTCAACAGTACAGTAGTTAACAAGTCTTTCAACAGTACAGTAGTTAACAAGTCTTTCAAAGTACAGTAGTTAACAAGTCTTTCAGCAGTACAATAGTTAACAAGTCTTTCAACAGTACAATAGTTAACAAGTCTTTCAACAGTACAGTAGTTAACAAGTCTTTCAACAGTACAGTAGTTAGCCAGTCTTTCAGCAGTACAGCAGTTAACCAGTCTATCACCAGTACAGTAGTAACATGTCTTTCAACAGTACAATAATTAACCATTCTATCAAGTTAGAAACTAATAACTTAAGTGAACAGTTAACTGGGTCTAGGACCTTGTCAGGAGTAGATAGGACCATGTAAGAAGTAGGTCCTTACTCAAAACATTTTTAACAAACAACAGTAATGATAAGAGCCTCCCGAAGTATTCATTGTTTGGGACTACGCACTAACACAAGAAACCATTATCAGCTGTTAAGAGTTACAAAAGATTATACCTCCTCCCCGACACGTCAAGTGGGATGCCAAAAATGTTTCAACAGGACTCTATATTTCAGTGTTTCCCAACCTTTTGTGCCATGCCCCACCAAAGCCTTTTAAAAATTGTATGCCCCTATGTACGAGTGACCCTCTAACATATACAAAAACTTTTAATTTCCAAAAATTCAATTGTTCACTGAAGAAACTTAAATGATAGGTTTGGGGTCAAAGGCGCATGGGGACAACGGCGTGCCAGGATTAGTGAGCTGACACTAATCTAGACCCTGCCCTCACCTCCTCGTGGTGACCCCGGAAACAGACGGTAGTTCCGGTCTGGCTAAGAGGGCAGGTGTCGTGGGAGAGCTACTTTGGTATAAGTAGAGATGCAAAGGTAGTCACGATAGATGGGATCCGCTCGCAACACAGACGAGCGAATGCCCATAGTGGCTATTAATGCCACTATCTCGTCTCTCCCGTGAGAAAAGCTGGAAGGATAAACATACAGGATGGGAGGTAAATCCATCGAAGAGACCTGCCTTGTACCCGTGTGGGGCGAAACTCACAGCCCGCGCATGCTCTCTCTTGAGCCCTCTCTCTTGAGTCTGAAAATGCTGGGAGTCGAGCTGAGCTGCACGTGGGCCCACATGGGGCGAGACTCGGGCCTCCATCACAGGGGTTACGATTTTGAGCCCTAGAGTCGGACAACCCAGGCAAAAACCTGACGGTGAGCATGGCGAAAACCTGACGGTGACGATAAGGCAGGCACAGGTACAAAGCGGGCACGTATGCGGACGATGCACGGGTGGGCCTTTATGGGGCGAAACCCGTGCCCCCATCACAGGGGTGGGGACCCGGGTTAAGCTCCAGGCGGGGACAGCCTAGGTAAATTCGGGCGCGGTTGGAATTGACGGAAATGGTGAAGTAGGCACCAGGGCAGCGCGAGCAAGCATGCCGACGATGCACGTGTGGGCCCACATTGGGCGAAACCAGTGTCCCCATCAAAGGGGTGGGGAACCGGGTTGAGATCCAGGCGGGAACAGCACAGGCAAATGTGGGCACGAATAGAATTGACGGAAATGGTAAGGCTGGCACCAGGTCGAAGCGTGCACGCATGTGGGCGATGCAAGGGTGGGCCCACAGGCGGGCAGAAAAGCATGACACTGCAGGCACAGCAGGCACGTCAAGTGAGGCAGGCACGGCAAGTGAGGCAGGCAAGAGGGTGTGCGGACCACTCGAATGGGCAGAAAAACGGGAAAGCCCAGCAGAGGCGAAGCCAGTGTGCGTTTCCGCTCGCAGGAACTACTGCTGCCTTGTAGTTTGATTGGGGACAATCAAAGGCTAGCGGAGCAAACCGTACACAAAACTGGACGGGTGGCAAACAAAGGTGACCACAAAACGACCGGTTCACTTGGCAGATGGCGCTCATAAACCCGGGAGGGCATGCCGTCTAAGGGTCGCTACCCTAAAGAAAATAGCAACCTGCTGCCTTGCAGGTTTGGCTGGGGACAGCAAAGGGCTAATGGTGAGCGGACCCAGTAAACGCTGGTTGAAACCGAACACACCACCGAAGGGAAAGCACCTGAGCTCCAATAGGTTCTGAAGGTTGTGCACGTACATCCGTTCTTGATGTTTGGCTGTTTATATATCACATTAGAATTATAAAAACGGCCTAAGAACGATGCAGAGAGAGAAATTATAGGTTTTAGTAAGAAATCACGGCAATTGTTGAGGAAACACAGTAAGTAAATTTTCATAACATATAATGGAGAATTTAAATTCAAGTACGAAATAATTTTAATGACAAATTTTTCAAAATTATTTTAATTATTAGTAATTATTTATTACTTACACTTAGTGAGATCCTTGCACTTGATGCATGCTGCAAACATATTTTATGTTAGGTTCCAATTTAGTCACAAGTCTTCAGTCTCAAGTCTTCTCGTGTGTTACATCCAGCAGCCGATTTTTTAGCAGCAAATCGGTTATGACACTAAGGCCACATGCAGCTAAATATGAAGATGGAAACGGTAACAACAATTTTCTTGCATATTTGGTTCCTCCTCCTTCCTTCCTTTCGTTCGCTTGAAATATGTCTATATATTCAATGTTGTCTCTTGTATGAACTTCACTGTCTTTTGTAGCTCACACAGAGGTCCGTGTAGTTTTATGTCGAGTGTTGTTTCGTTAGGCCAGTGAGTTTGCCTCAGTGTATCATATTCAGGGCAGTCTTGAAGTATGTGCTCTGCAGTCTGGTTTGCCTGTCCACATGTACACATGGCTGAATTGCCAATCTTGAATTTTGTATACATGTGGCTGCGGAGCCGATTATGTCCTGTTCTAAGGCGCAGAATAACAACTTGTTCCAATCTGCTCATATTATAGTAATCGTCTTGTGTTGGTATTTGTGGCTTTCTTATTGATTTAATCATCCTTTTCTTTTGGTGGTAGGTAACTGGCACATCCGGCTGCTCTCCTGCAGCACCTTCCTTGGCCAATCGGTCTGCTGTTTCATTTCCTAGTATTCCACAGTGAGAGGGTATCCACTGCAAGACGACCCTGCGATGCTTGGACAATTGCATATTTGGTTGAATTTGTATATTTGATTTCTGTATCCTCACAAAGCCATGCCATCGCTCCTTTTATATTAAACCGGGAGAGGAATGGATTGCTGTGCCAACTCAATTTCAGACTTCTTTCAGTTATTACATCTATTAAGAAAAACTGCGAACCAAATAATCCATCACTGATTAACGTGGAGGTTGAGGTCCTCTTGAATGATAACATCAATGATACAGATGTGGTTATTTACACCGATGGCTCAGGCATACGCCAACAACGCTGTGCGTTCAGTGCTCTCAGCAGGAAAAATAATCAGAAAGGAAAATGGGACCTACGCAACAACCACAATTAGTTTGACAATGGAGGTTCGGACGGTTACGGAAGCGGTGAAATGGTTGGCATCTCACAACCACTCTTGTGTTTTCATACTCAGTGACTCACTGAGCATGATTCATAAAGTCGAATCAGGAATGGTGAGACGAAACTTGGTGGAGGTACTAGTACAGATAATGATCAGAGAAATCACCTTTATTTTTGTCCCTGGGCACGCTGGAGCTAGGGGTAATGAACGAGCTGATAGATTGGCTGACTTGGCTATAATATCAGAGGGAGCTGCCATGAATCGACATGACATTCTTCACTCATTGAGAGAGTCTTTCCGAACAGAGGAGTTTTGGTTGCTTTTCTCATCGTACCCACCATTCCAAGCCTAACTCCGGATCTGCTTTCTGTGGCGGAAATATGATATGTTTGACTCTGTCCAATAATATTACATACTCAAGATTGCACTGTATAAACTAATTTTGGTCTTCATGGCAAAGGTTGGCAAATGTCGGACACATTACAATTTTATTTTTTATTTGACTCGATTTTAACACAATAACACCTGCTTTCCCGCTTTCAAATCTTTGTTAAAAAGAGGTAGAAATGTACCTAGATATAAGTTAGTTAGTTAGTTTATTCCTTTCGAGCCAAAGGCGGCACATAGGGCAGAGGTTTTAGATCTCCATGTGATACGGTTCTTTGCTAGCAGTTGGAGATCTTGTATGGTTTTACATCCCAATAGTTTACTTTCTTGTTGGATGGTTCTTCGAAGAGTGGTCTTTGGTCTTCCACGTTTTCTTTTCCCAACTGGTGACCACATAAGGACTTGTCGATTTAGTCTTTTTCGTCTGATCTAAGAACATGACCTAAATATTTCCACCTTATTTGATACGGGTTGTTGGTGTGTTCTATCTCTCACTGTGTTGTTAGAAACGAAATCACTTCATTTTACTTTTAATAATTTTCGTAGACATTTATTCTCAAAGCTGTCCAGTTTCTTATCAATTTTCTTTGTTGATTTCCAACTTTCACAACTGTAGGTCAGTACAGGAATCACACATGACCTAAATAATTTAACTTTTGTGCATATACTAAG
Source organism: Arion vulgaris (assembly GCA_020796225.1). Taxonomy (NCBI): domain Eukaryota; kingdom Metazoa; phylum Mollusca; class Gastropoda; order Stylommatophora; family Arionidae; genus Arion; species Arion vulgaris. Next base: position 50,456,154 of record CM036760.1, on the reverse strand, counting down.
GTCTTGAGATTGCCAGATATTCGTTAATTTAGTGAAGGCACTAGCTGCTATAGCAATACGAGAGTTTATTTCTTTCATCGTGTCTCCGTTGTTTGACACTTTACTACCCAAATATGTAAAATGTTCAACTTTCTCCAGTGTTTGGCCATTTATTACGATGTTGTCTGTCGAGTTCGTGAGGTCCATAATTTTGGTCTTGGCAGAATTAATCTGAGACCAACCTGTTCTGCAAGTGCTTGATATAAGTACTTTCCGTTCATTGATGATTTTTTAAACTTCAGTAACATGATTTTGAAGCAACATTCGTTTTTGTCAACAGACATCCAAAAGCCAATATATAGGTTTTGCAACATCAAAAACATTAGTTAAACTCCAAACGAGTCCATCGCCACCTTAACGATGAAATTGCCCCCCTGTGGGGCTTGGGCACCACGTTGGGAAACAGGGCTCTATATCGTTCTTATCAGCACTCTGTACGGGGGGGATAAGAAGTAATAATTCGATTTGATCAGAAATACTCACCATATATTGATATACAGGGTGTTCAACTTAAAAGCAGCCCCAGTGATAAATAGAAATTTGCCAGGTACTCATTGCATCTCGTCTATTTACTATTTAAACCGGTTCTGACTAGCTTGCCCTACGTCACATTTGTTCATCGCCCCTTCCCACACAACAATTACACACCATCACACAACCTTGACCTATACTACGTCATAACTGAACCTTCCCATTTCCATACAGATATGCCAGATTAGCTCCATTCATAGGTTGCTTTTAAGTTGAACACCCTGTATTTAGGGAAGACAACGTCGTACATTGCTGGTTTGTATAATAACAAATCAAATTGAGAAAACTAGTGAAACAAAGCAAAGTAGAAAGGCTTTTGTGGATCATTGCGCAAGTTTTCGGTGGCCAGTCCCATTAATTTCAGATGAGAAAACAAACACTTTGTAGCAGTCGTATACAACATAAATTATGCAACAAAATAAAACAAGTGTTTACGGTAGTCTGTAGTAATGAATCATAAAACGCACAAACAAATCTACACAAGCTAGATAAAATACAGAACACAGGCCTCAGAATCATCACCGGAGGTCTGAGAAGTACACAAATCAAAGATCTAGAAGCAACTGCTGGCATTGAGAGCCTGGGATGACGCAGAGAACAAAAAATACTCACACTATCAGAAAAGTTCAAGCGCACAGAAAATAACCCCATGCACCAAACAATCAACGAACCAACCAAAAACCGCATAAAAAGACACAGCTTCCATCACTTGTCAAAATCACTCTGCAAAAAACATGGACATCCTCTCAAAAGACCCAGCAACCTGGGAAATGATAGTACCATTCAACAACACAGACCTACAGCCCAACTTCACAGTGAGAACAACAATTCCAAATGTAGACAAAAGGGTGAAGAAACAGGTCCCATCTTGAGAGCAAAGACACTAGAACATATTGACACCTCATACCCCCATCCCGAGTGGACCCATATATACACAGACGGATTATCAGACACGACAGCGAGGAAAGGAGGGGCCGGAACCATCATCATACTCCAAGATGGCACTACACTAACAAATTCAAGTGCCACTGGAGAACTATCAACAAATTTTAGAGCCGAACAACAGGCAATTGTGGATGCCTCAAAATACTGCAGCAAAGAAACATCCAAACAACAAACTTGTCTTCCTTTGCGACTGCTTGTCAGTCCTGCAGGCCACACAAAGGGAACCACAAGATAACATGGAAAGAGAGCTAACACTACAGCTAAACAAGCTCTCAGAACACAACAAAATTATTTTCCAGTGGATACCAGCCCACTGTGGCGTTCCAGGAAATGAGAGAGCAGACATGCTGGCTAAGGAGGGAACAAAACTTAAACAACAGAAACACCCAGTATCACTACCAGAAATCAAGACACATATCAAAAGAAAGTACAAAGAGGTATGGAGGCAACAAACCCACAGCAAACACCCACAAGATCCCATCAGCAGACTAAACAGAAAACAGCACACAACAATCTTTCGCCTAAGAACAGGTCACTGCAGGCTCAACCGCCACATGCACAGAATAAAGCCTGCTCAGACTGCACAGTGTGCATGCCAGACAGAAACACAGACTCCAGAGCACATCCTGCAGTCATGTCCATCATACATACACCAACGAAATGAAACATGGCCGCATGAACAAAACTTACAGACCAAGCTATGGGGAACTCTCGAAGAACTCCAACTGACATGCAGCTTCATAGAGGCAACCCATCTCATGATTTAGACGAGCATACGAAACCGAACGCAAAGAAGAAGACAAAGAAGAAGAAGAAGAATCATAAAACGTTAGTTTGCGAGACGATTTTTTTGCGCCAGAATTTCGGAACTTTTGAAGTGTAAAGCTTTGTCGGCACGTTTATTTTCTGTTGATACTATTGCTTGGAAGGAAGGAAGGCGAGAGGAAGACCGAGGAAAAGGTGGATAGTTGACGTAGTTGAATTCTGCCAGGGGACTAAGAAAACCATCACACAAGTCACCAGAGAAGCGCAAGATAAATACATAAAACCACGACACTGGGTTAACAACCCGGTAACAGTGTGTTGACAAAAGAAGAATACGAAGAAGATATTATTGCTAGATCGCGTGTATATGCTCTACAGATATGATACTTGGAAGGGAGCTTTTGATGAATTTCAATTTTGAAAAGTGACAGCATGTAGACAGTGCATGACGATAGTATTATTTTAGTCCCGAGAGATTATGGATATAATAATAATAGTAATAATAGCTGTCCATCGAAAGCGATGACGGCAACAACCCAAGACGTGTGTTGTAGCACCTCTTTAGTGCGTTCGAAGTTGAATGTAGAGTTCAATCGTGGAAAACAATTTCCTACTACAGGTAAGCGTACATGGTCATGGTTGAACGTGATAATGTTGTACGTTCTGTCTTTTCGTGCAGTTCGTTTTTTCTGCACCCCAGCAGCATGACAAGTCTCAGCTATGTTAGAAAATCAAATCTGTTCACAAGATTAACAACTTTTTAAAAGTGTCATGTGTCTAGGTGCCACATCTCCAATATTTGAATACTTGTCGACTGAAAACACAGTGTCTAAAATTCTGACAAAGAATTGTCCATTGCTTTCATTTTCATGTTATTGTTATCTTGTAAGTGAATAAGTTTAACTTGCAATGATAATGGAACTGTTTTCACAGCCACACCTAATGGAGACGCAAACATCTTCAGACTGATCTCCAGCGATTAAAGTTCTCAAATCTTGCATTGAATTCAGCTCTGAAATCTTTCAACTTCTCAGCGTACTGGCTAATGTTATGTATATTGCTATCACTTGTTAATGTAGAAAACTACGATACTTCATGTTATCCACTTTCAGCCTGACTTAATTTAGTGTTAACATTAAATTGTAAAATGAAGAACATTAATTTGTATACAAGTCTGGAATCTAATTACTATTCTTCTACCTTCATTTGATAGTTCTTAATGGGGTTGAAGGTCACAGACTACGTCGATAGATCGATAAATAGCGCACCATGTACATTATAACCTCGCACATATTTCTATGTATCTATTTATGTATCTATATATTTCAAGATTTCTGTATTCTAAAAAAAAAAACACAAGGCTATAACAATTTTTAAGAACTATTCTTGATTTAGTGATATACATGTAATTCTAGGAATGTGCAGTTATATAACCAGTACCATCGTCATTGCCCAACAGCTATCATCCACATTGACACCATCTTTCTTAATTAACAGTTTCAAGTGAATTGCAAATAATAACTACTCAAAGTACTAATGTTGTTAGTTTTATAATTTGGTTATTCATTTTGCTTGCTTATGTGATACCATAGATACGTGTCTTTGTCCTAAAACGTCAATCTATTAGTATTACCGCAGCCACCCCACGGTTTTCTCAAGATCTGATCAGCTCTGAACACCTCAGATTTGTAGGTTTCCGTACATCGCCTGACATACATATCGTCAGTGGCGGCTCGTCATTAAGGGCCATCGCAGCAGGGCCCCACCAAAATTAGTGTGTAATCTGTTGTTATTATTTTATAAATTGAAATCAAAACCATAATTTTTCCTAAAATTTGTCTCTGGCCTCACCAACAAAAACGATCACGAGCCGCCACTGAGGACAAGTGATTACAGACGATGGTAGATGGGAAAAATAGATTATGACGAGAATAGTAACGATCAAAAGAACGTTCACTGACATAAGTCACAGCCAACTCTAAATAAGTTTATAGTTGGCTCTGCATGAACAAGTTACTAACAACAAATAAACTAAATATGAGGACTATTAAGTTTATTTGTACTCAATATTTTTTTATGGTTCAAAAACATGGACAAGAATAAGCATTTGAATACAGAATTCGTGTCTTTGAGATGGGGATGTACAGACAAATAGGCTGTAGTTCAAGGAAATAAAAACAGACAAATAAATAAGTTCTAGGAAAACTAGTAATGAAGAAATAATTACTACAGGAAAGGAAAATCAAACAAATCATACCGAATTGCTCTAGCACTAGAGGACAAAGGAAATATATGTGCTGCTCAATTTATGATAAAAGAGCCATGGTAGGGTTTACTGTGTTCACCCCCACCCCCAACCAGATTGCCGGTAGGCCATGCTGAGCTCTACTATACTCTTTGCATGCTTCTAAATGTTCAAGGCAAGAGAATTATTACAACCTAAGTCCCTCCGCCTTATCAATGAGTGTACACATTGATTCTGTATCCTCCAGTCTAGACAGTAGCATTCTGTATTCTTTCCAACCACAAATAGTGCGTGTATACTATCCAAAATAACAATGTGTAAAAGAGGCCTGCTCACAACTAAACCTCATCAAAAGAAGACGAACCAGACAAGAAATGGACTACGGGCATATAATGCGAAGAGGATGTTGGAAAATTTGGTGACAACTGTTAAAATACAGGAAAGGAAAGATCGTGGAAGGCAGAAGGAGAATATGTTATCTGACATCGTGGTTCGACAAAAAAATCAAATCAACGTCAGAACTGATTAATTGTATCAATGAGAGAGGGGTTGTGGAGCGGAGAGACATGATCGCCTTCGCCGACAGGCGTGGCTAGCCCTTGATTGAAATTATCCAAAGGAAACAAATATCGCCAATATGGGACATCACTGCATGATACATGCACTGCATTTCACTCACACACAATCATTTTATGAATAGTCTCCATTCAGGAAGTAGTATATTGTATTATTTGTGTTGAGTGTTGGCAAAATAGAAGTTGGAAGGACTAGCAATAGATGACAAGAAACGCACACTCACACAGACTTAATTATGTGGGGATGGATTGCTTTAGCAGTGTTTATCGTATTTATTATAATCCTATACATGCTATCTCCACTAATTTCTCCTTTGCCGGTGAAACTTCATGATGCACATGTTTTGGTAAGTAAAGTCCAAAGATCTTACTTAATGAAGGTTAGGTCGTTCTGTTCTCCCTAACTAGTAACTTTAACTAGCTAGTCCTTTTAGATATGACTATTAGAGTAATATGGACGATAAAAACTTAGTCGTGGATTCCGTGTTCAAGTTGAGCATGTAAAAAAGCACTTTAAAATGGATAAATGTAGTCTGAAAAGCTGCTGCTTAGGTGACAAATTATTATAAATACAAACTTTTACAAATTCAATTGTCAACATCCTCAAAAACTACCGAAAACCCTCTTAAGTGCTACGACGTTCTGTTTCTGAGATCTTACTGTGTATTGGAGGTCTTTTGCAAAGTAGACAAGTTGTTTGCCTTGCGTTCTGAAGCTAGTGGGTTCGAGTCTGGACTGCATCATTCAGATCAAGAGTGCATTTTTCGGATATTTGTCGGATTGTTACTAGAGCTTGAATTTATAATCTGTCTCCAGTAGTGACTAAAAGACAGATTATAAATTCAATCTTTCTACCAACACTGTGCTACCAGAGCCAAACATGGGCACTGACAAAAGAACAAGAAAGGAAAATGACCACATGCGAAATGAGATGCCTGAGGAAAGCAGTAAATAAAACAAGAAGAGACCATATAAGAAATGAGGAAATTAGAAGAACAGTCGAACAACACCTGCTATTAGATTTATTGAAAAACAGAGACTCAAATGGTTTGGCCACTTGGTCAGAATGAACCCGAATACACCAGTTGCAAGAGCGTACAACCTGAAAATGGAATCATCAAGAGGAAGGGGCAGACCAAGAAAAGATGGGTTGATGGAGTTACAGACATCTTAAAACTCCACAATACCACACCATATCAAGCGACCGAGCGTGCATTATCTCCGAAACCGATCATCAGTTAAACCTGCTACGCCTAGCGGCAAAAAAGCAGAGAAGGACAAAAGAAAGAAGAAGAAGTTACTAGAGCTGTTAAGTTCAAAGTTCATGCTTTGTTGTACAATATAAAAATATTCTCTATTCCATATTCCTGACAAGTGGAGTATTATTTCCTATTTCTGCAGAGAGAGGCTGAACCATATTTTAAAACTTGGTGCAGTCTTCTTCTTCGAACGCTCCATATCGACCACTTGCCAACCACTCTGTGTGATTTGTATGTGATCTGAGCCTAAGAACAATTGTACATTGTGCCAGTTATGCGCCTACAAGTAGGTCAGCACATCCGATATCTGCGCTGCTTTTTATTTACTAGAGTAGCATCCCTAGGCCTACATTAGACACCTCTTACGACAGGCATTGTAGGTTGCGTCGTACTATTCTTTGCTTCCCTTGCTGACACCACCGATTGCCTGTGTAGTAAAATCACTCTTCTACCTTTAATCTTCCTGTGTAAGATAAGGATTCACTGCATCAAAATGCAGTTATGATTGCCCAATCAGTCAAACTCTAAACAGAATTTGCAACAAGTAAGAAAAGAAGAAAACCTGGAATATTTTTCCAACCATAATATCTCTCGGGTCGACCCAGCCTCAACCAGGTACCAGGAAAAGCACTGGAAAGTAAAGGTGACCTCATGATGTGGACCACATCACCCATCGTGTGCAGAGCAATAGATGTATCACTTAGAACTATCAAGTCAGTAATATTTGTTGCTGTGACTACAAGTAGTCTTTCTATAAGGTCATCAATCATGTGCAACTTCCATATCAAAAGTTGACTGTAATGGTCAAGTTCTGTCTTCCCTGTTGGTACACTTGTGCCATTTTGCCTGTTGGTACACTGTGCCAATCTTGCTGTTGGCACGCAAATCTTTTCCCAGCCCACTACCTGATTTCCCCCCAGTTGTATCTCACCACTTGCTCTCATGTTTTCTTCCTTCCCTTCATTTATGGTTTTTAGCAGAGTGCTGTATCTTTTAATAATAATTCTTCTCGACGTATACATTACATAGGGCCTGCAAGTAATTTCTGCATACTGGTCTATCCTAGGCAACTCGCTCAATCTCTTCCACAGAATTGAGATCGATATTTTTTGTCTCTCTCAGCAAAGTTTGTTTCATGGTCTCCTTAGGAGTCTCTCTTTCTTGAACCCTTTGCATCCCACTTCAGTGCCTGCTTTGTTATTCTTTGATAATTTCTCAAGTTATGTCCAACACTTCTCCCTCTTATAACAGTTGTTACTAGTGATGTCTTTTAATGGGACCAAAATATTTAAATTGTTTCAGTTTGGAATATCTTCATTTGCACTTCAGACATGTCCATAGGTGCTCCGATCTCCTTGCAATATCTCCAACAGCGTCCAGCGACAGACCGTACCAGTTCATTTTGATTGATGAGTCTACTCACGTACCTGTTATGCTGTTCTTTTCTTGCTACTCCAATCTTCAAACCCAACTCCTGCAATCTAATAATTGATGTGGATTGATTTAAATGAAAATCCTCTTTGTAGCCACACTCTATGAGGGCATTCAAAATATCAGCTCTATCCATTGGCTGGCCCTCTGATATGGTGGCAGAGCCAGCTAGCCTGTCTGCTCTCTCATTGTCAACGACACCCATATGCCCTGGGAACGATAAGTGTGATTCTGCAAATTGTTGACGCTTGTAGTGATTCAGTCCATTGCCTGCGCACGAACCAGCCTCTACCTTGTGGATCATACTCAATTTCAATTGTATAATTATAATTTATATCTCCCTGAACAGTTCTTTTTTCACTCCTAGTTATTGTAGCACTCTTTATTAGTTTTCTTCTCTGTCCATGACACTTGCTCTATTATTATCAATGATATATAAAATGTGCATCAACATCAAGTACTTTAAGCTGATTTATCTTCAGAAAGGGGTCTTTATGACGAAGTGGTTAAAACATGCTTGTCGCTCTGAAGGTTGCGGATTTGAATCCTGGCCGATCTTGTGCAATGTTTTTCATGTAATCCCTAGGATTTTTTGCTGGAGCTACTGAGAAAAGATGTTGCTTATCGTGGAGGATATAAGGATGCAGTGGTTAAGTGTCCTTAGTCTAAACACTTATTCATTCTAATGTTTTTTGTTCAAACAGATTACTGGAGGATCAAGTGGTATTGGAAAAGCTTTGGCTATACAGGCTGTTCAGCAGGGATCCAGAGTTACTCTTGTAGCCAGGAGTAAGGTAGTTATATTACATACTTTTACCTCTTACGTCTGAAAAGACACTCCTGTGTGACGGTGGACACTGATACTAAGAAAAGCAGGCCTTCATGCAAAAATCAGTCAGAATCATACCAGTCGTACTGACTACGCTTGAATTCATAGCAGGCAAACGCATAGGAAGAATTGCATACTTTGTTTCATGACTGGATAATGAGAGTAATGAGTCGGGGTTCATTTTATACTACAAGATATGCTGCCATTAAACAAAGTTACTCCAATGTCGTGGTTCGAATCAGACCACGCCCTTCTGTGCATTTTTTTCCAGAGACCCTAGGATTTTTGCCGGAGCTACGGAGTTCGTGCTTTGAGCAATACTCTTGGCAAGTTATGCACCATTCTGCGGAGAGGGACCAAGCCATATGGGGTAAAACCCGCCACATTGAAGTCAATCCTTCGGCTGTAGACCCATTTTCAAATGTCTGTTTTGTGAGGAATGAAAGTCTTCAGACACTACCTTTCAACCTAAACACAAGTATTTTATTGATTGTTTCAGATTTTTGTCCAACAAACAAAAAATAAAAGTGAACTCCTTGCGATGAATCCAAAACGAACATATTTTGCTACCTTTTAGTATAGGCTGCAAAATATCTTTAATTTCAACAGAATTACTTATTGGGAGTCTGCTTGGTTCAGTGGTAGTGAACTGCATTTACACGCAAGCATATGGTGATCATATCCTGGTTCTTCAGTCCCCCAGCTGTTAATGGGTACTCTGATATTCTTTCTTTGGGAGCTATCTTAAATTGTCACCAGAAATGCTACGAAAGTGCTCTGTCAATAAGACTGCTGGTATGTTGCCTTTCTGCCCATGATATTCCATGTCAGTTGACACTCTTTCATTTCCCTTTCCACCGTTCTTATTCATATTTATTTTGTCTGTCCAATTCTTCCACCTTCTGTCCGCTGTTCATTGGAGAGCTGACTGTGTCTAGTAACATTCTATAATCTTGTCTAAGCCATCTTCAAATTTGTAGTAAGTCTCACTTTTAGTTTGAGGATTGCAATAGCGTTGAGATAAGACAATGAATTGTCTCATGATTATTAAAAGGTAAACTTTGCAGTTTGTTTTAAGTTTGTTCCAAACACCTAGGAAGTACAAGTCTTCACTCTCAGCTTTTTTCTTTTTAAACCCCCGGGAGACTCCAAGGACATTTGGTGTAGTGTATAATGTCTCGAGTTACGAAAGATCCTGCGATGATGGGGTCTGTGGGTGATTGGTAACTGCAGTGTCCCAGAGCTGTTGTATCTGGGAGGGTTTTCCAGTCATCTGGCTGCTCCACAGTTGTTTGGGACAGAAATTGCTCACTTCATCTGACAGTTCTTCTTGTTTAGGGACTAAATCTGGCTGTAATCTTTGCATCAGTGGTTCCAGCACATTACGTTTTTCTTCTGGGTATGTGATTCTTTCATATGGGACACCACCACAGACGTTCGGACATGAATTTTAAATCATATGTTGTGCATGTATGAATAGGCACCTGAGAGGCAGAATACAGAGGTGGTTTTTTTAACCAATGATCTATTAGAATCATCAATGTGCATGCATTTGGCATATGCATATGAGTGCTACTGACAATAAATAATATAATTGTGCTTTTAAGGAAGTTGATTAATTAATTGATTGATTGGTAGAACCAGCATCATTGCACTTTGGTGAGTAACCGTGTGTGCTTTGATCTCTTTCTTACACAGGAAGATCTCAGCGGAAGTGCACAAACTTCGTAGCACCGTCAAGGGTCCCCAGTGTAATTTTTAAGAATGGAAGATATTTTGTAGGAATTTTATTTTTAATATTTTCTATCGAGTAATGCCCGGGCCGTGACTTTCCAGCCTGATATTCTCGATTTTGAACTGCCGGGGTTCTTTACGTGCTCAACATGAACACCGTTGAATTATCATCCGTCTCTGATATGACTTTGAACTCGATCTCGCCTGCACTGAGATCAGGTATCTCTGGAAAAATATCCCAATGGTTCCACGAGGGAGTGAACTGAGTACCTTTGGAACGAGATGTGAACACCTAACCTCTACGCCACAGAGACCAGCTATGATGTAAACTTAACCAATATTGTTATTTTCTTTTGCTTATAATATATGATCAAGTTTTAACAAACAAATACAGTAATAATGCTTCTTTGCTTTTAAATTTTATCACAAAATAAGTATCTAAACATGTTTTCTCAAAAACTATTTTCCAGAAAAAATTAGAAGAGGCAAGGGCAGAAGTTTCTGCTCATGTTACCATCCAAGACAAAGAGCAGGTGAGATCAGTATGATGTTTGCTGAATGTATGTATGCAGGGAGATGGTATGACAGAATGGCAAACACAGATCCATATAAGGACAGGGTAGGAACCCGTTACTACCCAAGTCAGGAGTAAATTGGGGTGGATCTAACATGCCCTTTGAGACACAGTAAGTGGAACCCACAAAGTTAGCAAGGAATTCAGGCATAATCATGACACCTAATATGGCACCTCTGACTGATTTTATGTGAAGTTCTGCTTTCCTTATTACCAGTGTCCCTTGCCCTTCAGGAAAGCCTTTCTCCGAGTTCAGAGGTACTTGTAATTTAGATCCCCAAGTAAAGAATCATGGTTTCCCAAAGTCCAAAAGCATACCATGTGCACACCAATAATTTTTAGCCCAATCTGGTCTCAAATCCCAGAATTTTCATGTTGCATGGTCACTAGTGCAACATGTTATCAATTTCACTATCGACAAACTCCTTTCAACTAGTTAACTACACACCTATGGAGGGGGAGAGTCACAGTAGCGAAGTTGTTAGCAAACTCGCTTCTTATCCTAGTGGTCCGGGTTCTATTCCACAGTGGGCGTGGAATGTTTTCCTACCGTAACGGCTCTCAGGCTGACCCAGCCTCAATTGGGTACAAGGAAAAGAACTGGGAAGTAAATACGGGCAGCGTGATGTTGACAATATCACCCATCTTCTAACTGGTTTTACAGTGGATACCAGCTCACTGTGGCATACCAGGAAGCGAAAAGGCTGACAAACTCGCAAAGGCTGGGGGAGCCTAACACAACACCACCCAACACAAAGTCTTACAGAAGCAAAGACTCTCCTGAAACAATCCAGGAAAATGATCTGGAGAAAAACAAATGGAGGATACAACCCAGAGCACGACAGTATAAATACACTAAACAGAAAAGCAGTCTTCAGACTTAGAATGAGAGTCTCAGGACTCGGCAGCCTGCACCTGTGGAGCACCAAAGCAGTCCCCAGAGCACATCCTGCAAGACTGCCCTAGTCTGGGTAGCGAGAGATTGGAGATCTGACCAAAAGAAACAAAAGTACAAGACAAACTATGGGAACCGGTGAAGACCTCAAGCGAACCGCCCTGTTTATGACACATACCGGAGTAGTCGCATAGTAAAAGTTGATTGCAGAAGAAGAAGACCCATCGTCTGCCGACGATGAAAAATGCTGGGCTAACACTGTAGCACCCTATATACCACTTGGTATAAAAGGGTTCCTTCACCTTTTTGTTATGGGGCGTTCTTTAGTTGATAAACTTGGATTGTTACCAATTTTGTAGAAAATATAGAATAATAAAATAAACTTCTGTTTACAAATTTCTTCATGGTTAATGTACTATATTTTCTATCTTACAGCAAGTACAAGTTGTTTCTGTAGATCTGTCCAAAGATTATCAAGCAGTAGAGACAGCTTTTCAAAATGTATGTATACATAGATATTCTATGAGATAATGTGTTATTAAGTATTAAAATTATCTTTTTTTCAGGAGACAACCTCCCAATATAACTGTCTTTACTGCTCTAATACCGCTTTTAGGGCAGTGTAGGACAGAGGAACATGAGCCTGAGGAATTTAATGGTCGCATGGCTAGTGCATTCAACACAAAACTTGTCAGGTGACGATTTTTTTTTTACGCCCCAACATTAAAAAACTTCTTGACCTCACCAGGGATCTAACTTTTGTCTCCCAAATGGAAACCCTCGCTCTAATCCATTCAACTAGACACTCCTCCCAATATATATGGTGTATATACAGAAAAACATATTGCCCAAACCACCGTTGCTCATTATTGTGTGGGACTTACAATACATGCTTCCCAGGTTCCAAGATAGCTGGCTCTAACATGATCGGATTGTAGCTATAGCAGCCTCAAGTTTTCAGAGTTATTGTGTGTCGATAGCCCCGATTGTCCTGGACATGCAGGCAGTCGCAGTAATTCTTCTTCTAAGTCCAGTTTATTTGTCTTGCTTGATCATCAGTGGCCTTACAAAAAAATTAAACAATGGAATGGAACTGATAAGAAAACAAAAATCAGAATACGTGAAGCATGGACATTTAACAAGGCTGCAGAAAAGCATATATTTGCTTTTGAATATAAGTGTTACAGAAGAGTTCTCCGTATATCATGGTTAGAGAAGAGAACAAGTAGATCTATCAAATCTCGCCTGTGTGGTGCCAGGGCCCGCAAAGGAAGCAAAGAATAGTACCACTGCGACCTACAAGGGATGTAAGAGGCAACTGATGTAGGACCTAGAAACTCTACCCTAGTAAATAAAAGCATCGCAGAAATCGGATCTGCTGGCCTACTTGTAGTTGCAAATAAGAAAGAGAAAACTGAAGTATTTTGGACAAAAAAAGACAAAGGGTTGTAAAAGACCAATATAGAAGTAGGCATCCCAGCAAAGATAAGAGGAAGACAACGGAGAAGATGGATTCAGCATGTAACTGATGATTTGAGCATGACAGCTGCAGAGGTCAGACATCTGGCCTATGAGAAAGAGAAATTACAAAGGGCTGTTAGATTGGCAAAGTTCTCCTCAGAACAAGCTATTTGATGATGATATCAAATGTAGGCAGTTATGTCATTATTGTAAGTCTCTGAACAGTACATAGACAAGTAACAATGAATGTAATATCTCATTGCAACATTAACACACATCATTGTTTATGTTTAGGCTGAAAAGATCTTTGGTCCTGTAGATTTTCTCATTAATTGTGCCGGTACGTCATGTCCAGGCAGATTTGAGGATTTACCAATCTCAGACTTCAAGGTACTGCTTCCGTTTGTTTTGTTAAATACAGAAATACTAGTACTACTAGACATTATTTTTAGATAACTTTATTATAACTTTACACAGCTTATCGTTGGAATATGCTGAAATCTCTAGCATTGTCATACACAAGAATTCCTAGCATAGTTAGCATATCTTTGGAATATACTGAAATTCCATAGCTCCTCATTTGTGATATTTTCTGATCAAAATAATCACAGGATGCTGACTGATTTTTACATGAAGGTTTGCTTTCCTTATCACCAGTATCCGTCACAATTCCAGCAAACTTTACTCCGACTTCAGAAGTACTTATAAATTAGATCCCCATGTAAAGGATCAGGGTCTCATGTAGTCCAACCGTGTACTATGTGCTCACCAAGTATTGTTTTTGTGTGGCAAAGCTGACCTCAAGCCCCAAAATCTATATGGCACATGACCATTGGCTCAGAGTATTAGCAACTTTGCTATTGAAGACCTCAATAATGTGATGTAATAATAATAATTCATCTCGACGTTATATGTTACATAGGGCCTTCAAGCAATTTCTCCACACTGCTCTATCCTGGGCAACTCACTAAATCTCCTCCATGGAACTGAGATTGATATTTCTTATTGCTTGCCTCTCTCAGCAAAGTTCGTTTCAGGGTTTCCTAGGTCGTCCTCACTTTCTTGAACCCTTTGCATCCCACTTCAATGCCTGCTTTGATATTCGTTGATCATTTCTCCTCAAGGTGTGTCCAACATATCTCCATCTTCTCTTTCTTATAACAGTTGTCACTAGTGGTTGACCAGACATTTCTCTAATTTCATCACTGCTGAATATGTTCCATTTTATGTTCAATATTTTCGTAAAACATCTATTTTCAAATTTATTCAATTTGCTTTCTATATCTTTAGTCATTTTCTAACTCTGGCATATGTTAGGATTGATACAACATTGGAATTGAAAATGAATATGATATAACAAAAGTTATTAAGTACATTTTTAGCGATGTGTAATATTTCATTTACAATCATATCTTCACAGAAAATGATTGATATTAATTACATGAGTGCAGTTCATGCCACTCGATCTGTTATTGCCACCATGAAGGCCAGAGGTCAAGGTCGTATTGTGTTTGTGTCATCTCAAGCAGGCCAGCTTGGCTTGTTTGGGTTTACTGCATATTCTGCTTCCAAGTTTGCACTAAGAGGACTTGCAGAGGCTCTACAAATGGAGGTATAACTTTCAATTTGCTCTTTCCTTACCCAGCAATACAGTGACATCAATATGTTAGATATAAGTAGTATTATAACACTTCTGTGTTCAGAATTATAAACAGCCTAAGATATGAGTAGGACACAGTGCTGTTATCTGAGAGCCAACAAGAATTGATAGACCAAGTAAATTATCTGGACGATAACTGCAATAGCGTAGTGGCTCACTCACTTCTTATACGCATGGTCCAGGTTCAATTCTATAGAGGTACCTCTGAAGTCGGAGAAAGCGCATCTGTATGGCGGGGGACACTGAAAATAAGGAAAGCAGGTCTTCATGCAAAAATCAGTCAGCAATGCCATACCAGACACCCTGACTATCTACACATTCATAGTTGGCAACGAAGAAGAATTCCATAGAGGAGGGAATCTTTTTCCGACTGTAATGGCTCTCACTGTGACCCACCCTCACTTGGATATCAGAAGACCACTGGGAAGTAAAGGGGGCCAGTATGATGTTGACCACATCACCCACTATCTGCCTATGGTTGCTGAAAAGTGTGCCTAATACTGTATTTGAATATGCCCCATAGTATAAAAATGGGTTTTTTAGACATCAGCATAGAAAAAAACAAAATCAATGGTAATAAATAAAGGAATTGACAAGGCTGAACATAGAAAATGATGGTGATACACTGAAACAAATATCAAGCCTTGGAAAATCTAATAATGGATGATAAAAGAAGAGAAATTAAAGTATTTTGGTCATATAAAGAGACAAAGGGTTGGAGAAGACTGTCATGGAAGGAGGCATCCCTGCAAAGAGGAGAAGAGGAAGACCACGGAGCAGATGGATTAAGGATGAATTACTGATAATTTGAGAGGTGGAACATCTGGTTAATGAGAGAGAAATTCAGAAGTATTGTAACCTGCTGCCTTGCTGGTTGGCTGGGACAGCCAAAGGCTGACGGAGAGTGAACCCAGTAAACGCTGGTTGAAATTGGACACTTCACAGAAGGATAAGCACTAGAGCTCCAAATGGTACTGAACAATGTGACGTAAAACATGTTCTTGACAATGGCTGTTAATATATCTCAATAAGAATGATAAAAATAGGAGAAAAAGAACGATAGAGAGAGAGACAGAGAGAAGTACTGTTAGGGTGGAAAAGTTCTGCTCAGGACAAGCTATTTGATGATGCTTGTGCATGAATTACAGTATCGCCCATGTGGTGCTGGGGCCGGCAAGGAAGCAAAGAATAGTACCACTGCGACCTACAGGGCATGTCATAAGAGGCGACTGATGTAGGTCCTAGGGAAGCTACCCAAGTAAATAAAAAGCATTGCAGAAATCGGGTGTGCTGGCTTACTTGTAGGCGCATAACTGGCACAACAGACAATCACTCTTAGGCTCAGATCACATACAAATCACACACAGTGGTTAACAATTGGAGATATGGAACGCTCAAAGAAGAAGAAAGAATTACAATATTATTTTCATTTTGTAATGTCCTTGTGCTTTAATATTCAGGTAAAACCATACAACATTTACCTGACCTTGCATTCCTCCAGACACAAACACACCTGGATTTCAAGAGGAACAGAAAACAAAGGTGTGTTAACAATTATTTGTATCATCATCATCATGTGGCATGTCCTTTGCAGAATATGGCAGCGCACCCAACCTGAAAGACTCGATTTATAGCCAGTTCTGCTGCCTCTGTCATCATATTGAAGTTTTTTCTTATGTCTTGTTGCCACCATCGTATTAGTTATCCCCTGCCATGTACCCCAGAAACCATGCTCTTCAACATAATGGCATCATAATACATCAGTCTCTGAGATATGACATCACCCATGAAACGTTTTCTGATGTTCAGGTTCCATAGTGTTTGTGTGTTCTAGACTTATTAATTACTTCTCTATGTGTCGCTCCTTCTTGGAGCCATCTGGATATTTTTCAAGAGATTCCTGATCTCAGTGTAGGTGAGATCGAGTTCCTAGTCCTATCGGAACGGACAATAAATGTAGGTCTCGTGTTCAATTTGAGCACATAAAAGAACCCTTGACATTTCAAAATCGAGAAGAGCAGGCTGAAAAGGCTGCCGAGGAAAATTCACTGGGAAAAGTAAAATTCCTCCAAATATATCTTCCCAAAATATCTTCCATCTTCAAATCCCAGGGGGTCTCACGGTGCTATTTGTCCGTTTCACTGCAGCCAAGATCTTCCTTTGTAAGATAGAGATTGCTAGACACATGGTTACTCCAATACAATGATGATGGACCAATCAATTAATTAGAGCACTTGTTTCAGTTATTAGATTTGCCTGCTGCAAATGGTTTTCATTTTGATCCAGTTTCATTTGGGTACTAGAGAAACACTAAGAAATAAAGACAGCTGGTTATACAAACTCATCAACCATAATGAGTTGTTTGTTTTAAATGTTGGTTCTAATACCTATCATTGGAAAATCCAAGGTGTGTTTTTAATATAAATGTTATAGAGTAGTCTCTGTAACATGGAGAGAAAAGAAAAATAGATAGAGTGACAAAGTTCTACTCGGGACAAGTTACTGGATAATGATGATAATTACACCATGTTCATTGCCCGAGTGGTTACCGGGCCCAAATTTAGGGTGTAAAGAATAGAACCACTGTTACCTCACACGCATGTCGTAAGAGGCGAGTGAGGAGGTTTGGCTGAAATCGGATGCACATGTCCTAAACGTTTAGAAGTCTATGCGTTTAGGGCCTACCAAACCAATGTGCAACGTATACATGTTCTTGGCAAAGATCAAACATATCACAATGAGTGATTAAAATTGGTTTCAAAGAACGAACGCCAAGTAGAATATACCATGTTCTCCATTGTCCCGTTTGTATCAAAACAGGATCTTTACATTACATAGGGTCTGAAAGCAAAATGTTTAGAAATTAATGCTCTGTTTATTTACATTGGTGAAATATTTTTAAATAGGAAAATGGAAATGCAAAATTATTTTTTGTTTCTTACCACTCAATTTAAATATATCCTATACATCTGCAAGCCATAAATGTGTTTCTGTGCATACTATGTTCATATTTGCACAATCTAGGAAAGTTTCATCAATTTTTATGAATAAATAACAATTTTTTATAGTTTTTATGTAAGAGGATGAAGCCCTTATTTCAAGTCGAAATTGTGTGTTAAAAAATCAGTTAATTTTTTTCAGATTCTGTCACAGTTTACTACTAAACTAAATCGCAAACAGATATGTCCACATGTCAAGTTGGAAATGACGAATGACCTTAGGTTAAATTAATAACGATGGACTGGAAGACAAATTTTATTTTAAATCTTTTTCTAATGAATTTTGTCCAGGCATTGACTTTGTAGCCTGTTCTTCTCAATTTTGAACTGCCAAGGGTTCTTTTACGTGCTCAAATTGAAAACGAGACCTACGTTTTATCGTCCATCTCCAATAGGACTAGGAACTCGATCTCAGAACAAAAATGTAATTCTGCAACAGCAAGTGTTTTTCAAATTGTTAGTTCTAAGGCGACTAAGGTAGGATTTTTACGTAGGACTGGCTACCCTATCCAGTAGACAATTTTAGCAAGAAAATCCAACCAGCCATGAACAAGTCAAATAATATAATTGCTGTAAGAGGTAGCTAAAGATAGGACAACTTGGCATGAGTTGGTTGAGGGCATATGCCCTAATCAGGGTTAAAATGGCATGAGAGAGAGAGTGGTGATAAGTCTCTACCTCAAGTTCCATTAGAAACAGAAAGGAGCAAGAGAAAAGAGACAAGATCATTGTTTCCATTTGGCACGGCAGATAAAGGAGAGATAAAGTTGCAATGATTTTTCTGTTCAAACAATATAAAGTGTACATAATATGTTTGTTGTTGCTTCCAGCCTCTTGAAACCAAGTTGATATCGGAAACATCAGGACTGTTTACTGCAGAGAATGTTGCCAGCATAATATTGTCAGATGCAGTGGTGAGTGATGATCTTTAGGTATGAAAATGGTTGTCATGTTTGATGTTGTGAGTCAGAGAACATTTATTTAATTACGTTGTATTCTTCTTCTTTGCGTTTGGTTTCGTATGCTCGTCTAAACCATGAGATGGGTTGCCTCTATGCATGTCAGTTGGAGTTCCTTGAGAGTTCCCATAGCTTGCTCTGTAAGCTTCATTCATGAGGCCATGTTTCGTAGCGGGGCACGTTGGAATGATTGCAGGATGTGCTCTGAAGTCTGTGTTTCTGTCTGACATGCACACTGAGCAGGCTTTATTCTGTGCATGTGATGGTTGAGACTGCAATGAAATGTTCTTAGGCGAAAGATTGTTGTGTGCTATTTTCTGTTTAGTCTACTGATGGAACCTTGTGGGTTTTTTGCCTCCACAACTCTTCGTATTTTCGTTTTATATGTGTCTTGATTTCTGGTAATGACACTGGGTATTTGTGTTATATAAGTTTTGTTCTCTCCTTAGCGAGCCTGTCTGAGTACTCTCTCATTTCCTGGTATGCCTCGTATACAACTTTACAGAAGAGAGGTCTACAGACATATCAGTGTTACTACAATCAATTTGAAAAAAATTCCAGGATCCAAAGTCCCCATAAGAACCAAGATCCCAAGCATCAACACCCTGTTGCAGAAGGCGCAAGTGAGATGGGCTGGTCACGTTGCTCGAATGCCTGATAAATGCATCCCAAAACAGTTGATGTATGGCGAGTGTGTTGGGGACAGATGATCAGTTGGTGCTCAGAAAAACACTTTAAATACACCTTTAAAATGCTTTGATATAGACACCACATGCTGGAAATTCCTGGCACAAGATCGGCAAATATAGCACTGTAACAATACAAGAGGAACTCGCATAGCGGAGAATCGTCATACTGTTGAGGTGCTGAGAAAGGAGCTGCAGGAAAGACAAAACACAACACCCACACGTCCAACCTTGATCATGTATGCCCCAGCTGTGGTAGGGGCTTATATACTAGGATTGGACTCTACAGTCACCTCCGCACACACCAGCACATCAGAGAGCTGCAGCAACACAAATCTGAGACTGTTGTCATCATCGCTTGTGATGGGCAGCTATTATTATTACTACAGTCAAAAAATGTAAATACTTAAGTAGCATATTGACAGAAGAAATGAATCAAGATCACCCCAATAAACTACTTGTTGAGAAGTGGCAACAGAGAAACAGAATTAAACAAAAGTCAATCTTCCACCACGTCAGTGAAATCAAAGACAGATACCACCTTCCAGAAACAAGACAGCAGCTGCAGAGAGTAATAGCAAACTTACCACCACATACACTCTTGAATACACCTGAAATTAGAACAAAATTGATAGATGAAGCAACTAAACGCTCCGACCCAGTCAGCCCTATGATAACATCTCAAAGAACCATTGATGCCTATCCCCAAGAACGGGTACATGTCTATACTGATGGATCTGCATTTAAAGCCACCATCAAAGCAGGTTACAGAGCATATATACAATACCCAGACAGATCATCCGAAGAGCTGTTTGGTGCATGCGTGGGAGATATGCTCCAATTATGAGGCTGAAATTCATGCGATAGAAGCAGCTTTGTACCACCTGAAGACTGTTTTCAATGCCTTTCTATCAAAGGCACAAAACATAATTATCTTCACAGATTCAATGTCTGCCCTTCAAGCTCTAGAAGATGGTGGACATTGTAAATCTGAACTATCCCATATAACCCTAGATATTGACAGACTTATTACATCACATGACATCAAAATAACATGCAGTGGATCCCTGGACATTCAAACACACCTGGAAATGACAAAGCAGATAGGCTAGCCAAGAAAGGGCCAACGCAGGAACAACCAATCACAGCAACAACTCTCCATACAGCAAAGCAAATCCTAATGACAACAAATAAAGAAATTTGGCTGAACAGATGGGCCTGGGAAACACAGGAAGAGAGGTGTACAGCCATATGGCCAGCCCTAACCTTAATGACAACATCAACCACCTTACAAGAAGAGATCAGAGCACCATTTTTAGACTCTGAACCCAACACATAACACTTAATAATCACTTGAACAGAATTCATCCACAACACACCCAACTGTGCGCACATCATCATAAAACCGTTCACCACCACTTCTTCCAAGTGCCAAGCACTAGATGACATCAGAAAGACCCTCGTTCCTCCTCCAAGGCCAGATAAATGGAACACATTATACGGAACAAAAGAACAACTTACAAACACATGCAGATACCACTACATAGCATTGGGCCGAAGGCCAAAAGCTTAAGTGCCGCTGGATCATTGAAGAAGATTGACAGAAGAATGAAAAGGTTTGTAATGTTTCATATTGTGAATCAGAGGGCATTGAGTTAAATGATTGATTGACAGGACCATCATCATTGTACTTGTTGAGCTCCGATCTCTTACTTACACAGGAAGATCTCAACAGCAGAGCATGAACTCTGTAGCACCAGTGAGGATCCCCAATATAATTTAGAAGATAGTGACAATATTTTGTAGGAACTTTTTTTTTTGCCTGGGCAGCGACTTTCCAACATGCTCTTCTCGATTCTGAACTGCCAATGTTTTTTTTATATGCTTAACTTGAACATGGGACGTACGTTTTATAGTCCATCTCCAATAGGACTAGGAACTCGATCTCAACTACACTGAGATCATGGGTCTCTGGTAATAGCTCCATGAGGAAGTGAATTGAGTACCTTTCGAATGAGAAGCAATCACCTAACCTCTACGCCACAGAGACTTCACATTTAGTTAAGCAGATAGGCTGTATACAACTTTTTGAAAGAGAGATCTACAAACACATGGCCAACCCAAACGATAACATCAACCACTTTACAAGGAGAGATCAGGGCACCATTTTTCAACTCCAATAACTACATCAACAAAATTCAACCGCCACATACTTTAGAGTGCCAGCTGTGTGCACATGATCACATAATCGCTCATCACCACCTCTTCAGGTACCAAGCGCTGGATGATGTCAGGAAGATCCTTCTTCCTCCAAAAACAACTTTCAAACACATGCAGATGCCACTACAAAGCATTGGCCGAAATGCAAGAGCTGAATCATGGTAGAAGAAAGTATCAGCATTGATTGTGTTTCCTGTTCTTACAGAATAGACATAAACATAAATTAAACGTCATATCGCCAGTGTGACCTGGGTCCATAAGGAAGCAAAGAATAGTACCACTTGACCTTCAAGGTATGTTGCAAGAGGTGGCTGAAGCAGAGTCCTAGGGAACTCCCTAGTAAATAAAGGCATAGAAATTGGATGTCCTGACCATTCGTAGGCTCAGATCATATACAAATCACAGAGAATGGTTTAACAAGTGGTCGGTGTGGAGCATTCGAAGATGGACAGAGAAGATAACAAACACATGGGTGTCCTCTGTCCATGATATATCTAATATATACTCTTGTTTATTACCAACACATACATATATGTATATTTTTATATTTCAGAAAGGTCAATTTTTCAGTTCCATGGGTTTAGATGGAATAATGTTATCAATTTGACATTGGCTTCTCACCAGTGACTCTTTAATGGAGGCAACACACAGGTACTATGAATGCTTTGTGAATGCTCATCTCTGCTGGGATGAAGCCTGTTAGAGACCCACACCTAGCTGCTGGGATTGAATGAACCATTTCTTTTTGTTCATGTCCTTTTATAAGAAGACACATCAATGAAGTCTGTGTAGTGCCGGGCCTGCCATAGGGAAGCAAAGAATATTATCACTTTGACTAGACAATCGCTTCTTAGGCTCAAATCACACGAGTGGTTAACAAGTGGTCGATATGGAGTGTTCAAAGAAGAAAGCCAGGAAGTAGAAGACTTTCCAACTTGTTTATTTTTTTTTTTTTTTTTCATCGCTTTCAACTCGGACGAGTTTCATTCTGAAACTGATTTTCAGTGAAAATGTTTTCCATTTCTTCAATGGCAGCAGCGGTACATTGTAATTACTTTACACTGGCAGCATGTGCTCAATGTACTGGTAATTAGTATTCCCTCGCCATACAGGCAGATTTTCTCCATTCCAGAGGTACTCACGTATCGCCTGAGTAAGACCAGGGACCAACAAATGCCGACAGTAGGTTCGAATCCGACTATGAGGCGCTCACAGCAGCAGGCTGAGCTACTATCAACTACTCTAGGCAGTCCCCCTTTCCAACTTGTGACATTGCACCCTTTACCACATTTGAGCCGAGCAATCTCCCTAGATTTATTGAATTGTTAATCACTTCCTCTGTGTATTTGTAGGCTTCACTCTCTTTCTGCGGGTTCCAGTAAATGGCCCTTCTTGTTATGTTCCCTCAGGTTTTCTCAAAGTGTGTCCTATCCAGATATAACTTAGATACCCAAGTAAAGAATCAGGAAACCTGTAGTCCATCCGTGTACTGTGTGCACACTGAAAATATTTGGCTACAGGTTGACCTCAAAATTAGCACATCATGTGGTTACTTACTAGTGTAGCATGTTAGTGACTGCTATGCACATGTGGTGCCAGGGCCCGCAAGGAAGCAAAGAATAGTACCACTGCAACCTACAATGCATGTCGTAAGAGGCGAGTGAGGAGGTTTGGCTGAAATCGGATGCACATGTCCTAAACGTGTAGAAGTCTATGCGTTTAGGGGCCTACAATGTGCAACGTATACACGTTCTTGGCAAAGATCAAACATATCACAAAGAGTGATTAAAATTGGTCGTAAAGAACAAACGCAAAGAAAAGGAGTGTGAGGCAAGGGATGACCAAGATGAATGTGGCAGCAGGACATCAAAGAAACCATGAACATGATGATGGAAAAGGCAGGAGAACTTACTTGAGATCTAGTTTTCAGGCATCTGTGATGAAAGCGATGATCCGTTAGGGACATGCTACTACTTGACCATACTTCACTTCCTTACCAGCAAATATATATGAAATGACAAATACAGCACTAGACATGAAAATCATTGCATATCCTTTATAGGACGTAGCCATCAACCACAGTAAACGAGTTGTTGATTTTCTAGGCACCACTTATATGTTCAGTAGTTTGCCATAACGTGATGTCTCTTTTACCGTACGTAAAAACCCATGTGTACAAATTTGCTTCCAAACTGCCCGCCGCTGAGTTTGAACCAGTACATACCTGATAAATTTTAAACCAAATATATTCTTCAACAGGAATATACAGAGACATTATTTTTCTGTTTCTTTAATAGGTTGTTACCATGGGCATCTTCAGAATTATCTCACTGTTTTACCTGGCCCATTTTGATAGAATCCTGAGAAATTGTAAACTGCAGCGAGATTCTCAAAATGAGAGCAAGAAAGTGTCATAATTATTGTTATATATATTTGATAATTAGTAATGTTGATTTCAATTAGTGGAAACATTGAAAGAAATGTCATTGTAAATCATACCAGTTAATCTATTTTTAGACTGATTTTTAAATCTAGAAGTAATATCATACACCACTCGATGTTTTATTTTAGTATTATCTTTTATTGGTTACTAAACTGATGTCATAACACTCCTGACATACCCATAGGTGCTCATCAGTCTTCCTCAGAAGATGTAGAAAGGTATGCATACCCGTTCCCATGGCTTTCTGGTTTAAGCACACTCCACATACTGCACCCCAGACAACTAGTTTTGGTTGTATAATGTGGAATTCCAAACTCCGTAAATCTCTGAATAGATTCAATATCAATTTTAGTGTCTTCATCCAACAGGCAGAAACTGAAAGACATTCCCCCCATCGATTTTCAACTCCCTGACGATCGATGTTGTTGATGCAAGGATGTCTGTTCTCTCATTGCCATGGACAACTGCATGTCCATGACAGTAGATCAAAGAAACCTTGATAGAACACATCACTCAGCCCACAATCTGCTGTTTTAGACCTTCCGAAGCATTAATTGAGAGTCAGAAACAATAGCGGCCCCCAGTGAACTGAGTCCCAGAGAGCAACTTCTTCTTTTGTCATCACCATGTCACCGGGTTGTTGTCCAGTGTCATGGTTTACTGTTTTTTTCTTGCGCTGTTCTGGTGGCTTGGATGATTGTTATTTTTGCTCTTTGACAGGATTCTGCTATGCGATCTAACCATCTTTTTTTGTGTTTGTGGTCTTCCTCTCGCCTTCTTTCCCTATGTTCTGTTGTAGAAGACTGTATACTGAGGACAATAATAAGTCTCAACCTCCATCCTTATACTATAAGTAAGATTCCCTTATACTTCACTCCATTTTGCAATGACCCTACCATGCATGCTAGCTAAGAAACCTCATCATCTTCTAAATCTGACAAATGACAGTACAGTCTTTAACACATTTTGTGCACATTTGTCTACTCCTGTTATTTTTGTGACTTCAAATGTAGTTTTAAAGACAATAGTATCAAGTCAAAATGTGTCTCAGAATGATACCGCTGATGTCCATGCATATTTTAACTGTTCATTGGTTGCTTTTATTCAACTGTTATATTATGTGAATAACAAAACGATTATTAGTCTTCTTCTTACATTCACCCGCTTTGAATTCAGGCGTAGTCTGGGTGCCTTGTATAGCGCTTGATTTTTGCGGGAATTTCTGCTTTCCATTTTATCAGTGTTCCCCCACCAAGCCTTCTCTGTCTTCAGAGATACGCATATTATAAATCCGTGTCTTTCGCTCATACCTTTTACACAAATGTCCAGCATTGGCTGGCAACTCTCCTCTCAACGCTGCATAAAATTGATGGATGCTAAAATCTCTGAGAATATTCTATGAAGAGCTTGCTTTTGACAAGAGAACTGTGTGTTTTGAAGGTGTTTGGCATGAATTCACCACTATGGTGCCCCCTTTGGGGAGAGGTGGGTGGGGGTCTGAGGCCGAAGGATTGACTTCATTGCACCACGCTTTACCCATTACACCTGCACCACACAGGCGAATTCTTGCAATAAAATTAAATCAAATTGGTTTAAATTAAAATCCTTTTGCTGACCCCTGATGTGGTGGCAGAGCCAGCCAGCCTGTTCTCTCATTGCCATCAACACCCCAATAGTAAATGTGTTCTTGATCATCTTCTTTGCGTTCGTTCTTTACGACCAATTTTAATCACTCTTTGTGATATGTTTAATCTTTGCCAAGAACGTGTATACGCTGCACATTGGTTTGGTAGGCCCCTAAACACATCTTCTACATATTTAGGACATGTGCATCCGATTTCAGCCAAACCTCCTTAGTTGCCTCTTACGACATGTGTGGTAGGTAACAGTGGTTCTATTCTTTACACCCCAAATTTGGGTCCGGTAACCACTCGGGCGTTTCTTGATCATCATCACAGTACTCAAAAGAGCTCCATATGTGCTAGATCTCTTCCTCTATACATTTTTTAAACTCCGTTAATGCTTATAGTACCACTTTTTAGGGTGGTGTGGGACGACAGCCTGGGGAATTTAATGGCTAGTGCAGTCGCTGTGAAGCTCTTCAGCTTAAGACTTTTATGCCCACAAAGAAAAATATCCTTGGCTTTACCGTGGATTGAACACGGTCCAGTCCATTTGGCCAGCCGCTCTTCCTCAATATATTTACCAGCATACAACAACTAATCCCACCAGTTCTGTGTTGATTAATAAAATATCTCATGCCTCTAACAAAGTGTTAGTGTCTAGCAGTTATCATTTTCACTAATACACCCTATGGTATGAAAACTGGTTTTTACATTACCAGTTTCCTAAATTGTTTGTTTTCACTACTGTGAATGGGGACAGCTTATCCTAGGGAACATTTCTATTTATGTGTCTTCCTCTGCATTGACATCTCCAGATTTTATGATTTGTTTAAATAAATTTAATTGACTATGCCTTATTTTAATGTTTGTTTTCTGATTTTCTCTCATTTTTGTTAATGTATATGTAGATTTCATGTTTTTAATTATTTTTATGCAGATTTCATGCACTTATTATTTTTACAGTTGTGTTTTGTTGCCCTTTTGTTTAATACATTGATTCTATTAAATTTCTTGTATCCTTGCTTCAGTAAGACTACCAATTGTTTGTTTTACGCTCGTGTGGTGTCAGGGCCAGCAAGGGAAGCAAAGAATAGTACCACTGCAACCTACAATGCATGCCGTAAGAGGCGACTGATGTAGGCCCTAGGGATGCTACCCTAGTAAGTAATATGCAGCGCAGAAATCGGACATGCTGGCCTACTTGTGGGCGCATAACTGGCACAATCTACAATCGCTCTTAGGCTCAGATCACATACTAATCACACAGAGTGTTTGACAGGTGGTCAATGAGGAGCGTTCAAAAGTTTTTTATCAGGGTTTAAAAGTCTCTTTAAGTCTTCTTCTTCTGCATTCTCACTAGATTGGGATTTCTGATTCTCTAATAATGTTAGCTGTCTGCCTCAGATTATCAGCCACTCCGTACAGTTTGTCTTGGATGCTAGTGTGCTGCTGGGGGCAGTTCTGTAGGATATAATTCCTATGATTTCTGTTTCCCTGTTTGTGCCGACCTCGTGATGGTAGGTCTAACATTCTTACTGTGTGGCTAAATCTCCATTGCAGATTGGCGACCGTAGAATCCGTTATTCCATTCCTCATTGTGAGGAGTCGTTGCACTATGTTATGCGCCTTACGGCCTGGTTGCATCCGTTTTCTGCAAGCATTTGTTTTGGGTTAGCATTCCCTATTCTCTTTAAGTGAATTATATTGCATAATTCTTCTGACCTAGTACACTCATAGTGGTAAATCACATCTCAATACAAAGACTTGGCTGTACACACCTGGACAAGCTGGAGTGCAAGTCAGCGAACATGCTTACTTTCTTGTAAACAATGCCCGGCTCAGGCTGGCAGAAGTGTGGACAGAGCTAATGTCATCAATGTGGTTCACACTCATTTATGTGATATGGGCGAGTCTCAGACACTGAAACAATTGCAGGAATTAAGTTTGGACATTCCAGACAGTGTCGTCTTTATGTTAGAAAGAGAAGATATACTAATCAACCAATGGGCATGGTGAGCAAGTGCACTTTGGGATGGCTGCTGCAGCGGAGAACGGAACACACATAGGAATGTGCTATGAGAACATAACATAGTGGCAAAATTTCAAAACAAGAAATTAGTTTTATGAAGCACTAAAAACAATACTAAAACCAGCATCTTTTACTTCTCCAGAATAATCCGGAGACCGGTTCAGTCTTCTTAAACATTCCATTGGTGGCTTACAGGCAGGATAAGTGACAAAGTCAGTTTGGTTCAGTCACAAGAGAGCCAATGTTCTGTGTCTCTTCAATGTAATTGAATAAATAAAAACAGTTACGCTCTAATCAGTTCGGCCAGACACTCCACATTGTAATGTTTATTTTATCAATTATTGCATAATTAAGCTTTGAGCTATAAGACTTGCTGCCTTATTAGTTATACCCTCCCCAGTTGTTATCATGTCCTGGTTAAAGCATTGTAGTCATCTCAAACATGACACGTCTATATCACCCTATTGACCCGTCTCCATTAAAATAACACTTCACAGACAACATGAGCTACAGCACAACCAAATGGACCAGACAACAAAAACTATAAATAATACCTTCCTTTCGTTCGCTTGAAATATTGTCAATGTTGTCTCTTGTATAAACTTCACTGTCTTTTGTAGCTCACACAGAGGTCCAAGTAGTTTTATACCGAGTGTTGTTTCATTATGCCAGTGAGTTTGTCTCAGTATAAAGTGACTGATAAATCCAGCAATTTGAAATATTAAAACTGACTGCTACTATCACCAGTCATTTGTACGAAATCTAAAAACAAACGAAGAGTAACTTGTAACACACAATAACAAAATTATTTCTTCAGAAATAATAATTTAATTATCATAAATCAATGGATGGTTTGGACTTAAACTTTTTAGCTGCTCTTTCCCCAGGTTTGATTGTGAATTGATTGCCATAAATTGTGAAGATGTGATCATGCAGAATAACATTGAAGATACTGTTAGCTTTAGGTATCCCTGAAATAAACAATACATCTGTAAGATGTGAAACAGTCAACATTTACGTTAAGTTATTATGTGTTCATCATCATTGTTCATTTGAGGATCATCGGACATGTCCATAATTGCTCTGATCTCTCAAGCATGTATTTCAGTGTGTTTAGACTAACAACTTCCATTCTGTGTTGATTGATGTATCTACTGGGGTTTCTCTTGCGGTTTTCCCGTCTGGCCGTTCCTAACAGTATGCACAACCGAGATAGAGAATACCCTTTATCTTCTTCATTGAAATCTTCAGAGCGTAGGTTTTCACTTAGAGCGTTGATGATGATGTTGCTTTTGTCCATAGAAGACCCATTCTTGATCCCAGCATTGCCCTTCACCCCAGCATTCATCATCATCGTCAAATAGATTGTCCTGAGCAGAACTTTGCCACCCTGTCTTTCAGAATTTCTCTCATAGGCCAGGTGTCCCGCCTCCGCAGCCATCATGCTCAAACTGTCAGTTACATCCTAAATTCATCTTCTCCGCGGCCTACAAAGGTAGGAGAGGAATAAAGTACAATATTGTGTATTTGTGCATAAGTCAGCTCTGGTAGCTTTAACAATAAAATATGACAATGTTTTAAAGTGCTTCTTCTTTGTGTTCGTTCGATGTTGCTAACGATCAGAGGGTTGCCTCTATGAATCGCATGTCAGTTGGAGTTCTGTGAGTTCCCATAGTCTGTTCTGTAAGCTTTCATGAGGCCATCTTCGTTCTGTATGTATGATGGACATGACTGCATGATGTGTTCTGGAGTTCTGCATACACACTGGAGTCTGAGCAGGCTTTATTCTTTGAATGTGATGGTTGAGCATGCAGTGTCCTGTTCTGGGCGAAAGATTGTTGTGTCCCGTTTTCTGTTTAGTCTGCTGATGGATCTTGTAGCATTTGTGTGGTTTTGTTGCTTCACACTCTTACAGTATAACTCAGCAGATGTATGATATTATAAAATGGGGTTTTATGTTTGTCAAATCTTATCATTTACCCATCTGTACAAATGTCTGTACTAAATAATATTCATCCAGGTTGTCAGGGATTGAGAGCCTCAATAGTGTTGTGGTTAATGTGCTTCATAGACGTAAGACCTGGATCAAATTCACAGTGTGAGATTTTTTCAACCATATGTCTCAGGCTACCAGGTGTGCGTTTGGTCCACAAGGAGTTAAGTCAGACCTCAAATATGATATAACCTGAGAGAAGTCTGGTTTATGGCTGACATCTAGGCCTGGAGAAGACTGTAGACTTATTTCTAGCAACAAGTCTGATAATCTAGTATGACCCAAGTGCACAAGAAGAGACTAATAATTCAGTACAGTATGGCTTCACCAGTTCATGCTGATGTCCTACCCGGAACAAGAAAAACTAATTAAGTATGTGAAGTGCTTACGTTTCACAACGTTATCTGGCGTTACAAGCACAAATGTGTTCCTGGTTTCCTGAAGTACAATACCCTGCACTCCAATATAACTGGGACACTTTGATTTCCGAACTATAAGGGGACATCCATGAAAATCAGCTTTCATCATTTTCTGAGCTACGTTTGGTAAACTCGAGTCTGTCAAACTGAAACAAACAATGTTATTTCCCTTGAATTGTTATGACAACATTATCAAAGATTTACAACCTGTGAGGGGACAATTTTTAAAAATAAAATTTGCATATAATGCACTAATCTTAAAGAAATTTGTCTATCTTAATTAACACACGTTTTCATATATTGCAAACAGTTTAATCAAACAAATTTGCATATATTGCACTCAGTTTAAACAAATTTGCATATATTGCTCTCAGTTTAAAACAAATTTGCATATATTGCTCTCAGTTTAATCAAACAAATTTGCATATATTGCTCTCAGTTTAATCAAACAAATTTGCATATATTGCTCTCAGTTTAATCAAACAAATTTGCATATATTGCTCTCAGTTTAATCAAACAAATTTGCATATATTGCTCTCAGTTTAATCAAACAAATTTGCATATATTGCTCTCAGTTTAATCAAACTAATTTTGAGTTATCAAACAATATTCTTATATAACCTATTATAATTTATTAGGTTGGCTTTCAAAGATAATTTTTAGTCTACTACAGGAAGAGACAGAATGACAATTTATAAATTGAATGAAGCTGCCAGGCTAACTGGAAAAAATATACCAGGATACAGGAAATCAAAAAAAGAAGAATGGATTTCATACACAAGTAACATTTTGTGTCTTATGTCTCGTTTGTTTTAGCTGGTTTGTTTGCAGATGCTGTTCATATAAGTTATGATTAAGAGGGAAGACAGGATACAGCCTTGTCATACATACTCCAGATAAAATAGTGAATATGTGATCCAGATCTGAACTTACAAACTTCAGAATTAAAAGCAAACTGCTTCACCATGGAGACCACCCCATCCCACCCTCACCCCAATATCAGACTGAAAAGAAAGGATGTGACAGCGAAGTTGATAACATTCTGCGCTAGTGACCATGTTTCGTGAAAATTCAGGGTTCAAGGCCAGTTGGGCCAAATATTCTCAATGTGCACAAAATACACAGCTGAACTACAAGTTCCCATCCTTTACTTTGGAGACCGAAATTACACATAGCTCTGAAGTCAGAGTAAGGCTCACCTGAATGATGAGGGACACTGGTGATAAGGAACGCATGTCTTCATACAATAATCAGTCAGAGGCACCATATTAGGCTGAATTCATAGCTAGCGAACTAAATAAACTATCCATGTTTGTTGATGGATAGGACACACATTAAGAAGGCTGACCGGAAGCATTGCAGAACAAGGACTGTTTGGGAACCCTCAGGGAAAGAAGGAGAAGGCCTAAAAATACCTGAAGAAGAGAGCTGGAGACATATTCTTCTTCTTCTTTGCGTTCGTTCTTACGACCAATTTTAATCACTCTTTGTGATATGTTTGATCTTTGCCAAG
Source organism: Arion vulgaris (assembly GCA_020796225.1). Taxonomy (NCBI): domain Eukaryota; kingdom Metazoa; phylum Mollusca; class Gastropoda; order Stylommatophora; family Arionidae; genus Arion; species Arion vulgaris. The sequence goes on along the minus strand of CM036760.1, from coordinate 50,424,325 downwards.
AACGTGTATACGTTGCACATTGGTTTGGTAGGCCCCTAAACGCATAGACTTCTACATGTTTAGGACACGTGCATCCGATTTCAGCCAAACCTCCTTAGTCGCCTCTTGCGACATGCGTGGCAGGTAACAGTGGTTCTATTCTTTACACCCCAAATTTGCCCCGGTAACCACTCGGACGTGGAGACATATTAAAAGGCAAGATGTGGAAAGAATTGGAAGGGATGGCAAGAGAGAGAAAGGGCAGGAGGAAGTTTGTAGAAGACCTGTGTTCTGTTAGGAGTTGAAAGGGGAAGAAGAACTAAAATAAAAAAGTATAAACACAAATTCAACACTTACTTAGAAAATGGTATGAGTTCCTCCATATATTTGGTCCACATTTTCATCAATGGTAAATATGTTTCATACCTGTAAATAATACAACTTAAACAACTGTACATGAAAAAATGGCATCACTAAAGCACGATAAAGAAGAGAGTATGGCTGATGTACACTGCATGACTTTCTGGTCTTTTATTTATTTTAATGCTTAAGTCTTTATATTTGCTGGTGTCAACACCACAAAGGAAATTTCTAACCTGCAAGTGTTATGTGAAACTCAACTCCAACAAGTGAAACTTTATTCCCAATCTAAACACATTCATTAGTTTCTTCTATTGCTTTATTGTTTAAAGTAATTGTCTATTCTACTTTCTGATTAGAGAGCCGCAGTAGCGTAGTTGATAGTGAACTCGCTGATTAGGCTAGTGCTCCGGATTCAACTCCATAGTAGGCGTGGAATATTTTTCCAACCGTAATGGCTCTCAGGTCTACCCAGCCTCTATTGGGTACCAGGAAAAACACTGGCAAGTAAAACCGGCTGGCATGATATTGACCCCATCACCCATCTTGTGTCGACGGTCAATGAAAATACGGCCTAACAGTGTATTACTCAATATACCTCAAGGTATGAAAAAGAGTTCCTTTACTTTCTGACTGTTTCTCAATAGCTTAGTTTTAGTAGTGTTAATCTTTAGTTCTATCTTTTGGACTGTTTCTAATAGTCTGTTATTCCTGCACATCAACATAGCAATTAACTAAATGATTGATTGATGTCATCTGAATAGTCCAGAACAGATGTAAGTGTAAATCTTCCACTTTGTTTACTCTATATCAACCACTTGTTAAACCACACTTTTTGGTCTATATGTGTTTTTCATCTTAGATCGTGAGTTCATTGTGCCAGTTAGTTGCCTACAGACCCATAGGTCTGCACATCTGGTTTCTGCATTCTTTTTTTTCAGATTCTCTTCCCTAAGTTGCAGGCACACACAAAAAAAACCAAGGGATTCCATCACAAGCTAGAGCTCTGTTAGCCTTGGACTTCACGGTCAAAGTTTACCAGTCTGCACCAATGGGAGGTGAAGTTTGACTGTGTGTTGTACAGGTCATCTGCAGGCTACTAATTTTCATTTTTCGTTCTTCCTAAAGGAAACTAGCTGACCCCAACTCTGCAGAGCCAGACGCAGAACACATCTTGTAGACCAAATTACAGAGATCTTCTTCAATGATCCAGCTGCACTTGAGCTCTTGCCCTTTGGCCCAATGCTATGTAGTGGTATCTGCATGTGTTTGTAAGTTGTTAAATTACAGAGATATAATTTATATTAAAAATCAATCAACTAATTGATGAGTTGAACATGTTTACTGTGACATAATCTACTTACCGTAAATCGGGCGATAGCTTAAAATGTCTTTGACTATTTCTTAGTAATCTGGTCCTAGTTTCTCCTGCAACACTGGCTTTAGACTTTCTTGCTTCTTTTTCTTCGCTGGAACAGTCTATAGATTCAAACTTAGAGCTAAGATCATCATCGTTTGATCTCAGCCTGCTTGCAGGAAGATGTTTCTTGGTGAATGCAGCTAGCCAGGTTTTTCTGGCACCAAAGCTCTAATATTAAATATAAAAGTGTTGTTAAATACACCAAATATAATTACAAAATAAGTAGTCAGTTAGAAATTCATTGTACCCAAGTAATGTTGGGTGACATTTCTCTTTCTACCCTGTTCTCACTCACTGTACCCAAAAAATGCTGGGTGGCATTACTTCTCTCTCTACCCTGTTCCCACACTCACTGTACCAAAGAAATGCTGGGTGGCATATCTTCTCTCTCTACCCTGTTCCCCCACTCACCATACCCAAGCAATGTTGAGTGGCATATCTTCTCTCTCTCTCTACCCTGCTCTCACACTCACTGTACCCAAGTAATGTTGGATGGCATATCTTCTCTCTCTCTCTACCCTGCTCTCACACTCACTGTACCCAAGTAACATTGTGGGTATATCTTTCTCTCTCTACCCTGCAGACAGCATCTGTGTGTTTGTCCACGCTTAACCCCTCATTTTCATCTAAGTAATTTAATTTTATAAAATAATGTTGCTCTAATTACCTTGCCATGAACACCTGAACTGAGATCTTCCAAATCAAGATTATTGTATGCCTCAGCTGCAAAAAAACATGGTTTTTTTTAGATTCACTCTTGTCTTCTTCTAAAACAATACACAGCAATCGTCTTCTTCTTATCCTCTCCGCTCCTTGTGGAGCATAGGGCCTCAACAGTTGTTCGCCATTTTTCTCGGTCTCTGGCTGTTTTCTTCATGGTCTCCCAGGATAGTCAAGCACTCTCAGTTCCTCAAAAGACTTCGTCTCCAGGTCTGTTTAGGGCGTCCTCTTTTTGTTTTCCTTGCGGGTTCCACTCAAGTGCTTGTCTAGTGACACTCGACCTTGTCTTCCATAGGGTATGCCCGACCCATTGCCATTTTCTCTTCTTAACCTGGGTCATCATGGGTTCCTGCCCGTTTCTTATCCACAGGTCTGTGTTTGCAACTCTGAATACACAAAAATGAATGTAGACAAATATCTTTCATATTGTCAAATATTTTAAAGAAATAGTCCTGGATGGAAAAGACATCAAACTAATCAGTAATCTATAGTTGGAACAAGTAGCAATAGTAATAAATGAACAAGTATTTGTCATACATTTCTATAAAACATGGTAAGACATTGTTTTGTGCCATCAACATATACAATGAACAAATTTTCAAACAGAAGGACTGGAAAGTAAGGACTACACATTTTACACCAATGTAAAATATTGAGAATCTCAGATATGTGGAAGACATGGGAGGGGGCAGATTGACTACTGCGTATAGTTATGAGTTAACACTAGTAACAGGTTGAGGTACTCTTTTTACTTTATTTATTTATTATATATTTATATATATTTATATATATTATATATACCAACAATTTGAACAAATTACAAATTCAACTTATATTGCCTTTTTTTCGTCTTACAGACGGTCAATTGGCAAGTGTTTTACTGTGACAACTTCTGAGTTTTCGCTTTTCTCTCTTATCGTTCAGCTCATATATAAGTCTCTTCTCAAAAGACTCTGCACCCTTTCGTAATTTGGCTTTCCACACAACTCTGTCATCAGCTAGTCCTTCCATGTGCTGGGACCTATAGAAAAGTTTTTCATTGAGGCTTTGCAGACATCTTTATATCTGAGCAGTGGTCTGCCCTGGTGCCTCTTCCTCCGAAAGTTCACAGAACAACATTTACACAGAACAAAATTCAACTTAGCTCGAACTGAACTTGGAGTCGGACTAATGCAGACTCACTGAGTCACTCTACTCTATTGGATAGTTACACTTAATAAAGCATTAATATAGTATCATCAATTTACTTCACTGAACAAACAAAAATCGCCTAATTAATAAATACCATGTACAACTGTTATTTTGCTAGAATCATTCATGTTCTTTTCAAATGCTTATATTGTCAATATGGAAGTTAGGCAATACCAGCTCACAATTCTACATGCGATAATATTCTTGCAAATTTCTGAACACAACAAGAAAAGAGCTATGTTGAAATGTGTTTATTTAAACTTCGCGATACTGAGAGCACTGTCATTGCCGCAGGGAACTTTCTGTTATTAATTGTTCTTTAAACTTAAATGAACATGTGTAGTGAACATTTTTTTAATGCGATTTTGAAGACTATTGTTGTTTTTCTATCTCTTTATCCTTACCAAATGAAAGATCATACTACACTTGCTTTTCATTACACATGAAGACCTGAAAATGGAGGTGCGGGTGGTACAGAGACGTTAATGTGGGTGGTATCTCATAACTACTCTCGTATTTTTCATACTCAGTGACTCGATAAGTATAATTCGTAAAGTCGAAACAGGAATGATGAAACGACGCTGGGTGCAGTTACTGACACCAACAGGAGTCAGAGAAATCACTTTCATTTTCCAGATAGTCCCTGGTAATGAACGAGCTGACAGATTGGTTGGCATGGCTACAATATCAGAGAGCACTGCAATGTACCGTACTGATATTATTATGCTAATTGAAAGTATTTCCTGAACAGAGGAGTTCTAGGGTTGAGAATCCCAATCTGTGACCAGATTTAGAGAGATGGGTGGTACACGCCGAAAAGAACGGCATTCCAAATATGCAATGATTAATCAACGTCTAACTGGAGTGATGGGCCGCTGGACCCTGCTGAATTTGTTATGGGATGATTGAGCGCCATGGATATGGCAGGAGTGATATCATTATAGTTCTCATATAACTGTTAACAAACCCAAACATTGGCGAAGGGAGATACTTTTCGGACGCCGATCATCCTACTTCAGCAAGATGACGTCCAAGGGACAAGCGCAACCGTCCCACAGTTCTATGGAATGCTACTCTAGTAAATAAAAAAGCTTTCAAGAAATCGGATGTGCTGGTCTAGGCACCCATAAGCGCATAACTTGGCACAACGCACAATCGCTTTTAAGCTCAGATCACATACAAACCACAAAGATTGGTTTAATAAGTGGTCGATATGGAGCGTTCAACCGTGCGTTTGTTGTATGTATTCAGAAAATGGCGGACAGCGATTATGACGAACAAGCTCAATCTGCCTATGCAGTTATATTGCGGGTGCAGAAAGCTGGATTTTGTCGTGATTGATGTTCCTTCGACAAGAATTGCAATTCAAGTGATGAACAGTTTTGTGTTGCTACATTAGCGACGGATATATGCATTTTATGCAGTGCAGGTTTGTTTTTTTGTGGCGGTACGCGGCTATTTCATTTTGGAATGAGTTCACACAGGAAACATTTCACAGTTGTTAGCATTTCGTGTGATTTTCATTGGCACAGGAACGGAGCAATTATGGGGTGACCGTTGCAGTGAAGTTGGAACCGTACTTATGAACTATGAACTTTTGAACTATGAACTATGAACTATGAACTTATGAACTATGGAGTGTTCGAAGAAGAAGATATAACTGTTAACTTATGTCGTAGAAAACCCATTATGTATATTGCAACAGAATGTCAGACCGAAGACTGCTAGGATACCCTTCCTGCTAGTAGAAAACCCATTATGTATATTGCAACAGAATGTCAGACCGAAGACCGCTAGGATACCCTTCTTGCTAGTAGAAAACCCATTATGTATATTGCAACAGAATGTCAGACCGAAGACCGCTAGGATACCCTTCTTGCTAGTAGAAAACCCATTATGTATATTGCAACAGAATGTCAGACCGAAGACTGCTAGATACCCTTCCTGCTAGTAGAAACCCATTATGATTGCAACAGAATGTCAGACGAAGACTGCTAGGATACCTTCTGCTAGTAGAAACCCATTATGTATATTGCAACAGAATGTGACCGAAGACGCTAGATACCATTCTGCAACTACCTTAGTGAAATTAAAGTGTGAGTTGGTTTGGCTAGAAAATGATGCTCTTGACAGGGTTCTGCTATGCCATCTAACCATCTTTTTCGTGGTCTTCTCTCGCCTTCTTTCCTGATGTTCTGTTGTAGAAGACTCTGTATATTGTGGAGTTTGGGTGCATTATTATTAAGTGGCCAAACCACTTTATTCTTTGTTTCTCAATGTAATTCAAGAAAGGTTCTGTGCAACTTTCTTTCTTATGCTGATGTTGGTGATTGTCTTTTCTTGTGTTGTTGGTAACTTTTCGCAGGCAGCACATTTCACATGTAGTTATTTTTTGTGATCGCGCTTTGCTCATTGTCCATGTTTGGCTCTGATAACATAAAGTAGATATGAAAATACTGTTGATCATCTGTTGCTTAGTTGTCAGTGAAATTTGTGGGTGCTTTAACAATAGGACTGGCTGGTAGGTTACAGCATTTGCTTTTTTGCACTCTAGCCTCTATCTCTCTATCTAGTCTTCTGTCTACTGTGAATATGCTTCCTATTTGAATTCGTTCACTTGGTTGATTATAGTGCAATTGACATGGATGTTTAGTTATAAAGATTACCGTAATTGTATTTAGGAATTTCTTTTGTGATATTACCAACAGCGGATAACATTATGCAGATTTCATAACAAATGATGATGGAGTAAATGCACTAAACGCCAGCCACAGCACTGCCCTCGGATCTGATAATGTCCAGCATCACAATATCAATCGTCGTGACGTATTTCAACAAAATCATACAGAATAATGCGGTATGTGAAATTGGCTATTTACGAACGCTCCATACAATTGAAACGGTTCCTGTACTATTCAGCAGCAGCGACTACATCGTTCTTTCTTCTCTTTTCTTTCTCGAATCCTGTTTGCCTCACAGCGTCAGGTCAAGAAGAGATTTCTAAAAGGGCCCTTGTATGCACTTCGTAGATAGTGTCTTTCGTCGCCTCTGTTATCTCTGAAGTCCATCTTTTGCGTGACCGGCCTTTTGCTTTGTACCATTGTATCGGAGCAGCATTGCTCTTTGAGGTGCACTGTCTGTTGGTAATCTGCTTACGTGGCTGAACCATTTAATTTGTTGTTTCTTGATGAAGTCTAGTACTGATGTTGTACCCACTTTTTTCTTGGTGTCTTCATTTCTCAACCGGTCTCTTCTTGTTACACCCAGCATTTTGCGTAGCATCCTACCGTCGCAAAATATGTATAGCAAATTAATGGTGAAAATAGTGGCCCAAAAGTTTCGCATTAAATGAGTAAACATAATTCAGCACTCATGTCTTAAGTAACTGTCTTAGTTTAATGTGCTTGAACAGGCGAGGGTGAAGGAAGAAGAAAAAGATGATAAACTAGTTTGAGTGACATTCTTTACATGTGAAAGAAATGTGGTCAGCATAAATATCATCCCCTCTACTTACAAGGAGGCAGAATCAGAGACATTGACTCGCCCGTCTGAAATGAGGGTCAAGCGGGTACAAGCATTTAGGTGATATCTGCGGGATTAGAAAGAGACGATATGCCACCCAACATCAGTTGGACACAGCAAGCTCTGGAACATTGAGATTAATGTTGAATAAGAGGATAAAGCACGTGTCAACAAATGAAAGCTGCGTCTTTGATGAAGAAGATCGTCGCGAAACATGGGCGTCCGACCCTGCACGCTTACTTCTGGCATTACCACAGGATAATCTATGTCACCCATGTTGCTCAGGGTCTAAACCGTAAATATAGCCAAAATTCAACCAAACTAGTTGGTCCGACATTAACTTTCACTTATGAATTCCTAATATATAGACTGAATGATCAGAAATGCAAGAAATTGTCCAAGATATTCAATGAGCATTACATACCATCTTGCGTTGGTGTAGGAAGTATTGTTTTCAAGTTAATCATGAGATGACATGCATGTTGTAGTGCTCTTTGAATAATTTCATAGTCAAGGTTGATCAATCGTGAGTGACCTTCGATGGGCATGATATCTTGGAACAACCATTAACGGTAGTATATCTTTCAAAAATCACGTAGAGCAAACAATTCACCATTACAACGGCAGTCTCCTAGTTTTCAAAGTTATGGTAGCTACCACCTCAATGAGCGACTGCTTTTCTCACTAACCTATTCTATCAACTTGTTTTGTCCGGGGTGGATTAGGAACTTGACCTCGCGATACTACGATAACAATGTGAATTTCTGGAACATGTTCAGAATTAAGGTATGCATATAGTCCAGGACACCAGTCATTCGTTATCACACCGATTTGCAAAGGCAATAGACTAAAACTTGGCCAGTCGTGACTGTATCTAGCAGAGGAGGTCATACAGCGCGTATGTGCCATCCAGTACATAGATCATGGAGAAGAGTGGATACATATACCCACTGAAGATAAACAATCCTTTGCAGTAGTCACCACGGTAAACAAACCAAGTCGCGATTCGCTGCCTATAATAGGCAACGCAGAAGTCGAAGCGTTAATAAATGACTAGACATTGGAGAAAGATGCTGTTAACATATTGTCTACACCAGCCTTTTCCCAAAGTGGGCGGTACGTTCCCAGTGGCGCTGAGGCGTTCTAGGGGCGATAGTGGCCTAGAAGAATCTGGGGGTGTTCAAGCGATTAGGGGTCGGTGGCTCTCCTTAAAGAAGAAATTAATAATAACTATTTTTAAATAAAATATTTTCGTGAATTTGCGATTGAATAATCATTTAAAATTTTAATTCTGCATTTTAATTCATCTTATGCCAGTTTTACACGATCTAATTTTTCTTTTTCATCAATTTTCTATTTCATGCAAAAATCATTTGAAAATTGACCATGTATGACAGAAATATATATCAATTTTCTGTCAGAGAGAAAATAGAGCATGTATATAATATATATGTGGAAGGGGGCGTTGGCAAACTGTTATAATGTGGAGGGGGGCGTTGGCAAACTGTTATAATGTGGAGGGGCGTTACAAAGTTTATGTTGTGCAAAGTGGGCGGTGGGCCGAAAAGTTTGGGAATCTATGGTCTACATTGATGGTTCTGTGATTCGGCACAGTCGGAGTTCATGGGTCTATACGGCTAGAACTAAAGGAAAGGTCACCAAAGAGGCAAGTGGCGCATATGTGACAACTACCAGTAGCATGACTACGAAGATCATATCGAGACAAAATCCTGAGTGATCTTCTTCTTCTTCTTTGGTTCGTTTTTTACGACCAATTTTATTCACTTTTGTGATATGTTTGATTTTTGCCAAGAACGTGTATACGTTGCACATTGGTTTGGTGGGCCCTAAACGCATAGACTACACGTTTAGGACATGTGCATCCGATTTCAGCCAAACCTCCTTAGTCGCCTTTTACGACATGCGTGCAGGTAACAGGGTTCTATTCTTACACCCCAAATTTGGGCCCCGGTAGCACTGGGCGCTTAGGTGATACATTTGTGTTTGAATGTGTTCTTATCAATAATAAAAGTAGTTTGGATATAAAAATTGTTATTTCGAACGTGCTCAAGACAACAAATTTGAACATTTTTTCTAAACAGGGGCCATCCATAAATTACGTCAACAAAATAGGGGGTCTGAAAAGTTTGACAATTGTTGACATGGGGGAGGGGGGGGGAGGCAAGATAAATTGACGTCAACAATGTCATTTTTATTTTAACCGGATTGAGCTCTTTCCAAGGAAGTTATAGTCTTTTGACATCAATGCATCATATTATTATGTGTTTTTTTCTTCAATGTAGACTGCTGACAGATTAACCACATATGGTATTAATCTGAATATGTTTAACGGATGACTGCATGGTCTTCTATTATTAATAATGCTATTATATATATAATTGTTGACATTGCGTTATATGGGTCTGCTGCTCATGAGAAAAGACAGAGTGATATTTATCGCAGTGTCAGAACTCTCGATGATTTAACAGAACAACTAAAGAATGAAGGTTTTCAAATAAACAGAAGTGCTGCTTACACTCGGCTAATGCCAAAACGAAGTTTATCATCGGAGGGGAAACGTCATGTAACAACTGTGCCAGTGAAATTAATTAGAGCACAAAATGATGCACACTCAAAGCACATTGATGGAAGATTTTGATACGGTACTCTGAATCATCTTGAAGAAGTTGCCTCTATGTTGGGACCGGGAGAAGTATGCTTCATCAGCCAAGATGACAAGCCAGAGTCCCTATTGGATTGACAGCAGCTAACAAGCAGGCTCCACTTTTAATGCATGTCGAATACCGTAACCTTGCCAGACCACTGACTGGGTTGTAAGCAGCCAAACACAAACTCATCCCATCTGTTTATGCTGGCATTGAAATCCAAAAAGATGGTTTGGGCAAACCTGAAGCTGTAACTTATTCAGGCCCTACATACATAGCCATTAGGTCAGGCAAGCATTGCTCATCGCAGCCCTATGCTCATGGGCTGGACTATGAAAGGCTGCTTGAATTGGAAGAGTTTGACATTATAACTAAAGATCAAAGCAACAAGTTGGTCAAACCTGTTCTCATGTTGTCTGTTGATGGTGGACCGGATGAAAATCCAAGGTATCAAAAAGTCATCGATGTGGCAATTCATCATTTTCTGAAGCAGAACCTTGATGCATTGTTCGTTGCAACGAATGCACCTGGCAGAAGTGCATTTAATCGAGTAGAAAGGCGGATGGCTCCTTTGAGCCGAGAACTGTCAGGCCTAATTCTGCCACATGAGCATTTTGGAAGCCACCTTGACTCACAAGGTAGAACAATTGATGAGGAATTGGAAAAATCAAATTTCAAATATGCTGGTGAAACATTGTCAGAAGTGTGGACACAGTCACTCTGGACAATTTTCCAACAGTCGAAGAGTATATGTGCCTGAAGTGTCTGAACTTGAGACAGAAAGTTTGCTAACTAAAGATCAAGATTGGTACAAAACCATGTAAGAACAAGTCAATACTTTTGCAAATTGGGAAATGCCATAATGAAAATTGTTGTCAGCCAATTCGAAGCTCATATTTTGATATTGTTGCCGATAGATTCCTTCCACCACCAATTCCAGTCTGCCAGACTACTGGAGGCCTTAAAGCACCTGATGCATCTGAGAGCGACTTGCACAGATTTCCTTCTCTTTTCTTCAACCAGTCTTTGAAACTTGATAACATGTTACCTCGATCTGCAAAGGCATTCAAAATTCTTCCATATGATCTATATTGTCCTTCCATTCAGTCGTCGTTGGTTGAACGAATTTGCCAAATCTGTCACCTCTATGTTGCTTCACAAGTCATGTTGAAGAAGCATGTTCAACTGCACCGACAACGTGATCTTGGACCTGGGCAATTAGCACATGGACCTCCTCAACCACAACGTATTCGGCCAGTGCAAGTGGCTGCAAAAAGGCACATATAACTGATGACATTTATTACTCATAGAGAGATGTTAAGCGCAGAATGGTTAGACGAAGATGATGTAGACTTGTCTGATATGTTGGTTCCAGAAGGTGACATCAATGATAAATCAGCGACAATGCCCATTGTAACAATAGAGGAACATTTGGCTTCTCCGTGGGAAGATGATAGAAGATAGAACAATTTGAAAACTGACGGCAAAATAGGCCTATAAAGTAGTCTGTTTATAAATTCAAAGTTTAGTCAATTTGAAATATGTTAAACAATGTTAAAAGTGTAATATAATTAATTAATAATTTGTGTAGACCTTTTATTTGATTTCTGCATTAATATTTAAGTACTAACTGAGTCGTATAAAATACGGTTCGTCTGTTGGGGGTAAATATTTGTTGACATAATTTTATTAGGGGGTCGCTGAAGTTTGACAGTTGTTGACAAGGGGGTCAAATTTGCCTAAAAGTTGTTGACATAATTTATGGATGGCCCCACAATCGTTCTCAGGAGCGTAGATATGCAAGCTGTGCATACAGGGACTAGGACACGGGAACTTATACATGTGTTTAACCAGTGGATCCTAAGACACAAGACAAGAGTCATGAATGACATACTCAAAAAGAGAAGATGGAAATGGCTCGGACATGTTATGAGAATGAGACAAGAAATGCCTGCAAGGATAGCCCTCACTTGGACACCAGAGGAAAGAGAAAGAAAGGCAGACCACGGACAACATGGAGGCGCATGATGGAAGAGGAACTGACACCGCATCTCTGACGTGGGGCTCTGCGCTGAAGGTTGCACAGGGACAGGAGGCATGGAAAGTCCTTTCTGAAGCCCATGTGTCACTAGGCATGACGGGATTATATAGTAAGTAAGTAGTTGGATCTGTCCGAGCTCTGTGACATCGTGCCAGTAACAACTAACCAGTATGGTTACACGACTACATATTGTCTGTTGTCTGTTCCCAAGTGGAAGATGTAGTTGGCTGTCCACTCTTGTCATTAAGCGTAGGGATAGGAGCTTTAATTTGCGTTCTAGGGACAGATGAGTCGCCCTTGTTGTGTTGAATTCTTTTATTCAAGGAGCTACTACATATTAAATTTACAAAATATCATCATCACCAGGTGCCGTGCCGGCTGGCTTAGGCGATCATGGATCTCCACAAATCTCTCTTTGGTGTTTGCTATCAACTCAGATGTTGACGCTCCACCGTGCCATGAAGTCAGGCTATCCAAAATGTTCTCTCTCTATCTTCCTCTATACACAAAATATACATAATTAATCAAGAAGATAATGTATCTACAATGTAACTTAGTTCGCATGTGTGTTTCGGGGTTTCGCAAGGGAAGCAAATAATAGTAACACTGCGGCCTACAAGGTATGTCGGAAGAGGCGATTGAGGTAGGACAGGTAAGTTACCCTAGTAAATAAAAAGCGTCGCAGAACTAGGATGTGCTTGTAGGCAATAATTGGCACAACGTACAGTCGATCTTAGGCTGGATCACATACAATCCCAAAGAGTGGTTAACAAGTGATCTTCTTATTCGAACGCTCTATATCGACCGCTTGTTAACCACTCTGTGTGATTTGTATGTGATCTGGGCCTAAGAGCGATTGTACGTAGTGTCCGTTATGTACCTACAAGTAGGCCAGAACATCCGATTCTGCGATGTTTTTATTTACTAGGGTAGCTTCCATAGGTCGTACATCAGCCGCTTTTTACGACATGCCTTGTAGGTACAGTGATATTATTCTTTGATTCTTGCGGGCCCGGCACCACACGGGCGAACAAGTGGTCGATATGGGTACACAGATACTATTCTTTGATTCCCTTGCGGCCCCGGCACCACACGGGCGAACAAGTGGTCGATATGGAACGTTCGAAGAAGAATAACTTAGTTGAATTAATTACTTTTGTCAATGTTGTGCGCTCCTCGTTTTATTGCATTTTTAGTAAACAAACTGACAGTACGCTGCTGTCAATCAATCAATAAATTTATCATATATCGCATAGACATCGAATGCTGCCTTGTAGTTTGATTGGGGACAATCAAATGCTAGCGGAGCAAACAGTACACAAAACTGGACGGGCGGCAAACCAAGTAGTCCACAAAAAGACCGGTTCGCTGGGCAGATGATGCTCATCAACCCGGGAGGGTAGGCCATCTAAGGGTCGCTGCCCTAAAGGAAAATAGCAGCCTGCTGCCTTGTAGGTTTGGCTGGGGACAGCAAAAGGCTAACGGAGAGCGAACCCAGTAAACGCTGGTTGAAACCGAACACACCACCGAAGGATAAGCAACAGAGCTCCAGTTGGTACTGAAGGTTGTGAACGTATACCTGTTCTTGGTATTAAAGCTGTTTATATATCACATTTGAATGATAAAAACGGCCTTAAGAACGATCGTGAGAGAGAGAATGCTGACTGTGGTGGCTCTCCAACAAGTTCTTTTCCTTGCCCTGACGGTACCCTCTGCCAGAATTGTGTCTGTCCACCTCCTGACGTTTCTCTCATAGTTGTATCTCTGTCTTTTCCTTTCTCCCCTGCCTTTTACATGGTTTTCAACATTGCGCCCTGTCTTTTAATTTGATCCACATATCTCCTTTGTGTAATATATATCTCCTTGAGCAGTTCTCTTTCCACTCCTAGTTGTGCAAATACTTGTTTATAAATTCTTTTGTCTTTCTATTACACTGTTCCTCTGTATATCTACATTTCACAAGCTTGAGGTCTTCTCTCCATCTGTTTGTTTTTTGTCCACGTTTCCGCTCCATAAAACAATGATGCATATATGTAACACTTCCCAATGTTTCTGCTTACATTGTAAAAAAAAGGATTGAGTTATTAAAAATTAGTGCAAGAGAAATGCGAAAATTAAATTTATATCTCAATGTTTCAAAAAACAAAAACGACAGCTGATAAAACAAGCATGACAAATGATATTTTTATAAACGGACAGAAAATAGAAAATGGGAACAGTTTTTAATATCTCGGCTCACTGCCAACAAGAGATGGGATGAAGAAAATTAAAAGAAAAACAAACAGTCTTACAAAAAAAAAACACTACTAAAAACATTGCGGAATGGAACTATAAAACAAAGATAGAATACTAAATACATGCATATTCCTAGTGGCAACTTATAGACATGAAACATGGCAATTTAACAACGCAGTAGAAACGCATATATGTGTCTTTGAATATAAGGGTTGCATATGTGTCCTCCGTATACCATGGACGAAAAACAAATCGAGCTACACAGAAAGAACTCAAAATCGAAGAAAACTAGCTCATCCTAGTCTTCTTTTCCTTCTTTGCGTTCGTTCTTTACAACCAATTTTAATCACTCTTTGTGATATTTTTGATCTTTGCCAAGAACGTGTATACGTTGCACATTGGTTTGGTAGGCCCCTAAACGCATAGACTTCGACACGTTTAGGACATGTGCATCAGATTTCAGCCAAACCTCCTTAGCCGCCTCTTACGACATGCGTGGCAGGTAACAGTGGTTCTATTCTTTCCACCGAAATTTGGGCCCCGATAACCACTCGGGCAGCTAATCCTAGTAAAAGTCACGAAGGGTTGGAGAAAACCATTATGGAAGGAGGCATTACGGAAAAGAGGACGACCCTGGAGAAGATGGATTAATGGCGAAACTGATTATTTGAGCATGACGACTGCAAAGGCGAGGCATCAGGTTTATGAGAGAAATTCTGAAGGGCTGTTAGAGTGAACAATTTCTGCGCAGGACAAGCTATGATGTTGACTTGACAAATCGTGTCTTTTGTATATTTGTTATTTATTTGGATGTTAATGTACTTTTTATGTTAAATGCGTTCTTGACCGTTCCTATTCTATTCCGGACTGCATTTTCGCCGTCTTATGTTATTACATGTCCAAGATATATATAACTTAACACTCAGACACTGGTGTACATTTGTTGCTGCCATAAGCGCCAGGGACGTCACAGGCAAGAGAGGCATAAAGAGATTTTCACAGTTCTTTCGAAAACCGAACTGTTTTTGTCTAATATCATTTTCAGTTTTGTAATTTATTCTCTCCTGTACGATCTTCAAGACTGTTACTCATTACGATGCTATATATCAGAATAAATTTTTTTTAAATGATGCATGTCGTCTTAATATTCGTACTTGGTATTCATTTGGACTATATACTATTCAATCCATAATCGATTCAAAATAACAGTTCTAACATGTGTTGACTTCGAAGAGGAAATCTGACATTTACTATAGACAATAACTGGATATAATGAAATAACCTTGAGGACGCCTACGACAGTTTTGTGGTAATAGGTATGCATGGAAAACATTTATTTTAAATGTGGAGCCGAAGGTAACCGGTTGAATAACCCAGTCATGGACTCGGTAGATTTCGCAACTCCACGCATGCGCAATTAACAGTGACAAAAGACATTTGAACTTCCTTCCCTGAGGGTGGCTTGTTAGAGTGTGATTGTGACGTGAAAACTTGGTACTGCTGAGTGTGAAAGATTTTTGTTTTATTCCTTTTTATGGATCCAAGAATTGCTTGGTATCCACCTGAACATTTAGGATTAGCGCATGATTTATGGACGCGAGTTTGGGAAATACAGAACAGTTTGGACAACATGCTTTTGGGATCAACTTCAGACCTAAAGCCACAAGAATATATTCCTCTGGACGGGCTGACGGACACGAACACTTTACATAATAAGCAATTGTTATTACAAAAAAGAAAGAGAAGTGACAACCGGGCCTGTACATATGGCCTAAACTTTTCTGCAAATACAAATATATTAAAGGATGGCGGTCTTACGCCGTGGAAAAGACCGGATGGAAAGTATTGCAGAGGAGTTGTTGGGTAAGTTGCTAAGAAATTTACATTTGAAATATGACAGGCATTTCATTAAGTGAAAACCAGGTCGTCAACCTTTAACTTTAGATGCCGGTTACAGAAACATTGATGTTTGTGAGTCGATCAAGTCGGGAATAAAAGTTCTCACATTGTAACGGTACGTGTTTTCCGCAGTATAACACTCAGTGTTGTAAGTTTATACTGACACTATTTTACTAAGTTACTTGGTTAGTGTTGACTTGTCATGTCAAATTGTTTTGTTGGTTAATTTTAAAAAAAAAAGATACTATTTAATAATTTTTATTCCTAAAAGACTTTATTTACACCCACTGAGGACCACTGTTATCCCACTGTTTTCCCATAACAGTCAACACTTTCCGGAATGTTACAACATTTTTTATATAATTATTTAACACTCAGTAGACCGTACTGTGAGAGCTTACGAACATTGAAGTCATGTTATAAATAATAGTGGCTTCCTGTAATTGCATAATAATTTTAAAATTATGTAAATGCTGAAGTGCTGTTAGTTGAATGCATCATCACAACAATACTGATGTTTGTGCTAGAAATGCAGCTGGAAAGGGGAAGTTCTCATAGTATTTATGAAAGTCACACAATATATCGTAATTGTGTAATACTGTACCAATGAAAGCTGATACATAAAGCAGGTACTTATTAAATATAAATCACAGACAGAGAAACAATAGTCATCTTTACAGAGGCCCGTCAGTGAAAAGAATCCTTTAGGAGCCAAAGTAATAGTGAAGTTTAGTATGTGCTATGATAGACTGAATTAAACATCACCCCAATGCTTCAGAAAGAGTGCAGTCAGTTGATACCAGCCAATAGCAACATTCCAGAAAAGGAAGCAGCAGATTAACTTTTCAAAGAAGGCAGAACACTGCAGAAATATGACCTAATGGCAACATATGAAATGGTCAAAACAGTCACTCTTAAATAAAAGTCAAACAAAAGTTAACAATTTTCTGGCTACCCAAAGGACAGACATTATTCATACCATAGATACAAGATAAGCAGAACAGATACTTGTGGAATCGACCCAATAACATCTGAGCATACGTTCAGTTGTTGCATCCCTGCAGAACATGTGAATGGAGCACATCATAGTTATGCAATTTTGGTACCATAGAGTTGATTGCACCTTTGTGGAGGTCTGAAATTAAAGAACTCAGGGATTACTAATGTATGTAATATACCTCCTTTCAAAAACAAAATAGACCATATTATAGACTCTATAGTCTGTGATGTCCTTGGCGCTTAGGGCAGCAACAAATGCATGCCATTTTCTGTGTTCTTGTCAGCCCTCAGTATTGTGTTCCAGGTGTGATTCATTTCTTTCAGTTCTTGTTCTACTGTTCTCCATGTCATTTCTGGGTCTTCCTAATGTGTTTTTACCCTCCAATGTCCTCAGTGCAGTTTTTGAGGCAGAGTTAGTCTTCATGCGCATCATGTCTGATCTATCTCCAGTATCTATTTTGGATGATGGGGCTCATTCTTTTGTTAGCACTGTGCAAGCAGTTCTTGGTTAGAGATAGTATTTGGCCAGAATATGCCTACGACTTATCGCAGACACATTTTTTTTAAAGTTAATCATATCAGTGACCCTGGTAGCCCTTTTCGCCCATTAATAGGTAGTGTCTTCGCTGCTGTTTTCATAGCGTGAAGATTTTTACAGGATGGGATTGTTAGTTCCAAGCCAAACCCCCAACTTGGATGACCAAATAACCATATTTAGTCTGGCCCCTCTTCAATGACCTGTCTGGCCTGGGTGACCCTGACAAGAACATAAATTCCATCTATCCTATGCATGAGTCTGGAATTTAATGACCGTATGGCTAGTGCATTTGCAGATTGTTCAATAGTAGAAATGTTAATACTTTTTGTTGTTGCAACGACTATTTGTAGGGCTATAGTTTTAGATCCGTTGTAACTGCTCTCGCTCTGCCCAGCGTGTTCTGAGTCAACGCTTGGATTACGGGGTGACTATCCCCTCTGTGTGTGCGGGTTCATTTCCGCGAATGGCAGAAATAGCCATAGATTTCAAGATTTACGGTGTTCGTGGCACCGAACCAAAGGGTTACGATGTCCATGGCACCGAGCTGAAGTACTTGTGGATCGGGGAAAAAAAAGATCTGTTAATAGTTAGTTAGTTATTTAGTCATTAGATCATCATCATTGCACAAGCACATTCATAGTGCTCTAATCTCATATTCAGAATATCTGCCAGCACACAGCAACAGACAGTTTCAGTCTTGTGTTGGTTAATGAAACATTGTCTAATCTCAAGACACTGCTTCTATATATTTTAAGTTTTGTTTTAATTTGTTTTAAGATTTAATCTCTTTGCTTTCCAGTTTTGTTGAAAGTTTGTTTCTTGATTTTTCAAATTATGTCCTTGTTCCTTCTTCTTTGCGTTCGTTCTTTACGACCAATTTTATTCACTCTTTGTGATATGTTTGATCTTTGCAAAGAACATGTATACGTTACACATTGGTTTGGTAGGCCCTAAACACATAGACTCCTACAAGTTTAGGACATGTGCATCCGATTTCAGCCAAACCTCCTTAGTCACCTCTTACGACTTGTGGGGCAGGTAACAGTGGTTCTATTCTGTACACCCCAATTTTGGGCCCCAGTAACCACTCGGGCGGTCCTTGTTCCAAATCCAGTCTTGTCTTCTTCTTTGTGTTCGTTCTTTAACCAATTTTAATCACTTTGTGATATGTTTGATCTTTGCCAAGAACGTGTATATGTTGCACATTGGCTTGGTAGGCCCCTAAATGCATAGACTTCTACACACTTAGGACACATGCATCCAATTTCATCCAAACCTCCTTAGTCGCCTCTTACGACATGCATGGCAGGTAACAGTGGTTCTATTCTTTACACCCCAAATTTGGGACCCGGTAACCACTCGGGCGACCACTGTCTTGTGATAATGTACTTCCCAAGTATACACAAATTTTTAACTTCCTCTGTGATTTCATTTTTTAACATAATTGAGTTTTCTGATTTTTTTGTTATTTTCTCGTTAGTTTCATTTTCACAATATTAACTTCCAGTACTATTGTTTCCGCTTTTCTGTAAAGTGTATCTATTTTCCTTTGAGCATCCTATCGCTGAAAAAAAATAAATAAAAAGTCTTAATATCATCTGAATAATCCAAATTATCCAGTACTTATAGGTGGTCATCAGATGCCTCTGCTGCTATCCTGTTTCTCTCATCAGCCAGTCTGGGACAAGGATAAACAAAAATGGGGAAAGAACACACCCCTGTCCAACTCAGACCATTACTGTGATCACTTTCATTGTCACTTGTGGTCACAACTCTCTTCCCTAACAACTCTCCAGTTAAACTGAGCTTTGAAAACCCATGTGCTATGCTAATGACAAACAACAGACACATCAGTATAAATAACAATGTCACCCTCTAGAAGCTAGGTGACCATTGAAGTTTTAGATTTGCTAATTACATAGTTTATAATGCTAATGTGGGTTGTGTAGTGGAACATTCAAGAGCAGATAATGGACTTGCTGTGCTCTACAAACATGCTGTAAGAGGCAATTAGAGATGGTTGTGTATGGGACTAGCAACCTCATACATAAACCATTACTCATTATTGTAAAATAACTTGAAGTGCTGCATTGCATTTTTCTTGAAGGTGACCAGAAGTCTGTTTTCATCCTTGTGGATATTTTATTTATGCTTGTGCATTGAAAAATATACTTTATGTTTAACGGGTTTAAAAGCAGAAAGACTTCATTGCACCGGGTTTTACCCCCATGTGGCTCGGTCCCTCTAAGCAGAAATGGCATGCCACCTGCTGAGAGTATTGCACGAACTCCATAGCTCCGGCAACAATCCTAGGGTCTCTGGAAAAAACTGCACTCGTGAACAGAATGGCGCGGTCCGGATTTGAACCCACAACTTTCAACTCGCAAGGCAAAAGGATTAGCCACAGAGACCCCCTATTCTTTTTGTATCTTTATAATTATGTCTTCCACTAATGGTACATTAGAAATTGGGCGTCAAATAATGATTTAGTACATGTATAAATTACCCCAAATGGAATAATAAGGAACAGTTGGGGGCAGGAAGTAATAAAGCTAAATAAAATAATACAAATATTGATTGTGGATAAGCTTGGAAAAATTGCTCTGTGAGATGTTTGAATAAATTCTTCAATTATTTTTAGTTATTATGTATATGTGCTATTCTGATGACAAGGTGTTTGGTATTTTAAGTCTTTGCTAAAGCCCAACTTTAGAATGAAGTTATTCTTCATTTTGAAAACAATTGCTTGATTTTATTTACTTTGAAGTCTGGGGGTAATTTCATTAAACATGAATAGATTTTGGGTAATACTGACAAAATTACCCAGACCAAGGGTCTAGTCTATCTTCTTTTGTAGTTATACTGTTACCGGTTGTTGCCAATTGTCATGATTTTCTGTTTTTGTCTTTCGCTGCTCTAGTGGCTTGAGTGATGGTTATTTGGGCTTTTTTGGCGGGATTTTGCTATGTCATCTATCCATCTTTTTTGTTTTCTTCCTCTTTCCTGATGTTCTGTTGTAGAAGACTGTATACGGTGGAGTTTGGTTGCATTCTTATCAAGAGGCAGAACCACTTCATTCTTTGAACCTCAATGTAATTCAAGCAAGGTTCTGTCCAACTTTCTTTTGATGTTAATGTTTATGCTTGGTCTAGTGATAATAAAAATGTCATATAGCCTATGCAGATTGTAGGGTGTGAAGTGTCTGTTACTTTACACTTATATACCCAAGTACAAACGAAGTAATAGGCCCATTTCCTTTCCTCATTTGTGGAGCTTTACTAGTGAGAAATGAACCAACAACCTCTTTTTGTCAGACTTAATAACCATTCTCTTTACACATTGTGCTAATACGTTCCATTCTTTGGTCTGGTACAAACTGTTTGTGTTAACTAGAATTTCATGTGCAGTTTTTAATGAATGCCAAAGGTCTTCATAACAACATTACAGGTTATGACATTTAATTACTAGTTGTGTGGCTGTTGTATGCCAACAATTTGTTTGGTTATTTTGTGAATGTGAAGTTGTTGTGTGTTCTTCCTTTGTTTTGTGTTGTATCGTTTGTAATACTAGACTTTACTGTCATCCTCTGTACAAGTTAACCCAATACCAGTTATTTTGTTTATTCATTACAGTCTGCTGTTCAAATAGTTCAATTGTCGTTTACAGGTTTCTGTTTCTTCTTTGAATGCTCCATATCGACCACTCTTATGTGATCTGAGCCTAAGAGCGATTGTACTTTGTGCCAGTTATGCGCCTACAAATAGGCTAGCACATCAGATTTCTGCTACGTTTTTTATTTACTAGGGTAGCTTCCCATGGCCCCTACCACAATCGCCTCTTATGACATGACTTGTATGTTGCAGTGTTACTATTCTTTGCTCCCCTTGAGAGTCCTTGCAACACATGGGCGTGTATCTTCAAATTCTCTTGAGCAGAGATCAGGTCCATTTTGTCATATGAAAAGAAATTTCACATAGTTTACTAAATATTTTGATAATTTTGTTGTACAGTAAAGTGTTCTTGAACTGACCCTATAGGTCAGTTTATTTTTAGACCTTCTGGGGTTTAAAAGAAATTGTGTGAAACGCACCCATAACCAGAGATATAAGCTAAGCATTATAGCCGTATAGTACAGACGTTGACTATTCCATATTCTGAGCAAGGTAGGTTTATTATTTACGTGTAATTGAGGAAGACCGTGTCAATCTTGGCCAGTTGATGCATTGAATATAACGATTATCAGACTTGTTGTCATCGACTCTTTAGCCTGAGGGTGCAGACACTAAATTACAAAAGCACGCCACAGTATTTTCAGATTGTTTACTGTGTTTGAAAATGTCTGTGCAGTTAATTTACAAAATTTTCCCCCTGTTCACCGGCTATGAAATCAGGCGTAGCTATGACACCTCTGACTTATTTTTTGCGTCAATGCTATCGTTCCTGATCACCAGTGTCCCTCGCCATTCAGGCATGCCGTACTCCCGACTTCAGAGGTAAGATTTCTTTTCTTCAGAACAATAATTCTCAGATCAAAGTTAAGTCATGTTTACATATGTAAATATTTGTTTGCTGTCTGTATTCATAACTTATTATAAATGTTTTATTCGTGCGCCCCCTCCCGGCAACATAAGACCGACTAGCT
This sequence comes from Arion vulgaris, assembly GCA_020796225.1. NCBI lineage: Eukaryota > Metazoa > Mollusca > Gastropoda > Stylommatophora > Arionidae > Arion > Arion vulgaris. The sequence goes on along the minus strand of CM036760.1, from coordinate 50,402,113 downwards.
CAGACGGGAAAACAAAAATTCCTGTTTAAATGAGGGGCTGGTTTTTGTATGTGTTTGGTAGAAGTCCATGGTTATTTAGTAATGAAAATTGTTAATAACATTGGTATTTCTTAGCTTTAAACTTAACTTGTAATATAATATAGTCTTGATTTAGTATGTTTTTAAAATGAATTAGTCTTTATACAAAATATACACAAATTGGAATGTGAAGTAACGCTATGGTTGTGGTCTTATTTCCTAGACATTTTACCTGAGCCCGCCGGCCTTATGCTATCGGAGGCCACGGTTTTATTAATGCAACAGATATCAATATTTATTGATTCTAGTCTTCCAAGAATTCACGCCCTTACTTGGCCAATGATAATGGAGTTTCGAAACTGAAACATTAATTAACTCTCAGTCCACATGAACTGAATCTCCTATAGATTTACATTATAGTCACGCTATTATAGAACTTATCATATCGTGTAGTATATTGGGGAATACTGTCATGTTATACCCTTAGTTATCTTTGACCAACTACACGCGATTTGATGATGTAGTCGACATCACGCTGATCGCATTTTACTTCTCAGGTACGCGAGATAGTGTCGACTTGAGAGCCGTTACAAACAGGAAACAAAGTCCCATTCTCATTGTGGAATTTGAGCATGTGACCACGAGCCTCGAAACGTTATCGCGCCCTTTCGTAGTATACTATACCATGTCCGAATTCACTATATATCGTATAGTACAATATACCACACCATGTAGATAGATATGAGACTAAACATATTATTTTTGTTTTGTTTGCTATTATGTGAATAAGATAAATGAATTCACTTTAGTTATACTGAGTAAAGATTTTAGGCATTATCCTACACATTATCATCTAAGTTAATCTCTGGATCATGGATCTCCACAAACATCTGCTCTTAGTACTGACTTATCAGTTCGAATGTTGACACTCTGCTGTCCATAATTGTATTCTTCTCTGTCCTATTGGTTTGACTGGATGTAACATGTGTTCTAAACCTCCCTTTATCTCTCATCATATCACTGACAAATTATAATTGCCTCTTTCTTATATTGATAACGCGTTTTATGTATGCTTTTACCTCTTCCAACATTAGTCATTTTAGCAGTCTATTAGTCGCCCGAGTGGTTACCAGGGCCCAAATGTGGGGTGTAAAGAATAGAACCACTATTACTTGCCACGCATGTCGTAAGAGGCGACTAAGGAGGTTTGGCTAAAATCGGATGAACGTGTCCTAAACGTGTAGAAGTCTATGCGTTTAGGGGCCTACCAAACCAATGTGCAACGTATACACGTTCTTGGCAAAGATCAAACATATCACAAAGAGTGATTAAAATTGGTCGTAAAGAACGAACGCGAAGAAGAGCAGTCCATGAGATTCTTAGAATTCTCCTGTAAAACCAAATCTCTATGGCCGACATAGATTTTACTTTCTGTTTGCTTGTTATCCATGACTGGTATCTATATAAGTATCGGTACTACGTAGCACTGAAGATATATCCGAATACATTCATATTTTGTTTGTTTAATATGCTGCATTATGTGATTACTGGGAAATCGAATACATTACATGGCTTCTTTTTATAGAAACGAAACTAAAAGCTACCAAATATGTCTGTCCGTCCGCTAGAAACTCGATAGGAATGAAACTTATTTCTTCAAATAGAAAGAGTTATGGAGTTGCTTGGTGTAATGGAAGTACTATCGTGTATATCGTAATGAGTGAGGACTTTTTGTTGGCTGATTTATTTAATGGCAGAAGTTGGGATGAAGTGGGTTTGGTCAAGTAAGTTCAGTATATTATATTATAATACCTATCTATAGTTTGTAATGAAAATATGAGGCTATGTTCATATATATCAGCATCAGGTGCCTGCTGGCGTAGGCGATCATGGATCTCCACAAATCTCTGGCGTTGGTGTTTGCTATCAACTCAGATGTTGACGCTCTACCGTGCCATGAAGTCAGGCTATCCAAAATTGTCTCTATCTTCCTCTGTCTCGTCTACACTCGATTTTACCGGTTGTCACAATGTGTTCTAAACCTCCCCTCCTCATCACATGACCAAAAAATAATGATTGCCTCTTTCTTATATTGATAATAAATTTTCTCTGTGTCTTGACCTCATTCAACACCTCCACATTAGTCATTTTAGCATTTCCATGGGATTCTCATCATTCTTCTGTAAAATCACATCTCTGTGGCCCTCAGAGATTTTTCGAGCTGTGTGTTCATTGTCCATGACTCGTATCCGTATGTCAGTATTGGTTCTATGTAGCACTGAATAACTCGCATTCTGATCGGAATTGACAATGACTTGTTGCAGGTAATGCTTCTCATTTTCAGAAACGATGTTTTCGCGTGCCCTATTCTGCTCTTTATTTCTGATCGGCATCTTATCTTACGAACGAACACACGCGCGCACACACACAATATATATATATATATATATATATATATATATATATATCAATATATATATATATATATATATATATATATATATATATATATATATATATAGAGAGAGAGAGAGAAAGAAAAGAGGAATTGTGATTGTAGTTTGTTTTCATCCACTTGTACGTATCTTTTATTATGTTTGTTTAGTTAATTGGATTCAAATGTGACATGTGTTCGTAAACATACTATACCAGTCCTGCATTAGGGTTGCCCAGGACTTGTGGTTTGTTACTATTTTACCTATGTTTGAGTGGATGAGAGTACCTGACTTTCTTGAAGACACAGAAGACTCCCAACAACTCTAGGCGTGAAGTGCTGTGCTCAGTGTTGTGAAAAATTCTACTCAGGTAAAGTCTTTTGGTGATTGGTGACTGCTGTATCCCCTCGTTTCTAGCGTGGTAGACACTATAGAAACGTCACCCTGACCACATTAACGTCACTCTGACCACACTGGAAAATCTGCATGTGATTATAGTTCAAGGAAATACTTCGGCGATTGCACTAAAACAACCACTCTATGTGACCGTTTTGGGATTTTCGCCAGAGAGGGTACTGAACGACCATCAGCACGGACAGACGGGAGGGTTTGCGTTCATGCGAGCGATCAATTTTCGGGTGTTTAATGTGGCCTTTAATTTGACATCAAGTCACGTTCGCATGCTGTGGACGCCATCCTACTTAATGGCAATCGCGTCGGACTGTGCCAATGTTAGAGCTTTACGAGGAGACAAACCTTACATTTGTAACCTTGCTTATCTGACTATGCTGATGTTCGAGACTAAGAACGTTCTCAACCGTTTGCGACGCGTGTGGGTACTAGACAATTTACAGTTTTTTATTATGTATTTTTCTTTTAGAAGGAAGGGGATCATTAGGCTGAGGTTATACACACATAAACAAGAACAGTATCATTAGGCGCTGGAAACGCAACTGTTGGCTTTGCGCTCGCCAACATCACCGACCCGTTCTTCCATGGAGGGCAGTTTTCAATCAGACGCACGAACGAAACTTTAGATTTTGCGCTCTTCCAACATTGCTGATGATCCTTTTTGTCCCAAGAAGGGCAGGCTCGTCGTTAAGCACAACAACGCAACTTCAAGTTTTACGATCGGACAACCGTACCCAATTCATCTGCGTTTCACCTCTGTACAGAAAAAAACCCTGGGTATCCACGATACGTAACATCGGTCTCAACAAGTCTAACCGAGAGCGTGCAATTATTGTGCGACCATTGACTCTGGGTGAAGTGGGTTTACGCTTACAGACAACTCGTACTCCTTACTCCTTATATTTGTATTCATGCACATTTTCACATCACTATACATCGACCAGTAGACGCATTCACTCTGGGATACTATTGCGAGCTGATCTCATATAAATCGTAACTGTACTTTCACTACTACCTATACAAGAGTAGCTCTCCTACCCTCTTAGTAGATTGCAGTGCGGTAGTCTGTATCCATGGCCACCATGTGGAGGTGGAGTAAGTTCTTGGTCAGGGCCAGCTCACTGGCGCGGCGTTGTATTTATTGCGCATGTGGTCTCCTGTACTAGAGTAAACTCTTAACAATGCTCTCTCGTGAATTTTAAACCACCGGTGAGACATACGCCCTCAACCAACTTATACCAAGATTTAGCTATCTCTTGCAGCGTTTCCTTATATAGTTTACCTCTGCCCCCAAATATCTCCTGTTGTGTATTTCTAGACTTCTATCTGGCGCTTTCCCTGCTGATTCCAGGAAACAGCCCTTGTTATATTACCATCAAGTTTTCTAAACGTGTGTTCTCTTTTATCGTCTTTTCGTCACCTCTTGGTTCACTGGGATATGTGTCATTCTCTCCACAAACTCCCTTATTTGTGATCCTATCATACCACATGATCCCACTTTTCTGCGCAGTCACCAGTTGACGAATGTTTGCAATTTATTCGTTACTAGCAGTGTTACCCGTTCTACGCACGGGAAATTTAAACATCTATTTGTAAAGTCCCTTAAAGAAACATGACACCTTGCTTCAAAATCGGTTTCTTCCCCATTACAAAACAATGTGTTTTCTTTCCATGCATCGGCCAGTAAAAACTTGATACAACAGAATTTCCGTGAAAGTTGACAAATAATTTAAAATGTCCCTCATTTCGAGTGCCAGTAAAATCTGATACAACAGAATTCCCGTTTCCGTGAGAGTTGAATTTAGTTTAAACCTAGTTGTAATATTTCACCACTTTTAAAGTTACATTTGTTATCCTTTTAGACTGATCTTCCGAGTCCACATAAACTGTCCGTTATTTCCAGTAAAACCTGATACAATTGAATTCCCGTTGAAGTTGGAAAATAAAACAATGGGCAAATTAAATTTATTCAGATTATTAACTTATCGACGTGTTAAAAAAAAAATTGGGCCCGAACGTGAATTGAGCACATGTAGCGCACCTCTACTGCAATGTAGGCAGGCATGCTATCCTCTACAGAGACTTTTGAATAAATAAATGTGTTTAAAATACGTTATAATAATGGTGACGTTATTATAGCATTAAGGACTTGAACGGAAAATAATAATCTTTGTCAAAGTCTGTATGTAGTGTGCTGTGATATTCGTCACTTTGTTGTATTGTTTGCTTGATAAAGGCCTTGTTGGTTGAAACGTTGCTGTGTATTGTCATTGTTTGTAACAACATGATTACATGACTGGGAACGTCGTGAAAACATGGAAAGACACTTTCGTCGATTTATACGCAGAATGACCATGTGCGTTAAGTTGAGAATATGGTTATAGAAAGGAACAAATAGTTCAGTTTGATAATTTTTCCATCGTCGTATCTCTGAAAGCTAACCTTATTGCCAAATTTCAATGGGGGTGTAGCGTAGTTGTTAGTGAACTCGCTCCTCAAGGCTGGTGGTCCGGGTTCAGCTCCCATAGTGGGCATGGAATTTTTCCCGACCGCGACGGCTCTCAGGTCGACCCAGCCTCAACTTGGTACCAGACATGCTCTGGGAAAGTAAAGGCGGCCGGCGTGATGCGACCACATCACCCATCGCGTGCCGAGGGTCAATGGAAAATACAGGCAGGCCTAACACTGTATTTCCCTATATACCCCAAGGTATGAAAGGGTTCCTTTACTTACTATGTTGGGGGTTAGAGACATGCGCCGCAAAATTGTTCAGGTTAGGGTTTTTCTTTATATTTTCACAAATTTCCTATTGCGATAAAAGCTCATATTGTTTTCTGTATTCTTATTCTAACATCTCAATATGTTCCTTCCTCGTTGTCTACATTACTTCCCAAGTATACGTATGATTCCTACCCCTTGACGTGTGGTTTCGCACAGGAAGATCGAGCTGGTGTTTATTTGGTAAACTCTACTCGACATTTTTTTCTGCAATATTTCACGCAAAGGGTTTTTATGACTTTCAAAATAACTTGGTTTTTCAAATCCACAAGAAACATCTTTTTTTTTAAATGAAATCCAATCATTCTAGTTCTGACCTTAGGACTTCTGTGAACGTATGCCGAAATTAAAGGCGGGTGAACTGGTTTATGAGTTATCGTATTTGAAAAGGTGTTTATTTGTTCACTCTCAGGCACATACTTTCAAACCCAAATATAACTAGTTTGTGAGTTGCAGTGGCTCGCAAGGGGAACAAAGAATAGTAACACTGAGACCTTCAAGGCATGTCGTCAGAGGCGACTGTTGTAGGGGCCTAGGGAAGCTACCATAGTAAATACAAAGTGTCGCAGAGATCGGATGTGCTGGTCTACTTGTAGGCGCATAATTTGGCACAACGTATATTATAGTCTCTTAGGTCAGATCACATAGGGTGTTGACAAGTGGATGATTGGAGTTCGAAGAAGAATTAATCTAGATGCTAGTTAGTACAGTTGTTAGTGTGGGAGAGGGACAGTGAGGGTGTCTTGACTTGGGGCAGTTGTTTTCTGTGCATAGTTACTACTTGGGGCTCTTGCAGTTAACAGTGTTAGTGCTGAGAGGACAGTGAGGGTGTACTTGACTGGGGTGCCTCTCTCAGTTAACAGTTAGTGCTGAGAGGACAGGAGGGTGTACTTGACTTGTCTCTCTCTCAAGTAACAGTTGTAGGGAAGGGACAGTGAGGTGCTGACTTGGGGTGCTCTCTCTCTCAAGTTATACAGTGTTAGGTGCTGGAGGACAGTGAGGGTGTACTTGACTTGGTAGCTCTCTCCAGTTATACAGTTGTTATGTGCTGAGGACAGGGTGTACTTGACTGGGGTAGTCTCTCTCTCGGTTATACAGTTGTTAGTTGTGAGAGGACAGTGAGGTGTACTGACTTGGGCTAGTCTCTCTCTCTCCAGTTATACAGTTGTTAGTGCTGAGAGGACAGTGAGGTGTACTTTGACTTGGGGCTAGTCTCTCTCTCTCGCAAGTTATACAGTTGTTAGTGTGCTGAGAGGGACAGTGAGGTTACTTGACTTGGCTAGTCTCTCTCTCTCGCAAGTTATACAGTTGTTAGTGGCTGGAAGGTGATACTTGACTTGGGCTAGCTCTCCTTGCAAGTTATACAGTTGTTAGTGGCTGGACGGTGTACTTGACTTGGGGCTAGTCCTTCTTGCAAGTTATACAGTTGTAGTGCTGAGAGGGACAGTGAGGTGTTACTTTGGACTTGGGCTAGTCTCTCTCTCTCTCTGCAAGTAGTCTAGTTTACAGTTGTTAGTGGGCTGGGACGGTGTACGTTGACTTGGGGCTAGTTTCCCTCTCTTGCAAGTTATACAGTTGTTAGTGTGATGGGGAGTGTGTACATTGACGTGTCTCTTCTCTCACAAGTTATACAGTTGTTAGTGTGATGGGGAGTGTGTACATTGACTTGTCTCTCTCACAATTAAAGAAGTTCATATCTTACTTACAAAAGTTGTTTACCAAATTAGTTTTCCTCTTTAGTCACATTTGTTTCTTTGACTTCCTCTAATGCACGCACCGGCTATTATTTAAGCGACTTGAACTTGAAACACACGTGTACAGTGCGCGCACAAGAACAATTTCCACTGCACACATTCCACACAGCAGCGACGCGTTTACCATTGGTAGCCTAGCCACCCCACAGTAAGTGATAATTCTCGCTTTCAATTCTCCGCCAGCGTCGGTTCGGTTGCACTCGCTTTAGTCGCCACAAATAGAAGGGGGGAAAAAATTAAACCCACCATTTATCGTCTATAAATAATCCACGGTGATAGGATATTTTGAGATGTTCTTGTACAATAGTGGGTTAGATTTGCCCAAGTCATTGGCCATAATATACCGGTGTAAACTAGTAGAACAACGCAATGATGTGTTGTTTGACCTACTGTCTCCGCATTAGAGGTTAGATGTAATGGATCTCCCCCATTTTTGTCACTTGCCACGGTTACATAACCGACATCTATTTCTTTGCCTACGGCCACCGCTAGATATTTTCACCCTACGTATAGCGATATCTTATTCTTGTCCACTTGCCCTCGTGATTGTTTGTCTCATAGTCCTTTTACGTTATTCTTTTCATCCCATTTTGTTTTACAAATACTTCATTTATTTGTTTGCTTTTGTTTCTATGGATATATTGTCGATATAATATTCCATCATATTCACCCAAGTATATATATATTATAGACAATATCAAGACACAACTACATAAACACGGATATAACATTCCATCATATTCACCCAAGTATATATATATTATAGACAATATCAAGACACAACTACATAAACACGGATATAACACAAGGGCCCTAGAACGCAAATTAAAGCTCCCACCCCTACCCTTAGCGGCAAGAATGGATAGTCAACTCCATCTTCCACCAGGGAATAGACAATTCACCCAAGTGCTTGTCTAGTGACACTTTACTGTGTAGGGTATGCCCGACCCATCGCCATTTTAATCATAGATTACTATTCATACAATATACAATCATTTTGCTATACAATATAGTATAACCAATTGGAAACTTAAATGAAATCCAAGAAGTAATTTTAACTTAGAAAATGCTGACAAAAGAAACAGAGTTACTTTTATTACTACAAGCAATAATGATCTTGCATGCAATGTGAACAAAATAATATGATAACGGCCTACAAATTAAATGATTTTTTGTCTCTTAATTTACTGAAAACAAAATCATGAATTATCTTAAATCATGAATAAATGTCCTTAAGTAACTTATTGCTTTCTAGACACTTGATGTTGATTGTAGATATTTTATGTTCACATATACGACGGTTTCATTATTTATTCTCTTTAGCTGTGAGAATATATTTTTCCTGAACAGTTTATCATCATTAGACATAAGTTTAATTGTAATATTGTTTCCAGTTTATTAAAAACTAAATGAATCTAATCTTGCTGATGATGGGGTTGTTACTTGTCGGTACTGAGAGTAGAGTCCACTGGTATTCACACTGAATGGATTTTCCGGGTGGATTAATGGAGATTTTAATCGGGAAAATTCAAGCAATTTGGTAAAAAATGTAGTTCCCAAAATAAATTCTTAAAAAATTTGGAGAGGTCATAATCTGTAGCTTGTTATGCCTAAATCCTGCCCTGCTCTCATGTTGACTCATCCTCAGTGGGTACTAGTGTGGCACTGGGAATTGAAGGTAGTCATAGTGATGTTGTGGACATATCTATCTTGTAATATAGGTACCAAAAAATGTATGTCTAACACCATATTCCCCAGAATAACAAATGGTGTTAAAACAGGTTCTTAGCTTTCTTTTGTTTTTACTACTTTTATTTATTTTTTCCGATCCAGGAGCACTTGAGCTGGGAAGTCTTGCTCGGTGCCACGGACACCGTAAATCTGGGGAACCGGTAGCTTTTCTGCCAGTCCGCGGAGTTGAACCCGCACTTACAGAGGACTAGTCACCCGTAGTCCAACGCGCTACGAACACGCTGGGCACGCAGGCTTACTACTTTTATAAAACTACTTTTATGAATAAACATGATGAGAATACCATGGACTGCTAAAATGATGAATGTTGAAGTGTTGAATGAGGCCAAGACGTAGAGAAAGCTTATTCTCAATATAAGAAAGAGGCAATCATCATTATATTTTGGACATGTAATGGGAAGGTGAAGCTTAGAAAACATTGTGACAGCTATAAAATCGAGGGGTGTCGAGACAGGACGGTAGAGAGAGAAATTATTAGACAATCTGACTTTATGGTACGGAAGAGCGTCAACATCTGAAATAATAGCACAGAGATTTGTGGAGATCTATGACAACCGACACTGCACCTGATGATGATGATGAATAAATAATAATTCTTCTGAAGCATGTATCTTCAACAATCATATCTCACTCTTTTCTGTCTATTGCTGTCCTTTTTATCCATGTCTTTCCTATCGCCGTAGTATCTGTTTCCAGTTCTTTTGTCAGTGATTGTTTTGTTTAGGGTTTCTTTTCTTTCAGCTTGTGGGGAAACCTCACTTTATTATACAGTTACTTCTTAATGTATTGGTTACTGATTTGGCATCATAGCACTCTCTGGGTAGACACAAGTACCGCATACTGATGGTTCCCATGACTCGCTTGTTAAACATACTCCTCATTGTGTCCAGCATGCATTTAGTTTTACTTGTACAATGTGTACTTGCAAACTTCTTAACTCACTGGATATATTCAATATAAAATTCAACTCCAAGATAAAATGATGATGTTGATGCAAGTCTGCACACTCTCTCATTGCCAAGAACACATGCATGTCCAGAACAGTAGATCCACATAGTCTCTGGAGGCTGGAAACTTTGATAGATTATATACATTCATACCTCATCCTGCCGTGGTGGACTGTCTGAAGCATTCATGAGAGTAGGACATGACATCGACCACAGTAAGAGTAGTTCCAGAGAGCTATTGAATAGCAGTAGTAACAACCTGAAACTTCATCTTCATACTGGAAGTAGTTGTCCTGGGACACAGTCATTTGCTACTTCAGCAAAAAGTATGAGTTTATATTCCATTTTGTTCGCTGTCTGGAGTCACTTGCTATGACCAACCAGGTAATCTGTCAGGGCCCCGGTAATTACAGTGAATTGACTGTCAAAGCAGGTGCAGTTTCAGAGACAGCTAACATTCATATTGTACCCTGATAGAAGCTGCTACGACCAAACACTCTGACACGACCATTCAAACTGTTGGGTCTCGTTACCTCAACTAACCTCAGGACAGCACATTCTATGCATTGACAAGAAAGATTGTGTAGTCACTGACAGTCAACGATGTTCTTCATCTGTTGCGTGAGCAAATCTGATTAAGTACTGCTGTCTGTTAAACTGTTGCCATAGCACATGGGTACTTACTTCTCTTATCTTTTCTCACTTAGCCAGACTACAACATTGCAGTCTGTTTCTGGAGCCACCATTTGGCGTAGGATCTTGGTCACTGCTTGATCACTGACGATGTTTCATGTCTTCAGCCTTTCTGTAATTTATGCATATTTTCAAACCATCTTTGGTGTCCTGACTAGATAACCTTGTTTCCAGTCTACTTCTATGTCCTCTCTCAGAATTTTATAACATTGCCGTTGAGACCACCTGTCTAGGAAAAAATGTAGTAGTTATAGGTCTCTTTCAGTCCTGAGGGTCCATAGAGCTGTGCTGCTGGATAGGTATCTTCAGGTCCGATATGGGAGTGACAGTCTGTCATGATTTTTACACCAAAATGCTGAGACATGTCTTTGTAAGATGGGATTTGATCCTGGAATAAAATCTCTTTTCCTTCTTGTTTGATCAGACTGTTCAAAATGCAAGTCCACTCTGCACTTCCTTTCTCAAGGTACATCTGTCACTTTGACAACTGTTTCCCATGTGCATGTGTTTATGCCAAGAGCTTTGAAATCTTCCGTACAGACATCCATATAACGCTTTTTTAGGTATCCCAGTTGGTCTATTTCCAGAGATCAGCTCTCGCTAAAAGAGATCCTGGGAAATTTGACCATCTTCTATGCGTAAGATATGGCCAGCCAGCGGATACTTCGCTGCGTGGGGAGAGTGTACATGGTGGAGATTTCTGTTTACCCAAGTACTTGTTTGTTACATAATAATAATAATAATAATTCCTCTCGTACCGTTATACATTACATAGAGCCTGCAAGTAATTCCTCCATACCGCTCTATCCTGGGCAACTCGCTCAATCTCCTCCATGGAACTGAGACCGATATTTCCTGCCTCTCTCAGCAAAGTTCGCTTCAGGGTCTCCTTAGGTCGACCTCTCTTTCTTGAACCCTTTGCATCCCACTTCAATGCCTGCTTTGATATTCGTTGATCATTTCTCCTCAAGGTGTGTCCAACATATCTCCATCTTCTCTTTCTTACAACAGTTGTCACTAGTGGTTGACCAGACATGTCTCTGATTTCATCATTTTTGTTTGTTACATGGTCATGCTAATAAAACATGTTTCTGTGGCTAAGTGGTTATGCCTTTGCCTTGCAAGTCAAAGGTCAGGGTTCGAATCCAGACAGCACAATTCTGTTAGCGGGTGCATTTTTCCAGAGACCCCTAGGATTGTTGCCGGAACTACGGAGCTCATGCTTTGTGCAATACTCTCGGCAGGTGGCGTAACATTTCTGTGGAGAGGAACCGTGTCATATGGGGTAAAACCTGGTGCAATGAAGTCAATCTTTCAGCTTTAAACCCCCTCCCTCCCCTTTAAAAACAAACAAAAGAATGAATAAATCCATAATGAAAAGACATGCAGAGACTGAAGTGCACTGTCTGATTTCAGTTAAAACAACTTTTGTATGATTTAATCTTTTTGTCACTGTAGGGCTATTCTTGACTTAATATTAATCACCGCCTAATAGGACTGACCATACTGTGCACAGCATGGTTATTTTACTTGTACCCAGAAAGAAAAGACAAATATCGACCACATCAGGGTTAAACACGTCCCCGTTATTTAAGTTAATATCTTTGCATTCTTTGTTGCTGTTAAACTACTGAAGGATTCTGGAGCATTCTCTTCCAGCTGATCATTAAGACCATTTTTATTGATTATTTTAGTGGTGCCATTTATGCTTTCTTGGGCATGCCAGAATTATTGATTTGAATTAGAGGGCTCAGTGTATTTGTTAGTTAGGTGACATTTGATATAATAAGGTTGGGCCATGTTTCTCTGAATATTTCTGTCTGTTCTTTTCTTTACTGAATTTTATGTTGTAATTTATAATGATATAGGCTTTTGAATATAACAGTTATACAATAGAAGAATGTTGAGATCTCTTATGAATAACAAAAAACAATCAAATTTGTTAGGAATAAAATAGTCAGGTTGGCAGGTCAGCAGGAAGCAATTCTGGCAGTTACAAAATGGAACTTAACATGGATCGTACATATGAACAAACATGGCTCCCTCTCAAATATCAAAAATAGTTCTTCAGTTTAGGGAACAGTTGAGGGTAGTATGATAAGAAGGCAAAGAAAAGCATAGGTAGATAAACAATAGGTTGTTAATAAAGGATTGGCCAGGAAAGGACTTTTCCCCACACTCGTCTTCCTCACAGAGAAAGAAGTCCTTTGGATGGACTTATGTTGATTTCATCATAACACCTCTACATCCCAAATGGGATTCAGGAAGAACAAAAGCTGTACAGATGCAATATTTGCCCTCAGGCAGTTAGTAGAAAGGACTGTCGAATCCGACAAACACCTACATGTTGCATTTGTAGATCAGGAAAAAGCGTTCGACCGCGTGGATAGGCACAAGTTGTGGAAAATACTAACAACCTATGGAGTTAATGACCACCTAACCAACCTTTGCAAGAGCCTTTATACAGACATCGAATGTACGATTAGAACAAACACATGATTATCAGAAAAGTTTCACGTAGGGTCAGGAGTAAGACAAGGTTGCGTACTAACTCCACTGCCGTTCATCGCGTATATTGACCACATCTGTAAAATAGCTAACACTAAGAAGGAAACGACCTCGGAGAATTCTTAAACAAATTTCTTTTGCAGACGATCAGGCAATCATATCAACAACAGAAGAACAGCTACAACACATTAACAGACTCCAGTTAGCATGTAACGAATACAACATGAGAATAAACATCGACAAAACAGAAATAATGACATTCGCCAGAGAGGAAAGCACTACCAATATCTCCATCGACAATCGCCCACTAAAACAAGTAAAAGACTTCACATAACTGGGGAGCATTTTTTCAGCAAACAGAAGAATAGCTAATGAAATTCAACACAGATGCAACAAAGCAAATCTAATGATAGGACAAATGGTGCCAATTTTAAAATGCAAACATGTCACCATGAGCACAAAAAGAACAATGTTAAACACAATCTTTCTCCCACATTATGTTACCAGTGCCAAACCTGGACACTGACAGCAAATAATAGAAGAAAACTAGTCATGACAGAGATGAAGTGTCTACGCAGAATGCTGGGTGTAACAAGAAGAGACCGGTTGAGAAATGAAGACATCAGGAAAAAGTGAGTACAACATTAGTACTAGACTTCATCAAGAAACAACAAATTAAATGGTTTGGCCACGTAAGCAGATTACCAACAGACAGTGCACTTCAAAGAGCAATGCTGCTCCGATACAATGGGTATAAAGTAAAAGGCTGGCCACGCAAAAGATGGACCTTAGAGATAACAGAGGCGACAGAAGAGACTACGAAGCGCATACAAGGGCCCGTTTAGAAATCTCTTCTTGACCTGACGCTGTGAGGCAAACAGGATTCGAGAAAGAAAGAAAAAAAATGAAAAAACCTCTACATCCTGTTTGGTTTTTTTTTGTTGTTGTTATTATATTGTAGTGTGTACTTTACTCTTGAAATTATTTACTTTTAACTCACTCTTGAAACATCATATTGTATATTTTGTGTAAGCTTTTTTGGTTTGTGTAATGGGAGCGCGAAAACATGAGTGGAAAATGTCCATACAAACACTTTACAATTCTTCTTCTTTGCATTCGTTCTTTCGACCAATTTTAATCACTCTTTGTGATATGTTTGGTCTTTGCCAAGAACGTGTATACGTTGCACATTGGTTTGGTGGGCCCCTAAATGCATAGACTTCTACACGTTTAGGATATATGCATCTGATTTCAGCCAAACCTCCTTAGTCACCTCTTACAACATGCATGGCAGGTAACAGTGGTTCTTTTCTTTACACCCCAAATTTGGGCCACGTTAACCACTCGGGCGATTTTACAATTCAATCTGTTGGCTATTATTGACAAGGACCACACAAAATTATTGTGTGCCCGACTTCTAAGGTATTTGTTTGGCATCTACATTTGTATCCATCCTTGCACCTAGTAGCATATTATTTTTTCAGTTTACCTTCTGTGAGATATTGGGGTATGTGAAGCGGTGTTGGTTGCTAACTTACATCATTGTATCTTTGTATTCTATTCAATGTTCTTATATCATCTAATTGGAGCATAGCATCTTAGCAAGTTCACTGAGCAGTTTCTTCTTTGAACGCTCTGTATTGACCACTTGTTAAACCACTCTTTGTGATTTGTATGTGATCTGAGCCTAAGAATGATTGTACTATGTGTCAGTTATGCGCCTACAAGTATGCCAGCACATCCAATTTCTGTGATGCTTTTTATTTACTAGCGTAGCTTCCCTAGGCCCCTACCTCAGTCACCTCTTATGACATGTCTTGTAGGTTGCAGTGTTATTAATCTTTGCATCCGTTGTAGGCCCCGGCAACACACTGGCGTGGGTTGTACACCAAAATACATTGTTGGCCGTAGTCAAAAATTAATCAATTGTTTCCATATGTTACCAGTTAACAACGGTGTATAATTGTATTCCTTTGCATTGTTTCCTTTCAGGTTGCATGAAGAGATTGTTGACTTCTACGAGTACATGTCCCCGCAACCTCAGGAAGTAGAAATGAGAAATGCAGTAGTGGAACGACTTAGATCTGTGATAAAAGACCTCTGGCCTGATGCTAGGGCAAGACAAATTTTTATGTTTTTGTGTGTATCATTCTGTTAGGTGTGTGCGTCATTCTGTTAGGTGTATGTATCATTGTATAGGATGTGTCTATCAATGTATTATGTGTTTGTGATGTGGTGTTAGATGTGCACCCCTTCATTGTATTAGGTAGTCTTTAAGGCACACCTTCATTGTATTAGGTAGTCTTTAAGGCACACCTTCATTGTATTAGGTAGTCTTTAAGGCACACCTTCATTGCCCTACACTCCTGCATGCCTAGGCACAAAAATAAAGATTAAATAGATCATTTGAGATGTGCTTAATGTGACAAACCATTTCTGTCTTATATGGGCTTATTCATTGAGTCGCTCAGTGTGCATATATCTGTGAATTCCTGTGTCGCTCGTGTGGTGCCGAGGCCCAAGGAAGCAAAGAATAGTACCTACAAGGCATGTCGTAAGAGGCGACTGATGTAGGATCTAGGAAGCTACCCTAGTAAATAAAAAGCATCACCAAAAACGGATGTGCTGGCCTACTTGTAGGCGTATGACTGGCACAACATACAATCATTCTTAGGCTCAGATCACATACAAATCACACAAAGTGGTTGATGTGGAGCGTTCAAAGAAAAGAGGAAGAATTCCTGTGTGATCAACCACTTCAGTCAGGGTCATTGCCGCTTTGACCTCCATTGTGAGGCTACTTGTTATTCATTTTAAAATAAAATTTATACAATTTCAATCAACCATTGTGTTAGATCGACCTGCATATCAAGGAGCATTGGCTTATAAATAGCATCATGTCCTGGAAGATGAAATATTTTGGCCACATTAACGCCACAGCGGTCTGGAGAGAAAGGTAATGGAAGGCATGGTTCCTGGAAAACAAGACAGGGGGCAACCAAAACGAGGTGGCAGCAGGACATCAAAGACACCATGAACATGGTGCTAGGCGAGGCGGAAAACTTGAAAGAGACACTGGGCTTTTCAGACGGACTGTGATGGATGCCAAGTTCCAGAAAGGACATGCTACTACTTGACATGATTGTGCTAGATTTATATATGTCTTTGTTAGATATGTGTATACCAATGTATTCGGTGTGTGTATCAGTGTGTTTTGTTTGTATCATTAGTTCAACTATCATGCATGTATATGTAAGTTAATGGTAACAATATGACCATATTCTTTTCTATCCTAGAGGTCTTTTTTCTAGCAATTACTTTTCTTTCCCATACATTCTTTCAAGTATGCTTTTTTGCTTGGACTATCCTCAGCAGGTTTCTTTCCTTTAAAAAAAATCTGTTTCATCTTTCATCAGATGATTTTTCATTTTGTCTTAACTAGATTTATTTTAACGGTTATGTTTGCCTATGTTCCAGTAAAAATAGATATGGATAGATAAATGATTATTGGATAAACTGTTTATTATCTTTGATAAATGAGAATGCTGTTTCATGTTTATCTTCCAGGTTGAAATATTTGGCAGCTTTAGAACTAACCTTTATTTACCCACAAGGTAAGAGAAATGTTTCAACATTTTATATAATTTTTCTTTCTTTTTAAGCAGCCATTCTTCTTCGAAAGCTCCATATCTACCACTTTTTAACCATTCTTTGTGATTGTACTGTGTGCCAGTTATGCGCCTACAAGTAGACCAGCACATCCGTTTTCTGTGACGCTGTTTTATTTACTGGGGTAGCTTCCCTAGGTCCCTACCGCTGTCACCTCTTATGACATGCCTTGTAGGTCGCAGTGTTAGTATTCTTTGCTCCCCTTGTGAGCCCTGGCAACATATGGGTCAGAGTTTGGCTGCTATAAGTGCATATAACACATTTTACTGATTTTTGCATAAAGACTTGCTTTCCTTATCACAAGTATCCCTCACCTTTAACTTGGAAATTCCATAGTATTTCAGTAAACTTTCCTTTGCTTTAGTTGACCTTTCACTTCTTTAACTGTTCTCAGAGAAATTTTCCCAGAGATCCCTGATCTTACCAGTAGGTGAGATTTCATGATCTTATCAATGTGAGATCGAGTTCCCAGTCCTATCGGGAACTGACGATAAAACTTAGGGTCCTGTATTCAATTTAAGCATGTAATAGATCCCTTGCTGCTCTCCATTCCCAGCAAAGTCCTCACTAGGGTTATTCTGGACAGGATGAAAGACACTATAAACCAGAGGCTTAGGGACGAACAGGCTGGATTCCGGAAGGATAGATCTTGCAAAGACCAGATAGCCACCTTAAGAATCATAGTGGAACAAACAATGGAGTGGCAGGCTCCGCTCTACGTGTGCTTTGTTGATTTTGAGAAGGCATTTGACAGCATAGATAGGAAATCAATGTGGAGGATCCTAAGAAACTATGGGGTGCCGGAGAAGACTGTCATCATCAGGCAGCTGTATGAGGGTTTGCCTGCCAGGTTATTCATGATGGAAGACTGTCAGAGGAGTTCCAGGTCACTACTGGTGTTAGACAGGGATGCCTGCTGTCCCCCCTCCTCTTGGTGCTACTTGATTGGGTCACACGCACAGCCTACGCCAGGTCGGGAAAAGGCATACAGTGGACACTTATGTCAAAGCTAGAAGACCTGGACTTTGCGGACGATCTCGCCTTGCTTTCGCATAGACTACAAGACATGCAGGAAAAAGTGGATGCTCTGACACAAACGGCACAATGAGTCGGTCCTAAAATCAGTCAAAAGAAGACTAAAGTAATGTGTAGCAACAACATACAGCAAAATCCAATACTGATTGAGGGAAGGGACATAGAAGATGTGGATGAATTTGTCTGCCTTGGATCAGCAGATCAGGAGGTACAGATGAGGATATTAATGCTAGGATTAGGAAGGCCCGACAGGCCTTTGCGATCCTGCACATGGTGTGGAAGTCCGCTGCCATCTCCACGAAAACAAAGCTCAGGATTTTCAGCTCAAATGTGAAGTCGGTGTTGCTGTATGGCTCGGAAACTTGGCAAGTCACTAGGGCAAATACAAATAAGATCCAGACCTTTGTCAACGGATGTTTGCGGCAGATTCTCAGATTGAGATGGTATGATAGAGTTACAAACACAGATCTGTGGATAAGAACAGGGCAGGAACCTATGATGACACAGGTCAAGAGGAGAAGATGGCGATGGATAGGCCATACCTTGCGGTAGACACAGTCGAGTGTCACTAGACAGGTGCTCGAGTGGAACCCGCAGGGAAAACGGAAAAGAGGACGCCCTAAGCAGACTTGGAGACGAGGTCTTACTGAGGAGCTGAAGAGTGCTCAATTGACCTGGGAGACCATAAAAAGAACAGCCATAGACCGAGAAGAGTGGCGAACAACTATTGAGGCCCTATGCTCCACAAGGAGCGGAGAGGATTAATGATGAATAGATCCTTTGGCAGTTCAAAATCGAGAAGAGCAGGCTGGAAACCGTTGCCCGGGCAAAACTCATTAGAAAAGTTTAAAAATAAAAATCTTTACAAAATATCTTCACCATCTTCTAAATTACATCTGGACCATGGCGGGTACTATGACGTTTGTGCCACTGAGCACGCTCCTGTGTAAGAAATAGATAGGAGCACATATGGTATTTCACTGAAATGCAATGATGATGGATCAATCAATCTTCATCTGAAACTGATCAGTTTTGTAAAGTTATCTTGTGATTTATTCTTCCTGAAAGATCACTAGACAAGAGTTATTGCTGAAGATTATGTTGGATTCAGTAACGGAATGAGCTGCTGTAACCATATCTTTACATTAAGGGATATCATAGAGCAAGCTTTGGAATGGAATGCTACTTTATACATGGGCTTCCTGGATATTGAAATATAATTGACAGTCTGCATAGGGTGACAATGTGGGAAATTTTGGCAGCATATGTCATACCAAGTAATCAATGTATTCATGGAACAATTTGAAGGATACAAGTATAACACTAAAACCGGAATAATAGAGACCAAATTAGACCTGGAAAAGAGAACTGGAGGCTGATATTAAAATGATAGCTAAAACATGGAAAGAATTGGAAGGGATGGCAAGAGAGAGGAAGAGCTGGAAGAAGTTTGTTGAAGACCTGTGCTCCTTTGGGAGTTGAAAGGGGAAGAAGAATAGAAATTGAAGACTCCAAGTAACGGATGCATCCTGTCACCATTTTTTAAATTTCTTTTTTGTTTTTGTAATAGACTATGCCACAAACTAACGAGCAATCTTTGCACACTTGCAGAACAGGTTGGTCTCCAGATTAATTCTGCCAAGACCAAAATTATGGATCTCACGAACTCGACAGACAACATCGTAATAAATGGCCAAACACTGGAGAAAGTTGAACATTTTACATATTTGGGTAGTAAAGTGTCAAACAACGGAGACACGATGAAAGAAATAAACTCTCGTATTGCTATAGCAGCTAGTGCCTTCACTAAATTAACGAATATCTGGCAATCTCAAGACCTTAGCATATGCACAAAAGTTAAATTATTTAGGTCATGTGTGATTCCTGTACTGACCTACGGTTGTGAAAGTTGGAAATCAACAAAGAAAATTGATAAGAAACTGGACAGCTTTGAGAATAAATGTCTACGAAAATTATTAAAAGTAAAATGGAGTGATTTCGTTTCTAACAACACAGTGAGAGATAGAACACACCAACAACCCGTATCAAATATTATAAAGAAACGAAGGTGGAAATATTTAGGTCATGTTCTTAGATCAGACGAAAAGAGACTAAATCGACAAGTCCTTATGTGGTCACCAGTTGGGAAAGAAAACGTGGAAGACCAAAGACCACTCTTCGAAGAACCATCCAACAAGAAAGTAAACTATTGGGATGTAAAACCATACAAGATCTCCAACTGCTAGCAAAGAACCGTATCACATGGAGATCTAAAACCTCTGCCCTATGTGCCGCCTTTGGCTCGAAAGGAATAAACTAAACTAACTAACGTCATGAAGAAGGCAACAAATATCATATGAGCAAGAACACAGTGGACTCTCCTGGGGCATCTAATACAGTTAACCTTTGTAGAGAATGTATGTGCTATTAGCCAAAGCAAAGAACATCTACAACAAAAGATTTACATAATCAATAAAATGGCTAAACAGATTGGCCCAAAGATCAACGCAAATAAAACCAAAGTAATTGGGATAAGCTGGAAGATCAGTGAACACATACAAATAGAGCGAACACATAGCGAGATAGAGATAGTAACAGAGTTGAACAGTAATGTTTCTACAGATGGAAAATTGTTGTTGAAATTAAACAAAGAATTTAATAGCAAATGCAGCCTACAGCAGGCGTTACAGCATCTGAAAATAATCTAGCATTTACAGCACTAAGATGATGGTCCGGATCATTATCAAATAGCATGTCCTTAGCAGAACTTTGCCACCCCAACAGCCCTTCAGAATTTCACTCTCTCATAGGCTAGATGTCCTGCTGCTGCAGCCGTTATGTTCAAACCATCAGTTACACCATGAATCCATCATCTTCGTGGTCTTTCTCATGTCCAAAATATCTCAACTTTCTCTTTCTTATTTGTAGCATTAGCCAGTTTTCTCCGGATACACAAGACATGCTTTAGAATAGTCCTCCTCTATGGATCTTCTTTCTTTCTCGAATCCTGTATGCCTCACAGCGTCAGGTCAGGAAGAGATTTCTAAAACGGGCCCTAGTATGCGCTTCGTAGATAGTCTCTTTCGCTGCCTCTGTTATCTCTGAGGTCCATCTTTTGCGTGGCCGGCCTTTTGCTTTGTACCCATTGTATCGGAGCAGCATTGCTATTTGGGGTGCACTGTCTGTTGGTAATCTGCTTACGTGACCGAACCATTTAATTTGTTGTTTCTTGATGAAGACTAGTACTGATGTTGTACCCACTTTTTCCTGATGTCTTCATTTCTCAACCGGTCTCTTCTTGTTACACCCAGCATTCTGCGTAGACACTTCATCTCTGTTGTGACTAGTTTTCTTCTATCGTTTGTTGTCAGCGTCCAGGTTTGGCACTGGTAACATAATGTGGGGAAAAAGATTGTGTTGAACATTGCTCTTTTGTGTTCATGGTGACGTGTTTGCATCTTAAAATTGGCGCCATTTGCCCTATCATTTGGTTTGCTTTGTTGCATCTGTGTTGAATTTCATTAGTTATTCTTCCATTTGCTGAAAAAATGCTCCCCAGGTATGTGAAATATTTTGCTTGATTTAGTAGATGATTATCGATGGAGATGTTGGTAGTGTTTTCCTCTCTGGCGAATGTCATTACTTCTGTTTTGTCGATGTTAATTCTCATGTTGTATTCGTTACATGCTAACTGGAGTCTGTTGATGTGTTGTTGTAGCTGTTCTTCTGTTGTTGATATGATTGCCTGATCGTCTGCAAAAGAAATTCATTTAAGAGTTCTCCGAGGTTGTTTCCTTCGCTGGTGTTAGCTATTTTACAAATGTGGTCAATGTACGTGATGAATAGCAGGGGGATAGTACGCAGCCTTGTCTTACTCCTGACCCTACGTGAAACTTTTCTGATAATCCTGTATTTGTTCTAATCGTACATTGGCTGTCAGTATAAATGTTCTTGCAAAGGTTGATTAGGTGTTCATTAACCCCATAGGTTGTTAGTATTTTCCACAACTTGTGCCTATCTACGCGGTCGAACGCTTTTTCCTGATCTACAAATGCAACGTGTAAATGTTTGTCGGATTCGATAGTCTTTTCTACTAACTGTCTGAGGGCTAATATTGCGTCTGTACAGCTTTTGTTCTTCCTGAATCCCATTTGGGAGTCATTAAGCTGTGGCTCGATGATGTGGCGGAGCCTTTTCTCAAGTATTTTGCAGAATATTTTCCCAGTGTGGCTCAGTAGCGCTATGCCTCTATACTTTGTACAGTCCCTCTTGCTACCTTTCTTCTTCCAGATGGGAACAATTGTAGCATTCCTCCAATCTTCTGGTGTTTCTTGTGTGATCCAGACTTGGTTGAATAGTCTATGGAGCCAGCTGATTCCTACCTCTTTAGTTGCTTTGATTAGGTCGGCCGGGATATTGTCTGGGCCTGGTGTTTTATTAGGTGGGGCCATATTTACAGCCTTTCTGATCTCTGATAGTGTTATGCTTGGTTCTACTTCTGAAGTTACATTTACTGTGAGTTCTTGAGTGTTCGGTTGGTCCTCTTGTTGAAGGTTGAGAAGTTCACTAAAGTATTGTCACCATCTGTTCATTATCATTTTTGGATCATTAAGAGCTTGGCCGTTTTCATCGTTAATAATTTCAGTTGGGTCATATTGTTCTTGTCTTTCCCGCATAGCTTTAATTTTCTTGTAAAAATGTCTTGTTGAATTTTTGTAGTCTGAATTTAATGTTTCACCATAATCTTGCCATGCTTGTATTTTAGACTTCTTTATTATCTCCTTGGCTTGTTTTCTAGCTGTTCTATACTCAGTGAGGTCGTTTTGATGTTTGTTTTTGCCCATAAGTTGTATCTATGGATCTAAGACTTCAAAAACATAAGAAAATAGAAAGTATGTTAAGAGAATTCGAGACACATGTAGATGAAAACCTGGAAGAACCAAAACCACCTGAAGGAGAACGGTAACTGAAAGAAATTAACCACATCTGTAACACAATACAGAGTGGGGCCAAGGATATAGAAGAATGGTATGTTTCTGTTGCTGCCCTAAGCGTGAAGGCCATCACAGCCTAGGGAAGGAGTGTTAAAAGATTGTCATATTATATCTACAAACATGTGACTTCAGTTCTATGATAGTTGCGGAACACCTGTTGTAGAAACTTCCAAACATATAATAGTAAACAACAAAATAGTGCTTAGTTATACCATATATATTTTCATAAAAATCTGCATAGCAGCAGGACCATGAACATTTTGCTTAATTTGTTTCAATGTTATTGATCTGTAATTATGACAGTGGACAAAGAAGTAATGGTCAGTTATACCATACATGGAAATGTCTTTTTTTTTCTCCACTCCCATTTTGCCTCAAAGTGTCAGGATAAGAAGAGATTTCTAGAACATACTTTGTGTGCGCTTCATAAACAGTGTCTTTCATCGCCACTGTTATCTCTGAAGTCCACCTTTTGCTTTGTATCCATTGTTTCAGAGCAATATTGCTCTTTGAAACGCACAGTACATGGCCGAACCATTTAATTTGTTGTGTCTTGATGAAGTTCAGTACTGCTGTTGTACCCACTTTTTCCAGATGTCTTCATTTCTCAACCGGTCTCTTCTTGTTGCTCCAAGCATTCTGCGTAGACATTTCATCTCTGTCGGGACTAGTTTTCTTCTATCATTTGATGTCAGCGCCCAGGTTTGGCACTGATAGCATAATGTGAGGAGAGGGTGTTGAACAATGCTCTACTCTGACAAATCAAGCTGGATTATACAAAATGAGAGCAGAAAACAGGATAGAAAGTTTACCCATCATACTTGTTTGAGAGCTGCATATTACACACAGAAAAAGACCTCCAGTTTAACATTACGACAGGTTGTGTGTGGCTTTTTTTTATGGATGTCAGTACCTGCACATGAAGGGTGAATTAATTTCTTCAGTGTCATGTAGATAGCTGCACCAGAATATAGACTAGATCAACATTTTTTCAAGGTCTTGGCCAGTGTCACAGACTTTGTGCAGCAGTATAAAATATTATTTATTGTGTTTGTCATCAGTGCGTGGTGAACCATTAACCAACACAGAAATAGTGTCGTTGTTAGTTGCCACGTGCTGAGGGATACCCAGAGGTAGACATATGAGCACATGCACTATTTTGTTCGATGATCTGTCAATTAAACTAAACTATAAAAAAAGAACAACATAACCACATTACATGTGTTTTGAGACTAACAAATTATCACAGTACCTTTTTTTACAATTTTATTTTCAGTGACATTGACCTTGTAGTGTTCGGAAAATGGGATTCTCAACCACTGTTTACATTGCAAGAGGCATTATTGAAGAGAAAATTGGCTGATGCCTCCTCCATTAAAGTTTTGGATAAGGCATCTGTAAGTATGCGTTGAGTTCCCATTGTAACCCAACAAAAGCTATATTGTAATTTATTTGTTTTATTTGTTTTCTTTCCAGTGTTGGTTCACTAGGCCAATAAGTTTGCATTAGTATATCATATTTGATGCAGTTTTGAAGTATGGGTTCAAAGTTTGGAGTACCTGCCCACATGTACACTCTGCAGAATTGCCAATTTTTAATTTTGTTGTATGTGACTGCAGATTCGATTGTGTCCTATTCTTAGCTGCAAAGTGGCTTCTTTTCTTCTTTCTCTAATATTGTTTTGTCTCACAGCATCAGAATAAGAGATATCCAGAACAGCATCTCAGCACGGACTGGATTTGAACCCAAGACCTTCAGAGCGCAAGGCAACTTCATCTCAAAGACTCTAAGCTGATGTATTTAGCAGCATGTTGAATCCAGCAGAACTGCAATCCTTAATCCTATACTTAAAAGATCTACTTGACATATAATTGCAAGATGCAGAATCTTGTGGAAATACAATACAGATCCATGATCCTCTTCTTACAGAACTGCTTAAATTGCAAAATCCTGCAGAACTGCAATCCGTAATCATATACTTCAAAGTTGCTTGACAACAAAATTAATTGCAAGATGTAGAATCTAACAGTTTGCAGAGATGCAGTAAAAACTGTGGTGCAGTCACCTGAACATGGACAAGATTGGGCTCTGTCCTTATGATGTTTCTGAAAATATAGCATAACTACCAACGTGAGTGCAGCATATACATAAAGAGTCTACTTCGTGTTCTATTGTTGACAATTGGGTATCCATGGCAAAGATAGTGCAGGCTGGCTAGCTCTGCACCATATCAGGGGTCAGTCAATGGATAGAGCTGACATTCTGTGTGACATAGAGCTGTGTAGCAGCAAAGAAGATTTTCATTTAAACCAATCCACGTCAACTGCTAGATTGCAAGAGTTTGTATTGAAGATTGGAGTGCCCAGAGAAGAACAGCACAACAGGCATACGAGTAAGCTCATCAATCAACATTGAACGGGTACAGTTAGAGGTTGACGCCTAGATATTGTGAAGGAGATCGGAGCACCTATGGACATGTCCAGAATGCAATGAAGATATTCCAAACTGAAACTATTGTTTGACCTCAATTATTGATTGTGAATTGTAGTTGAACTGTTCTGTACCTTTCAGGTGCCAATTGTAAAACTGACAGACACAGAGAGTGAAGTGAAAGTGGATGTGAGTTTTAACATGGACAGTAATCAAAACTATGGTGTCGAGAGTGCCCAACTCATCCTGGTATGTAGGCTACTATTTATTAACATGTATTTCTTGATAACCAAATTATACCATATTTCTATTTCACATAAATCTCTCGGGGTAAACTGCAAGTATAGAACAAATTCTCATTTTTCTTTAACTCACTAGTATATGTACAGTGGAGCGTCTGACCGAATGGATTAGAACGTGCTCCTATGCGGAGACGTGGGTTCAATCCATGGTAAGGCCAAGGAATTTTTCTGTCAAGGCGTAAAGAAAATCCTAACCTCACTAGTTTCAGAGTGACTGCACTAGCCATGCGGCCATTAAATTCTACATGCTCATGTCCCTCCTATCCTATACCGCTCAAAAATCAGTATTACAGACAGTAGCAACAGTTTTATATGCACATTACAGCCACGTTTATAAGTGTTGGATTTTAGAATACACTTTTCAATGGAGTAGTAGGCTACTATTTCATATCAAAATGTGCAGAGTTGAAAGCTCTCTTTTATAAATATTCTGTATTCTACAAATAATTATATACAAATATCATCAAATGGATCTTGTGAATATTTTTGATTTTAACTACACGGACCTCTGTGTGAGCTACAAAAGACAGTGAAGTTCGTACAAGAGACAACATTGAATATACAGACATATTTAAAGCGAACAAAAGGAAGGAAGGATTTGATTTTAAATAAAACATTTTAGCACGCGAAGTAACTTGTTGGAAAATTGGTGCTGTTCAAATGGTTTGTCAGGTGGTTTGTCGTATTCTGGGAGTTAAATCATAATGGATTTTTCCTGCTATTTTATGTTATCTTACTTGTGCGGTCAACATATTTTTCTGCTGTTTTTCCTTGAGGTATTTGCAACATGATCCACTTGAACAATTGCCTTTCCTGGTTGTTCTTGTTCTAATGTATTTGCAATCTTTCAACTCAATCTTTAAATTGTATTATCAGACACAAATCAGGACACTGCTGGATCAACCAGCACATGCACAGAATGAATACCTCACAGTGTGCACTATAGACTGAAACACAGACCCCAGAGCACAACCTGCAGCCCTGTCCATCGTACCTACACCAGAGAAACTATATATGACCTCACGAATGAAGTACGCTATGGGAAACCCTCAAAGGACTCGACTGACATGCAGCTTCATAGAGGCAACCATCTCATAGTTTATACTGAGCATATGAAACTGATCACAAAGAAGAAGAAATTATTGTAGTGTTCTAACAGTATCACTTAGCTTTTGATTTCTTATTTGATCATCTTATTATAACACGTCAGTTACTTCTCTGTCATATCCAAGATTTATCTTTGGTTAATGGTCAGATTTATTGTTGGTAGCGTGGTATCAGTATCAACATTTCTTCTTGTTTGCTCGCTATGCATTTAGGCACAGTCAGGGCGACTAGTATGTCACCCCCTGACTGGTTTTTGCATAAAGGCTTGTTTTCCTTATCAGTGCCCCTTGCTATTTTCTGACTTCAGAGGTTTTTATCTCCAAGTAAGGATAGGTGATCAGGGAACCGGTTGTCCAGCCTCACACTGTGTGAACACCGGGAATATTTTTACAATACTGGCCCCGGACTTTCCACGACACCTGATCACTAGAGAAGTGTGTTATCAACTTCACCTATCAAATCAAAGACCACGCCATTTTTCTTACTTTGATTCTCAATCTCTCTTGGACGAGCTTGAACGTTGTGAGTTCAAACCGCACCGCTCTGTTCATGGATGCATGTTTCCCCAGAGATCACTAGGATTATTGCTAGAGCTACAGAGTTCTTGCTTTGTGCAATACTCTCAACAGGTGGCGTACCATTTCTGCAGATAGGGACTGAGCCATATGCGATGAAGTCAATCCTTAGTTTTTAGACTATTTAGTTTCATCATTACAAAATATTATACTACATGTCTGTTGTTTGTTTGTTCGACTTTACAGACATACATGGAGAAATATCGCTGCCTGAAGTATTTAGTGCTAGTCCTGAAGCAGTTCCTACTTGAGAGAGATTTGAATGAGGTGTTTACTGGAGGCATTTCATCATACAGTCTCACTCTTCTTGCCATTAGCTTCCTGCAGGTGAGATAGAAATAATTATAAATGAATTTAACTACATGAATTTATTTCTACATGTATATTAGCATCCAATAGCTTGTTCTGAGCAGAACTTTGCTACTCTAACAGTCCTTCGAGAGTTCTCTCTCTCATAGGCCAGATGTCATGCCTCTGTAGCTGTCAGGTTCAAATCATTAGTTACATCCTGAATATGTCTCCTTCCATAATGGTCTTCTCAACCCTTCATGTCTTTTTTTTTATTTTTATGTCCCCAAATGATTTCATTTTGCTTATTTTTATTTATAGCATCAGCCAGAATTCTTTGATTTGAGCTTCTGTGTAGATTAATTTCTTTCTGTTCATAGTTGGCGAAAGACTTCTGTAACACCTATATTCAAAAACACATATGCTTTTCCAATGCCATGTTAAATTTTCATGTTTCACACCCATATGTTGCCATATGGTCTTAGTATTCTGATCTTTGTTTTCCTATGTATCACATAGTTACATGTATCCACCAACGCTGCCTGTATTGGCTGGACCACCTGTCCTGGATAAATGACAACCAGATCCCCAAGGATGTTCTGTGCTAGAACTGACTTCTGACACAAATGCTGTGGAGCCACACTCCCTTTGTTACAAAGAAGTATGCAAGCTTCACTTAAAATCACTTGACATGTATGCACAAGACTGGGAGGAGCTCGCCTCACCAGGGACAGGTTCAGCTGGAGACTAGAGAAGCCAGATGTGACAATTTTGGCAAAGAGTAGGGAAAGTGAGCCAAGATGGAGTAGTGTAAGGACAGTTGCACATATTATGAGATTGCCTCTGAGCAACATCTTGGGTGTCTACATCTTCTTCTTTGTGTACGTTCTTACAACCAATTTTAATCACTCTTTGTGATATATTTGATCTTTGCCAAGAACATGTATACGTTGCACATTGGTTTGGTAGGCCCCTAAACGCACATATTTCTACACGTTTAGAACATGTGCATCCGATTTCAGCCAAACCTCCTTAGTCGCCTCTTATGACATGCGTGGCAGGTAACAGTGATTCTATTCTTTACACCCCAAATTTGGGCCCCGGTAACCACTCGGGCAGGGTGTCTACATGATTCCTGTGACTCATGTCTAGAGATTTATAACTGAAACATATAATAATACTGCGTAATAGTGTCAGTGACAACTGCCACCGGACAAAATCATCGCTTGGTGAAAGTAACACTGCTCTAACGGGGACTGCCTAGAGTAGTTGATAGTAGCTCTGCCTGCTAACTGTGAGACGCCTCATAGCTCGGGTTCGAACCTACTGTCCGGCATTTGTTCGAGTCCCCTGGTCTTACTCAGGACGATAACTTGAGTACCTCTGAAGTCGGAGAAAATCTGCCTGTATGGCGAGGGAATACTAATTACGAGTACATTGAGCACACGGCTGCCAGTGTAAAGTAATTTACAATGTGCACGCTGCTGCCATTGTAAGAAATTGGAAAAAACGGATTTTCACGCAAAAAACAGTTTCAGAGATGAAACTTCGTCTGAGTTGAAAGCGGACGAAAAAAAAAAAAAAAAAAACACTGCTCTGACAATTTAACTGGCTGGTCATGCCAGAATGCATGGTCCCAGTGGCTGCCGAGTCTATTACTCCAGCCTGGAGAAAATATGGGAGGAAAGCTCTAAATTCTTTGGGCGAGATGCAAACAACTTTTCACAAAATAGATGAGACTGCAGTAAAACTATTTGATTGGCAAAACACGTAATCACAAAGTACTGTAGTTTTACAAATTACAAAAACGACAAAATACAGCAACGTTTCGACCAACAAGGCCTTTATTTAGCTTGATATTACATAGAGAAACAAAGAATGAAGTGGTTTGAATTACATAAACAAAGAAGGAAGTGGTTTGGCCACTTAATAAGAATGCATCCAAACTCCACAATATACAGTCTTCTACAACAGAACATTGGGAAAGAAGGCAAGAGGAAGACCACGGAAAAGATGGTTAGATGGCGTAGCAGAATCCTGTGAAAAGCAAAGATAACAATCACACAAGCCACCAGAACAGCGCAAGACAAAAACAGAAAACCACGACACTGGTCAACAACCCGGTAGCAGTGTGACGACAAAAGAAGAAGAGTTCTAAATAATTTACATATTACCACTCTTAAATATCGCAATTGTTTATTCTATTTCAGCTTCATCCTCGTGAGGATGCCTCCAAACCAAATCCAAACCTTGGTGTCTTATTGATTGAATTTTTTGAACTATATGGAAGGAATTTCAATTATTTAAAAACTGCAATTCGAATCAAGAATAATGGTGCTTACCTTCCAAAGGAGGAAGTTTCAAAGGAGATGGAAAATGGATACAGACCATCATTATTGTGTATAGAGGATCCACTCAAAGCTGGTTAGTGTTTTAAATTGACTATTTTGATATATTTATTCTTAGTTCATTTTAACAATGCTTATTTCTTCTGCATTTGATACATTGGTGATGCTAGGTTGTGATAATTATTGCCAGGATTCGTCATTGTGTTGCCTGGGGCCCTAAGGAGAGCAAAAATAGTAATACTGCTACCTACAAGGCATGTCATGAGAGGCGACGTTTGTTGCCATTATTTGTTCTGATTGATAATCATCATTTTAGATCTTTGCGGTCAATATTGAAACTCTTAACATTTTGGAAAGCTCCAGTTTGCTATTAGAGTGCACAATGACATCTAAAAATGTGAAGACCCCTGAGAATAAGACAGGAAACATAATTACCAATTTATGTGAAGGTTGTCATGGGAGAAGTCAAACAAACACAAACCGGATGTTCTGGGCTGAACGGCATAAAAACAAGGTCTGTTCAAAGTAGCTGACTAAATTTTTCCATCAGAAACAAATGAGGCACATTTTGTGGTGGCATTTGACAGGAAGGTGTAACTGACCTTCATTCATATGGGTGTATGTTGGCTAACACAAAATCAAAAGTAGCGTTCTTGCGTCTTATGAAACTACCATTCTTGTTTATTTGTGTTCAGCCTCAGCTTAATGTTTTCCATTGAAAATTTCTTAAGTGAAAATGCAGAGTTAAAGCATGTAAATTACCTGGTGACTCATGTCCCAAAACGGTTGAGAATGTTCCTAATCGGAATAACCTCACAGTAACAAAAAAAACAAGGTAAAAAAGTAAAGGTTTGTCTCCGGACAAACGCAAACATTGGCAAAAGCCGGCACTTTATGGGCGCGATTGTCCTTTATCAGTATGACGACGTCCACAGCATACGCATTCTCACTGGTTAGCTCAAATAAAGACCATACTAAACAGTTGAAAATTGATCTCTCGGGTGGATGCAAACCCTCAGTCCTCAAAGGTAGTCGTTTAGTATTCTCTCTGGCGTAAATCACAAACGATCACATAGAGTGATCAATGAGTGGTTGTTCTAGAGCAATTGCGGAAGTCGCTATTTGGACTATAATCACATGCAGATTGTTCACTGTGTTCTTCAATGAGTGACGTTTCTAGACATCTACCACGCTAGAAACGAGGGGATACTGCAGTGGTTACCAATAGACTCGACCTAAGTAGTAGTTTCCACCACCTGAGTAGTAGTTTCCGCTACCTGAGTAGTAGTTTCCGCAACACTAAGCATAGCACTACACGCCTAGTGTTGTTGAAGTCTTATGGGTGTGCAAGAAAGCCAGGCACTCTGCCCCGCTCAAATATAAGCGAAAGGGTGAAAACCAATAATTCCTGGGGTCGAAGAAAAACACACACTTCACTGTGTTATGCATAAACCTGTGCACCAGTAGTCACTGATAGCTGGGTTTTTTTAATCATTTCCTATGGCTTTTACTACCGCAAAGAACTTATGAAGTTCTGCAGTTGTGATAGGGTATGAGCTACCATAAACTGATCTAGTACCTGCCATTTCTTGTTTTACCTGGCAGAGATGTTCTGTGTACTCATTTATAGATATGGTCAAGGTCATGCATGATTTATTGGTAAACAAGAAATTAAAACACTAATATGGAGATGAATCCAGGGATACAATATCATGGTTTATACCAGCCATTCTATATTGTGGTAGGACAAACCATAAGTGCCCCGAGTAGAACCAGCTTCTACTTCCATTCCATGTTATTTCATTGTATGTTCCTCTACCCCGATAAAGTACTTATCTTGATCTATCTTTTTTGGAAGAATTGCCGTTAGTTGTATACCTAGCTTTGCTATTACTAGGACTGGCACTGCTAGACAGCTGACACACTACTTCATTAGCAATACTGCTAATTACATCTTCATTGTCAGAATCATCTAACCAATATTAGATTCCAAATTTTCACTACTGTTATTGTTCTTGCTAGATTCATCATTATTATTATTATTGTTAATCAATGAATAAATAAGTTGTGAGGCTTGAACTGCAGACAGTTGTTGCTGGCAGTCATCAGTAGCCATTATTGTAAACAGTTTTTGTTTGTTTACACTTACCATGGTGATAAAAAAAATTCAAAAACTTATCACTTCTCAACATGAGATAAACATTTTTTCAAACTGTGACAGGAAATGATCCTGACACTGTGTATATGCATAAATGCCTGCCTGCCCAGCATGTTCGTAGCGCATTGGACGACGGGAGACAAGCTACCTATGAGTGCAGGTTCAATTCCGTAGGCTGGCAGAAAAGCCACAGGTTCTCCGGATTTACCGTGTCCGGGGCATCGAGCTGAAAGCTGGAGTTCTTCTGGAATGAAAAAAAAAAGATATGCATAAATAGTGCTCTATGATTTATTAACAACTGGTTAAAAACATTATTAATGGTTAAGAGCCTGTGTTTTTCTCTTGGCAACAAAAGGTTGTGAGACATGGAACATTGACAAAGCGGCAGAGATCATTAATGCCTTTGACTGCAAGTACTACAGAAGAGTACTTAAAATATCATGGGCAGAGAAAAGAACAAATGCTTCTGTTCTGAAACAGCTTGATATTGAAGAGATTTGGCTATTACAGAACATGAAAATCAAGGAAAATTAAATATTTCAGACACATCAAACAGCATGTGTGCCTAGAGAAGATAATTTTGGAGGGAATGATGCCTGGAAGAAGAATAAGAGGAAGACCTAGAAGATGATGGGTGCAGATGTCATTGGCGATCTGAGCAAGACTGTTGTCATGGGAGCCAAGTTCCGGAAGGGACAAGCTTACTTGATGAGAAACATAGTTCCTGGATTGACGATTCGTAAACGAGATCAAACCATATAGTTCATCAGATGACATTTGGTAGACTAAAGGTTCAAGACATTTGCAATAATTGTGTTGCTTCTGTTGTATCTTCTAAAACATTTTTGCTTTCCAGGAAACGATATAGGACGCAGCTCTTATGGGGCCATGTCAGTTAAGAATGCATTTGAATATGCCTATCTGGTTTTGACTCATGCTGTAGTGCCTCACAATCTACATTTGACACGTGACAGTCAGAGGTAAGGTTTCTTGGATAAAGTTACACATTATTGTAGTGTCGATTTTTTTTAAAACCCACTTTCTTTACTGTTTGTGCTACCACTTTTTAGGGTGGTGTAGGACAAGGTAGACATGAGCCAGAGAAATGTAATGGTCGCACGGCTAGTGCAGTCACCGTGAAACTGTTCAGCTTAGGATATTTCCTTTATACCCCTGACAGAAAATTGTAGATACAAAATGGAACATGGGGTTGATATGAAGCTTAAGAAGAAGAAGAAGGAACCCTGAAAAGAACTTTACCGAGATGCAAGAAATATCATGACTCTTTCATAGAAAAGATTGACTGAATTGTCCAGGATAGAGCAGTATGAAGAAATTGCTTGCATGCCCTATATATAGTGATATAAAGGAATACAATGTTCTATGATTACATTGACAAAACAGCATGCACAAAAACCGTTTTGCAGAATTTATTTATAGTTAATACTTAAAGTTGATATATGTATATGGAATTTCTCTGGCGTTGAGATACTGTGCTCACGTCTTGCATCTTAGTTTGTTTCTAGACAAGGAACGATCAGACTATTTTTTTCAGTTTTCTTCTTTGAACGCTGCATATAGACCAGATGTTAACCACTTTTTGTGATTTGTGTGTGATCCTAGCCTAAGAGCGATTGTACATTGTGCCAGTTATGCACCTACAAGTAGATGTCCAATTTCTGCGACGGTTTTTTTTTACTAGGGTAGCTTCCAAAGATCCCTACTTCAGTCACCTCTTACAACACTGCCTTGTAAGTCGCAGTGTTACTATTCTTTGCTCCCCTTGAGAGTCCCGCAACACACAGGTGTAGTTTTTCAGTAATCTCTGATCTCAGTGTAGGTGGGATTGAGTTCCTAGTCATAGCGAAGATGGACAATAAAACATCAAGCTTAACATGTAAAAGAACTCTTGACAATGTAAAATTGATAAGTAAAGTAAGTAAAGGAACCTTTCATACCTCGTGGCATATAGGTCAATACAGTGTTAGGCCTGTATTTTTCATTGACCGTCAGCACACGATGGGTGATGTGGTCAGCATCACGCCGGCCACCTTTACTTTCCCAGAAGCATGTCTGGTACCCAGTTGAGGCTGGGTCGACCTGAGAGTCGCGGTCGGGAAAAATTCCACGCACATTGCGGAGCTGAACCCAGACCACCAGCCTTGCGAAGCGAGTTCACTAACAACTACGCTACAGCGGCTCTCAAAATTGATAAGAGAAGGGTGGAAATTTGCTGTCTGGTGAATGAGGTGGGGACATCATCTGGTCTTTTAGCAACAACCTCTTGAAAAACACTAAAGTTCATATGAATCTATCCAGTGATTTAAGTTTGGAATTACATATTGTACTAATAGAACTTTGTGACAGATTTGAGTGTTTTTAACCAGCGAACCACAAGAAACCATCAGTATTTTACATAGACTACATCTGCTGGGGGACTGACCGGCATTGCAAGACAGGCACTGTTTTGGAACCCGTAAAGGAAAGCCTAGAAGAGAGCTAGAGACTGATATTAAAAGGATAGATAAAACATCGAAAGAGTTGGAAGGGATGACAGGAGAGAGGAAGAGCTTGAAGAAGTTTATTGAAGACCTGTGCTCCGTTGAAAGTTGAAGAAGAAACAATCTGCTGGGGGAGACCAAGCACCTAGGAATCTTTCCAGAGTGCTATGACATCAGTTCAGTAACCAATTGTTTTGAGAAACGATTGTCCTACGCTTAACTGTAAGAAACTATAACTCTTTACTGTACTGGTGAACTTGGTTGATTTTTTTTTTTTTTTCCCAGCATACTTGGGAGAATAATTAGGGTGACTGAAGAGGTTGTCAGGTATCGTCACTGGGTCAGGGACAAATTCTCAAGGCCAAATAATGAAAACAACCGTGCCACATCTACAGAACTTGTCAGGCACGTGCTTTCACAATCTAAGCCACCTGTACAGTCTCCCCCTCCACCACCTGCTCCATTGGTTGCCTCTAATGAGGGTAGCAAAAGAAAACCAAATACACATCAAGTTGCAACATATGCTGCTATTGTCTCAAGGTAAGATTTATTGCAATATTAGAAATACAAATCTAGAAAGTTATAATAGTTTTGGGACTATTCATTGGGATCAAAGAGATGTGATTTAACAGAGTACTTATCTGTATGTTGCCAACACTTGCAAGGGGAGCAAAGAAAAGTAACACTGCCACCTACAAGGCATGTCGTAAGAGGCGACCGAGGTAGGGGCCTAAGGAAGCTGCCCTAGTAAATAAAAAGCATCGCAGAAATCAGGTGTACTTGCAGGTGCATAACTGGCACAACGTATAATCACTCTTAGGCTTGAATCACATATAAATCACACAGAGTGGTTAACAAATGGTCGATATGGAACATTCGAAGAAGGAGCAGTCTGAAGAAGGCTATGGAAAATGTTTTTTTTATTATACTTACTACTTACTCTTCTCCGCTCTTTGTGTAGCATTGGGCATCAACAATTTCCTCCACTTTTCCCGGTCTCAGGCAGTTTTCTCTATGACTTCTCAGGATAGTCCAGCATCCTTCAATTTCTCAAGAAGACCGTCTCCTGGCCCACTTAGGGTATCCTCTTTTCTGATCTATTGCAGGTTCCACTCACATTCTTATCTAGTGACACTCGACTGCGTTTTCCATATTATATGCCTACCCATCCCCATTTTCTCTTCCTGGCCTGGGTCGTCATAGGTTCATTCCTGTTCTTATCCACAGGTTTTTTTTTAATTCTGTCATACCTTCTCAGTCTGAGAATGGTCGAAGAAGGCTCGCCTGCATGGCGGGGATCACCAGTCAAATGGTAGTAGCAGTCAGAAACACCTGTCTTGCAATGCTTCTAGTTGGCCTTCTCAATGTGTGTCCTATCCATCGCCAGCATCTCATCCGTAGATCTTTTCCCCCTGTATCTGAGAAAGAACTAAGCAGATACCAGGATAGTATTTGCTAGCACACATAACTTGTTTGCAACATATTTTTGAAACTATAACAATCAGTTTTTTCAACTTCTCCAACTTAGTGGTGCTTCAGTCAGTGGTCTAGGAGATAGTCGGAATGCTACCAACATTGCCAGTCAGGAAGGCAATTTGGAAAGCGAAGCTAGTGATTCATGTGGTAACAGTTCAGGTTACAAGTCATCGTCCAGTTCTCAGGCAAGCTCTGAAGGAACTCCAAGTGATTCGGTATGTAATGTGATTAGTCAACAGTATGCAGAATAAAACACTTCCATTCTTGTTTTATCTTACCTGTGTGGTTTTTTTTTTAAGTAAGTCTGCACTGTTTGCAATTTGTCTAGGAATACTTTGTTGATATGCATCGGTTAGATTCCAGATTACACACTTTATGTAGGAATACTTTTCTATGTGTAGTTTAGGTTTTGGTTGGATGGAACATTTTATATAGGAATACTTTTCTATGTGTAGATTAATTTTTGGATGGAACATTTTATGTAGGAATACTTTTCTATGTGTAGTTTAGGTTTTGGATGGAACATTTTATGTAGGAATACTTTTCTATGTGTAGTTTAGGTTTTGGTTGGATGGAACATTTTATATAGGAATACTTTTCTATGTGTAATTTAGGTTTTTCTATGGAACATTTTATGTAGGAATACTTTTCTATGTGTAGTTTAGGTTTTGGATGGAACATTTTATATAGGAATACTTTTCTATGTGTAGATTAGGTTTTGGATGGAACATTTTATGTAGGAATACTTTTCTATGTGTAATTTAGGTTTTTCTATGGAACAGTTTATGTAGGAATACTTTTCTATATGTAGTTTTGGATGGAACATTTTATGTAGGAATACTTTTCTATGTGTAGATTAGGTTTTGAATGGAACAGTTTATGTAGAAATACTTTAACAGATGTAGTTTAGGTTTTTAGACTGCACATTTTATATAGGATGCACATTTTATATAGGAATACTTTAACATGTGGTTTAGGCATTAGACTGTACAGTTTATGTAGGAATACTTATCTCATTCTTTAGGATTTACAGACAACTGCGGACTTTATCTTGGTGGCAGCCTGGACCAATAACTGAATACAGAATAAGTTGATCATAGGCGACATTAAAAGTTATTTGCTGTTTATTACTTATTGTGGGGTCTTGTTAACTTAGAGAGACATTGAATATGGTGGGAGTTGCTGTATTGTAGATTGCTGCTTTCTCCTGGTACACTATAAATCAATGAGCTGCTTAACCTATTCTTAGACCAGTGTACAGAGCCTACATTCAGCTGAACCTGGCAAGTTTTTTTTTTTACTTTGGTGTATTCATGATCAGCATCTTTAGGTCTCATTTGTAAGCTTCATTGTAGCAAAGGAAGGGCAGTCCAACAATTTATTTTATAGAAGTTTAGTCGTCGGATCATCATTATTATACACCGAACCAATTAGTCCATAAGCGCCACAATCTCCTCAGTATGTCTCTCAGCTTGTGGCAACTAACAACACCAGTTCTTTGTTGGTTTACTATTCTTTATTGGCTACCAGCATAGTGTTCTCGTCTAGCTACACCACATTTGACTTGAAATTCCTGCAGTCTAGTTAGAGTTGTAGATTCACCACTATTACTTGAATCATTTACACATCCTCTCTCCCGTAGGAAAGTTAGAATATCAGCCTGGTTCATTGCTCGCTAGCTTTTTATAGCAGCCATACCTGCAAACCTATCGGTGCGTTTATTTCCCCTTATACCTGCGTGCCATGACACAAAATAAAACTGATTTTTGTCAGCCTAGACCTTTTCTGCCACTCCAACCATTGCCCCCGAGCCTAGTCTGTTTCAATCTTCCTGAGCATATTCATTGAGTCACTAAGAAAACACTCATGGATAAATGTATGACTCCAGCCAGACTATCGCTTTAGTTACTGCCTTGATTTCCATAGTGAGACTGCTTGTAGTCAATGCAAAACTGCCACTGTCTTCCTTCACAACATCCCCTTCTTTTTAGAAGTCATCTTCTGTAAGTATATGGGTGTCTGGCATGTATGACCCAACCATCTTAAATGGCAATGCAGGAATAGAGTAGCCATGCTGGAAATCCTAGCATATTCCAAAATGTCATTGTTTGTTACTCTGCCACTCTAAGAGATCTGGAGTATATACCAAATTCAGTCACAACAACAGCTTATGTTTGTTGCTTAGTCTATCACCACCAGGTCCAACTTTATTGCATTCTTGGCAGACTAATAGGTACACAATCTCTTGCAGTAGGTAACTCTTTGCATGCTGATGATTCCTACTGCTTGCCGGTTATGCACACTCCATATGTGTCCTCTAATGCATCTATTTCTAAATCCACGTTTCGTTATAAGTTGCTGTGACTTGTAGTCACTGTTTCATCATTCCATCATCCAAGGTTATATTATATGATCAACGTCATGGCACATTCAGCATTACCGTGTGTGTTCTGTACTGCAGCAGCCATCCCAAAGGCCACTTGCTCACCTTACCCATGAGAAGATGATTAGTATATCTCCCTCTCTACCATGAAGACGACACTGTCTGACATGTCCAAACTTAACTCCTAATTCTCGTTCCAGTGTCTGAGACTCGCCCATATCACATAAATGAGAGAGTACAGCATTGATGACATTGACTCTGTTCATATTTCTGCCTGCCTGAGTCGGGGCATTGTTTGCAAGAAAGTCAGCACATTCGTTGCCCTGCACTCCCGCATGCCATCTAAGATTATCTTTGGGTGATCTTATTGTGTCCTCTTATGCCAAGTTTAGTGTCACCACTATAGATACTTTGGTAGAAAATCTTTGAACTTTTTCCTTGCCATGAACCCCTGCTTGTTCAGGACAGTAGATCTGCACAAAGTTTGAGGTCTCTACATAGCTAATATTACATATTATCACATACAATTGGTTCCTTTTTTCTCACTCGGTCAATACTTCATCAGGTACCATAACAACCAGCATAGTTTATAATGTTCTTTTACAACTTTGAGTCTTGTTCTAGCTATGAGTTCTGGTACTGTTTTCATCTTAGAGTTTTCTCTCTGTCGACCTCCTCTATCTCTCTTTCCTTGTTTATTTCCAGTTATCACAATGTAACTTTTCTAATGCCATGTCCAAATATGTTGATTGTTTCTTTCTGATGCTTTTCTAAGTGATTGACTTTGTAATAAAAAAAATTTTAAACTATCGTTACTGCCTGTAGTACTGCTTTTAGGCAACTCCTCTGTTATGAGTAGCATCTGTAGTCGAGCCATTTGTGTATGCACGAGTCCAATGGATAGTTTTCGTGTATGTGTTTTTCTGTGATGAGCCCTCTCTCCAGGTCTGTCTGTGTTCCATTCTTGCCAATGCCACTTATTTCTTCTGGAAGCCTGCTGCTAACAAGATATGAGATGAAGTGGCATTTGTGGTTTATAGATACTGGTTAGTTGTCATTATATAATGTTTGTCATTTTCTTGTCTACAGGAATGTGAATTTGTTGTAGAGAACAGTCAATCTCACCAGCAACTTTCATCAGTCACTCAACAAAATGGAGATTCTTTGACAGGCAATAAAAGTGGACGCTCATCTGCATTAGGTGGTCATCACAGTGGTCACATGTCAAATAGAGAGTTCATGAGAAACAGAGAAAGCCTTACTGGCAACTTTAATGGGGGCAAGCCAGCTCGTGACGCCAGCAGCAGCAGTGTATCTTCAACTCGTTCCTTCAGTGGCAACAGTAGTGGTGGAGGCAGCAGCAGTACTGTTTTGTATACACCCCTCCACTACCCAGCACATTCAAGCTATGGTGGATATAGTGGGACACCATCTCAGCATGAGATCAATTCCACTTACTACCCATCCCAAAGTCAGCAACAGCAGTACCAACATATAGTCCCACCTAATCCGGGACATGTTAGAGACAGCAGGGACCATTACATGACATACGGAAATGGGGCTACAGCAAATGTTGGTCAATCACCACACCTTCATCAGCGTCCTCCACCAGCTCCCTTTTCAAACCCTCAGAACAGCAACACAAGATCTAGTAACAGCAAAGTCTACAGAAGCTCTGGGGGCGGCAAGCAAAAACGAAAAAATGGCAGACGAGATCATTCTCAAAACGGAGGATTCAGCAACAACACTAGATGATGACAACTTCAGCTCTGTTCATAGAACGCAGCAATAGGTGCACAATTGCAACTAAGTAATTAATTTTCTATGTGGTCTGAACTCTTTTTTTTTTGTTGTACTTGGGAAATGTGATATCATCATGGATGCTTGTTCATGCTTGTGAAAATGACATCATCAAGCTTGACAAAGCATAATATAAAACTGTGTTCAAAAAAACATGCAATGTTTGAGATTTAAGTGGAGACTACTTTTCATTTGTTCAGCCAAGCTTTGTCAAATATTTTGAAGTCAGATTTTTATTTTATTTTAAATCTAGCTCATGTTAGGAAAATGATCTGCCTATGAGGGTCATAAACATCTAAGAAAATCATTTTCGGAAAGAAAAGAAAATGTGATTTTCCTATCTTTATTTTCATAGACTGGAATCTGTGCATTGTTTCAGCTTCATCGGAAATAACCAAGTTATTCTGTGCATTTGAGACGCAAGAACATTTGTTTTTCATTATTATGTTGTTCATACCAAACTGATTCTGTGCATCTTGAAATTATTTGACATGTTCTGGACAATTGA
This sequence comes from Arion vulgaris, assembly GCA_020796225.1. Lineage (NCBI taxonomy): Eukaryota > Metazoa > Mollusca > Gastropoda > Stylommatophora > Arionidae > Arion > Arion vulgaris. Next base: position 50,361,243 of record CM036760.1, on the reverse strand, counting down.
TCATTGCAATTTATTTACTTTGTTCAATCCGACTTGTTACTTCTTTACCCAGTCATTTTCCTAGGTGTATATATATATAAGTTGTAACAAATTATATATTAATTATATCCATTTGCAAAGTGTATTTATCATTGATTTTGTTAAGTAATGAGTTGGTAGTGAAACAAGCCTGACTCTCCACCCACTCGCCAAAATTGTAACAAGCTGCAACTGCAAGTTATGCCTTTTTTTTTATAAAACAAGTCATTTTTAAACTGACAGTGGTTAAGAATTAGCACCTTGTTTTTTCACTTATGTTGGCAGTTTCAAAGCAAATGAAAATTGCTTGCTTTATTTGTGCCTTGTCTGTCTGCAGACATTGTTATCTTGACCGTATTAACCATAAACAGTACATTTAACAAATTGTGCTGTGTACCCTTTTTTGCAGAATTGGATTCGCGACCAAGCTCTCGATTAGGGAGGGGTTACGGTTGCTTAAAATTCATTGTTTGATCTGATGGTGATGGGTTCGGATGTTCAGTAGAAAATATGTTTGATAATATTTGTATAATAATGAATTTGGATATTTGAGTGACAAATGTGGTGAGCGAACGATAGACTTTTCTTTTGCTCTGTGTTTGTTTGAGATTTGTGTGCAGATCCTTGAAATTGTTATATTTAAGACAGTTTACTTTTGATAATAAATGCATATAACACCAGCTAAATAGAATGTAGACATAAAACAGTTCAAGTGTTTCAAATGAGCATAGCAGGGGAGGACAAAGTAGAAAGGGATAAGGGAGGGACACTGGCACTTTATCAGACTTCTTTAATGGCCTATTGGGATCTCTCTGTGGCGTAGAGGTTAGGTGCACGCCTCTCGTTCAAAAGATACTCAGTTCACTCCCTCATAGAGCAATCGGGATAGTTTTCAGAGATCCCTGTTCTCAGTATAGGTGAGATCGAGTTTCTGGTCCTATCGGAGACGGACGATAAACTGCAGGTCACATGTTCTTGTTGAGCATGTAAAAGAACCCTTGGCAGTTCAAAATCTAGAAAAGCGGACTGAAAAGCCGCTGAGCAGACAAAATTCATTAGAAATATTAATTAATAAAATTACTACAAAATATTTTCACCATCTAAATTACATCGGGGACCGTTGCCTGTGCTACAGAGTTTGTACACTGTCGTTGAGATCTTTTTGAATAAGAAAGATATCAAAGCACACATGGTTACTCACCTCAGTGCAGTGATGATGGTCCTATCAAATCAATCAATTAATGATCTATTACTTTGACTTAACAATTTTATATATTTGCTGCCTGCACAAAAGAAATTGTTCAAATACATCAAGAAAGTGTACCTGATACCAGTATCTACCAAATCTAGTCAAATGCATCATTGAGTATCCTTAATACCAAATTGAAACCCTTGTGGTGACTTTGAAAAAGTACATTTATCATCAGTATAGTATACCAATTCACAGAGATTCACTTATTCTTTATAGACTTCCATTTTTAAACAAAATGTTTTTATATATATAATTTGCTTTATTTTATATTGCCGGTTGATGAAAAAATCTTGTCTTTTAAATTTCTTCCTTATAAAAAATATTGGAAGTATAAATTAATGATATATTTCAGTTTAAAAAGTAAATGTTAAAAAATTAGTGGATACAGAAACTTTGTGAAATCGATATATCAACTTCTGATATAAACTTCTAGTAACTTCTAATCTAAATTTCTAATAACTTCTGATATAAATGTCTAATAACTTCTAATCTAAACTTCTGATATAATCTTCTAGTAACTTCTAATCTAAACTTCTAATAACCTGATTTAAATGTCTAATAACTTCTGATATAAACTTCTGATATAAATGTCTAATAACTTCTAATCTAAACTTCTGATATAATCTTCTAGTAACTTCTGATATAAACTTTTAGTAACTTCTAATCTAAACTTCTAATAACTTCTGATATAAATGTCTAATAACTTCTAATCTAAACTTCTGATACAAACTTCTAGTAACTTCTGATATAAAGTTCTAATATAAGCTTCTGATATAAACTTCTAATAACTTCTGTTATAATCTTCTATAAACTTCTGATATAATCTTCTAGTAACTTTTGATATAAACTTCTATTAACTTCTGATATAAACTTATATTAACTTCTGAAACAAGCTTCTATTAACTTCTGTGTACTTTGGCATATATTCTAATTGATAGTGTATACTAGATTGACATTACTCTTTGACCCAATATTAAAAGTTTTGTGTGTTTTGTTTTAGTTATCTGAACGTGTGTGCAAACACCGACTTGAAAAAAATATAGATCACCAACATATAATTCCATAGCTTGCTTATCTTGAACTTGATATCGAATCCTTATGGAAGGTCCTGTATATTTATTGAATCCACATATAGTTAGCTACGTTAAGAAGTTTCAAGAAAATATGAGCATTACAGTTCCTTTAAAAAATCTAGCATGACAATGTTATTGCCAATGTGTTTAACATTTCAATATATGCCCCTTTTCCACCAGTGTGAAATAATAGCCTTGTCCTGCTGCTGCTTTTGATTGAAATGAATATCTTCATCTTTTTTTCACAAATTTTGTTGATATATTTTATAACTGGTATTAAATGAAGAAGTACGGAAGCATTTGACTTTCATTTTGTGAAATGTTTAAACAGTTTCATATTCTCTCTATTTTTATTTTTTTTTATTTTGTATAAATTAACAACCTATGTTTACAAAAATTGAAGTATTTTGGACATATAAAAAGACATGAAAAGTGTTAGAGAAAATCATTATGGAAGAAGGCATCTGGCAAAGAGAAGAGGAAAACAGAGAAGAGCGAGTCATGATGTAAGTGATACTTTGAGCATGACAGCTGCAGAGGCAAGATATAAAAGAAATTTAGGATTATTACCTCTGAAGTCAGAGAAGGCATGTCTATATAGCAGGTGACACTGATAAAAAGGAAAGTAGGCTGTCACACAAAAATCAGTCAGAATGCGCCCTGACTACGCCTGAATTCACAGCAGGCGAATGCAAGAAGGACTGTTAGGGTGACACAGTTCTGCTCAGGACAAGCTATTTGATAATGACCTAGGTTATAACATCAATCATGTATTTAATTCTCCATCAATTTAATCTTTTACTTATATAAATGTTTTTGTTACACTTGAAATTTTTCCGGTTGATTTTTGTTTGTTTTTACTTGTTAATTTACAATTGCTGACATGTAAAATCACGAAGACAAATGACATGACATTTGTTACTTCTAGTTGTGTTAATTTAGACATTTTGATTTTACTGTGTTTTTTAGTTTCTCATTTTGTTCACCCACTCCCTTCGTTCTATCTCATCTACTTTCTTTCTCTTATCAAACACCTATCCCCACCCCAAACAAAATAATGAATTGTAGTAATATCCTTCATATTCGAATCTTGAAATGGTAGACAGTGTCATCACATTGCTTGATTATACAGATATTAATCGCTGGTTTAATTTCATTATCGTTTAAGTGAATTCTAGGAGGCCTCTGTGGCAAAGTGGTTAAGATGCATGCCTGTTGTTCTCAAGGTTGTGGGTTTGAATCCCGACCGAGCCACATGTGCAACTTTTTTGCATGAAATTTCTAGGGTTGGTGCTGGAGCTACTAGGTTCATGTTTTGGGCAACACTCTCGGTAAATGACTCGCCATTTCTGCCGACAGGACGAAACCATATGGGTAAAACCCGCCCGAGTGGTTACCGGGCCCAAATTAGGGTGCAAAGAATAGAACCACTGTTACCTGCCACACATGTCGTAAGAGGCGACTAAGGAGGTTTGGCTGAAATTGGATGCACGTGTCCTAAACCTGTAGAAATATATGCGTTTAGGGGCCTACCAAACCAATGTGCAACGTATACACGTTCTTGGCAAAGATCAAACATGTCACAAGGAGTGATTAAAATTGGTCGTAAAGAACGAACGCAAAGAAGAAGAAGGGTAAAACCCAGTGCAATTAAGTCAATTCTTCGCCTTTAGACCCTTTTTTATGAAGTGAATTCTAGGGTAGACACCGTAACAATTAATTCTGTTATCTACTTATTTGAGATCTTTTATGACCAAAATTTCCACAAGATTTTCCTAATATAATTTTGTTTTCTTTCGCCTGCTATAAATTCAGGTGTACTTAGTGCTCATGGTGTGGTGCATCTGACTGATTTTTTCGTGAAGGCCTGCTTCCTTATCAGTGTCCTCTGACATACCTTCTCCGACTTCAGAGGTACTTGTAGCTTACCTCCTCAAGTATTGATCTCAATACAGTATAGTTGTTTTTTTTCTTTCGTCCGCTTTCAACTCGGGACGAGTTTCATCTCTGAAACTGATTTTTGCGTGAAAATCCGTTTTCCAATTTCTTACAATGGCAGCAGCGTGCACATTGTAAATTACTTTACACTGGCAGCCGTGTGCTCAATGTACTCGTAATTAGTATTCCCTCGCCATACAGGCAGATTTTCTTCGACTTCAGAGGTACTCACGTTATCGTCCTGAGTAAGACCAGGGGACTCGAACAAATGCCGGACAGTAGGTTCGAACCCGAGCTATGAGGCGTCTCACAGCTAGCAGGCCGAGCTACTATCAACTACTCTAGGCAGTCCCCCTACAGTATAGTAATAGTGGAAAAGGGTAAATACAGTATAGTAATAGTGGAAAAGGGTAAATACAGTATAGTAATAGTGGAAAAGGGTAGTCTCGATTGTGCTTTAGTATAGTCTTGGATAAAGTGGAACTTTGACTTCTCTTATATCTCCTGTCTTTTCTTTGCGATCTCTATTTTGATGATTATACCGTCAGACGCGTTCTTATGATGAAGTAGACGGTTATCTAGAGATCATCTCTGGTGCCATTTAGTTTTGAGTGTTTTGTTGTATTGCCATTATCCCTTTCTAGGCGGGACAGTCTTGCAGGGGGTGTTTTGTGGTTTTATCAGTGGTGCCACTGGAACACAGAGGGAATGAGGACAATAGAACCCTTGTAAAAACTGATATTTAGAATACATAATTTTTCTTTAATCTAGATCCAATAATGCTTGGGCTTCTTCCCTTAGTAGAACACATGCAGAATTGTTATATTTCAAATACAAAGTTGTTATCTCTGATCCAGCATAACTTAAGTCTATTTCATTTGCCACAATGAATGATATTCAGAATACACGGATAAATACAACTGAACATTAATACGTTGATTGTTAAATAAGTGTCACCCAAGCAAAGCTGTTTGGAAGCCTTGATGAACTATCAAACACAACAACATACACCCAAAGAACTGGACTCTCTGCTTCAGCTTGGAATATCTTCATAGCACAGCACTCTGGACATGTCCATAGGTGCTCCGATCTCCTTCACAATATCTCCAACAGCGTCCAGCGACTGACCTTACCAGTTCGATTTTGATTGATGAGCCTACTCGTATACCTGTTACGATGTTCTTTTCTGGCCACTCCAATCTTCAATCCCAGTTCCTGCAATCTAGCAGTTGACGTGGATTGGTGTAAATGAAAATCCTCTTTGCAGTCACACTCTATGAGAGCGTTTAGAATGAGACTCACTCCGTAGACATTGAACAACAGCGAACGAGAAGAAATAAGCGAGGGCAGCGACTTTTAAGATGATTACATTTTTCTGTCAATCATTCTTGATTGATCGACAATCAATCAATTTTCCTGTAATAAAATCATTTCACACGTTTTATTTAGGTGCAAGAATCTACCGTACTTCAACGCCGTCTTTTATGTAAACAATTTGTAAATAGAGTATCAACTTGTATGGCTTTCATCATTGTTCCAGCCTCATTGGATTTCAAATTCAGATAAATAGGACTGTAATACTAAACACATTATCGTTACTGTGGAGTTGTATTATTGTTATGATTAGTGTATATGCCATAATCATATGTTTTAATGGCAGGAAAATGGTCTCACTCATGTTGTATAGAATATACTGAATTATTTCATGCTTGTCCACAATTTATTTAATGCTTGTTCGCGTTCTTGGTTTCATTTGTACAGTTATATGATGATATCTATGCCACATTTCTTTTCTCATTTTATTTACCTCGTTCACTTCACATAATCACATTACATTCATCACACACACCCCACATTCTTACATGGTATATGATATACATTTCTGTCCTCATTTCAATCACATTACATTCATCATCACCCCTACTTCTCCCCACACACATTCTTACATGATATATGATATACATTTCTGTCCTCATTTCAGCTCCCTCACGTTATCACATCCATCACACACACACACACCCCCCTCTTCCCCCACCTTGTTATAATTGATATATATATTTCTGTCCTATCACATAACATTCATCACACACCCCTCCCACATTCTTATATGATATACATTTCTGTCCTCGTTTCAGCTCCCTCACATCACATTACATTCATCACACACACCCCACATTCTTACATGGTATATGATATACATTTCTGTCCTCATTTCAGCTCCCTCATATTATCACATTACATTCATTACACACACCTCACATTATCACATTACATTCATTACACACACCACACATTCTTACATGGTATATGATATACATTTCTGTCCTCATTTCGGTTTCTCTTTCTTCCCCCAACCACACACACATTCATCACATATCCCCCTTACTTGATATACATTCATGTCATCATTTCAGTTCCCAGAAGGAAACTAATTGTACATAACTGGTAACCATCGTTAAATGATGGAGATGGCTTGGACATGTGTGTAGGATGCTATCAGTGACAAAAGACAGCTTTTCGGGATATCTTAATAAAGTGTACAGAGTATTAAAAAACCCAGTAAATGCGGAGAAATAAATGAAAGTTGCCAACTTCTGTAAACATACACACATCCCTCCCCATATCTTCAATATGAGTATTCTTGGTATCTTGCTTCTTTCTCAGTCTATCTAGTTTTCAGATACATATATTATAAAATGCCTTGTAATTTCATTCATTTTGTTATCGCTGCATTTTAGATTTTTGTTTGTGATTGCCATATGTTGTCCGGTTCATATGTTGATATTTTTGTTTACTGTAAGCCTCTTTCTTCACACTCAAATATTTCTAACCCATTCCATGGAAATCTTGTTATAACCCTGAAATGCACAGAAAAGTATTTTTATTTTATGTTTGTTTATGAAGACGCTTAGTAGTGCCTGGCTGAGAAAAGATTAAGAGTGCTGGCTCCCATCCAGGAAACCCGTGTTCGATCCCCTGTAAGGCCAAGTTTTTTTCTGCTGGGATAATAAAGAAAAAATCATCCTTAACAGTGTGCAGTTACTTCACTAGCCATACAACCATTAAATTCATCAGGCTCATGGCCCCCTTGTCCTACACCGCCCAAGAGTGGTAACACAGGGAGTAATGACACATTTTTAAAAAAAATGAAGTTTAATGTTTATATTTTGTCCATATTGAAGTAGAAAGGTATTATTGGATGATGTAGTAACATGATGTATTATTCTTAAAGCTGATAGTTGAGATGTATCAAATCATTTAGGCAAGTAGCTAAATGTGAATTCACTGTCCTGTATGTAAAGTAGTTTGAGAAGTAATGAAAGAACTGATTAGAAAAGTTGCAAAAGACAATTCTAGATCAACTGAAGAAACATTGTTCTTAACTGGATACCTGAATGTTTTGGAACATATCACGATATAATGGTCAGTCATGCTGAACTCTCTATGTTTGTTTCAGCTGTAGTTTCGTTGCTTGTTCACTGTTGCATCTCAGCGCAACAGTTTTGTATTATTGCTATTCATTTGGTACCTTCCATTTTGTAAAAACAATTTTGTTGATGAAACGTCTGCATATTTATAAAGTAACATGTTATTCAGATCTGATTGAAACTGGTTATTGCTTACTAAACTGACATCATTTCACTCTGGGCAGACCAATAGTTGCTGAGTCTCTCCCAAAAGATATCAAAGGGTATGCATACTGATGGTTCCTGTGGCTTGTTGATTAAACACACTCCTTACTCTGCCACTCAGGCATCCAGTTCTACTTGTACAATGGGTAACTCCCAACTGCTTATATCGCTGGATTGATTCAACATCTATTTTAGTGTCCTCATCGCAAAAATCAATCAGATGCGTCATACCAGGCGTCATAGCTAACGCCCGAATTCACAGCGGGCGAGCGCAGAAGTGGTGTCCTTATCCAACAGGGAGTCGCAAAGAGACCGAACAACATCTCCCTTATCTATCTTCAACTCCCCAACAATCAATGCTGTTGATGCAAGCCTGTCCACTATCTCATTGCCGCAAACACCAAACATTCAAACTATTTCTGATTCAGCAGATAAACTATTTCATATATAATTAATCACAGATATGAACGGTAAAAGATCTGTAGAAACTGGGAGTTAAGCATTGGGAAAAGAGATTATATATAGTTATTGGTTATTGAACTGATGTTACAACACTCTGGCAGACCTATAGGTGCTCAGTCTTCCCAACAGATGTCGAAGAGTATGCATACTGATGGTTCCTGTGGCTCGCTGGTTAAACACACTCCTCTCTCTTCCCCTCAAGCATCCAGCTCTACTTGTCAACTTTCAAACTCCTTAAATCGATGGATTGATTCAATGTCAATTTTAGTGTCCCCATCCAACAGTAGGTCGCCAAGATACTGAAGAACACCCCCACTCCCCAAATATCGGTTTTTATTGATGCAAGCATGTTCGCTCTCTTGTTTCCACGAACACATGTATGCCCAGGACAATAGACCCACGAGTCTCTGGAGGTTGGAACATAAAGAATCATGTGCCACACCGATAAACATAGACAGTCATGGTTTGTCATCTTACCTGATCACCAGTCTCTAATCAGGCATGTGTTCTTGTCTCATTCATCCTGTAACTAAGCCGTCCATATATGAATCTTTTTGCCTTCTTCTTGACCGTTTCCCATCTAGTTTGCCAGTTGTCAGTAAATTTATCAATTACATGAGGACTATCATCATAGCACTCCGGACATGTTCATAGGTGCTCCAATCTCCGCCTCAGCAAATCCAGCAGCCCAACACGCCAGTTTGATGTTGATTAATCAATCTCTTTGCATATTTAGTATGTCGTTCTTTTCGGGCTGCGCCAATATCGACACCCATCTCTCTCAATCTAGTCAACTTTATTTCTCTTCATGACATGCCCAAAAAATCTTAACCGTCTACACATCCATGAATCCATGGGTATGGCATTTGACATTTTTGCGTGAAAACTTGCTTTCCTTATGATTAGTGTCACTCATCATTCTGACAATCCTTCTCCAACTTCAGAGGTATCATTTCTTTAATTCTGACAATTAAAAAAATGTTTTTCTATTTATCTATGGTATTCTTTGCATTTTGCTTAGAATCCACATCCCCACTGCTGTTAGATGTTTCTCAGCTTGTCTCTTTGTTATCCACATATCACATACATACATCAGCACAGGTTCTATATAGCACCACTTCAACACTATTTTTCACTGTAATTGACAACTTTTTATTAATGAGGATCAAATAAATATATTGTTGTTTATTGATTATTACACTGATTGATTTCTACTACACACTTCTACTTATACCAAAATAAAACAAGAAAAATTGTCTATGCTTTTCCATAGTAATATTCACTGTATTACTTTGGTTCTAAGTTGTCATCGATTGTAAGGTGCACCACCTAATTTTAGCATCAACAAAACAAAAGCTTTAATTTTAAGAACAAAGAAATTAAATAAACTCTCAAATATATAAAAAATATTTTCATCATAATTTATTTGACTAACAACAATAGTACTAATTTATCAGCAGGTGTACTATTTTTTTCTCTGTTCACCCGCTATGAAATTATGCATTTAATATAGCGTCTCTGGCTGATTCTTTTGGTGTAAGGGTTTGCTTTTCTTTATTATCAGTGTCCCTTGCCATTCAGGTGAGCCTTACTCTCAATATTCCTATGGTACATGGTCACTAGTGCAGTGTTATCAACTTAGCTATTTTTCCAGAGGTGTCTAGGGTTGTTGCCGGAGCTACAGAATTCGTGCTTTGTGCAATACTCTTGGCAGGGGACGTGCCATATCTGCAGAGAGGGACCAAACCATATGGGGTAAAAATAGGTGCAATGATGTCGATCCTTCTGCTTTATACCCCTTTAGTCTTGTCAGGATTCTTATTTCTTTCTCAAAGATTTCTGCAATGGTTTGTTGACTAATACATTTTGTGCCTGCAGTTCTCCATCAACAAACATTTGTTTTACTAATATCATCCAGCAACTTCATTTACTTATTATTCTGCATTCTCAATAACGGTTTTTGTTTGTTTGTTTGTTTCAATGCCGCTTGTAATGCAATCTGTTTGATATTTGCATGTGCAATAAGTGAGAAATATAGCATCAAAATTAACTAAATGTAGTACCTTCATTTTTGTAGAATACAATAACTGGGAAATATGAAACTGGGATTCTTCATAACAAAATAAAATGATCGAAGGTGCGGGTTGGCTGTCTGAAAGATATCGATTCTAATGCATACCCCAATTGTAGAGACATTTAATTGGATTAAAAACATTAAAGTATACAACTTGAAGTTTTAACTCTTCACTATCAGGATTTTTTGTTCTCACTTAAATTTACATATCATAAAAATCTTTAGTTTTCTGAAAATAGTACACATTGATAAATTTGAGAAACTTGGCTGGCCAAATTATGTAATTTTTTTCTAGCAAAGATGGGAAGCCTGTTTTAAAGTCATTTTGTAATTATGATTATTGTTAGATAATTATTTGCTAATAATAAAGTTGTTGTTGTGAATTGGTGATTGACTGTTGATGTTCCATATTCATATCAAGTTATGTTAGTAATAGGTTTTGTTTTGCTTAGTAATTATTGGTGAGCACTCCTCTGGGAGAATATCTTGCCTTGTTAGAAGACTCTCGGGTATTTCAACTGTAAAAACGTACTTCTGCCAACTCCACATTTGTTTTTTTGTTGTGGTAAATGTTAAAAGTTAAATTAATATATCATGTTACTAAGACATGTGTTTTTGAAATCAAAATTATCTTATTTGTTTGGTGATAATCAGTCTTAACTGCTTCACAAGATCCACACTTCTAAATATATATGTTATTTATTATATTTGCTGACTGTAACAGTATTGTAAGTATGTTCTGGTATGAGTTTCATATTCTTTGGTTCATATATGTATTTACTTATTTGACAATTAAGACTATAGGTTTGAAGGGATATTTGAATGATATATTTAAAACTGCCATACTTTAAGGAGATAAATTATAGAACTCTTTAATAATCAACATCCTTCTTCTTCTAGGGCACAGCTTCTTCTAAGGCATATGCCTTCAACAAACTTATGCAGTTCTTTTCTGTAAACTGTACATCATTGGATACCATCATTAAAAGACGAAGGGTAATAGGTCATATATGTTGTATGCCAGTAGGGGCATTGGCTAGACCAGCGGATGGGGAAAGAAGGCCTGGTCATCCAAAGGAAACATGAAGAACTGTGGAAAGAAAGTTGAAGTATTGTGGCCTGACAATGAGAAACAAGTGGTAGAAAGACGGCAGAATAGCAACAATTGACAGCCGAACAGGACACGAAGGCGATACAGTTCTTTTCTATGCTATCCTTTCTAGATTTTCCATATTTTGATCTGTGTTTCTCCCTTCTTTTTCTTTGAACGCTTCATATCAACCACTTGTTAACCACACTTTGTGATTTGTATGTGATCCGAGCCTAAGAGCGGTTATACGTTGTGCCAGTTATGCGTCTACAAGTAGGCCAGCACATCCGATTTCTGCTATGCTTTTTATTTACTAGGTTAGCTTCCCTAGTTCCTATATCAGTCGCTTCTAACAACATGCCTTGTAGGTCACAGTGTTACCATTCTTTGCATGCCTCAGCAACACACAGGCGGTTTCTCTCTTCTTAAACAAGTTATTTCAGTCTTCCTCTGCTTTTCTTTCCTGCATATCAAGAAGCATTTACTTAACACATTAACTACCATTCTTGGCTGCTCCAAACGACATATATAATGTAACCAACTTGACTTGTTTTAACAGTTACAATCAGTCATTTATCAAAAAATGAGATATGATTCATACAAATCTGTTACAAAATTAAAATAACTAAAACTTAATTTGTACATAAACTAACTACCACGGGCAAAAAAAAAGGATTAAAAAACCCAAAAATTATTTCGCCCCATCCTGGTTTTTAATTGGGTAATTAATTTGTTTAAATTGTGAGATATTTTGTTCAAATGAAAATTCTTCATGAAATTTGAGATGTGCAAAGTCATTTTAACTGTTCTATGTTTGATAATATGTCTGGAGAAATGTCATTCTTAATTACATTATAGAACACTTAACTGCAATCGCTATCTACAAAAAAAAATTTGCCCAAAAAAGACAATGGATTTCTGGAAAAATGTTTTATAATGTTAATGAAAGCTGGTGTGTATTTGTTTGTACAAGTGTGTGTTATTTTTTTAGAGAACTGGGTTTTTATTGAAAGCCCCATAAAATGGAGGCTGAACTTCTTTTAATATGCTTTACTATGAAATTGTGCAGAAATGTTATGTAATAATGTAACAAGATATATTCATATCTTAATAAGGTGCTTCCACCCACATAACATCTACAAAACTGTTGCTGTTATCATATTATCCTGCTATATAGCAAGCATTCTTCAAGTTATCCACCAGAGCTATGTTCACCAAATCAAGTTCAGCATTTTTCTGGCAGAAAGTACAATTTAGTCCCTTCTGTAGATCCCACTCATTGTAAAAGGAAACATAGAAAGTTAATAAGTATTTATATCTTTCTGCATTATTTTGGATTACTCGCATCAAATGAACCCGGATTGCTGATTTTTTTCTCTAGTTCTTATAGTTTAAAACTGCTACTTTGACCCTTAAAGAAAAATAAATAGTTTTTCACAAATTTGAAGCATCTGGCTGAATTGATTAGAGTAAAGGAGACCGTGTTCAATCCCAGGATAAATCCAAGGAGTTTTTCTGTTGGGATATATCGAAAACCCATAACCTGAACAGTTTCACAACAACTGCACTAGCCATGTGGCCATTAAATTCCTCAGGCACACATCCCTCTTGTCCTACACCATCTAAAAAGTGGTATTACAGGCAATAACGACAGCTGTATGGTTGAAACAGTCTCAGATTTATTGTGCGATACTTTTGCTGTTTTTTCTCTTTACTATTGCAGGTGCTTATAGTAACTTAAATGATGACTGTTTTAATGTTTAAATATATCCAGATGCTAAGAGATAGCCTTCAAACAGTGGACTTAACAGATTACTACTTAGAATAATGTGAACATAACAGAAGAAATGTATAGCATGCATGTTTTATAGTGATACAAGTTTATAACTAGTCGTTACTTCTGCAACAAATACTCATTGCCTAGGACTTGTTACTTAGAGATAGCTGGCTATTAGTATGTAACTGACTGGTGACTTCAGGTACTAGAGCCAAGGGAAGACCAAGAAAAATATGGATAGACAATATCAAGACCACACTAAATAAACACGGATATAACAAGGGTGACTCATCTGGCCCTGGAACGCAAATTAAAGCTCCCACTTCTACGTTTAACTGCATGAGTGGACAACCAATTCCATCATCCACCTGGGGAAAGACAATAGACTGACTTGTGAATAGCGGTATTAAGTATTATTAGTAAATCTACAGCTTGATAAATGGACTTAGGACTGCTGCCGCCAAGCACTACAATGTAAAGATAATATTCAAAATATTTCTAAATAACAAAATAAGCGTTATAACAATTTTCAGCCCAGAGAATGGAATGTGCTGTGTCGCAATTTTCAGCCCAGAGAATGGAATGTGCTGTGTCGCAATTTTCAGCATGGGCTGGGGTATCTGCACCCTTCTTTCTTACACATCAGACTTCAGCATATCCTTTTTTTGTTTTTGGTACTGGGTTAGCGTCTCTCAAAGATCGATCGATCTCCACAAACTTAGCGAAGATTTGGCCAGACTTCTTTGTAGTCATCTGTTTTTGGGACCACCCGGGGGAGGCGGAGTGGAGTCTTGGTCAGCATTGTTTTTACGCTGACGTTAGCAACCAGCTACGAGTCGCTGACTACTACAAACCCATGCATCTCAGGGCAAGGAACAATTTACTGAAAATCCATTGCAGCCAACTTTAAATGTGGAGGCAGCACAAGTTGATAACATAGTAGTGATATAGTAATGAATACTTATTCCTATGTGCTATTCAGTATTTTCGAATGCAGGCAATATTGGGTATTTCATTAATAATTGGATACTATTCACGCATCACCTTTGGGCATTGAGAGACTTGGGTTGGTCCACATAAGAGAGTGACCCATCTTACAGGCAGATATATTTTCCTGAAATTCACAGAAGGCTGGAATGAAGATCTTTCTGTCCATTATCATCCATAGTAGGGGACTGGGGATGAGATGTTGGCTATAAAAGAAAGAATCACAGTTTGATTAATTTACACTGTGCAATAACATATTATACTGATTGAAGTCAGCAGGTATGAATGCAAGATATATAAATGCTTGTGGAAGATTGTAAGTATTGCCAGAATTTAATCTGTGGAAATAAAATGCACAAAATATGTTTTTAAAATGAATATGTTAATTTAAAAAAATAGTAACAAAAAAAAAACATTTTAAAAATAAACAGCACAAAAAAAATAATAAAAGTAAAAAATGACTTTAAAAAAAATAAAAATGATAAACATAAAAATGGTTTTAAAAAAAAATAAAATAAAATAAAGCAATTTGAAAATGCATAATACTGTGTTCTTGTTAATTTTATTGCTTTCATATGTACATATTCCTCTCATACTGTTATACGTTACATAGAGACTGCAAGTAATTTTTCATGCCGGCTGTCCTTGGCAACGCGCTCAATTTCATCCATGGAATTGAGTCCAATATTTCTTGCCTCTCTCAGCAAAGTTTGTTTCAGGGTTTTCCTATGGTCCTCCCTTCATTGAACCCTTTGCCTCCGACTTCAATGCCTGCTTTGGTACTCTTGTATCAATTCTTCTCAAGGTATGCCCAACATTATCTCCCTTTTTTCTTTCTTATAACAGTTGTTACTAGTGGTTGACCAGACATTTCTCTGATTTCATCTCTTCTGAATTCGTCCAATTTTATGTTCGTTACTTTTTGCAGACATCAGTTTTCAAATGCATTCAACTTGCCTTCTATATCTTTAGTCATTTGCCACCTCTTGCTGGCATATGTTAGTATTGATACAACATTTGAATTGAAAATTCTTAATTTCGTTTTAAAATTATATATCTTGCAGTTCCATATTTTATTTAGACTTTTAAAAGCTGATGTTGCTTTATTTCTTACATGTACACACATAATTTCTTCTCGCTGACGAGATTCAGAGAGATGGGTGTCAATATTGGCACAGCCCGTAAAGAAAGGCATACCAAATATGCAAAGAGACTGTTTAATGAATATCGAACTGGCGTGTTAGGTCACTGGACGCTGCTGAATTTGTTGAAGTGGAGAATGGAGAACCTATGGACATGTTCGGAGTGCAATGATGATAGCCAACTGATAACATTATTTCTTCTTCATTGTTCTTCTGTCTGTCATTAGATCACTGCATCAGTAGTTTCAATGAATTGTCATTCACTTCAGGTCATCCAAAAGCTCTAGTTTTGAGGAAGTCCCGCCTCATCAGGTCATATTCTCTCTGGTCTTTCATGTAGACCAGACCCTTTCAAGGATGTGTTATGCAGTTTCTTGACTTGGTCCACAAATTTTAAATCTTTCTGTTCTTGTTATTTCTCAGTATTTTGTGCCCTGTTCAATCGCAGCCGCCCGTGTGGTGACGGGACCTGCAAGGGAAGCACAGAATAGTACCACTGCAACCTACAAGACATGTCATAAGAGGCCCTAGGAAAGCTACCCTAATAAATAAAAAGCATAGCAGAAATTGGATGTGCTGGCCTACTTGTAGGCGCTTAACTGGCACAGCATATAATCGCTCTTAGGCTCAGATCACATACAAATCAGACAGAGTGGTTAACAAGTGGTCGATATGGAGCATTCGAAGAATTGTTTCTAGGAAAGTGAATGACAGAGTTGCTTTATTCTACCACCAGCTTTAGACAAGGCATCAGATACCAGCCCACTGTGGCGTACCAGGAAATGAGAGAGCAGACATGCTGGCTAAGGAGGGAACAAAACTTACACAACAGAAACACCCAGTGTCACTACCAGAAATCAAGACATATCAAAAGAAAGTACTAAGAGGTATGGAGGCAACAAACCCACAGCAAACACCCACAAGATCCCATCAGTAGACTAAACAGAAAACAGCACACAACAATCTTTCGCCTAAGAACAGGTCACTGCAGGCTCAACCATCACATGCACAGAATAAAGCCTGCTCAGACAGCACAGTGTGGATGCCAGACAGAAACACAGACTCCAGAGCACATCCTGCAATCATACCCATCACACATACACCAACGAAATGAAACATGGCCTCATGAACAAAGTTTACAGACCAAGCTATGGGGAACTCCAACTGACATGCAGCTTCATAGAGGTAACAATCTCATGGTTTAGACGAGCATACGAAACCGAACGCAAAGAAGAATAAGACAAGGCATCAGCCCTCTAATTTCCTGTGATTCTGCAGCGTGATCAAGTGAAGGACAACTGAAGATTTTTGGATAATATGCAGCTTCGATCCAATGTCATAAAGAAATTGTTTGCTTTTGGTGTGTTCTGCATGTTCTGTGATAGAAATTTGATACGGTCAGTAAATATGACTGTCGTGGTTGGTGGTCAGATCTTGTGAAGATTCAGAGTACCACAGTCTCTGCCCTCAAATTTCAGATCTTTCCATTTGGAAATGCTTATTAATTAAGCATAAAACTGGCTTATCGCTGCCGACATTTCTGAAAGTCGTTCTAATATTCGCCGCCTTCCCGAGTGGTTACCGGGGCCCAAATGTGGGTGTAAAGAATAGAACCACTGTTACCTGCCACGCATGTCGTAAGAGTCGACTAAGGAGGTCTGGATGAGATCGGATGCATGTATCCGCTAGAGAATGCCAACCCGAAACAAATGTTTGCAGAAAACGGATGCACCAGGCCGTCAGGCGCATAACATGGTGCAACGACCCCTCACAATAAGGAATGGGATAACGGATTCTACGGTTGCCAATCTGCCTCGAGATTTAGCCACGCAGTAAGAATGTCAGAACTACCATCACGAGGGTGGACAAAACTTACTTCGGGAAGAGGTCAGCACAAACGGGGAAGCAGAAATCATAGGAATTATATCCTACGGAACTGCCCCCAGTATGCAAACTTGAGAAGAAAAAGGTGGCCCACTTACACTAGCGTCCAAGACAAACTGTATGGCGTGGCTGATAATCTGAGGCAGACGGCTACCTTTATTAAGAATCCGAAATCCCAATCTAATGAGAACGAAGAAGAAGAATATTCGCCGCCTGTGGTCAGGTCACACCAGCTGACATAACACTGAGAGTAGAGGTGAGACGCTGTCTTCGGCACCAAAGATATATATGCCTTCAATTCCACTGTTGTTGCTATGTATTGCAGAACGGCGCTCTCATCCCAAGCAACATGAAAGACTCTATCTATAGCTAGTTCTTTCCTCCTTCGTCATGTTTAAAGTTTCCTCAAAAACCTCAGCAGAACGAACAGACCAGGTCACTATATTTCGACTACGTACCAGACTCAACAAACACTAATATAGACTAGGAATAAGTCAAACAATTCTCTGCCAGTGTCAGCAGGCGGAACAGATACCGAAGCATAGCATGTTATGCAAGATTGTCCTCTCCTGTGTGAGCTGAGAAGAAACATGTGGCCACACACTGTCGACATAAAAACTAAACTTTGGGGAAACCTGACAGACCTAAAGCTGACTGTCCAGTTTGTGGTCCACAGTAAGTTAAGCGTATGACCAGAGATTACTGAAGACGAATGGTCAAAGTTTCATTTATGTCATTGACAGTTCCTGATAATGTACTCAGCGAGAATGGCTCGCTGGTTGTGTTCGTAGGACGCTCTGTATTGCTAGGCTGTCGTAGGAAATAAGGGTAAGTGGTTCGAATCCTGTGTTTGTCTATTTGTTTTTCGGAAGCTCTTAATACTTGTATACTCTTTATTTGTTGATCATATTCTTTGCTTCCGTTGCTTCCTCTGGGGTTCTTGCAAAAAAAAAACCTCCTTGTTCTCATCTATAAATCATGGTTAATATGCATGCACCATTTAAAGTCACTTCAGTACACGAAACGAGAAGAGCAAAACCATGAAGAAAATGGATTCAGCATGTAACTGATGGTTTGAACAAGACGGCTGCAGAGGCTGGACATCTGTCCTATGAATGAGATAGCGAAATTCGGAAGGGTTGTTGGGATGGCAAAGTTCTGCTCAGACCAAGCTATTTGATGATGATGACACGAAATTCGAAAATATTGCTCATGAAATGTACTACTCGGAAATTAGATGACGAAACATTTACGGAATACAATACAGCAAAATTACTGCTAATTGCACAAACAGAGAAAGCAGTAAAAAAAAAAACGTGTCACACTTTTAATCTTTAATCGTAACCTATCGTTTACAGGACGTAGCCATCAACCGCAATAAACGAGTCGTTGCTGTTCGAGTTCTCCCGAAAACCGTACGGAAAAAAATGTATAAAAAGTCCAGGATCGAGGACAGAAAAGTAAAAAAAATCGAAAGGGGTCTGATAAGTAAATGAGCATTGGACTTAAGAAATACAATTTTGGAGAGAAAAAAAAGAACGAGAGGGCAAAGCTTAACTCGATGGTACGTAGATTCAAATTCTGGGGCGACTATAGTCCATCTGTTGACAACTAGTGACAACTGTTATAAGAAAGAGAAGATGGAGATATGTTGGGCACACCTTGAGGAGAAATGATCAACGAATATCAAAGCAGGCATTGAAGTGGGATGCAAAGGGTTCAAGAAAGAGAGGTCGACCTAAAGAGACCCTGAAACGAACTTTGCTGAGAGAGGCAGGAAATATCGGTCTCAGTTCCATGGAGGAGATTGAGCGAGTTGCCCACGATAGAGCGGTATGGAGAAATTACTTGCAGGCCCTATGTAACGTATAACGGTACGAGAGGAATTATTATATTATTATCTAGTCCATGCAATGACATTCAATTTTCTGATTTAGGGAGAGATTCGCAATTTCCATCAGAGCTATCGTGTACGTTCTCCAATATTTTAGCAAACTGCAAGAGACGCATCTATAGGGGACGCATTTAATGCAGTCAGAGACAATGGCGATAAGCAGACAACAAGAAAACCTTACAATAAAATTCCAGAACATAGAAATTAAACAATCCAATGAGCCTAAATACTTAGGAGTAATTTTCACTGCAGACGTAAGTATCGATAAGGAAATCAGAAATCAATGCACAAAAGCTAACCACGTACTGGGACAGTTAACACCACTGTTGTAACATAAAGAGATATCGCTAAAAACTAAAGAAAATCTTATAAGAACGATTTTCTGGCCAACACTATGTAACCAGTGTCAATCATGGCCGATAACAGCAGCTAATGAGCGGAGAATCATAACGACGGAGATGAGGAGCCTTAGAAGAACTGCATGTGTGACACTAAGAGATAAAATTAGAAATGAAGAAGTCAGAAGGGAGCTGGATGGGAAACCAGTCATGTAATTCATAAAAGAACAACAGATTAACTGGTTTGGACACCTGACAAGAATGCCCTGGTATCGTCTACCACAGAGGCCACACTGAAAAATATAACGAGTACTTTCTTCTTCTTCAGCGATCTCTGGTCATGCGCTTAATTTACTGTGGACCACAAACTGGGCAGACAGCTTCAGGTCTGTCAGGTTTCCCAAAGCTTAGTTTTCAGGTCGACTGGGTGTGGCCACATGTTGCTTCTCAGCTCACACAGAAGAGGACAGTCTTGCAGGATATGCTCTGGTGTCTGTTCTACCTGCTGACACTGGCAGTTTGACTTATTCCTAGTCTGTATAAGTGTTTGTTGAGTCTGCAGTGTCGGTGCGTAGTCGAAATATAATGACCTGGTCTGTTCTGCTTAGGTCTTTGGGGAGTCTTTTCCATAATCATATCTAGTGTTTGTCTTCCAGTCTACTGCAGATTTTCTCTGTATGAGGGTTTTGACCTCTTGAAAAGACAAGGGTTGGTAAATTTGCTCTTGGCACTGCCCTCCTTAGCTAAGACATCAGCACTCTCATTGCCTGCAATGGCACAGTGAGATGGAATCCACTGCAAGTGAATTTCTGCCTTTCTGAAAGCTGAGCAAGTTCTCTTTGTAGTTTTTGTACTGTGCTGTCAGTGGATTTAGCCTCCAGGGCTTGTATAGCTGACAATGAGTCTGTAAGAAATACCATCCTGCTTGCAGCTGCTTGCAGCTTATTCATGTGCTGTGCTGCCATCAGAAGGGCTATGAGTTCTGCTTTGTAGTTGGAACATATTCTTCCAGTAGAGCCTAGAGACACAGTGGTAGCATCTGGGGGCCTAATGTACACTCCTGCTCACCATTCATGGTTGCCTCCATTGCCGATCCATCTGTGTAAATTCTTATCCAGCTGTCTTCTGGAAACATGTAATGGAGATGTTCCATTGTAATTGCTTTTTCACTAGATTAGGCTCGGCATCTTGCTTAATAATTTAGGGATGGAGGTTGAGAAGTTTAGTGGTACTGAGTCTGGTTCCCAGTGATCAAAAGCAATTCTTCAGGTATGGAATTATGATTTAGTAGTTCCAAGTATGACTTTCCTATTTCTTTTGCTTTGTGGTTTAGACTTGTGCGCTTTAGTCTGTTCTTTGTTCTAGCCGCCATTTTTCATGCAGTGGATGGTGAGGCATTCTTTTGATCCTTTCAGTCTGTAGAATCACTTTTCTCCTTCTTCTGTCTTCCAAGGGCTGGATGTTGGCTGCCTTTTCCATTTCTACGATTGGTGTAGATTTCATGGCTCCCAAAATAGTACGCAGACACCTGTTTTGTGTTTTTCCAGTATCGATTTGTTTGAATGGGCTGCTGATATCCATGTCGATGATGCATATTCGAGGGTCGGCCTAACTGCACCAGTGTACACCTGACTCAGGATTCGAATATCAGCTCCCAGGTAGTTCCAGCCAGCTTCCGCATCACACTTTGTTTCCTCATAGCCTTTCTGTTTGTTTCCATTATGTGATGTTTCCATGTCAGACGACTGTCAGCTTAACTCCCAAAAAGGTTGGAGTATGGGAACGGGAACGATATCATCGTTAAATTTCAGTCTGAAGTGTTCTTCCTTTGTTGACAATGAGAAAAGCGTTGCTATAGTTTTGCTCCGGTTTATTTCTAGACCCCATTTACTTGCCCACATTATGACGCTGTTCAGGCTGGCCTGGAGTTTAAAGATGGCAGGACCCAGAAACTCGGAGTGTACCAACACAGCTAGATCATCAGCATGGAGAGAGTGTGATACATGTCTGGGCAGAGTTTGTGGCAGATCATTAATATATACCAGGAAAAGCAATGGGGACAGTACCGCTCCTGTGGACTCCTGCTCTTAATTTGAATCTGGGACTGTGCACTCCATCCAATTTTACAGATGCTTGTCTATGGGTAAGAAAGTCTTTATCCAATAGTACATTCTACCCGTATTCCACTGCGTAAGAGCTTGAGTAGCAAACCATCTTTCCAGACTTTGTCGAAGGCCTTAGACATGTCGAAGAACACAGTGAGGGTTTTCTTTTTCTTGGAAGCCATTTTCATGTCCTGTGCGAGGATGCCACTTGGTCATCAGTGCTTCTATGCTGCCTGTAGCCTGTCTGGGCTGGATCCAGTTTATGGTTCAATTCTAAAACCACTGGAGTCTAGTGGTTATCACTCTCTCCAGCAGTTTTGCAGTGCAACTTAGCAAACTTATAGGTCTGTAGCTCTGCGGATCCTTTTGTCTTTTCCACTTTTGAAAATTGGGTGGATTGTGGCATTTTTCCAGATGTCTGGGACTCTCCCCTGTCTCCAACTATTGTTAAAATCTGGAGTAGAAGACTCTGTGCTATTGGGCCTATTTGTTTGAGCATGTCGTTTGATACTCCATCTGGTCCCGGGGCCTTTTACGATTGAGCTTTTTCAGTGCTCTCTGCAGCTCAGTTAGTGTGATGTCTACCTCCATACAGGGTTCACTTGTTGCTTTTTTGAATGTAGCATTTATCTCACTTCTGACTTCTTTCCCTTGCTCCTGACTTATTGAGCATGAGCTTTCTTGCTTGTAACACTGGGCCATCAGGGTGGCTGCTCGCTTTCCTGTGAGAAGTTGTTCTCCTTGCTGAAGAACTGTTTTCCTCTAGATGGGTTGTCATCGTTCAGGGCTTTTGTAAGTCTCCACAACTTTTGAGTATCTTTTTCCATGTTCAAAGAGGCTGTCTTTCTTTCCAGGATTTTCACACTGCTGGTTTCTTTCTCTAACATAAAGGGCCCTTGCTCTATTGTGTTGCATTACATTTTGGTCCGTTGGTGCGAGTTCCATTGTATTTCTGGCACTGCAAAGCGAGCTATGGAGAACTTCCATCTCTGGTGTCCAATATGGCTTGTAGTTTTTTCTCCTCCCTCTGGGTATAGCCTTTTTGCAGCATCTAAAATGGCTTTATTGAATGAACGTGCATCTCTGTCCACTTTTCCTGATTGATTAATTTCTTTACAGTACTTGTCTGCTAGTTCTTGGAATAGCTTCCAGTCTGCCTTTTGTAATTCCAACTAGGGGCAGAGTTTGTAAGTTCCTCCTTGTTAATGTTATTTATGAGGAGTTTCACTGGTCTATGGTCACTACCTCCAATCTGGTCGCAGACTTGCCTTTCGGTTATCCTGTGAATGTCGTCTGTAGCAAAGCCAGATCTGGGGTGCTTGTTATGCGCCACTGTCGTAGTAACATGTGTGAGGATCATCTGGGTGGTTGAGAATGGTGAGACTGTTGGTGATCAGCCATTCTTCAAGGCTTTCACCTCGAGGATCTAGCGTGTCATAGCCCCAGCTTGGTGAGTGGCTGTTGAAGTCTCCTACTATAAGCAAGTTGTCATCTTGAACTTTGATAGCTTCCAGCTCA
Source organism: Arion vulgaris (assembly GCA_020796225.1). Classification (NCBI taxonomy): domain Eukaryota; kingdom Metazoa; phylum Mollusca; class Gastropoda; order Stylommatophora; family Arionidae; genus Arion; species Arion vulgaris. Next base: position 50,338,059 of record CM036760.1, on the reverse strand, counting down.
GTTTGAATGGAGGGTGGTGAGTATATATTGTATAGTGTCATCTTAGTGTTGTTGATAAGGAGTTGAACAGCTATGAATTCTGTGCTCATCTGATTGGACCTGTGAAGTTCAACTGCCGGTGTGGAATTACGAACTAGTGTTACTACTCCACCCTTATGTCTATTTTCTCTATCCTGACGGAAGGTTTCAAATCCTCTAATGCTGAATCTATTTCCCGGATTAAGGTGCGTCTTTTGGGATACAGCAGATGTCAATCTTTTCTGCTCGCAGACGTTCCTCTAGCTCTCGTTTTTGTTGGTTACCCCTTCTGCATTCCATTGCATAATTGTGAGGGTGAAAGTTTGTCCTTGCTGCCAGTAGTAATACCCTGTCCTCCCTGGCTTTGCAAGAATCAACAGGGCCGCCAGTAGCTAAGGGTGGACCCCTTCGAGGCAGGGGTCCGGTCCCACCACCACCTGGCTGTTTCCCATGGTGGTGGCACCACAGTTATATAAATATTTGCGCATGGCCATTTGAGTTGTTCGTATGTGTCGATTCCTCCCGCCAATAATGGCTGACACATTCCGTTTCTGAGGACATCTTTTTTGAGGTTGTTCTCTAGACAGTTGCAGTCCCCTGCTGACGAGATCTGTCTTCCCGGGTTTGTCTGGAGTCGTCCTACTCTAGATGACTTCAGCCTTCTGTTGCCGGGCTCACCAACCCAGGCTTTTTGCAGGGTGTGCTCCTGACACTGTAGTTTAAACCCTTATGCTTAAGGGAAAGTGTCATAGAAGTAGAAGACAAGACAAGAAAAGGATGTCCTCCTCAAGAGGGAGAGAGGACAAGTGCTATTTGTCCCATAGCTGGGGGATGGGTTTGTTGCAGCCAGAGCATTTACCACTCGCCGGTGGGTTCTGCACTGTCACCTTATGAGGCCCCATCCTGCTCCCCTGCCTTTGGTCTGGCCTTCACCTTCAGTCTGTTCGGCTTGGTTAGACCTGCCAAGAGTTAGACTCCCGCCGACATAGCCTGAAGGATCCTAAAGGCACACAAACCCTCCAACCACGATAAGGTAGGCTAATATGGAGGGATAACGAGTACAAGGACCACGCAAAAGATGGAGCGACGGCATCAAGAACAGCCTTAAAAAATTAATAACAGCTTACAAAGTGCATTAGAACAAGACACACATTATCACTAATTCCCCCTCCTCCCCCCACTTCGCCTCTCTCTTTGCCTTTTTAACCCTGGTTGGGGCATAGGCCCTCAACCAACTCATGCCAAGTCTTCCTATCTCTAGCTATCTCCTGCAGCTTTTTCCAGCTCTTCTTTATATTATTGATCTCCGCCTCCAAATCTCGTCTCCATGTATTTCTCCGCATCTCCTTCTTTCGCTGTCCCTGCGGGTTCCAGGCAAGGACCCTTCTGTTATATCCTCCGGTTTTCGCAAAGTGTGTCCTATCCAGCGCCAGCGTCTTTTTAACCTGTTCGTTCACTGGAATCTGTCTCGTTCTCTACATAAGTTCCTCATTTGTGACCCTATCATACCATCTTATTCCTCTATTCTGCGCAGACACCAGTTGATGAATGTTTGCAATTTATGCTATTGTTTTAGTTGTTCTCCGTGTTTCTGACCCATACAGTAGAACTGCTTTAACATTAGAGTTAAATATCCGAATTTTTGTTCTAGATTTGATTTCTTTGGACTTCCAAATGTTTTCCAGTGCAATGAAAGCTCCTCTTGCCTTCTGTATTCTTATTTTAACATCTATATCTGTTCCACCCTCTTTGTCTACGTTGCTGCCAATATATGTGTATGATTCTACCTCTTGAAGTGGGATTTCCCCATGGGAGATCGAGTTGTCGTTTGCTTGGTTAATTCTCAATATCTTTATCTTTCCCTTATGAATGTTCAGCCCTAGTTGCTGGGACCTTGATTCAATGTGTTTAGCTTATCCTGCATCTGATTTCGTGTATGTGACAGAAGGGCTATATTATCAGCAAAGTCCAGATCATCTAGTTGCTCTGTCAGAGTCCATTGATTCCATTTCTGGTGTTAGTTACTGTGGTCTTCATAATCCAGTCTATTGTCAGTAAGAACAACATAGGTGATAGAAGACATCCCTGACGCACTCCTATTTCTATTCCAAAAGTATCTGTTAGTTTACCTTCATGAAGAACTCTACATTTCATATCTGTATATGTTGCTTTTATTAGGTTAATAATTTTCTGTGGGATTCCATAATGCCTCATTAATTTCCAAAGGGTTCCCCTATCAATACTTTCAAAAGCCTCATAATCCACAAATCCGATATAAAGTGGGGACTTCCATTCAATACTTTGCTCTATTATTATACGTAATGTGGCTATCTGATCAGCACAGGATCTATTTGGTCGGAAGCATGCCTGTTCATCTCTTAGCTTTATATCGATGGCATCTCTGTTCTCCAGGATGACTCTGCTTAGTATTTTCCCAGGTACTGACAACAGCATTATTCCCCTATAGTTTTCGCACTTCTGAAGGTTCCCTTTCTTTGGTAGCTTCACCAAGTATCCTTCTCTCCAGTTTGCTGGTATTCTTCGTCTCCAGATTCTGCTAAATAATTTATACAGTATTTATGTGGAAGTGTTTATGTTGGCTTTAACCGCCTCCGCTGGAATCTGGGCCGGCCGCTTTCCCATCTTTTAAAAGTTTAATGGCTTTACTAATCTCCTCCTTGGATGGTTTCCCACAGTTGATGTCCAAGTCAATTTCTGCCGGTTGGATATCTTGGGGTTTGTAGGTGCTGGTCTGTTCAGGAGTTCCTTGAAGTATTCCATCCATCTTTCCATTTGGTCTCTAACATTAGTGATAGGTTCCTCACTACTATTTTTGATCAACCCATTTGATGGACTGTATTTTCCTGCTAGCCTTCTAGTGATGTTGTAAAGATCCCTAAGGTTTCCTTTTCCTGCAGCTACCTCTGCTTCTCTTGCTAGATCTTCTACGTATTGTCTTTTATCTAACTTTATTTGTTTCTTCACTTTCTTGCTAGCTTCTGTGTACTTTTCCTGGGCTATGGTTTTGGCAGTTCTAGTTTGCTATTATTTAAATCTGCTTTCCTCTTTTTCCTTTCTTCTATTTCCTTGAGAGTTCCTGGAGTTATCCATGCCTTATGATTCCGCTCCTTCTTTCCTAATACCTCTGTGCATGTTTCATTCCAAATATTTTTGGCTTGCTGCCAGCATTCTTCCGCACTCACCTCATCTTCTAATTGCCGCAAAACTCACTTATTAGAGACTGTGACCGTGAACTGTTCCTTTGTTTCTTGACTTCTGAGGTGTCCTACATTATATTGGTGTCTATGTTCATGGGATGTTATGTATCGCTTAAGCTTCAGTTTAATTTTACTTATCAGCAAATGGTGATCCGAATCTACATCTGCCCCCTTAGAACCCTTACATCTTGTAGAGATGACCTGAATTTCTTGTTTATGCATATGTGGTCAATTTGATTTTCTGTTCTGTGATCTGGTGATACCCAGGTTGCTTTATGTATTCTTTTATGTGGAAAGACACTTCCACCTATGACGTATTGATTCGCTGCACAGAAATTAGTGAATAGTTCTCCATTTTCGTTCATTATCCCTAGTCCGTGTTTCCCATGATCTCCTCGTAGCCTATGTTGTCCGAACCTATTTTGGCATTGAAGTCACCCATCAGAATTTTGATGTTCCCATTTTTCTGATTACCTATAGTATTTTGAAGTTTTATGAAAATTCCTCTTTTACTTTTTCCTCTTTATCATTGGTAGGTGCATAACACTGGGTCACTTTCAAGAATACTTTCTTTTGGTGGTTCTGAATGTTGCTGTGATTATCCTAGGACTCACTGCTTCCCATTTTATTAGTGCATTCTCCGCTTCTTTAGATAGCATTAAAGCCACTCCTTCACTATGGGGGGGGGGGGGATTTTCTTCCATATGGCCTGAGAACAGCATTGTTTCTCCTGTGTTTAGACGTTGTTTGCCTATACCATTTCACCTAGTTTCACATAATTCCAAGATGCCAATCCCGTGAAATTTCATCTCATTTACAACCTGTGCTGTCTTTCCCATTTCATACATACTTCTAACATTACAGGTGCCAATTCTGGAGCTTTTCCTAGGTGGAAGGAAGATAATCTGCGGTGTAGACTCTTGCAGGCTTTCTCTGCATCGCTTCATACCTCTTCTAGAAGAGTTTCATTTCCTCTTGGTTGGCACAGTTTTATTTTATTTTTATGTGACTTGTTCATGGTTGGTTGGATTTTGTGGCTAAAATTTTCTACTGGATAGGGTAGCCAGCCCTACGCCAAACCCCACCTTAGTCACCTCTTACGACATGCCTTGTAGGTCGCAGTGTGCTACTCTTGCTCCCTTGCGAGCCCCGGCAACACACGGGCGCCCCCTCCCCCACTTCTATAAAGAAGTAAATGGTGGGAGAGAAGAAGATGGAGGAGTTCAATAAGATAGCCAATCTATAGGTGACGCATTTAGAAACAGTTTTGAATATCTTGGTTCACTGCTAACAACAGATGGAAATGGGAAGAAGGAAATTAAAAGAAGAACAAACATGGCTTTACAAAAAATTAAACAGCTAAAACAGTATGGAACGGAACTGATAAGAAAACAAAGATTAGAATTCTAAGAGCATGCATATTTCCAGAGGCAACGTATGGGTGTGAAGCATGGACATTTAATAAAGCAGTGGGAAAACATATATGTGCTTTTGAATGTAAGTGTTACAGAAGAGTCCTCCGTTATTCTAGGACAGGGAAGAGAACAAATAGATCTATCAAGAAAAAACTCAATCAAAAAGAAAACTTGCTGATACTACATATAAGAAAGAGAAAATTGAGGTATTTTGGACATAGTTATTGGTTATTGGTTACTAAACTGACGTCATTGCACTCCGAGCAGACCCATAGGTGCTCAGTCCCCCCAACGTATATAGAAGAGTATGCATACTGATGGTTCCCGTGGCTCGCTGATTAAACACACCTCTCACTCTGCCTCTCATGCATATTTTGGACATATAAAAAGACATGAAGGGCTGGAGAAGACCATAATGGAAGGAGGCATACCAGCAGAGAGAAGAAGAGGAAGACCACGGAGAAGATGGATTCAGGATGTAACTGATGGTCTGAGCATGACGGCTGCAGAGGCAGGACATCTGGCCTATGAGAGAGAGGGAGAAATCCCGAAGGACTTGGGGTGGCAAAATTCTGCTCAGGACAAGCTATTTGATGATGATGATGAGATCAAAAGATTGCCAATCAGGCAGTTATATCCACCAATATCCATTATGCTGAAGAAATCTGGTATACCTAATAACATTTACCCTTTGAACTTGAAAGTTCAATGTTACACTTTTGATATACAAGCAGGCGGTAGACATACTATGTAACTATAGTTTTATCATTTTCTGTATTAGAACACGTTAGAGCAGCACTATTCATTCTTGTCTCATACACTATTTCAGGTTGGTATAAATGTTGCGTTTTAATAATGATCTTGCACTCATGAAATGCATTAGTCAATGTAAATGTTCATGATCATCACGTTGAGAATTAGATGAAGCAATGCAATGCAATGATGAAGGCTAGTAATCCTGTGGGTGTAGGTAGAGTAGTAGTAGTAGTAAGTACTAAGTAGTGTGTTACACACTTGTGTGTAGTACTAGTATATTAAATGCAAAAATAAACCACCTCCCCTTTAATCATAGTTCTAGTATAATACTGTGAGGACCCAAACAATGCACAATTCTGCTGCATGATTATAAGCTATAACACCACATTTACACAAACTAGCTAGAACTAGAAACACGACTAACACGTCGCTCTCATCGTAGCCCAGAAGTTATGTTCTTTTCTCTAATCGTTTTTTTGCCTCACAGTAGTCACAGCGTCAGTATAAAAGGATATTTCTAGAACGGGCTTTTATGTGCCTTCATAAATAATATTTGTCACTGCCTCTGCTATCTATGAAGTTCATCTTTTGCGTTGACGGTAACCACCAGTTATGTTATAACCAATTATAACCTGCAATCTCTAGCAAGTTTCCCTCCATCGTAGCGTTAAAGGTTTCTTTATTTAACTAATGTTCTGTTCCCACTATCAACTTTGTAATTCTGGATCTCGTCTTCCAGGAACCATACCTTCCATTAAAGCTTGACTACAAATAAGGAACTCATGCTCACTGACCTAACGAAGCAGCACTAGACATAAAATTACACCGACCTCTGTGTGAGCTACAAAAGACCGAAGTTTATACAAGAGACAACATTGAATATATAGCGGTGAACGCAGAAGAAAAGAATAAGCAGTTGATTAGTATATCTTTTCTCTCTACCATGAAGACGACACTGCCTGGCATGTCCAAACTTAACTCCTAATTCTTGCAATTGGTACAGTGTCTGAGATTCGCCTATGTCACATAATTGAACACGCACCACATTGATGACATCGACTCTGTCCATACTTCTGCCCGCTTGAGTTGAGGCATTGTTTGCAAGAAATTCAGCATATTCATTGCCCTGCACTCCAGCATGTCGAGGTGTGTACAGCCAAGTCACTGTCTTGAGATGGGACCTCTGAATTCCATTCACCCATTCCGCATACAGACTTCCAGATTCAATCCTTTGAAGCATATTCATAGAGTCTGATATGATAATCATATGGGTGGCTTGTTGCTCAGCCACCCGCGAGAGAGCCCTAGACAGCGATGATCTCCAGTCATGCTCGTTGATGTTGTTGTCTCAAAGGCACCACAGTCCTCATTAATTGTACTTCCGTTTCATTATACTGAATAAACTAAGCCCGCGCCGATTGTGCATTTGTGTGTGTGGCTACATAATCATATTACAGATTTTAAAATATATGTACATACAATTGTTGTTTTGATAGTTTTAATCAGCAATTTTTTTTGTTTATCTTTCACAGGGGTTTATTTAAAAAATGGCTGTTGGAAAAACGCTAGTCATAAAATGTTTTTCAAGACACTTTGCTGCTGATCCCTTTAAACTTTTATGGTGTAAACAGAGTTTTGTCATATCTCAAGCTTCATATGTAAGTTGCAGACAACTACAGGAAAAATATCTCTGCAATGGAAATCTAGTGAAGCATAAACATGCAGTTAGACTCTCCAAAGACCAATATAATTCATTAACACCTCCAGCTTCCATGTCAACAAATGCATTTTTAACTTCATGTAACAAAAAAATCTGGCCATCATCTGTTTGTCATCAGACAAGAAATAATTACAGCTCAGGGCAGGAGGCTCACTTGCCAGTTTTTTTGAATGCAGAAAGGCATCTTGACAATGTAGCTGTTGTAGACACCACGCAACTTTACTTATGCAGACATTCTGCATCACAGTATGAATTTAGCTGTAGATATACTTCAGTTACATGATGCAGTTAGTGAAATGAAATTGAATGGTGAAAGAATAGCTCTACTTGCAGAACATGACGGGTCTTACGTGATTGGTCTTTATGCAACATGGATTTGTAATGGGATTTCTGTACCACTATGTGAATCACATCCAGCAACAGAATGGGAGTATTTTCTCAAGGATGCTAAATGTTCCTTGTTACTGGTCACAGACACTATGTTGGAGAGGATCAGGCCTGTGATACAGAATGTGGGAATACAATATAAAGTTATATCTCGACAGAGTTTTGGGACATATGAGAGAAACAGATGGTTTCAGCCTGACCATGCTTCAAATCCCAGGTATTATATGTTTATGATTATGTGACTACAATTTCATAATCTAATATTTCTTTTTTTTTTTTGAACGCTCCATATTGACAACATGTTAACTCTTGATGGACCAGGGCAAAAGCCATGTTTATACAAGCCATTTGTTTTAAAAATTAAAAACGCCCTTTAATGTGACTCCTGATAACAATGCGTCTAATCCAACCAAAGCCACATAGTGTAACGTTTGGTCCACAAGGAGTTAAACCACTCTTTGTGATCTGAGCCTAAGAGTGATTGTATGTTGTGTCAATTATACACCTACAAGTAGGCCAGCACATCTGATTTCTTCAATGCTTTTTATTTACTAGGGTAACTTCTCTAGGCCTCTACCTCAGTCACCTCTTATGACGTTCCTTGTAGGTTGCAGTGTTACTATTCTTTGCTCCCCTTGAGAGCCCTCACTACACACGAGCCATGTAACGTGTGAAGCACTATATAAGCAGAAGTACTCAAACTTTGTGATGTCTCAAAACTTTCTATACTACAACATTTATTGCTTAATTCTTGATTATAATACCGATTGTCTGTTTGTGTGTCACAGGAAAAACTTGAGAATGCCAGATTCTGAAATCATGAAAATTGGACTGCTGAAATGTGCATGTCAACGCAACTATTTTCAACTCTTTATTACATGTTTCATAAGCGAGTTATGAGTTAGTTAAGTTGATTGAAAAATGTATACATTTTATAGCATATTCAGTCAGCCGTTATACTATGTCATTGGACAGACACAATGGTAAATGAAAAAATGTAGACTGTCGTAACTTTGTTACAGTATAAGACATGTATGTAGACTGCCTGAGCTTGGTCATAGTATGAGACAAATGTAACACATGTAGTGGCATGTCAATGTTGATCCTGAAGTGGTCTGCCATTCATTAGTAGTTAAGTTATGCTAAGCATTGCTGAATATTCTTTATTGGCAATTAATTTTAAACCAAGATGAAATAGCACAAGATAGTCTTAATGAAATAAGTAGCCAACATCATCATCAAATAGCTTGTCTTGAGCAGAACTATGCCACCATAACTGTCATTCTGAATTTCTCTCTCTCATAGATCAGATGTTCTACCTCTGCAGCTGTCATGCTCAAACCATCAGTTACATCCTGAGTGTCTTCTCCATGGTCTTCCTCTTCTCTTTGCTGGGATGTCTTCTACCATGATGGTCTTCTCCAGCCCTTTGTGTCTCTTTATATGTCCAAAATATTTTAATTTTCTTATTTGTAGCATCAGTCAGTTTACTTTGATTTTGAGTTCTTTCTGGACATATCTATTTGTTCTCTTCTCCATGATATACAGAGGACTCTTCTGTAACTCTTATATTCAAAATCATGTATATGTTTTTCCACTGCCTTGTCAAATGTGCATACTTCACACCCATATGAGTACTTCATATTCATATAATATATATGTCTTTAACATATTCACAGGAAAGTTCGAAGAGTATTTGAACAAAGGAAACAAAGGTGGTTTGATCGGACCGAGGAACAAGTTATGAAGAAACCAGCACTGATAATATACACAAGTGGAACAACAGGCAGACCCAAGGTAGAGTGCTGCTTCTATCTCTGTGATCTCTTATCACATGTGCTCCATTCATCTCCATTACTGTCCAACTCATTCTTCAGTTACCTCTCTTAAATTTTTGACTTGTGCAGATTTTGTTTGCAGTGATATCATAGTAGGTGCATGGTTCCCGGATCAAATACCCCAGTTGGAGTGGGATTTTTTCTGACCTCTCAGGTCAATCTAATCTCATTTGGGTACCATAGATACACTAGAAAGTAAAAACAATCAGCCTACCATGTTGGTCCCCACATGTTGCTGTTTTGATAATTTTAATCAGCTATTTTTGCCTGCCTGCCCAGCGTGTGTTCGTAGTCCATTGGACAACGGGTGACAAGCTCTCTGTGAGTGCGGGTTCAATTCCGCAGGCTGGCAGAACAGAGTTCTAACGAAACGAAACATGGCCTCATGAACAAAGCTTACAGAGCAAGCTATGGGAACTCTCGAAGAACTCCAACTGACATGCAGCTTCATAGAGGCAACCCCTCTCAAGGTTTAGACGAGCATACAAAACCGAACGCAAAGAAGAAGAAGAAAATATGTTTTAAGTAGCTAGTCTCTTCCGATGCAGAAGACGGCCAATTCGTGACATTGCAACTCATACTACATTGAGTCAAACACAGCCCTCTGGAATTTAAAAACAAGTTGAGGAATATCCTGTTGAAATATGTGGCAAAGGTAACATCTGCGTGGAGCTAAAAGTATACGCTTTGATATGTTGCACATGGAAAAATAGAATGTAGCCAAAGGTATAATATCTGGCACAGGAAGAAATAGGAGTGAGCCAAAGTTACAATGTTGGGTATAAGAAAGAATAGAAAGGATCTGACATGCAATATCTGGCACAGGAAGAAATAGAAGTAAACTTAAAGTACAAGTTTCAATACTTGGCACAAAAATAAATTAAAGGGAACTAAAAGTACAAATTACAATACTTGACACATGAAGAAATAAAAAGGAACTGAAAATTGAAGCTTGAATATTTAGCACAAGGAGAAGTATAAAGGAACTGTAAGTACATGCTCTAATACCAGGACAGAGAAAATAGTACAAACTACCTCCCCCTTTGAAGATTGCACACAAACATTATGTGTATGTGCATATATAAACATAAATCCATCTGAGCATGACAGAGAAAGAATTGAATTGTACATGAACATTATATTTGTTTTCAGGGTGTTGTTCTGTCACATGGAAATTTGTCCTCCATGGTGTCAGGAATGATTAAGAACTGGGAGTGGACATCAAGAGATGCGATTCTCCATGTTCTTCCACTACATCATCTACATGGGATTGTTAATGTGCTGCTAACTCCTCTAACCTGTGGAGCCACATGTGTAATGGAACCAAAGTTTGATGCACGAAGGGTAATTTTAAAAAATGATTACTTAACGTCATTATCTTTGAATTTTATAATTATGGTAGGGTGGCGATAGAGATGATACCAACTGCTTCAGGCTTCTGTTGTGTAATAATACTAGACATCCAAAGGTGAAGGATTGACTTCAATACACCAAGTTTCCCCATATGGCCCCGTCCCTGTCGGTAGAGATGGCATGCCACGTGCCGAGAGCATTGCACAAAGCACGAACTCCGTAGCTCTGGTAACAATCCTAGGGATCTCATTAAAAAATTGCACACATGTGTAGGTCTGGATTCTAACTCACAACCTTCAGTACGACAGGCAAATGACTTAACCACTTCACTATTGAGACCCCCAGACTAGCCATCCATCGCTAGAGATGATACCAACAGCTTCAGGCTTTTGTTGTGTGTGGAGGTGGCTGTATAGATCAATTTTGAACAGAATCCCCTACCATATTGGGGAGGGTAGCATTGAATGTCATAGGATTGTGGCATATTAAAGACCTCACAGTACTCAATCATAGCATTTACAAGTGAGGTGATCATTTCCCTTCCTCCTCCCTTCCCCAACTTAGGCAAACAGTTTTAGTTGGAATGCATCAGAGACAGAAAATGAACCCTGTCTCTTTCGGTTGAGAAGCATGGGCTCTAACCACTTGACAATGTCTGTGTTTAATCCATAGAAAAGAAAGAACATACTTTTATACCATCTAGATGGCATGAATCAGCTCTGATGGCATCCCTATGACCTAATCAGATCTGATATCATGATACAGTATAACTCCAGATGTGGTACTTTAAAGTGGGGTTTTTCTGTTAGTAAAATCTTAGTTACCCGTCTGTACAAATTGATGATCTATTGGATAATATACATACACTTTGGCTGTAATTTGGATGGGCATGTGCTACATGCTATAGAGACATAAGGGAAGTGCAACACATTCACGTTCTCAACGCAAACCACACAAAGAGTGGTTAACTTGGTTGACAAGAACGACCGCAAAATACCATCTGGTATATTAAGGAATATATGGTTTTAGGTCTATATTTTTCTTTAACATATCTCTCTCTCTCTAGCGATTCCCATCTTTAACATATGAAACTTGATGGGTGGTGTAGTCAACATCTCGCTGTGTTCAATCACTAGGGAACGAATAATTTATTTTCTTGTCTTTGAAATCGCTGTGTTTCCGGGGCTCTCATGGGGAGCATAGAATAGTAACACGGCGACCTACAAGGCATGTCGTAAGAGGTGACTTAGATAGGAGGAGGAAGCTACCCTAGTAAATAAAAGGGTAGCAAAATCAAATGTGCTGGTCTTTTTGCAGGCGCATGACTAGCACAACGTACAATCTCTCTGAGACTCAGATCACATACAAATCACAAAGATTGGTTTAACAAGTAGTCGTTATGAAGCGTTCGAAGAAGAAGTCTTCTGAAATATTTTGTTTTGTGTTTTTATCAAATGTAAAAAAAGGTATGATCCAAAATGAACAGATTGTTCAAATTCCTTCAGGTCTGGCATCTTCTGACATCCCCCATAATTCCACATCTTGACCGAAGTATTAATGTGTTCATGGCTGTACCAACAATATATGCAAAACTTATTCAACATTTTGATGAGTATGTGACCAAATCATCTATTGCTGCAGAAATGATTCATTACACTGCTTCCACAAAAATCAGGTCAGTGTTCAATTTATATCCATTTCTAAATGCTTGTGGGGGGGTGTTTGTTGATAGCAAATTTGATAACACCCTAGTCTAGTAACCATATGTTGTGGAGTGTAACATCTATTTTCTTTTGAGCATCCTCGTATTGGCTGGACAAAAGACTCATTTCGTTTGTTTCTTTCTTTTCTCTAATCATGTTTTGAAACCTTGGCCCAAAAATTCTCAGTGTGTACGCAGTTGGACTACATAAGACCCTGATCCTTTACTTAGGTATCTAAATTACAAGTAAAGATGAGGCTTTTATTTCAAGTTGAAATTATGTGTACAAAAAATCTATTGAATTTTCACCAATTTTCTCACAGTTTACTAAACTAAAATAGTAAACAGCTTTGTCCTCATGTGAGGCCAGAAATGACAAATGGCCTTAGGTTAAATTAATAAAGGTGGACTGGAATATAAAGTTACTACAACTGTTGAACTCTTAGATTACTGAATGGCACTTTATGTTGCAATTTTTGGTTGATTTTTTTTACCGTTGTAATATTTTGTCAAAGTCTATATGTAGTGTGCTGTGAAATTCGTTACTCCTGTTGTATTATTTGCTTGATAAATGCCTTTTGGTCAAAACGTTGCTGTGTATTGTCATTGTTTTTGTATTTTGTAAAACTATAGTACTTTGTTATTACGTATGTTGCGTTTGTAAATGCTCACCGACACAAACGTCACATAGAGTTACGCTTCGACCTTTACGTATTAAGAAACTTTTTTAAACAAGCATATGCTAATAATAAATATGATCACTCATTTTTTAAAGTTACATTTTATTTGATATTAAATGCCTGTGTGGTGCAGAGACCTGCAAGGTAAGCAAAGAATAGTACCACTGTGACCTACAAGGTATGTCGTAGAGACGACTGATGTAGGACCCAGGAAGCTGCCTAGTAAATAAAAAGCATCACAGAAATCGGATGTGCTGGCCTACTTATAGGTGCATAACTGGCACAACGCACAATCACTCTTAGGTTCAGATCACATACAAATCACACAGAGTGGTTAACAAGTGGTTGATATGGAGCGTTCGAAAAAGATTTTACTTTACGGTGGTACTGTTTCACATTTTTGTATCGACTCTTTGAATGTTTGTTTTCAGACTTATGGTGAGTGGATCAGCTGCCTTGCCTCGGCCAATCAGAGAAAGATGGACGGAGCTAACTGGTCACCATCTGTTGGAGAGATATGGAATGACAGAAACAGGAATGATTCTTTCCAACTCTCTAAATGGCCTAAGAGTACCAGGTACAGTTTTATTTAATTGTTTGTGTTTTTATATTTGACTGTCTATATTATTACAGAGCATCTGCATGATAGTGCTGTTTATCTTCTTGTGTTATAACTAGCTTTTGTCTTTTCTTCTTCGAACGCTCTATATCGATTACCCGATCATACTGAGTGGATCACCATTAAAGGAGGTGGACACATTTACACATCTGGGAAGTGTTATCAACGTTCAAGGTGGCTCAGATGAAGATGTTAGGGTTAGAATACAGAAGGCAAGATCAGCATTCGCCATTCTGAAAAACATATGGAGTTCAAGAATGATCAGGAATAAAACTAAGATAATGATATTTAACTCAAATGTCAAGGCTGTCCTTCTATATGGAGTGGAGACACGGAGAACATCAAAAAGAATTTAAGGGGAACACCAAAAAGTTGCAGACATTCATCAATAGATGCCTGCGCATGATACTCCATCTGCGATGGTATGACGGGACTACAAACAGGGAACTCTGGGATCGAACAGGACAACGACAGGTGGAACGAGAGATAAGGAGCAGAAGGTGGCGATGGATAGGACACACACTGAGAAAACCCCGTAACAGCATTACAAGACGGGAAGACCCAGGAACACCTGGAGACAGGAGTTGGAGATGGAATGCAAGAAAATGGGGAGAGAGTGGAGAGATCTGGAAAGGATGGCCTTGAATACAGTGCCCCGACTCAAGTGGGCAGAAGTATAGACAGAGCCGATATCATCAATGCGGTACACTCTCAATTGTGTGACACGGGCGGGTCTCAGACGCTGGAACGAGTTCAAGAATTAGGCGTTAAGTTTGGACATGCCAGACAGTGTCGTCTTCGTGGTAGAGAGAGAAGATATAGTAATCAACTTCTCATGGGTACTGTGAGCAAATGGACTTTGGGATGGCTGCTGCAACGGAGGACAGAGCACGATTGGGAATGCCCAATGTGCCATGACGTCGATCGGATAACATAACGTAACTAATACTTGTTTCATTGATATACAATTTTCCTTTTTTTTAAAAACTACCTTAAATCTGTGCTTGTTCAACAGAAACTGTAGGAACTCCAATGCCTAATGTTGAAGTCCGCATCTCAAAGTCAAATGTCTACAGCTCTTACGGATATGACATAATAGCAGAAGGGAACTCAAGACATACCGTCGTCACAGATGGTATGTTCTATTATTAGAAATAACTCACTTTTGGTATTTTTTAAAATGTCCATGCAGAGAAATTTATAACAAAAATTAAACTGTTGAAGGATATTCTTCAACGAACGCTCCATATCGATCACTTGTTAACCCACTCTTTGTGATTTGTATGTGATCTGAGCCTAAGAGCGATTGTAAATTGTGCCAGTTATGCGCCTACAAGTAGCCCAGCACATCCAATTTTTGCGACTCTTTTATTTACTAGGTAGCTTCCTAGGCCCCTACCTTATCGCCTCTTATGACATGCCTTGTAGGTCGCAGTGTTACTATTCTTTGCTCCCCTTGTGAGCATGACAACACACGAGCGGCTAATTATTATAAAAAAGAAACAATAATTACCCTGAGCAATGGATAAATTACCATCTAGATGTGGTCCAGTGTCGGACACCGACAGTTCTCAAAAGTCACAAATGCAAAATTACAACGTGTGAGATGAAATGTGTTAGAAATGCTGTAAGCAAAACTAGGAAGAGTTAAAGTAAGAAGTGAAATGATAAGAACATATGTAGGGACACTAGTGAACAATTTTCTAGAACAACAGATAATGAAATGGTTCGGCCATGTGGTTAGAATGGACCAACCAACATGCAGCACAAGTTTACTATACGAAAACATCAATATACAAAACAAGAAGTTGACCAAGTAAAAGTTGGTTAGATCAAATCAAAGAGATACTAAATAAATAAATTCATCCATCCATGTGTTGCCCGGGCTCGTAAGGGAGCAAAGAACAGTATTACTGCAACCTACAAGGCATGTCGTAAGAGGTGATTGAGGTAGGGGCCTAGGGAAACTACCCTAGTAAATAAAAAAATTGGATGTGCATAGCTTGTAGGTGCATAACTGGCACAACGCACAATTGCTCTTAGGCTTAGATCACATACAAATCACAAAGAGTGGTTTAACAAGTGGTTGATATGGAGCGTTCGAAGAAGAAGAAGGATAAATTCATCATGTCTCCAGCTTGTTACACTTCTTGTGAGTGAAAGAAAACTATACTTACTTCATCTCTGCAGCTTGCTCTGGCATACATAAACAGTAGAACTCATTTTATACCAAACGTCAACTCTATATTCATTGACTCGCTGTATGTTTTACAATACTTGAAGTAAAACTAAATATGTTATATAGTATTCAGTCTTTCAACTCACTCTGCAATACATGTCCACAACAAACATTTGCCATTTATTTCTGTGCTACATCATGTTTTCCGATTTTTCTATGTTCCTAATCGCCCCAATATTAATTTCTAGCTCTCTTCTCCATTAATGTTCTGGTCTTCCTCTGTTTCTCATTCCCAGAACAGGACCACTTGAATCTATACTTCCTGTGTGGTGCCGGGGCCCGCAAGGGAAGCAAAGAATAGTACCTCTGTGACCTACAAAGCATGTCATAAGAGGCGATCGATGTAGGACCTAGGAAAGCTACCCTAGTAAATAAAAAGCAGTGAAGAAATCAGATGTGCTGGCCTACTTGTAGGTGCATAACTGGCACAACGTCCAATCACTCTTAGGCTCAGATCACATACAAATCACACAGAGTGATTAACAAAGGGTTGATATGGAGTGTTCGAAGCAGAAGAAGATTTGATGCATGTTTTATAATACTTGAAGTAACAAAAATACATTATATAATATTACATTTTTCAGCTCACTCTGCAATACATGTCTACAACAAACATTTTCCCTTTATTTCTGTGCTATGACATGCTATCCTAATCGCCCTAATATTAATTTCCACCTCTATCTTCATTAATGTTTTGTTCTTCCTCTTTTTCTCATTCCCAGAACAGGACCCATTTTGCTATATTATTTATTGGTCGGATTAACATATCTTAAAATGAATCAATAATGTTTTGATATTATTCTAAAGTGGGTATATATAAAATCTAAAGCTGTCATATAAATTCCTTATTTTTCACAGTAAGATATTACATAATGCAGCAAGACTGTCCGCTTCACTTCTATAGTGCCTAACAGAAATGGCAACCGACCCACAATCTGGTGCCTTCACAGTTGATCTATGGTGAGATGACCTTCAGACATGGAATGTACATGGCAATCTAAACCAGTTTCGTGCTGGAAAAAAAATGGCAGACAATATGGCAAAACTTTCCCTGGAAGTTGTGGTAGAACAGCTGGTGCATCAAATTAACTACTCGATATCTCCAATAACAGGAACACAAGTTTACTGTAAACTCTTGAAAAGAGGAAGATATCTTCAGCTGGAAAAAGACCAATTTATTTGCTTAAGAAGGTGTGTCAGTTATGAAAGTGGAATAAATCAGGGCACACACACAAATGCAGGGATATGGATATAGAACAGTTTATTTATCAGTGCAGTATTGTAACCGTAATGGAGCCAAGTATGGCCTTTACAAACTTGGACCATTAGAAGACTGAGAACTTCTTTCTGATGAGCAGCTTGATGATCTTGCATAAAGAATGATCTGAACACAGCAGAATAAGAAGAACCATTATCAATTACTTGTTTCTTCTTTTTCTTGCATCCTTGACCATTATCAGTCAGAATAGTAATGGTCAACTCGCATCTGGTGCTAGACAGCATGGGCTCCCATTATTACGCTTCATTGACACCTGCAAGCGTGATCTAACTTCATGCGGCATAGACAAAGAACACTGGGAGCGGCTGACCAAAGACAGGCAAGCATAGCGAGCGGCAGTGAGGGGCGGCTCATAAAGAAAAGAACAAAAACAACATCACATTTGGAGGCAAACGAGAGCGCAGAGAGAACATCCCATGTATCGACTCTAGTCTCCAGTTTTACCTGCAGCAACTGTGGCAAGGATTGCCACTCCAGAATAGGCCATTACAGCCACAAGAAACGTTGCGATTCAGCACAGAACATACTATGTGACGCAACACCTATTGTCTCCTGAGACAAAGAGGCCAATGATGATGATGAGTAATTGACTATCAAGCACACTACAATGTGTGTTCTGCACCTGGCAACGCTGGGAGTCAGATAGTCTCTCTTAGCAAGGGCAGAAGTGAAAATGAGTAGCCTGCTGATGGATACAAGCTAACCTCACCTCCCAGTCGTGAAGACCAGGAAACTTTGACCGCAAGGTCCTAGACTAACAGGACTCTAGCTCGTCTAGTAGGATGGACTTCCGTAGGTCAGGTTTTGTTGTATGTGTCATACTAATAGAGGCGAACCCGAATAAAAAGCACACATAAACTGATGTGCTGGCTTATGGGTCTGTAGATGCCTAACTGGCTCAACAAACTCATGCTCTAAGGGACAAATCGCATACAGATTACAAAGTGTTGTTTAACAAGTTGTTGATGTAGAGTGAATGAAGAAGAATACCATCAAGTCTAAAGACTTACATTTTAGTTTTTCCATTTTTTAGAAGGGGGGTTTACTCGTTCAATAAATTTAATATTAGTTTAGTCAAAATAAAAATCTTTTGATTTCTTTCTGTTCACAATAGAGCATAGAACTGCAACTTATCTCTAATATTTATATTAGTTTTTAAATTAATTGTTTCTAAACATACCACTGAAGTTATTTCTAACACTATTTTCATTGCAGTTTCTGTAACAATGCCACTTTTATAGATATATGTTGTTAGCACTAACCCAATTTTTTTTTAAATTAAATTTCCTGTAGCCTTTTCAGATCTTAGGGTATGAAGTACCTGTCACTTATATATATTAGAGCCCCTGATAACATACGGCCGGTGCACTCGGGTAAAAATTGTAGGAAATTAGACCTCAAATGTCACATGACCCTTGCATTTCAGTATTGATATATAAAGACATTCATTTTTTAAACAACACAACATGCGAAAACGGTTATATTATGTCACAAATTAAATTTAACGCTAAGTAATATCAGTATTGTTAACACTTTTCATAATAAATAACCATTGACTCGTGAAATCAGATAAAATTGCAAAAAGCTTACAGTGTTCTATACAAGATATATCTAAAAGTCGTCCGAGTGGTTACCGGGCCCAAATTTTGGGTGTAAAGAATAGAACCACTGTTACCTGCCACACATGTCGTAAGAGGGACTAAAGGAGGTTTGACTGAAATTGGTTGCATGTGTCCTAAACGTGTAGAAGTCTATGCGTTTAGGGGCCTACCAAACCAATGTGCAACGTATACATGTTCTTGGCAAAGATCAAACATATCACAAAGAGTGATTAAAATTAGTCATAAAGAATGAATGCAAAGAAGAAGAAGAAGAATCAACTGATCGCAGATAGCTCTGGAAATAATAATGTTGTATTTACAGATAGGTTTGGTGTATCATTGGGAGAAATCTAGATGAGACATGATGATGATGGAAACTCATCTAATTTACAAAATAAGTTTTTCCTTTTTTTTCATAAATCATAACTTAATATTTTTCATTTTTAGGTGCACATGATGAACAGGGAGATCTACTGGTTCGAGGGCCATCAGTATTTGAGAAATATTGGAACAAGCCAGAAGCTACTTCTGAAGCATTCACTAAAGATGGATGGTTTAAAACAGGTCAGATTTTCCCCTTAAACTAGAGATTGCACTTAAACTAGAGACTACACTTAAACTTGAGACTACACTTAAACTAGAGATTATCCCAGCTTTAGAGAAAGTATTTGAAGCAACCAAAATGCTTATAAATAGCAAAGATATATACAACAGCCGAAGAATCCTCTCTCACCCCTTCTAGCCTGTGATGCCCTTGGTGCTAAGGGCAGCAATGAGTGCACAGCATTCTTCTCTGTTCTTGGCCGTCCAACGTATTGTGTTCCAGCTGTGATTCATTTCTTTCAGTTCCTGTTCTACTGTTCTAGCTTCCTTTCTGCTTACACCACTTCCATTGATATAGCTTCCTTTCTGCTTACACCACTTCCATTGATGTGAGCAGATGACTCTGGTAGTCCTTCATCTTTACTTAGGGATCTAAATTAAAAGTACCTCTGAAGTTCAAGTAATTCTTGCCTGAATGACAAGGGAAACTGATGGTAAGGAAAGCAAGTCTTGATGCAAAATCTGTCAGATGTGCAATATTAGAATGCCATGACTACACCTGAATTCATAGCGGATAAGCAGCAACAAATAAATTGAATTGTGGGAGATTTCCCAAATTTCAGTTACTACAACCCTATGTTAGATAACTATGTAACTAACTGCTTTGTCGATTCATGTTCAAGGAAAAGAAGAATAAGCAGATGTTGCCGTTATTTCTTAAATTTTTATACATTAAACTTCAAAACCATCATTGATGAAAGCTGCAATGAAGGTGACATTGTGATTTACACGGATGGATCGGTAGTTCACCACGAAAAGTCCGCATGGGCCTTCTCTGCAAGCTCATGTGACAGAATGGTCAAGGAAGCCAATGGTGCATTTAGTATGACAAGTAGCATGACAATGGAAGTACTGGCTGTGACTAAGGCACTACTCTGACTGGAGTCACAAAACTACACTCGTGAGTGCATTCTGAGTGATTCATTGAGTATGATCCGAAAGATGGGCGCTGGTTCGGTGCGCAGACAATGGACTGAATCACTATAAACGTCAACATTTTGCAGACTTACACTTATCTTTGTTCCGGAACACAGCGGTGTCATTGGCAATGAGAGAGCAGGCTGGCTTTGCCACCATATCAGGGGCCAGCCAATGGATAGAGCTGACATTTTGAACGACCTCATGGAGTGTGGCTGCAAAGAAGATTTTCATCTAAACCAATCCACGTCAACTACTAGATTGTAGGAGCTGGTATTGAAGATTGGTGTAGCAAGAAAAGAACAGCACCACAGGTATATGAGTAGGCTCATCAATCAAAATGGAACTGGTACGGTCAGTCGCTGAACGCTGTTGGAGATATTGTGAAGGAGATCGAGCACCTATGGACATGTCCGGAGTGCAATGAAGATATTCCAAACTGAAATATTAAACTTGCTGACATGTCTGTTTTTTTATTATAGGAGATACCGTCAAATATTCCAATGGTGTGTACAGCATTGTTGGACGTACATCTGTTGATGTGATCAAAAGTGGAGGGTACAAGATTAGTGCCTTGCATATTGAACACCAGTTGCTGTCACACCCAGATATTCTAGACTGTGCAGTCGTTGGAGTGGCTGACATTACATGGGGACAGAAGGTATTTTGAATTGTCTATGAATATAAAATGTACTTGTATCATCATCTGTTGCTTGCCTAGATTGTTAACATTTTGTATTTCTACTACTTCAGTGTATTCTAAATTTATGAGAAAAATAGAAAAGGGGTTCCAAGAGTTAATTGCTGGGTCTGCTTTGAATAGTTCTGCATTTAGGCTGTTATGCTGATACTTCTAAGTTCTCTAGTTCTTTGATAGCTTTAACAATTTCTTCTTTTTTGGGAGTGTTTATATCTATTTCAAGAACATTCAGCAACATCTGTGGGGGTTTCTCATTATTTACTTGAAGTGTTAAATCCATAATGGTTATGGGTGTTCCTCTTTTGTTTCTTATTTGTGTGATGTTTGCACTCTGTTTTCTACTAATGACATAATATTTATTAATTTCTTTGTGATATTTTTCTTGGGAAGTCATCTATAAATTTCCAATGTCCGGAGTGCTATGATGATAGTCCACATATAACTGATAACTATACATTTTCTTTTATTGTTTGTAATTATACTTTATTTCATATAGAAGTCATCATTTATTTATAGTTTTTTATTCTTTTTAATTTATGCTGTGATTTGTCTTTCATCTTTGCCATCAATTATCAGGCTAAACTTATTTATTTTGTGTATTGTTTCCAGGTAGCAGCAGTCATTACACTGAAGCAAGGCAAAACATTAGAACTAAAAGAGCTTAAAGAATGGGCAGTTGCTTTTCTGCCGCCATATCAGATCCCAACTGTGGTTACATTTGTTGACACTATTCCACGAAATGTTATGGGAAAAGTGAACAAGAAAGAGATTGTCAATCAATTTTTTCCAGAGTCAGCCAAGAAGTAGGGAATTAAGTACAGTATCTTGTAGGCTAGCGCTGTCCAACTTGTTAATAGACTGAGGTGCATTTGACTGATGTTAGTGGAGGAACAGACAGAAACATGTGATAATTGTAATACTACTACTACTGATAATAACAATAGTAATGTTAATAAAGTTGAAATGTCAATGCTTTCTCCAATGAAAAGAAACCAAAAGTGTGGGTTTAGGGGGCTGTAGAACGGTTACAAAATAAAACAAGACTGTAAAAGGGAAGTTAGCTGTGGAGTGCTACGAAAAAATGAAAGAGCGTTTTCTTGAAATCTGATTAACGTTAAAGCTGGTAGAGTAAAAATAGGACTCTATGAATGGTCGAAATGGGGCCCTGGTATTGTGTTGGACAGCACTGTTGTAGACAATGTTATAAAAGTTTGGAATAATCCAATAGCATTTTTGCTCAGTGCAATTTCATAAGTATCTTTAATGTTTTTTGACTTGGATGTACTTTAGCTATGAAACTGTTTTACTTGAGTGTTTCTGTTGTAATTGGTGTATCTTCTCTACTGATGATTGTGAGCAAGTTGTTCTCTAAAGATTAAAAAACTACAATTTTTGGCAATGACACATGGGACTAGCAATACAATTCTGTGCAGAGAAAAGTTTTCCACAATTGTTGCATGAGATTCCAGGAGCATTGTCATATTGCTCCCTGATGTGTCTCTTCATGCATTCAGCTCTTTTCTTCAAATTAAATTCTCTTTACCTTCGCCTCGATTCAATGTGATCCAGTCTCCTGTTGTTAGCAATCAACTTCAATATATCATGCATATCTCTCTTATGCACACATCCTTAATCTGAAGCAGACGACAGTCTCAAGACTCTCCTACTCGTCTGCAATTTCCCATAGACTATGTCTGTATTTTACCATCATCCATCTCCCAAATATACTATGACGCCTAAAAATAGAAAATATTATTATAATACCTGTTCTGTCTAACACCTCATTGCTCTTATTCTTCGAACACTCCATATCGACCACTTGTTAACCACTCAGTGTGATTTGTATGTGATCTGAGCCTAAAGCGATTGTACGTTGTGCCAGTTATGAACCTACAAGTAGGCCAGCACATCAGATTTCTGTGATACTTTTTATTTACTAGGTAGCTTCCTAGGTTCTACATCAGTTGCCTCTTACGAATAGCACTCATTCTTGTAGGTTGGAGTGCTATTCTTTGCTTCCCTTGCGGGCCCCAGCACCACACAGGTGAATTTCGCATTTCAAATTAAACCGCATGGTCTAATCCACACTGCTTACTTTCGACTGTCTGTGAACTTGCCCAAATCTTATCACCTCATTGTTCAAGATCTTTACTTACCACCTAAGTCAAAAAAGTCTTCAAAGGCACACAGATCTGTTGTTATGGGCTGCAAATCTATCTATATCCTCTTTGTATCCTGTTTGACAGGATAAGGCTTCCACACAAGATTTTCATTGTTGCCTTTCTGCAGTCTTTCTACTAATTGCTTTCCACATCAGGACACAATCTTTCAACTATCTTTCCACCGTTATTCTCCGTGTTTTCTTTGGATACAGGTAATATTCTGGAAATGGCCACTTAGTTTGAAGGGAATTAACTCCTTGAAAATGTGACAAGTTTCTCAGAGTTCAAACTAGTAAAATAATTAGTTCCATAAGATGTCTCATGTTCTATACAAGTAAATGTACAATTTTTTTTTAAAAACAGTTAACAGAACCGACTTCACTGCACTATCCCATACCCATACAGGGTGAAATAAATCAGCCAGAAGCGCCATACAAGGCACCCTGACTACTCCTGAATTCATAGCGGGCAAACGCAAGAAGAGAAGTTGCTGGAGCTACAGAGTTTGTATTTTGTGCATTACTCTTGACAGGGGATGTGCCATTTCTACAGAGAGAGATCGAGTCATACACCGGGTAAAATAAAAATCAGGTGCAATAAGTCAGTCCTTCATCTTTAGACAGATTGAAAATGGCATTTCATAACTTGAATTGAAAACTCGCTGAGTGGTTACCAGGGCCCAAATTTGGGGTATAAAGAATAGAACCGCTGTTACCTGCCACGCATGTCGTAAGAGGCGACTGGGGAGGTTTTGCTGAAATCGGATGCGCGTGTCCGCTAGGGAATGCTAACCCAAAACAAATGCTTGCAGCAAACGGATGCACCAGGCCGTAAGGTGCATAACATGGTGCAACGACCCCTCACAATGAGGATTTCTACGGTCGCCAATCTGCCTCGGAGATTTAGCCATGCAGTAAGAATGTCAGACCACAAGGGTGACCAAAACTTACTGCGGGAAGAGGTCGACACAAACGGGAAGCAGAAATCATAGGAATTATATCCTACAGAACTGCCCCCAGTATGCAGACTTGAGAAGAAAGAGGTGGCCTACTTACACCAGCGTCCAAGACAAACTGTATGGTGTGGCTGATAATCTGAGACAGACAGCTGCCTTTATTAGAGAATCCGAAATCCCAATCTAGTGATAAGCAGAAGAAGAAGAATTGAAAGCTATGTGTTGACATCTCATAACATGAATTGAAAGCTATGTGTTGACATCTCATAACAGGAATTGATAGCTATGTGTTGACATCTCATAACATAACAGGAATTGATAGCTATGTGTTGACATCTCATAACAGGAATTTATAGCTATGTGTTGACATCTCATAACATGAATTGAAAGCTATGTGTAGACATTTCTTAACATGAATTAACAGCTATGTGTTAGATTTTGAAATGTTGGTTCATATGATTACTTACTGGGATATGGAAAATTATTTTTCATAAATCAAAAATGTGGAATATATTTATAAATTACTATATTTTCAAATGAGAGCCACATTTGCGTAGTTGTTAGTGAACTAGCTTCTTAAGTGCGTGGTACATGTTCAGTTCCACCGTGGACGTGGAATATTTTTCTAACCATAACGTCTCAGATCCTCCCAGTCTTAATTGGGCACCAGGAAAAACACTGGGAAGTAAAGGCAACCGACATGATGTTGACCAAATCACCCATCTCATGTCAACAGTCAATGAAAAATGCAGGCTTAACATTGTATTACCCAATATACCTCGAGGTATGGAAAAGGGTACCTTTACAATTTGTTTTTCTATAATTTTAAACGTTGTGGTGTTAAAAATGTTTCCATGTTGCCTAGAGTAGTTGATAGTAGCTCGGCCTGCTAGCTGTGAGACGCCTCATAGCTCGGGTTCGAACCTACTGTCCGGCATTTGTTCGAGTCCCTGGTCTTACTCAGGACGATAACGTGAGTACCTCTGAAGTCGGAGAAAATCTGCCTGTATGGCGAGGGAATACTAATTACGAGTACATTGAGCACACGGCTGCCAGTGTAAAGTAATTTACAATGTGCACGCTGCTGCCATTGTAAGAAATTGGAAAAAAGGATTTTCACGCAAAAATCAGTTTCAGAGATGAAACTCGTCTGAGTTGAAAGCGACGAAAGAAAAAAAAAAAAAGTTTCCATGTTAGTGATATAAATATGCTGTTAATTTATTTTATGATTCCAATTTAAGGGATCAACATAACCAATCTAGTGTCATGCCTGCAAGTGTAGGCGATCATGTTTCTCTACAACTCTTCCTGGTGCAGTTAGTCAGTTCACACATCGATCTTTGTCAAACCACAATGTCAGACCATACAACATCTTTATCAACATAACATAAAATTGGAATGCTGTAATTATTAATACGATGCTATAAAGGTTCTCAATGGGTCAGAAATTTGTTCACAATTGTAAAGTCTGAATCATTTTTCCGACATGAAAATCATTTTATATCTCAATTCTCCTTCTATTCAGTTGTCAGCATCAAATTGAAAAATAAATATGTAAAGTAAAGTACTCATATTCATACCATGTGGTAGATTTGATTTTTTTTGGTGGGATCTTTTGATATGTTTCAATTTGGAGATCTTGCTCCGATCTCCTTCGCAGTATCTCCAACAGCGTCCAGCGACTGGCCGTACCAGTACGATTTTGATTGATGAGCCATTTACCTGTTGTGCTGTTCTGGCCACTTCAAGCTTTTCCAATCTAGCAGATGATGTGGATTGGTTTAGATCAGCGTTTCCTAAAGTGGGCGGTACCACCCCCAGTGGGCGCTGAAGCATTCTAGGGGGATGATAGTGTGTTCAAAAGAATTTGGGGGGTGTTCAGGCAATTAGGGGTCGTGGCTCCTTAAAGAAGAAATTAATAATAAATATTTTAAAATAAATCATTTACGTGATTTTGCGATTGAATAATCATTTAAAATTTGAATTCTGCATTTTAATTAATCTTGTGCCCGTCTTACAAGATCCATTTTTTCATCAATTTTTGTTTCATGCATATAATCATTTGAAAATTGACCACGTATTACAAAAATTTGTATCAATTTTCTATGTCAAAGAGAAAATAGAGCATATTTATGTGTGGGCGGGTCGTTGACAAACTATTATAATTTGGAGGGGGACGTTACAAAGTTTATGTTTTGCAAAGTCTGCGGTAGAACAACTAAAACAATAGCGCATAAATTGCAAACATTCATCAACTTGTGTCTGCGCAGAATAGAGGGAATAAGATGGTATGATAGGGTCACAAATGAGGAACTTATGGAGAGAACAAGACAGATTGCAGTGAACGAACAGGTTAAAAAAGACGCTGGCGCTGGATAGGACACACTTTGCGAAACCGGAGGGAATATAACAAGAGGGGTCCTGCCTGAACCCGCAGGGACAGCGAAAGAAGGGGAGGCCGAGAAATACATGGAGACAAGATTTGGAGGTGGAGATCAACAATATAAAGAAGAGCTGGAGGGAGCTGCAGGAGATAGCTAGAGATAGGAAGACTTGACATGAGTTGGTTGAGGGCCTATGCCCCAACCCGGGTAAATAGGCAAAGAGAGAGAGAGAAAGTCTGCGGTGGGGCCGAAAAGTTTGGGAATCTATGGTTTAGATGAAAACCTCTTGCAACCATACTCTGTGAGGGTGTTCAAAATGTCACCTCCATCCATAGACTCCACCTCCCTTTCCCCCGATATGGTTTCAGAGCTAGCCAGCCTGTCTGCTCTCTCATTGCCATCAATACCTGTGTGCACCAGAACGAAGGTAAATGTAATTCTGCGAATTGTTGATGCTTGTAGTGATTCAGTCCACTGCTTGCGCACAGAACCAGAATCCACCTTTCAGAACATACTCAATCACTCAGAATGCATGTATGAATGTAGTTTTGTGATTCCAGCCAGAGTAGTGCCTTAGTCACCTACAGTACTTCCATTGTCATGCTACTTATTGTCTTACTAAATGTACCACTGGCTTCCTTGACCTTTCTGCTGTATGAGTTTGCAGAAATGGCCTATGCTGATTTTTTGTGGCGAACTACCAATCCATCCGTGTAAATCAAGTCAACTTCATTGCAGTTTTCATTAATGGTGGCCTTGACGTCTGCATCCAATGCCACAGAATTCCTCTCTCTGCAACCTTTGTCGAATTTAATGATGAATTGAAAAGGTGCTCCCATGTATTGAAGGAACTGGTATCCATTCATAGTTGATATTTGTGAGCCTGCATACAACCTGAACAATGCCTGCAGCACGGCCAACTCACAACTTGCCCTACTGATACTGAGTGGCTCATGAAATAGGTAGATCCTTTTTAGCACTTATCTTGAGATTCGCACAGGCTCTAGCTATCTTTAATCTATACTCCATGGTCGAGAAATCAAGTAGAAAACTCATCGCCACACAGGGTGTATCCTTTAGCGCAATCAGGATGATACAAATAGTTTCATTCTGTATTCTGTCCAGTCGCTCAACTTGCTGCCTTACTAACAGTCCACTGCATATTAGATGGTTGAAAGAATTAGTACCTGATACAGGATAACAAGCAGCAGTTGCTGCATAATCTGAAATTATGTAATACTCAGTTGTTAATAATCTTTTTCATAATGCACATGAAATATTTTCTTTCAGAAATATACAGATTTATAATCATAAAATACATATAAACCATGACATATTTTAACCCTTTCGCTGCTTCATACTTTCTGAAGGCTGAGCTAAAAATGGCTACTCTTTGTTTCTAGGTCACAAACATGCCTATAGCAGTGACAGTAGCAATGTATAACGTGTTAACACGTCTTTAGCCCACAGAGGAGAGATAATAACAGACTTGTTAATGTGTCTTTAGAAGTGAATGGGGAAAACATATATATATATACGTCCTTAGCAGCTAAAGGGTTAAATGTAATATTTACCTCTGAAGTTGGGTCAAGGCTTGCCTGAATGGCGAGGAAAACGTATGTTTTGGAAAGCAAGCCTTCAAGCAAAAATCAGTCAGAGGTGCCACGCTAGGCCTCTACGCCTGAATTCATAGCAAGCGGGGTGTAATATTTTCCTCTTCAAACGCTCCATATCGACTTCAAAATGACTTGTTAAATCACTCTTTTTGATTTGTATGTGATCTGAACCTAAGAGCAATTGTACGGTGTGCAAGTTATGCGCCTACAAGTAGGCCAGCACATCCGATTTATGCAATGCTTTCTTATTTACTAGGTAGCTTCCTTGACCCCTACCTCAGTCGCAGTGTTACTATTTTTTCTCCACTGTGAACCCCGGCAACACACTGGCAGAATGTAATTTTAAACCACTGTTACCTTATTTCTATAACGACTGTCTCACAGAAAACAAAGTAATTGAATGCTGATTTTTTTATTTATATTTGTTTGCAAAATATATATACAGAGTTTGAATTTTTATGCTTTTTTTCCTTAAATAATTTGTGTGAAAGGTTAATATTCATCTCATTCTATCTCCTCATCATTCTAACACCACACCCACTACATTCTATCTCCTCATCATTCTAACACCACACCCACTACATTCTATCTCCTCATCATTCTAACACCACACCCACTACATTCTATTCTCTCGTCATTCTAACACCACACCCACTACATTCTATTTCCTTGTCATTCTAACACCACACCCACTACATTCTATTCTCTCGTCATTCTAACACCACACCCACTACATTCTATTCTCTCGTCATTCTAGCACCGCACCCACTACATTCTATTTCCTTGTCATTCTAACACCACAC
Organism: Arion vulgaris; assembly: GCA_020796225.1. Lineage (NCBI taxonomy): Eukaryota > Metazoa > Mollusca > Gastropoda > Stylommatophora > Arionidae > Arion > Arion vulgaris. Next base: position 50,309,093 of record CM036760.1, on the reverse strand, counting down.
CCACTACATTCTATTTCCTTGTCATTCTAACACCACACCCACTACATTCTATTCTCTCGTCATTCTAACACCACACCCACTACATTCTATTCTCTCGTCATTCTAGCACCGCACCCACTACATTCTATTTCCTTGTCATTCTAACACCACACCCACTACATTCTATTTCCTTGTCATTCTAACACCACACCCACTACATTCTATTTCCTTGTCATTCTAACACCACACCCACTACATTCTATCTCCTCATCATTCTAACACCACACCCACTACATTCTATTCTCTCGTCATTCTAACACCACACCCACTACATTCTATTCTCTCGTCATTCTAGCACCGCACCCACTACATTCTATTTCCTTGTCATTCTAACACCACACCCACTACATTCTATTTCCTTGTCATTCTAACACCACACCCACTACATTCTATTTCCTTGTCATTCTAACACCACACCCACTACATTCTATTCTCTCATCATTCTAGCACCACACCCACTACATTCTATTTCCTCATCATTCTAGCACCACACCCACTACATTCTATTTCCTTGTCATTCTAACACCACACCCACTACATTCTATTCTCTCATCATTCTAGCACCACACCCACTACATTCTATTTCCTCATTCTAACACCACACCCACTACATTCTATTTCCTCATCATTCTAGCACCACACCCACTACAAATACAAAGTGATTCACGTTGTTCTTGTGTAATCATAGAACAAGACTAGTATATTCACATTGTTCTTGTGTAACTATAGAACAAGACTAGTATATTCACATTGTTCTTGTGTAACTATAGAACAAGACTAGTATATTCACATTGTTCTTGTGTAACTATAGAACAAGACTAATATATTCACATTGCTCTTGTATAACTATAGAACAAGACTAATATATTCACATTGTTCTTGTGTATTTATAGAACACAAAAGGGGAAACAAACAAAGATGTCAGTATAAGAATACAAAAAGTAAGGGGTAACTTTAGTGTGTTGAGTAAGATATTGAAGTCAAAGGAGATCAAAACAAATACAAAGCTGAGACTCTTTCAATCAAAACTGAGGTCAGTGCTGTTCTATGGCCCAGAAACATGGAAGACAACCAAAGAAACCACCATATAACCACAGACCTTCATAATTGGTTGTTTATGTAGAATAGAGGGACTGAGATGGTATGATAAGATTAGGAACTCAGAGAAAGAACAAAGCAGATACCATTGGAGAAATAGCTAAGGAAGAGACACTAGCGATGGATGGGACATACATTGAGAAGAATGACCTGAAGTATTGCAAGGCGGCACTGTTTTGGAACCCACAGGGAAAGAAGAGTAGGGGAAGGCCTAGACAGACCTGGAGAAGAGAGCTGGAGGCTAATATTAAAAGGATAGGTCTTCTTTCTTTGTCGTCACACTTTTACTGGGTTATTGCCCAGTGTTGTGGTTTTCTGCTTTTTTGTCTTGCGCTGCTCTGGTGTGTCGGGTGATTGTTATTTTGCTTTTTGTCTTGCGCTGCTCTGGTGTGTCGGGTGATTGTTATTTTTGCTTTTTTGTCTTGCGCTGCTCTGGTGTGTCGGGTGATTGTTATTTTTGCTTTTTTGTCTTGCGCTGCTCTGGTGTGTTGGGTGATTGTTATTTTTGCTTTTCTGCTTTTTTGTCTTGCGCTGCTCTGCTGTGTCGGGTGATTGTTATTTTTGCTTTTCTGCTTTCTTGTCTTGCGCTGCTCTGGTGTGTCGGGTGATTGTTATTTTTGCTCTTTGATAGGATTCTGCTATGTCATCTAAGCATCTCTTTCTTGGTCTTTCTCTCCCCTTCTTTCCTGATGTTCTGTTGTAGAAGACTGTATACTGTGGAGTTTGGGTGCATTCTTATTAAGTGGCCAAACCACTTCTTAAAGGATACGTAAAACATGGAAGGGATGGCAGGAGAGAGGAAGAACTTGTTCCGTTGGGAGTTGAAAGGTAAAGAAGAACCATAGAACAAGTAATCAAACATCTACCAAAGAGTATATTCGTTATGACGCAGATGTTTGTTTGTTTGCGTTCATTCGTTCTTATCAAGTTAGTCACTTTTTTTTGCAATGTGTTTAGTTTTGGAAAGAGAATTTACCTTATTTTAGACCCCTACGACATGTAGGACAAACACATCCCAACTTTGACAAATGCATGTCTATTGAACACAAATTTGAATCAATGGTTAACTGTTCAATTTTATAAGCAGAAAATCTCTACTTGGGCAGAATGGCTCACTGGTTGTGTTCTGTAAGGACGCTCGATTCTAGGCTAGGCGATGGGTGTCGTAAGAAATGAGAGTAAGTGGCTCGAATCCTGTGTTTGTTTATTTGTTTTTTCGGAAGCTCTTAATACCTGTACATTGTTTATTTGTTAATCATAATCTTTGCTTCCTCTGGGGTTGGTTCTTGCAAAAAAACTCCTTGTTCTCTACTTTCTTCTTCCAACGTTTTCAGTTAGATTCTGTAAAACTCACTTTAAAGTACCACACTTCTAGAGTTATATAGTAGCATGGTACTGGATCTGATTGGTCATAGGGAGGTGTCAGAGCTGACTTATGTTAATGGTGCAGATCATCATCACCTTATTTCTTCTCCACATTGAAAGTTGACTGCAGTGAATTTCCATTCTTATGGGGTACTTATGGGGTACTTGTAATTTAGATACCCAAGTAAAGGATCAGGAAACATGTAGTCCAACCGCACACATGTGCATAACGAAAATATGTTGTTGGAGTGAGTTGACATTGAACCCAGGAATTATCATGACTTGTGGTTACTAGCGAAGTGAGTTATCGACTTCGTGCAGAATATCAGCTCTATCCATTGGCTGACCTTCTTGATATGGTAGCAGAGCGAGCCAACCTGTCTGCTCTCTCATGGACACCCATGTGCCCTGGAACGAAAATGAATGAAATTCTACAAATTGTTAACCCTTATAATGCTTCAGTCCATTGTCTGCGTACCAAACTAATCTTTCCGATCATACTCAGAATGCAGCCATGAGTGTAGTTTTGTGACTCGTGCCACAGTAGTGGCTTAGTCATTGCCAATTCTACCATTACCATACTGCCTGTTGTCATACTAAATGTCCCACTAGCTTCATTTATCTTTCTGCTGTATAAACTTGCAGAAACGACCCATGTGGACTGTTGGTGTCGAACTACTGATCCATCCGCGTAGATAAAAATATCTTCATAACAGTTTTAATTAAGGATGGTCTTGGCATTTGCATCCACCGCCACGGGATTCCTCTTGCTGTGCATCCCTTTCCAGAATATTTAAAGCACCGGTAACCATTCTTCGCTGTGGTCAATATTTGTGAGCCCGCATACCAGCTGAAAAGTGTTTGCAGCACGGACAACTTACGATTTTCCCCGATTCTAAAACACTCCAAAGAGAATCTAAACATACTACAAACGAGAACGGGATTTCCCGATGACATCTTTGATCTGAACAAATACTATATATAGCGGTGGCTTCGGGTAAGCCGTGGCTCCCGGCAGCATATGTTATCGGATGCCACGTGGTAAACAAAGCACCTGTCAGTGAATGAAAGTATGCGCCCGGAATGGGTGGACAGCATTCGGCAGTCACATCTCAAGACCATGATTAGTCCGTACACACCTGAAGTGCAGGACAATGAACGTGTTGACTTTATTGCAAATAATGCCCCAACTAAAGCTGACAGAAGTATGGGCAGAACTGATGTCATCAGTGCGGTATGCGGTAATTTGTATGATATGGATGACTCTCAGACTTTGGAACGATTGAGAGAATTAAGAGTTAAAACACCGAGTGGTTACCGGGGCCCAAATTTGGGGTGTAAAGAATAGAACCACTGCTACCTGGTTTAAGGAGGTTTGGCTGAAATCGGATGCACATGTCCTAAACGTGTAGAAGTCTATGCGTTTAGGGGCCTACCAAACCAATGTGCAACGTATACACGTTCTTGACAAAGATTAAACATCACAAAGAGTGATTAAAATGGGTCGTAAAGAACGAACGCAAAGAAGAAGAGTTAAGTCGGACATGTCAGACAGTGTCATCTTTAGAGTAAGCAGGAAAGATATGCCAATCAACGTCTCGTGGGTACGGTGAGTAGGTGATTGTTGGGATGTCTGCTGCAGCAGAGGACGGAGCATGCTTGGAAATGTCCAATGTGCCATGACGTCGATCGCATAACATAGCTTGGGAGTAACGGTACACGCGAAATGTGTCCAAATATGTTGAAGGCACAAAAAATAAACAAGACTTCTCTGCAATATTTTTTCAAGATGTCTGTATGAAAGCAGGTTCCAGAATTAGAAGAATGTAGGCATAGAAACATAAAAATGCCAAAGAAATGGAATCTTGACTATTGTAAGAACCAGAGAGGTATATACCATCCTTAGTAACATGTAAAATCTTTAGCAGCACCATTCTCAAGAAAATGTCTGAAGTATCGGCGTCCGTGCTTTTTTTTTTCCGATCCAGAAGCACTTGAGCTTTTCAGCTCTTCGGCTCGGTGACATGGACATCGTAACCCTTCGGTTCGGTGCCACGAACACCGTGAATCTGGGGAATCTGTGGCTTTTTTTCTGCCTGCCCACGGAATTGAACCCGTACACACAGAGGGCTAGTCACCCACAGTCCAACGCGCTACGAACACGCTGGGCACGTCCGTGCTTTAAATTGGGGAGGGGGAGTGCTATCCTCCTGGAAAATGGATTTTTTTTTGTAAAATACGAAGTTTTATGCGAATCTTGTCTTCTACATTTCCGCTTTGTAAACAACCAATCAAATTAATTTTTTTTATTTTGCTCCTCCTTGGAAAAACGTATGTGAACGCCAAAGCACATTAGACAACAGAATAATTAGACAAGAACAAACATGTTTCAGAATAAAATTAAATCATGTATCGATCACATTTTCACGCTACGTCAAATATTTTGAACAGAGCAACAAAGTACAGTTTACATGGTCTGCTGACTTTGGAAGAAAAGCTTATGACAGCCTACACAGGGAATATGTGTCGTTGATCTTACGACGCCCTTATGTTATAACCATAGAAAGTGTGGTGAATGGGATTAAATCATTATACATAGAATTTCTATGTGGTTTGATTTAGGACAAACAAACCACAGAACGTTTTTCTTTATCAGCACGGGGATCAGGCAAGGATGTATACTATCACTTTATTTATTCTCTCTCGCGATCCCCACTTTATTTATTTAATCTGGTCATTGACTGGTTCATGAGAGAAGTCATAATTTAAGAAATACTGACATTAATCGTTGGGGAAAGGGAGGGCATGCCGTTGCCTTGCGTTTTGAAGGCTCGTGAGTTCGATTCCGCGCCGTTCGGTTCCCCAGTGCAGATTTTTCCGGAGATCCCTAGATTGTTGCATGAGCTACATAGATTGTGCTTTGTGCAATACTCTCGGCAGGGGCGTGCCACTTCTGAGGAGGAGGGGGTAAATCCAATGCAATGAAGTAAACTCAATATATACGAATCAAATATCTGGAAGGAACTAAGTTGACCTGTTCAAGACAAATCTGGTTGGAAGAAATCTCTGTCATTGGTGTCAGGTGCTTCAAGCGAAATTAAGAGAAGAAGAAGAACATTAACACTAGATGAGAGCAGGTCATAGTTAACCAACTGCACGGAGCAAACAACAGACTGAGACACCATCTATACAACAGAAACAAGATTGGTAAAGTAGCTGTGTATCTGTATTACCAGCTTATTCTAAACGGTCTAAAGTCGAAGCATTAACTACATTGCATCTGATTTTACCCCATATAGCTCGGCCCCCCTCCGCAGAAATGGCACACCACCTGCTAAGAGTATTGTACAAAGCACGAATTCCGTAGTTATATCAACAATCTTAGGGTCTCTGGAAAAAGTGCACTTATGAACAGAACGTCGTGGTCCAGATTCGAACCAATGACATTCAGAGCGCAAAGAATGCGCCTAACCACAAAGTCCACCAGCTTCAAAACACTTATTGCAAACCTGCTCAGCATAAGATAGGGAACAGAGAAACACATAGCCATGTCCAGTCTCACGAAATAGTGGTCTTTGTAGACCTCAAGTCTCAATGGATCATAGAGCTGTGACGCTTGAAAGATACTTTGCAGCAGCTTCGTTGGTAACATAAAGTCAAGTACGGCAGTGGCAGTCTTTGTCCCAAAATGCTCACAAATAAATAAGGAGGCAGATCTCACGTGATGGGATTAAATCATGGAGTAAAGTCTCTTTACGTCTGCTTGTTGGATCAGACTGTGCTACGTCCGTGTGGTGCCGGGTCCCGCTAGGAAGCAAAGAATAGTACCACTGCAACCTACAAGGCATGTCGTAAGAGACGACTGATGTAGGGGCCTATGGAAGCTATCCTAGTAAATAAAAAGCGTCGCAGAAATCAGATATGCTTGCCTACTTGTAGGCACATAACTGGCACAACGTACAATCGCTCTTAGGTTCGGATTACATATAAATCACAAAGAGTGGTTAACAAGTGATCGACATGGAGCGTTCGGAGAAGAAGACTGTTAAAAAATCAGTGGCGACTCGTAGCTAACATTAGTGGGGGTGCTGGGGACTGCCTAGAGTAGTTGATAGTAGCTCGGCCTGCTAGCTGTGAGACGCCTCATAGCTCGGGTTCGAATCTACTATCCGGCATTTGTTCGAGTCCCTGGTCTTACTCAGGACGATAACGTGAGTACCTCTGAAGTCGGAGAAAATCTGCCTGTATGGCGAGGGAATACTAATTACGAGTACATTGAGCACACGGCTGCCAGTGTAAGTAATTTACAATGTGCACGCTGCTGCCATTGTAAGAAATTGGAAAACGGATTTTCACGCAAAAATCAGTTTCAGAGATGAAACTTCGTCTGAGTTGAAAGCGGACGAAAGAAAAGAAAAGAAAGAAAGTGGGGGTGCTGCTTCAGACAATTTTTGCCATTGTTTATTATTGTGTAAAATGAAACAAACATATAAAAAGAAACTTTATTCATAAACTTGATAAAATCCTAAACAAAACAAAAATATGTGTTACTAACTAACATTCTAAATTGATACAGTTCAAGTTTAATCCTTTCATTAAAAAAAAAATCCATTCTTCTTGTTTTACTTTGCGCGAAAAGATGCTGGCACTGCAGGGTCGACAAGGTCTAAAGCGACAGAGCTCTTCGGTCGGACATGCACGCATGCGCACAATAACCAAACACCACGTCTCTGGAACTGTGACGAGCACAGTGACATACACGGATTAAAAAACATAATTAACTAGGGGATGGCTACTGACATTAATTTGAGGATTATACAGTATACAATTAAGATTCATTATATTTAATGTTATCGATAATATCGAGTGAAAGTAGGGATGCTGTAGTTTTGCTGCTCAAAATGCATCCATTCACTCATCTACTTTCTCCGGGTACATCTGGCGACTTTCTGGTCGAGCGCTTGGGTCTATGTCAGGAGCCTTCAAATCTTGCTTAAATGCATCTTTATATTGTATTTGGTATATTACAGTCTGTCTCTTCGCAGTGATCAGCTCTACATAAAGGAGATCCTTTGGAATTCGATCATCTTCCAAGCATGGGCGTTCACATGTTTTCCAGGAGGGACAAAATGGAAGAAAAATTACTTTGTAGTTTACAACGCTGAAATGGAGAAGACCAGGTTCACGTAAAACTGTTTTAACATAAATCCATTTTTCAGAGGGTGGCACTTGCTCCATCTTACCTTAACTTATGGACGCCCATGCTTCCTAGCCCGAGATATAGATCAGCCACGGGAGACATCTCTGATTGAGGCGACTGTTCAAGAATGTCATTTCTGATCTCTCAAGTACTCGTTTACTTGTTACATGGTCATTCCATGATATATTAAGAATACATCTAAGATATCTCATACGAAAAGTGTTGAGCTTTCTTTCATATCGAGAGTAAAGCATCTATGATTCAGAAACATAGCGTAGTGTGCTTACTCCGCAAGCCATATAGAGTAGTATTCTCACCACACAAGCCCTTTAAAGTAGTATGCTCACCACGCAAGCCAGATAGAGTAGTGTGCTCACCACGCAAGCCAGATATAGTAGTGTGGTAACCACGCAAACCCTATAGAGTAGTGTGCTCACCACGCAAGCCCTATAGAGTAGTGTGCTCACCACGCAAGTCTTATAGAGTATTGTGCGCACCACGCAAGCCATATACACGTTTGTTTTTCTATTTCTTTAAGCTTTGCGTTCGTTCTTTACGGCCAATTTTAATCACTCTTTGTGATATGTTTAATCTTTGCAAAGAACGTGTATACGTTGCACATTGGTTTGGTAGGCCCCTAAACGCATAGACTTCTACACATTTAGGACACATGCATCCGATTTCAGCCAAACGTTTGTTTTTTTACGACCAGTTAGTTTTCTACATTTCCTAACTGACTATATCGGTCTGCAAAATGTAGAGTTGTCTCAAGTGAGAGAGTTTACAGTTCACTTTTTGGAATTTCACCCTAAGCTCCAGACAACTATTGGAGCAGGTGAACCATGGCGAAAAAGAACCTACTGGACTTGGAAGGGGGAGGGGGGTGGTGCCCAGTTTAGACGGGCGGTAGATGTCTATTGAGACACAGCCAACTCTAGATAATAAGTTTATAGTTGCTCTAATTGAGACATGAAGGTCTTTCCACCGTCAGAAACAGCACATGATCCCGTATTCTTACTTTAACTTTACTGAAATTACTTGCAACTGGTAATGTGGGTAACATATTGCTGACTGCTAAATTTCCAGAGTCGCTCACATGAAAGACTCACTAGCCACAGTTGTCAGAATCACTAGCGTGAAAGTCTGAAAGAAACGAAGAACGTTTAGTTCGTTTAGTGCCTGTTGCCAACTCTTCTTGTTTGGAGATAAACACAGTCAGTGGGCTTGGGTTGTTGGTAAGGAACAAAATGGCGCTCACTTTGACTGAAGCATTAATACGCAGTCGTGTAAACCTTTCTCACGAAAACCTCGGTATGTATTTTAATTGTAAAGAACACAGATTAAGCCTAGAATTTTATTTTTAAAATACTGCAGCCTGTAATGTTGTAAATGCCACTGAGAATAGTGTAAGTTGCCTACACGTAAGTGATAAAGCCTAGATAAAATCCAGATCGCAGCTACTTTTTAACTTTTACAAGTTTTAGTTAAAGTTACCGACTTTGCCTTGCTTAACCTAATAACAATAAATGAATACATGCAAGTTAGAACATGATTGGGGTTTTAACTAGAAGTTCATGGCATCTAAATTTAAATAAGGATTATTTTTGTACCATGTGTAAAAATTTTACTGCCATGTATTTTAATTGTTATTTCTAATCTATTATAATTTATACAAAATAATTTAATTTTCAAAAATAATTATCCAGCTTTTAGTCATCCATAAGTACTATCGTTTACTTTTGCAAAACGTTAATGACAAGTAAATAATTAGGGTATAATTAATTGATAATATCATACAGAAATGTCATGCTAATATTATGCATTATAAGATTATTGAGTAAGTTTGTATTAAAATTTTTATATAATTACAAGAGACAACACTTTTTTGTTATAATTTTCACAGAAGATATAAAGTCCCTATCTTTGCCTGGAACATACCATGAGAAGATAGTTTCAATAGGAACATCTTTGCGAAGGTTTACACGCCTCAAATCACTGGATTTATCTAGGAATGCTTTAGAGTCTCTGCAGGTAGAATAGTTATATATTGTTATTGAACCTATTTCTATAAATTTGCTTTTATGAATGAAATATTTCCTGGTTAATTTTGTTTGTTTTCATAAACATCTTAACTTGTTTGTGTTTATTAATACCAGTAATAGTGTATCAAAGAATGGTGAATTTAAGTCCCGTCTGACCAGCGTGTTCGTAGCGCGTTGGACTACAGGTGACTAGCCCTCTGTGAGTGCGGGTTCAATTCGCGGGCTGGCAGAAAAGCCACAGGTTCTCCAGATTTGCGGTGTTCGTGGCACCAAACCAAAGGGTTACAATCTCTATGGCAATAAGCCGAAGAGCTGAAAGCTCAAGTGCTTCTGGATCTGGAAAAAAAATGAATTTAAGATGGGCAAAACAATCAAAAGTAGTCATTATTGATGTAAAATTGAGGATTAACTCTTGTAAAATCATTCAGTGTACCAATAGGGCAATAGCTTGCCCTAAACAGAACTTTGTTACCCTAACAGTACTTCAAAATTGTTCTCATAGGTCAGAAGTCTTGCCTCTTCTGCCATCATGTTCAAATCATCAGTCACATCTTGAATCTATCTTCTCTGTAGTCTTCTTCTTCTTTTCCAGGATGTCTCCTTCCATAATGGTTTTTCCCACCCTTCATGTCTTTTTATCTGCACAAGATAGTTCAATTTTTCATTCTTATTTGTAGCATCAGTAAGCTTTCTTTGATTTTGAATTCCTTCTGTATAGATCTATTTGTTCTCTTCTCATATGGTTCAGAAGTACGGTTCCAACTTCACTGCAACGGTCACCCCATAATTGCTCCGTTCCTGTGCCAATGAAAATCACACGAAATGCTAACAACTGTGAAATGTTTCCTGTGTGAATTAATTCCAGATGTAAATTATAATAATGTCTGTAGTTGATGAATAATGTCTTTGTGATACTATTGAAAGAAACAAGTTTAATATCCATATGTTGTAAATTATAATAATGTCTGTAGTTGATGAATAATATCTTTGTTATACTATTGAAAGAAACAAGTTTAATATCCATATGTTCAGAAATTATAATAATGTCTGTAGTTGATGAATAATATCTTTGTCATACTATTGAAAGAAACAAGTTTAATATCCATATGTTCAGAAATGGATGGATAATAAGAATCCAGCATTTTTTGTCTTTAAATTTTGTCGTCATTCTAACAAATAAAGCTTCAGATGAAAAGGATAAAATGATTAAGCTGTTCTACTTTGAACTTAAACATACAGCCTTTTTTTTATGATCCTGAGAAAGTTTAATGTCAGTTATATGTAATTGTTTTTGCTGTTGTCACCTTTTAAAAAAAAATGTTGGCTAAAATAAATAATGGCATCCAAAGTACAAGAATCAACTTTGATTTAGAAAGTCTGTCATAATAAATAATTTGTTATAGACAATGACCAATACAGCTGGATATTAAAGAGCAAAAGTAAAGATAGATAGATCAAACCACTTGGAAACAGCCAAGCAGAATAACCAGACATACCCTTGATTGGGAACCACAAGAGAAGCAAAGAACAACAGTAGAAGCATGTCATGAACAGAGCAGATCTCTATCTGAAATATTGAGATAAAAAGAAGTTGTTGAAAATTTGTAGTTATATACTCCAAGGGAGCAGGAAGGACTAAATCAGTAACCACTTCCTAAAACAGAATAGCAGTATTCTTTACCATAATACATTTTAGAGAACTGCAATAGCGTGGTTGTTAGTGCACCTACTTTGTAATCGTATGGTCCCAGGATAAAATTCTACAGTGAGAGTGAGATTTTTTAGAACCATGCTTCTAGCAGTTCTACCCAGCCTTAATTGGATACCAGTTTTCTTGAACATGGACCAACTAAACAGTCAGTATGTGGCGTCTTGTGGGGCAACAACAACATCTTTCATAAGTGTTCCATGACGGAGTACACCATGGGAGACAAAACCTATTGTCTCCCAAGACAAAGAGGAGGATGTTGAATATTCTTAGTTAGTACCATTCTAAGTATATATTTAGAATATACAAGTTTCTTTATTGTTAATTTTAAAAAAAATTGTGTTGCTAACTTTCATTTATAGTTAATAAAATATAATGTATTGCAGGGTTTGGAACACTTGCAGATGATAGAAAAACTAAATCTGTATCCTTGAACTTGTAAAGGCATTATGTAGTAGTATGTTAGCCAATAGTGCTATTAGTAGTTCAATGGCTGGTCTATTTGTTTTTTCAAAGTTAGGACAGGCTGTGTATATATCTAGCAATGATAAATCCTTCTCAGTGATATCTCTTCTGCATCCCTTGTAAGAGAACTTGTAGAGTCCCAGTGGACATTATAACTTTTCCAGTAGTGATCAAAGAAAGCTCTGGAAACTTACCCAGTCAGAAAGAATCAGTTACCAGGTGACCTAGCAACCTGGAGTTAAAAGGAAATCTCCATTGCCTGTTACAGGTACCTTATTCGCTCGCTTATCTATGAATTAAGGTGTAGACAGGGTGCCTAGTACAGCACTACTGACTGATTGTTGTGTGAAGGCTTGCTTTCCTTATCATCAGTGTCCCTCACCATTCAGGTGAACCTTCTCCGACTTCATAGGTAGTTACAGGTACCAAGTGTTGTCTCAGGTCATTCTGGGATGAAGGGCAATGAGAGAGCAGATGCACTGGTGAGAAATGTGGCAATTGAGAATGGACATTCTATGGACAGACGCAACATCATCAGTGTTCTAAGAGAAAACATACACTCGAAGATAAATAGTATATTCTCTTATCACTGCTCAAACTTGGCATACCAATTGGTGCAGCAAGACAGGAATGCCATCGAGAAACCCTAGTGGATACATCAACCAGCACAGAATAGGAGTTATTAGTCTAAACACACTAAAAGTCATGCATAGGAGGAGATCGGAACAACTATGGAGTAATTACAGCAACCACACACTGTTTTAAAAAAAACCAGCTGCAGAAACAAAGACAAAACAAATGTAAACTGCCCACGAAGATCCGGATGTCATAAAGAGAAAAAAACAAGATGGAAATGAGGAGAAATGTGTTGTCTCTCCTTTATGTGCCCTTGGACATTGTGAGGACTGATGATAATAATGACACTAGAGTACATGAAGAAGAAAATAGGAGTTAAACATTAACCAATGAATCACTCGTGTGTTGCCGTGGCTTGCAAGGTGAGCAAAGAATAGTAACATTGCGACCTACAAGGCATGTCGTAAGAGGTGACTGAGGTAGGGGTTTAGGAAGCTAACCTAGTAAATAAAAAGCGTCGCAGAAATCGGATGTACTGGCCTACTTTTAGACGCATAATTGGAACAACATACAATCGCTCTTAAACTCAGATCACATACAATCACAAAGAGTGGTTAACAAGTGGTCGATGTGGAGTGTTCGAAGAAGAAGAAGAAGAACCATTGAATATTTTAAGTTTAATACGAGTCAAGAAATATTGGAATCCTTAATACTATTTGCAAGTTACTATAACAATGTGAGCAGCCTTGAAGAACTAAAACGTCTGAAACATAACACAAACCTGAAGGAAATTGATCTCAGACTAAACCCTGTCACCAGAAATGAACCTGACTATAGACTGTATCTTATTCATATGTTGCCTAACCTACAGAAACTAGGTGAGTCAGTTTGAACATATTTTTTGCTTTCTGTTTGTCTGCTATGTATTTAGGTGTAGTCTTAGCATACAATTTGTCACCTCTGACAGGTTTTTGCCTAAAGGCTTGCTTTTCTTATCATCAGTGTCCCTCATCATCCAGACTAGCTTTACTCTGACTTCAGCGGTAGTTGTAATTTTGATCTCCAAGTAAAGGATCGGTTTCCTGTAGTCCGACCACGCACCGTGTGCACCCGATAATGTTTTGTTCCAAAGCTGGCCTCGTGGGATGTTTATCACATTGGAATCCAAAATGTTAAAGAGAACAGAACATTTCCCCATTTTTAGGTAGCAATTCGCTCGAGTGGTTACCGGGGCCCAAATTTGGGTGTAAAGAATAGAACCACTGTTACCTGCCACACATGTCGTAAGAGGCGACTAAGGAGGTTTGGCTGAAATCGGATGCATGTGTCCTAAATGTGTAGAAGTCTATGCGTTTAGGGGCCTACTAAACCAATGTGCAACGTATACATGTTCTTGGCAAAGATCAAACATATCACAAAGAGTGATTAAAGTTGGTCGTAAAAACGAAGCTAAAGAAGAAGAAGAAGGTAGCAATTTTGATTCCATTGGAAATACTAAAAAAAATTAATTATTTTAAGAATTGTCAAAGCAACATCAGCTTTTAAAAGTTTAAATAAAATATGAAATTCCAAGTTATACAGATTTTAAAAAAAACTAAATTACAAATTTTCAATTTCAATGTTGTATCAATTCTAATATATGCCAGAGAGAGTTGGAAAATGACTAAAGATATAGAAAACAAGTTGAATGCATTTGAAAATAGATGGCTGCAAAAAATAATGAACATAAAATTTGATGTATTCAGGAGAAGTGATGAAATCAGAGAAATGTCTGGTCAGCCACTAATAACAATTGTTTTAAGAAGGAGAAGATGGAGATATGCTGGGTATACTCTGAGAAGAAATTATCAAAGAATCACAAAGCAGACATTGAAGTGGGACGCAAAGAGTTCAAGGGAAAAAAAGGATACCACAGGAAAACCCTGAAATGAACTTTACTGAGAGAGGTGAGAAATATTGGACTCAGTTCCATAGAGAGGATTGAACAAGTTGCCCAGGACAGAGCGGTAGGGAGAAATTGCTTGCAGGCCCTATGTAATATTTAATGGTACAAGCTGATTATAATATTATGAATCACACTGGATTCATTTAGCTAACTCATCTCTATATTTCAGCTTCTGTGCATGGAAGTCTTATCACAGAAGAAGAAATAGTATTCTGGTTTTAATTTTCAGTTCCTACTAGTCAGTCCTAACTATTCTAGTGTTGTTGTTTTCACAGATGATAGAGCTGTAAGAGATCGAGAGAGACAGGCAGCCTTGATGCACTTCAGTAGTAGCCAAACTTTGGAGATGACCTCCTTACCAACTCAGCCACAAGCAGACACCAAATCACCCAACCCAAGAACAGAAATGATGGCAAAGTTGATGAAGTGTTCCATAGGTAAATCGATTAATGAAATGTACTTTAGGTAAATTAATAAATAAAATGTCCTTTAGTTAAATCGATTAATAAAATGTCCTTTAATTAAATCGATTAATAAAATGCCCCTTTAGTTAAGTCGATTAATAAAATGTCCTTTAGTTAAATCGATTAATAAAATATCCCTTAGTTAAGTCGATTAATGAAATGTCTCTTAAGTTTGATTAATGAAATGTCCCTTTTTTTATCCTTACATTTCCCCACAACACCTCACTGAGATACAATGGAGGAATGGATACAATTGGGCATCTCTGTGGCGTAGAGATTAGGTACTCGCCTTTAGTTCCAAAGGTACTCGGTCCGCTCTCTTGTGTAGCCATCAAGACATTTTTCCAGAGATCTCAGTGAACCCTTAGAAGTGTAAAATCATTAAGAGTAGGCAGGAAAGATGCTGCAGACACTAAAAAAATAATTAATAAAAAATTTTATAATACAAATTGTCACAGTCCTCAAAATTACATTTCTTCTTCTTTGCGTTCGGTTTCGTATGCTCGTCTAAATCATGAGATGGGTTGCCTCTGTGAAGCTGCATGTCAGTTGGAGTTCTTCGAGAGTTCCCATAGCTTGGTCTGTAAGCTTTGTTCATGAGGCCATGTTTCATTTCGTTGGTGTATGTATGATGGACATGACTGCAGGATGTGCTCTGGAGTCTGTGTTTCTGTCTGGCATGCACACTGTGCAGTCTGAGCAGGCTTTATTCTGTGCATGTGGCGGTTGAGCCTGCAGTGACCTGTTCTTAGGCGAAAGATTGTTGTGTGCTGTTTTCTGTTTGGTCTGCTGATGGGATCTTGTGGGTGTTTGCTGTGGGTTTGTTGCCTCCATACCTCTTTGTACTTTCTTTTGATATGTGTCTTGATTTCTGGTAGTGATACTGGGTGTTTCTGTTGTGTAAGTTTTGTTCCCTCCTTAGCCAGCATGTCTGCTCTCTCATTTCCTGGAGCGCCACAGTGGGCTGGTATCCACTGGAGAATAATTTTGTTGTGTTCTGAGAGCTTGTTTAGCTGTAGTGTTAGCTCTCTTTCCATGTTATAAAATTACATTTGAGACCCTCGCTGGTGCTACAGAATTTGTGCTCTGCTGTTGAGATCATCCAATGTAAGAAAAATATCAGAGTAGGCATTGTTATTCCCTGAAGTGCAGCCTATGTGCTGCTGGGATCCTCAAAGGGAGCAAAGAATATTAACCCTTTGAACCCACCATCCCGATATTACGGTATTATCATTAGTACATGTATACCCGGGTGCCTACATATCGGGATGAGAACCCCTCCTCGTTATTTGTCGGTGTTCAGCTATAATTTGTGTACTTGTGTGTCGTCAAACACAGGAAATGCTTCCCTTAAAGGTTTCTCTAAATGGCGGTTTGCATCGTGTTTTGAAACATAGTGATTTGATAATTGTTTATTAATTTAAAAAGATGAAACGACACGCTGAAAATTTCGGAAATTGTCACTCGAAAAGGATAACAACAGAGCAAGCTGTTGAACTTCTTTTAAATGATTCTGAAGATGAATTAGACTTAGAATATGATTATTCTGATAACGAAATCGAAAGTGAGTCGGATGATCATTTAGAAGAAGAATTATTTGAACCGACTGATGTTCAAATATAACAAACATGTCAATGACTTTCCAAACATGGATTACAAAGATAGACCAGTCAAGAAAGTGAAGACACAATTTTGGTGCAAATTTTGTCAAAATTTCCTGTGTCTAAAGGAAGGATCTACATGTTGGGAAGACTGGCATAGTAAGCAGGAATACTGGAGATGATGGGGTAAGTCGATACAAAATGATAGGACACTTAATTCTGCCAAACTATCTTGTTTTTCAAACAATTCTGATATGTGCTGTTTTTGCTCAGGAGCCCAGGGGAGAGGGTTTTTTAAGGTATAGTTGGCCAGGGTTCAAAAGGTTAACACTGCGACCTGCAAGGCATGTCGTAAGAGGCGACTGAGGTAGGGGCCATGGGAAGCTATCATAGTAAATAAAAAGTGTCACAGCAATCGGATGTGCTGACCTACTTGTAGGCGGATAACTGGCACAACATACAATCAGTTTTAGGCTCAGATCGCATACAAATCACAATGAGTGGTTAACAAGTGGTCAATATGGAGCGTTTCGAAGAAAAAGATGAACTGCTATGTAGTGGATTCTAGAGGGAAAATGAAGGAGGAGCAGACCAAGGACAACCTAGCAGAGAACACTAGAGGAGAAGGTGCTTAGTGTAGGTCAGTCATGGAAATTTCCTGCAAAAAATGGCCACTGACTGTACAAAAAGTTGAGATTTTATTGTTGTTCTACAAGACATCACACAACACTGGCTGCTTTGTTGGCCTGTATCCAGGGAAAATAACGTATCTCTAACCAAGAACTGCTTACACATTGTCAGCAAGAGAATATAAAAACCATCATCCAAAAGAGACATTGGAGATGGATTGGTCATGTCATACGCATGGAGACTAACTTTGTCCCAAAATCTGCACTGAGATGGACACCTGAGGGTAAATGGAAATTAGAAGACCCTAAATGACCTCGAGGAGAATCGTAAAACAGGAACTTCTTCTCCTTCTTACATTCACCTACTATGAATTCAGTTGTAGTCATGGTGCCTGTTATGTGGCTTCTGACTGATTTTTGCGTGAAAGCCTGTTTTCCTTTTTATCAGTGTCCCCCGCCATACAGGCTCTGACTTCAGAGGTGAACAGGAACTGAAAGAAATGAATCCCAACTGGAACACAATACATAAGACAACCAAGAACAGAGAAGAATGTCGTGCATTTGTGGCTGCTCTAAGCGCCAACAGCGTCATAGGCTAGGGAGAGATCCAGGTACAAGAAGAAAATTTACTGTCATATTTCTTCTTTGTGTTCGGTTTTGTATGCTTGTCTAAACCATGAGATGGGTTGCCTCTATAAAGCTGCATGTCAGTTGGAGTTCCTCGAGAGTTTCTCATAGCTTGCTCTGTAAGCTTCATTCATGAGGCCATGTTTCGTTTTGTTGGTGTATGTATGCTGGACATGACTGCAGGATGTGCTCTGGAGTCTTTCTGGAGTGTTTCTGTCCAACATACACACTGCGCAGTCTGAGCAAGCTTTATTCAGTGTATGTGATGGTTGAGCCTGCAGTGACCTGTTCTTAGGTGAAAGATTGTTGTGTACTGTTTTCTGTTTAGTCTGCTGATGGGATCTTATGGGTGTTTGCTTTGGGTTTGTTGCCCCCACAACTCTTTGTATTTTCTCTTGATATGTGTCTTGATTTTCTGGTAATGACACTGGATGTTTGTGTGCTGTCATATTTAAAGTGTTCATTGTCCTTGACATTTTTTTTCAGTTGATGATGATGATTCTATTGTTGATATAGTGAATCGTCAGAATGGTGACTTGGGTAAACCTCGCCCCCTCACAGGATCATCTGCCAGGGAGGATAAATGTGAAGATTATACTTTGAATAGTGAGTTCTAATGTGTGATCAAAGTGTACAAAATATGTTCTTAATTATTGCTAAGAAAGTCTTCCATGCATTGTTTTGTTATTTTTGTCCTTCATTATTGCTAAGCAAGTCTTCCATGCATTGTTTTGTATTTTTATCCTTCATTATTGCTAAGCAAGTCTTCCATGCATTGTTTTGTTATTTTATCCTTCATTATTGCTAAGCAAGTCTTCCATGCATTGTTTTGTTATTTTCTTCTTCATTATTGCTAAGCAAGTCTTCCATGCATTGCTTCATTTTCTTGTAAAACTATTCCCAGGTTTAAAAACATTAGACCTTCCAAAATCAACAAACCACAGAGGCAAGACTTTAGAGGACACGCAGGCACATATGGTACTATTGAGAATGTGATTTTGTAACAATTTGTAACTTGCAGAATACTAGACCAAAAAAACTATTAGTGGAATTTATAAAAATATAAAAATGATCACATTTGTATATGTTGGAATTAACGTGTATATATATATATACACACATATATAAGTATGTATATGTATGTGTTTGTTTTTTTATGTGCGATCTGTGTAAATGAAAGTAGAAAAATGTTTCATTTTATTTTGTGTAAATAAAAGAAGAAATATTCCATTTGTAAACTGTTTAAATAAAAGTAGAAATATTCCATTTGTAAACTGTTTAAATAAAAGTAGAAATATTACATTTGTAAACTGTGTAAATAAAAGTAGAAATATTACATTTGTAAACTGTGGGAATAAAAGTAATGAGATGACAGAGGTCAGGGTCAGCAAATCAAAGCAGACCAAGACCTTACTACATCTCCAGCTGGCACAAAAATAAGATGCAATGGTTGAGACCACAGAAGTCAGAGTCTGCAACCAGATCTGACAAAGACTCTTTTCCAACTGCAAGTGGTAGCCATGGTAACAGGCTGTATTCCTACAACCTTACTAAGCAAGCAAGTACTGAAGAGGAACAACAAACATGGTCCCACAAATGCTGTGCTGGAAAAAAAATGTTGGGTTGAAAGACTCAGAAGCCATTGCAGCTTTGCTGTAAAGGGACCAAAACACTCAGAGGAAGTGATCATTGCCAGTTTGGAATTACTAAACGGTAAATTGGAAGGAATACTTTATTCTTACAGAGGAACAACTGAAAGCACCTTTCATCACAACAAATGTGAGAGAAAATAACAAAGGCACTAACAAAAATAGGGATGGAAGATGCCTCTAGGAACATTCCCAGAGGTAGAAGACACAAATACAAACCCTTGTGGATCAAAAACCTCCAAATGATTCATGACCAAGCATCTGCTGCAAGATTAAAAATGGAAACTAATCCAACTGAGACCAACATTATAGAGCACAACAGAAAACTGGCAATATTCAGGAAAGAAAAACTAAACTGCATTAGATCCAGCTGAAGAGAAAAAAACTGCATCATTAAACATATAAAACACATAACAGAAGGGGACTGCCTAGAGTAGTTGATAGTAGCTCAGCCTTCTAGCTGTGAGACGCCTCATAGCTCGGGTTTGAATCTACTGTCCGGCATTTGTTCGAGTCCCTGGTCTTACTCAGGACGATAACGTGAGTACCTCTGAAGTCGGAGAAAATCTGCCTGTATGGCGAGGGGAATACTAATTACGAGTACATTGAGCACCCGGCTGCCAGTGTAAAGTAATTTACAATGTGCACGCTGCTGCCATTGTAAGAAATTGGAAAAACAGATTTTCACGCAAAATCAGTTTCAGAGATGAAACTTCGTCTAGAGATGAAACTTCGTCTGAGTTGAAAGCGGACGAAAGAGAGAAAAAAAAAAACATAACAGAAATATGACAACTGGTCAAGTATCTCAATGAAGAGAAAAATCCCCAATGAATCATCATTACTGAAGAAATCACAATTAAAAACACAAGAACTGATGAAATAAGACAGACAAAAACCTTCCAAAATTCAGCAGCCACATCCGAATGCAATGACCTCACTTTTTCAAAAAACAGTATTAAATATAGCAATTCAGAATCTCAAAAAGAGGAAGACACATGAACAAGAATGCATTATGAACCAAATGATGCAGCACCTAGTACCATACAGAAATATCAGAATCCTAGACATATTCAATAGACCGTCGACACTAGGGACTTTTCCCAGAAAATTGGAAAGATGCAGAAATTAAACCAAATGGGCAAAAGGGAAACCAAAAATAAATATCTCCATAGCTGCTTAGGAAAAGCAATGAAAAGGATAGTCCACAATATGCTCCTAAATTACCTTGAAGAAAACAAATTATTAGATGACTGCCAATCTGGCTTCAGAAAGCATAGACGATCAGACAATGTATCTAGCTCAAGAAATAGAAGATGTCTTCCAGAAGAAATCCAAACTTCTGGTTACATTCTTTGATCTGATAAGGTTTGGAAGGAGAACCTGCTGCTAAAACTCGTCCAGAAAGGAATGCAACGGTGGATTAAAAACTTCCTATGTGCGTAACTGGAGTTTTTGTTATAGTAATATATATATATTAATTATTTCTGTGTTCTTAAGGTTGGAACTGTAAACACAGAGCCCCCATCATTACCAAAAAATGAAGATCCTCGTCTTGCCAGATACAAAGAGTGGTATCCCAATATTATGTCCGTGCCTGGAGAAGGTGTTCACAAAATTGGAGAGGCTTACAAGTAAGTATACCATTTTTTCTAGATTTAGCGTGGCCAGGCATTTAGCGTGGTCAGGCATTTAGCATGACGAGTCATTTAGTGTAGCCAGGCATTTAGCATGAACAGGAATTTAGCGTGGCTTAGCATTTAGTGGGGACAGACATATAGTATTTTATAACTCAAGGTGAAATGTTTGTAAATAGTTGTTGGTGTAGGTTATATCTAAAGTATAACAACATTATGCTTATGAATGTAGGCGTTACAGAAGAGTCCTCTGTATATCATGAACAGAGAATAAAACAAATAGATCTATCTAGCAAGAGCTAAAAATCAAAGAAAACTGACTGATACTACAAATAAGAATGGGAAAAATTGTATTTTGGACAAATAAAGAAACATGATGTGTTGGATAAGACCATTATGGAAGGAGGCATCTCGGCGAAGAGGAAGGCACAGGAGAAGGTGGATTCAAGATGTAACTGATGATTTGAGCATGACTGCGGAGGTAGGACATCTGCCTTATGAGAGAGAAATTCTGAAGGACTGTTAGGGTGGCAGAGTTCTGCTCAAGATAAGCTATTTGATGATACATTTACAATTAACATTGCTATAGCCTACAGGGAAACTGAGAGTGGGGAACTTATAAAATACCTGATGAAGAACAATTAAAGAAATCAGGGAATCATGAACAAATCTAAAAAAAAGTCAAAATATATAAATTGGTTTAGAGTAACAATTGTAGCCCAATTTTGGTCACTGGGAACAATAAAGACATATGAAAATTGCTGAAAACTCTTTGGTTACACAAAAATATAAACTAAAAATTGGTATATATTTTTATTTGTCTGCTATGAATAAGGATGTAGTCATGGAGCATAATATGGCACCTCTGACTTTGTTTTGCATAAAGTATTGCTTTCCTGACCACGAGTGTCCTTTGCCATTTAGACGGGCCTTACTCCGACTTCAGAGGTATTTGTAATTTAGATTCCTAGTAAAGGGAAAAAATACTTATTTACTGGATTGAGTTGAATTCAGAATCAGTATTGGGGTTATTGACATAATCTCTGCACAGAAAGATAGATTCATTTGACAGATAGTCAATTCATTATCTTTTGCATTGATTTTTTAATAATCTTTTAGATAATACAGAGATAATAACTTAATTTTCATTTCTCTTTATTGTTACCACAGAAAAGATCCAAATCTGTTATTTTCTGATGAAGTGGAGGCAAGCAGTAAATACAGAGGTCAAGGTTATTTTACACCTAATCCAAAAGGTAATGAATTTCAGTGTCAGTTTGGAATATTTTCATTGTACTACGGACAAGTCCATAGGTGCTCCGATCTCCTTCGCAATATCTCCAACATCGTCCAGCGACTAACTGTATCAATTTGATGTTGATTGATGAGCCTACTCGTATACCTGTTCTTTTCTGACCTCTTCAATCGAAACTCTTGCAATCTAGCAGTTGACATGGATTGGTTTACGTGAAAATCCTCTTTGTGGCCACACTCTAGAGGGCATTCAGAATGCCAGCTCTATCTATTGGCTGATCCCCTATATGGTGGCAGAGCCATCCAACCTGTCTGCTCTCTTATTGCCATCAACATCCATGTGCCCCGGAATGAAGATGAATGTAATTCTGTGAATTGTTTGCGCTTGTAGTGATTCAAAGGTAATGAATATGTTTTTCCTGTAGTAAAATGAGCAAATGAAGTCTATCAGAATGAAGCACAATGGCAAGACACAGAAAATAGAGAAAAATTACAGTCATATATATGATACTTCTTCTTCCTCGTTCGTTCTCAAACTCCTGCTAGTTATAGCAAGGTGCAGTCCAGAGAACAGAATGCATTGTGTCAAAGTTTTCAGCTTGAGCTGTGGTATCTGCAGCTTTCGGTCCGACACATCCGACTTCAGCATAGCTTTTTTTTGGGTACCTGGTTATCTTCTCCCTCTTTGATCTTCACAAACTTAGACAGACTTCTTGGTAGTCATCTGAATCTGGGGCAGCCACTGGGAGGTGAGTGGGGTCTTGGTCAGCTTTTTTCTTAGACTGACCCTGATGCTAGCAGTCAGCTACAAGCAGGTGCTGCTTGTGTGTAGTCTCCCAAAGATGGAACATCTGGCCCCCAACACATGATACGAAGAAGATGCTCAACTCTTAGTGTATCAAATCTGAAACCATGTTTTTACAAAATGATTTCTCACAGTATATATTTTTTTTTCTCCCATTCAGAAGCACTTGAGCTTTCAGCTCTTCAGCTCTGTGCCATGGACATCGTAACCCTTCGGTTTGGTGCCATGAACACCATAAATCTGAAGAACCTGTGACTTTTCTGCCAGCCCGCGGAATTGAATCACACTCACAGGGGGCTTGTCACCCGTCGTCCAACACACTACAAACACGCTGGGCAGTCGGGCACACAGTATATTTAAAGATGTGATAAATAACTTGAGATATGCTGATAACATTGTTCTCTTCTTCGAACAATCCATATCTATCACTTGTTAAACCACTCTTTGTGATTTGTATGTGATCTGGGCCTAAGACTGATTGTAAGTTGTGCCAGTTATGAGCCTACAAGTAGGCCAGCACATCTGATTTCTGCTATGCTTTTTATTTAATATGATAGCTTCCCTAGGTCCCTACCTCAGTCACCTCTTACGACATGTCTTGTAGGTCCAAACCTTACAACATACACATGCAGTGTTACTATTCTTTGCTCCCCTTGCGAGTCCCGGCAACACACAGGCGTAACATTGTCTTGATAGTTAAAAATGAAATAGAACTCCAGGTACTAGTTAATATTCAGGTTACAGAAAGTAACAACAGAGACTTATTCCTGAATAGCAAGAAGACAGAGCTTATGATCAGCTCAAAGCGGCAGACTTCAGCAAATGGCACCATCAAAGTAAATTTAACAAAGCTAAGACAAGTGCATCAATTAAAATTCCTCAGAACCCTGTTAACACCAGATGGTAGATGCAGATCAGAAATAAAGAGTAGAATAGGCAGAGAAAAACAGCATTTCAGAAAATGAACGACATTATATGCAAGAAGTAATTTAAAGTCGGAAGAAGAGTTTAGTCGTCGGATCATCATCACTGCACATCGAAGCAATTAGTCCATAAGTTCTCTGATATATCCTCCTCAGTATGTCTCTTAGCTTGTTGCAAATAGTGACACCAGTTCTATGTTGGTTTACTATTCTTCTTTGGCTACCAGTATAGTGCTCTTGTCTAGCTACATCACATTTGACAAATGAATATGTTGCATGAAGAACATTTTATATAATAGATTAATTTCATTGCAATTTCAGGCGAAAGTGAACAGCCGAAACCAGAGAGAGTTAAATATCAGGATACCATCAATTCATCAGATCCCGTCCCAAAATCAGATAGAAGTCAATTTTACAGTGCTGCATCCAAGCAGAGACAGTCCAGACCAGACTTTAGAGTTAGAACTTCACAGGATGACATGGCATGGACTAGACCAAGACTAAATAGAACAAATAGTGTCCCAGCTAGAGAGGTATTACAACATTCGTTATTTGTCATAAACAAGTTACTTCTGTACTAATTATTTGTTATAAACAGTACTCATTTTTTTCTAGGTACAGTTGTGTGTATGAACATATTTGATAAATATGAATATTTCATGAAACTGATATGTATAGAGAACTAGTTTGTTATGTAATGGACTAAAACCTCTTTAAGCTGAGACACTCTCCTTTCAACCTAAGGGCAAGCCTTTTATTGGTTATATCAGCACATGTAGGCCAACAAACATGAAAAATATGAATTAACCACTTTCGGAGAATCCAAGTGATTTCTGAATCCAGCTTTGTTGGTCTTGTTAAAAAAATGATTTTAACCGTGTTTGTGCTGTTAGATTTGACTTTACTGCCCAAATGTTTGTATTTATTTTCTATTTTTGTGTTATATTTTTCATGTGTTCTCAGAAATCTTAATATATTTTTCAAGCTCTTTTCTTTGTCAATTTTTTGGTCTGCCTCTGTTTCTCTTTCCCTGCAAATCCAAGACCAAAACCCACCTTGTTATGCTATTAAATTAGCCCGCCTGCCCATCGTATTCGTAGTGCGCTGGACGGCTGGTGACAAGCCCCTGTGAGTGCGAATCAATTCGCGGGCTGGCAGAAAAGCCACAGGTTCTCCAGATTTATGGTGTTCGAAGCACTGAGCCGAAAACTCAAGTGCTTCTGGATCTAAAAAAACAAAACTATTAAATGATTTTAATTTATCTTTATCTTCTTTTCTCTAACTCTGTTTTGCCTCACCACGCCAAGATAAGAACAGATTTTTATAGCAGTCTTTTATGTGCTCTGCATAAATTGTGTTTTTCACTGCCTCTGTAATTTCTGGGGTTCCCCTTTTGCTTGTATGGCCTTTCACTTTGTATCCACTGTATCAGAGTAGTATTGATCTTTGAAAAGAACAGTCTGTTGGTAATCTACTTATGCTGCCGAATAATTTAATTTGTTGTTTCTTGATTAAGTTCAGTACTGACGTTGTACCCACTTTTTCCGGATGTCTTCATTTCTAAACCGGTCTCTTCTTGATACTCCCAGCATTCAGTGTAGACACTTCACCTCTGTTGTGACTAGTTTTCTTCTATCATTTGATGTCAGCGTCTTAGTTTGGTACTGATAGCATGATGTTGGAAGAAAGATTTGGTTGTGCAATAATTCATTGTTATTTTTCATTTATTCATCTTAATGTATGTTCTATCAAATATCAACTTCTTTTCTGAGTTTCTTGTTGCACTAGTATTTGTTTGATACTTTTTGATCAGTTCCCCATTAACAACCTTATGCCATTTCAGCACTTTCAGTCTATCTAAACACCCATTTATGAAAGCCTGTAACCCAAAAATCAAGATGGAAGTGAAAAGACAGATGATAAAATGTATTTTTCTATCAACACTTTGTTACCAGTGCCAAATTTGGTCTCTGACAGCAACACACCATATGTGAAATTAAATGCTTGAGGAAGGTGGTGGGGTGTACAGGCAGAATATTTTGCCTTTAAGATATGTCTTCCTCTCACTCTATTATTTTTTAGTAATCAGATTTTTACAGAGATTTTATGCACTTTGTGGTGAAGTGGCTAAACAGTTTGCTTTGTGATCTGAAGGTCATTTGTTTTGCAAGTGCTATTTTTTCCCATAAATCCCTTAAGATTGTTGTTGGAGCTATGGAGTTTGTGCTATATCCTCAGCAGGTGATCTGCCATTTCTTGGAAGAATGACCGAGCCATATGGGAAAAACCAGTAAAAGGAAATAAATCCATCACTTTTATCCCTTTTTTCTTAGATTTTAAAATTAAACATGATTGAGCTATTGTTAAGTTGCATGTTGGAGGAGCTGCCTCCTTATCAGCTGCACTCAAGCAGTCTGACTGATTTACATTTTTATCCACTGCTTAATTGTACAGAAAAGTTCATAGAACATACTGGACGGAGAAAAGAACAAACAAAGACATCCTACAAGACCTGCATATAGAAGAGCTCATAAATAACATCATATCCCGGAAGATGAAATATTTTGGCCACACTAAACATTAAAATGGTTTAGAGAGAACAGTAATGGTAGGCATGAGCATAAGTCCTGAAGTATGAGACAACCAAGACAAAGGTGGCAGCAGGACATCAAAGAAACTTTGATCATGATATTGGAGGAGTACTGGAGAACTTGCTAGTGACAGAGAGTTTTTCAAACAAGATGTGATGAAATAGACATCCCGCAAGTGACATGCTGCTACTTTAACTTCATTGCAAACACACACACACAAAGCATTCAGAATTTCTTCGCCTTTCTCAGCATGAGCTTATGACTGTCTGTCCATGGTGGAGGATATATAGAACTGTTGCAGTTTGTTATGATCTCTGTATTCTACACTCTCCAGGATACAAACTCCCTGAACTATGGTGATGCCAAGGAGAAAACGTTGGTATATTCTTTGCTAAACTTGGTAGACAGATATTGGAATGGATCCAAATCGCTACACAAGCATCCCAAATTTATTGGTAACTATCTTCTTCTTAAATTTAGTCATGACAGTGTGATAACAGTAATATTTACTTTCAGTCAGATTGACAGCCACCATAGTGTAGTGTTAAGTGCATTTGCTTCATAGGTGCATCGTCCTAGGATCTTCTTCTTCGTAGACTCTTGTTAAGCCACTCTTTATGATTTGTAAGTATTCTGAGCCTAAACGCGATTGTACATTGTGCCAGTTATGCGCCTACAAGTAGGTCAGCACATCCGATTTCTGCTACGCTTTTTATTTACTAAGGTAGCTTCCCTAGATCTCTACCTCAGTCGCCTCTTACGACATACCTTGTCGTTGCAGGGTTACTATTCTTTGCTCCCCTTGCTGGCCCCGGAAACACACAGGACGGCCTGGGATAAATTCCACAGTGGAAGTTAAAATTTTTGTGGGTACCATAGAAAGACTTGGAAGTAAAGGCGACTGGTGTAGTGTTAACCACATCCCACATCATTTGCTGTTGGTCAAAGAAAAATATAAGCCTAACACTGTATTCTCAATATCATCATCAGGTCCATGCCAGCTACCGTAGGCGATCATGGATCTCCACAAATCTCTATCTTTGGTGTTTGCTATCAATTCAGATGTTGACGCTCTACAGTGCCATGAAGTCAGGCAATCCAAAATTTTCTTCCTCTGTCTCGTCTACCCTAGATTTTACCAGTTGTTACAATGTGTTCCAAACCTCCCCTCCTCATCACATGTCCGAAATCAAAAACTCCTTATTGGCTGCTCTCAAGCAGTCTGACTGATTTACATTTATACTGATTGACTGATGGCCAATATTCTCAATGTACCTTGAGAGAGCAGATGAGAGAGCAGATGCACTGGGGGGCAATGCTACGATTGAGAATGGGTCTTCTATGGAAAGAAGCGACATCATCAACACTCTCAGAGGAAACATACGCTCTGAAGATTTCAACGATGAAGATAAAGGGTATTCTCTATCTTGGTTGCGCAAGTTATGTGTACCAATAGGTGCAGCAAGACGGAAAACTACGAGAAAACCCAGTAGATACATCAATCAACACAGAATGGGAGTTGCTAGCCTAAACACACTGAGATACATGATTGGGAGGAGATCTGAGCAATTATGGACATGTGCGATGATCCTAAAATGAACAATATAAGAGTTGAAATAAGTATATGGTTAATTATGCTGGACATTGTGCACTGATGTGTTTGGAACATTTTTTTGTTTAACCCAAAACAATCCTGTCATGGCCAGGTTGACCCAACTGTAAATGGGTCATAATTTATTTCTCTGGATATATGGAAGAGCTGGAAGTAGTTGCAAGAGGTAGCTAAAGATAGGAAGACATGACATGAGTTAGTTGAAGATCTATACCTCAACCAGGGTTAAAAAAGCACAAGAGAGAGAATTCATTTCTCATGCTAAACACTAACTTCATGAATTATTCCACAGCAGTTAGGGATTATTTGTTTCGCTGTGTCTATGTTATATTGCATACCGTAGTTTTGTATACTGTTTGTTCTTGTATCCTAGGTTGCCTCGAAGATGGGGTCTCCATCCAGAGAACAATAACCGCGTCTCTCCTCGTAGAGAACTACTACTTCCTTGTAGTTTGATTGGGGATAATCAAAGGCTCGCGGAGCAAACCGTACACAAAGCTTGATGGCAGGCAAACCAAATAGTCAACAAAAAAAAGACTGATAACTTGGGCAGATGATGCTCAACAACCCGGGAGGGAAGGTTGTCCAAGGGTAGCTACCCTAAAAGAAAATAGCAACCTGCTACTTTGCAGGTCGGCTGGGGACAGCTCAAGGCTGACGGAAAGCGAACCCAGTAAATGCTGGCTAAAACTGGACATGGCCGAAGGATAAGCACCAGAGCTCTAAATGACTCTAAAGATGTGACGAAACACGCCAATGCTAAGGCTGCATGAATCATATTTCCACATGAATAAGAATTTATGGGGAAATCTGGTACATCAGTCTAAGCGGTGATCGTCAGAGAGTATCCTTGGTTGATACATCTTTTTGTTGAAACATCACTGTATATTGTTTTTGCACTTTGTAAAACTATCTTTTAAGAGACATGACATGCTTTTTAAAATCTCCTTGGAAGGGAAGGTGTAAAACAGGAGAGCAAGGGAAATACCAGGATGGGGACTGGGGTCTGGCAGAGTATACCTTCAGGGCAAACGACAGAACTTTTTTGATAGCTACTACAGTCAACCTTTGATGCAAAGATGGCATATGGTTGATTGAAAACTACTTACTTTGTGTTTTTTTATTTAAATATTTTTGCCAATTCTCTTAAAAATCTGTCTATTTCTCGCTTCTTAGGCTAGTGGTCCAGGTTCAATTCAACAGTCGGTGTGGAATATTTTTCAGACCAAGTTCGACCCAGTCTTAATTAGGTACCAGGAAAAGCACTGGGAAGTAAAAAGTGGCCGGCATGATGTTGACGGAGAGCCACAGTAGCGTAGTTGTTAGTGAACTCGCTTCTCAAGGCTGGTGGTCCCGGGGTTCAACTCCGCAGTGGGTGTGGAATTTTTCCCGACAGCGACGGCTCTCAGGTCGACCCAGCCTCAACTGGGTACCAGACATGCTCTGGGAAAGTAAAGGCGGCCGGTGTGATGCTGACCACATCACCCAACATGTGCCGATGGTCAATGAAAAATACAGGCCTAACACTGTATTGCCCATATATAAAACAAGCTATGAAAGGGATCAAAAAAAAAAAAAAAAAAAGATGTTGACTACATCACCTATTGTGTGGTGATGGTCAATGAAAAATATGCGCCTAGCACCATATGAAACTTTTGAAACAAGGTGTTACAGAAAAGTTTTTAGAACATCCTGGACAGAGAAGAGATAAAACAAAGATATCCTACAAGACCTGTATATCAAGGAGCATTGGCTCATAAATAACATCATGTCCTGGAAATAAGGCATGATTCCATTAGAGTACAAGGCAGGGGATGACCAAGACGAATTTGGCAGCAGGAAATCAAAGAAACATTGAACATGATGCTGGAAGACACAGGAAAACTTGCTACAGAGTTTTCAGCTGGTCTGTGGCAACATTCCGCAAGGGATATGCTACTACTTGATCTCAAGGTATAAAAAGGGTTTCTTTACTTGTACTGTTCATATCATTAGACCAGACTTGAGTCTCCTTTCTCATATCTTATTTATGCTAATGCCTTTATTAATAATTCTCTTCATAATATACACAGAGCAAGCCATCAAATATCTGTCAGAATACACCCTGACTAGAGAACATGTTAAAGAGGATGAAGCAAACAAGCTTAGACGCAGAGTTGAGATCTTGGAAGAAGAAATTGCTGCTGTAGGAAAGTTGAAAGAAGGTTCAGCAGGGGAGACTGCAGCAACCAAAGAAGCAGAGCTAAGAGCAGCTTTGAAAAAGTCTCATGAAGATATAGTATGTATCATAACACATTTGAAAAATAATTCATTTTTGTATGAAAATCGTGGCATATCCTTTTATAGGACGTAACCGTCAACCACAGTAAATGAGTCGTTGATTTTCTAGGCGCCATTTATACATTCAATAGTTTGCCATTGTTTTCTGAACGGTGAGATCTATTTTTACCTTTTGTAAAAATCCCATGGTAACGAATTTGCTTGCAAACTTGCCCACCACAGAGTTTGAACCGGTACGCTTGGGTTGTGATCGAGCTCACTACTGCTTAAGCTACAGACGCCCACAATTCTTGTATAGTTTGTCTTCTTTGCGTTCATTCTTTACGACCAATTTTAATCACTCTTTGTGATATGTTTGATCTTTGCCAAGAACGTGTATACGTTGCACATTGGTTTGTAGGCCCCTAAACGCATAGACTTCTACACGTTTAGGACATGTGCATCCGATTTCAGCCAAACCTCCTCTGGAAATCAGCCCAATACAGCATCGGAACCAAAAGTAATATATACTGCAGCTGGATGCTATTAACTTTACTAAACAGATCCGAATGCTGCAGAATGAATAAACAAGATATGTCCAAACTTTCCACCTTCCATACTACTTGTCTGCGAATGATCTTGCAACTAATCTGGCCAAAAACTATCTCTAACCAAGAACTGCTTATACAATGTCAGCAAGAGAATATGAAACCAACTTCTAAAAAAGATGCTGCAGATGGATCAGACATGTGATACACATGGAGACTAACTCTGTAACAAAAACTACATTGAGATGGATACTGAATACCCAAAACAACCTGGATGAGAACAGTAAAACGGGACCTGAAAGAAATGAATCGCAGCTGGAACACAATACAGAGGATGAATGAGAACAGACAAGAATGGCATGCATTTGTTGCTGCTCTAAGCGTCAAAGGCATCACAGACTAGACAGAGAGATGGATGTCAATGATGTCATGTCATCTGTATGTCCAATGAAATGAAAATTGTGGCATATCCTTTACATGACTTTGCCATCAACCACAGTAAATAAGTTGCCAATTTTCTAGGCACCACTTATACATTCAGTAGTTTGCCATTGCTTTCTGAACAGTGAGGTCTAGTTATACCTTGCGTAAAATTCCACCATTATCATCAGTATAAGAAATAGGCAGTCATCATTTTCTTGGACATGTGATGAGAAAGGGAGGTTTCGAACACAATTGTAACAACCGTTAAAATCGAGGGGAGACGAGACAGAGGAAGACAGAGGGATAAAATTTTGGATAGACTGACTTCATGGTAGAGCATCAACCTCTTAGATGATAGCAATACCAGAGACAGAGATTTGTGGAGATCCACGATCGCCTACGCCAGCTGGCACGGAACCTGGTGATGATGAAAATTTCACTGGAACAAATTTGCTTCCAAATTGCCTTCCACTGAGTTTGGACAAGGTATGCTTGTTGTGATCGAGCTCACTACCGCTTAAGCTACAGACGGCCACTATGTCTAATACGTAAACAAAAATTTCATTTTTTCAAAAGTTATTGTATGTTTTTTTGTTTGTGAACACCAACATTTATGTGAAATAAATATTTATTTTTGTTTTAGAAGCGCATGCATTCAGAAATACGCCATTACATCAGTGAAAATAGAATTCTACATAGAAAGCTGGATGTTCCCAACTTTTCATCTAACTGTGACAATTATGATAATGGATCAGGTATGTCTTATAAGCTCAGAAATTGCAGGGGTAAAAATAACTTCCATTTATTTATGTACTTTTCCTTTCAGGCCAAAGCAGCGTTCCAGAAAATGAGAAGCATTATCTGCAACAAGTCATTGTCAATTGAGATCAGAATGAGAGTTTTACAGTGCTACATAGAACCAATACTAACATACGGATGTGAGTCATGGACAATAAATAAACAGACCGAAAAATCTCTGAGGGCCACCGAGATGGGGTTTTACAGAAGAATGATGGAATCCCATGGACTGCTAAAATAACTAATATTGGGGTGTTGAATAAGGTCAGGACACAGAGAAAGTTTATCATCAATATAAGAAAGAGACAGCCATCATTTTTCGGACATTTGATGAGAAAAGGAGGTTTAGAACACATTATAACAGCTGGTAAAATCGAGGGGTTGCGAGGCATAGGAAGACAGAGTGAGAAAATTTTGGATAGCCTGACTTCACTGCATCAACATCTGAGATGATAGCAAACACCAGAGACAGAGATTTGTGAAGATCCATGATTGCCTACGGCAGCCGGAACGGCACTTGAAGATGATGTTTTTTCCCTTCGTTCGCGCTATTGAAGCCACTTATAAGCAACTTTTTATGATGATTGTTGGCAATTTTAGTTTTTTTTAGTGTACTTACAACGTACTATGTTCACAGCTAAGATATTATATGTGCACTTTTTGGTTCTTTTACTTCTTCTTCGGACGCTCCCTATCAACCACTTGTTAACCACTCTGTGTGATTTGTATGTGACCTGAGCCAAAGACTGATTGTACATTTGCCAGTAATGCTCCTACAAGTAGGCCACCACATCCGATTTCTGCTATGCTTTTTATTTACTAGGGTAGCTTCCTAAGTCCTACATCAGTCGCCTCTTATGACATGCCTTGTAGGTCGCATTAGCACCATTCTTTGCTTTCCTTGCGGGCCCCGGCACCACACAGGCAACACTTTACTCAAGATACCTGATGGTATGAAAAACGAATTCTTTCCTTTGTTTAATTCTACATGTGAAACATTGGACAATTGTCATTGATTATTTATGTATTCCAACCAGGCCAATCAATGACAGTAGATGAGCTTCAGTATCAAAATGATGTTATTTCTCATGAGCTTGAGTTGATGAAAGCCAAAGTGAAACAGTACAGCCAGCTACAGGATCTTGCCAGCATGTTACAAGAGAGTCACAAGTGAGTCCCTAGCTGTCATGAAACATGAAAGCATGATTCAGGTAGTAGCATGTCCCTTGCGGAACATCGCTTTCATCACAGAGCGCCTGAAAAACTTTAGCAAGTTCTCCCACCTCTTCCATCATCATGTTCAAAGTTTCTTTGTCCTGCTGTCACTTTTGTCTTGCTCGTCCTCTGCCTCGTATCCCAGCAACCATGCCGTCCATTACTGTTCTCTCCAAACTACTGTGACGTTTACATGTCCAAAATATTTCATCTTCCGCAACATGATGTTATTTATGAACCAATGTTCCTCGATATGCAGGTCTTGTAGGAGTCTTTGCTTTTTCTCTTCTCTGTCCAGGATGTTCTAAGAACTTTTCTGTAACATCTTGTTTCGAAAGCTTCTACTTTGTTCTTTAATTTTTGTGTTATGGTCCACGATTCACAATTATTCAATTAATTACAGTGAACTGATAACACACTTTATGAAAATCAGTATTATAGATGTGATTTGTAAATGGTTTAAATAGTAATTTGTTTGTAACACACTCTTGCTTCTGCACTCCCAGGGGAACATAGGGTTGCAACTTATCACTATCATTTTTATTCATTTTTCTTTTCATTGTTAATGTTAGAGAATGAACAAGAGAAATACTCATAGACTGTACACCTTTCATCAGTCATGTCTGTATAGAATACAAAACATTTTCTGTCCAGACAAAGTATCCAACAATAGACTTCTCTTAAGACACCAGTTTCGAAAGAAAGAAGTCTGTGATGAAGTGGTTAAGATGTTTGTCTTGGGTTCGAAAGGTTGTGAGTTTGAATCCAGACTGTGTTGTTCAGTACACATGTGCATTATTTTTTTGAGATCCCTAGGATTGTTGCTGGAGCTACAGAATACTTGCTTTGTGCAACACTCTCAGCAAGTGACTTGCCATTTCAGCAGCATAGAGGGATGGAACAACATGGGGAAACATGGTTCAATGAAGTCAATCCTTCACCTTTTTTTTCCAATCCAGAAGCACTTGAGCTTTTCAGCTCTTCAGCTCGGTGCCATGGACATCATAACCCTTCAGTTCGGTGCCACGAACACCGTAAATCTGGGGAATCTGTGGCTTTTTCTGCCATCCTGCGGAATTGAACCCGCGCGCACAGAGGGATAGTCACCCGTAGTCCAACGCGTTACGAACACGCTGGGCAGACGGGCATCCTTCACCTTTAAAAACCTTTTTAATTGTACCAGTTTATAGCAAGATATCTTTTAAAAGGAGATGAAAATGGCTTGACATGTTATGAGAAGTAGACCTGTTAGAACAGCTATAACTTGTACTCTAGAGGGAAAGAAAGACCAAAATGAACTTGAAAAAGCACAAAGAAAAATGAAATGCACTGCGTATTTTTATCTGGCATGGAACAATGTGCTGATGACAAAACACGGGGAAGTAAGGAGAGTCCTTGTAGAGTCTTATGTGCAACAGGGCATGGTAAGAATTAAGCAAGTTGCAGGCAATGGACTGAATCACTACAAGTGTCAACAATTTGCAGAATTATGCTCACCTTGGTTCCGGGTGTCGATGGCAATGAGAAAGCAGACAAGGCTGGCTCTGCCACCATTTCAGGGGGTTCAGCCAATGGATAGAGCAGACATTCTCAATAGAGTTTGACAGCAAACAGGATTTTCATTTAAACCCATCCACATCAACTGCTAGATTGCAGGAGTTTGGAGTGGCCAGAAAAGAACAGCACAACAGGTATATGAGTAGGCTCATTAATCAACATCAAACTGGTATGGTTAGTCGATAGATACTGTTGAATATATTGCGAAGGAGACCAGAGCACCTATGGACATATCCGGAATGCAATAAAGATATTCGAAACTTAGTCAGTAATCCAACCAAAAGAGGTCTGGACTAACACTGGAGTAATACAGTATGATATTTTTCATTTTATCTTTTTGCGCTACTCATGGATGACAGCATCAAATCCTGTAAAGAGAAAAGTAAGTACTCACTAGGGTACTGGAAGATGAGAATAGAATGTATTTAAATAATGACATTGACAGAGGATGTAACCCTAATTGGCAACTCTTGAGGTGAACTTCATTGTTGCTGGAGCTACAGAATTTATGCTTTGTGCAACATTCTCGGCAGGTGGCATGCCATTTCTGCCGAGAGGGGCAGAGCCATAAGGGGGAATCTGGTGTAATGAAGTCAATCCTTCGCCATTAGACCCTTTATATCTGAACTCCCAACATTACAAAAACATGTTCTTGCGTATTAAAAAGTCTGTACTTCTAATTTTTGTCCATTCAACATGTCAATGCGGATTTGATTTTTGTATCTTTTCACCAATATCTTACTTACATTCTCATTAAATATATGTCATTTATTACTGAACTTGTTTTATTATATGTTTAGATCCTTGGTGGAAACTAATAATCACCTCCTGCAAGAGCTGAATGAGACCAAGGACAAGCATCAACAAGAAATTGAACAGATGCATTGGAGTTATAACCAGCTGAAGTCTACTCTGGGCTACTCTTCCATGTTGAAATCTTTTGCATTTAGTCAGAACAACAGCAATATAGATTCCAATCAGACTCCCGCAGTCTCTAGTTACAAGGAGTATCAGGGCAGAGATGGATTGGGTGTTGACAAATCTCACAATAGACTTAGTGACACCAGTGCCACTAAGACTTAACAAGTTGTCCAGTGTGTAAATCTAGCTGATCTGATTGGACCATTTACGGTTGCTGTTGTTTTGTCTCTCTGCAGATTTTCATCAAAGTTTGGGTTGGTTTTTATATTACTCTATTTGATCAACTTGAAGAATGTTTTGTAAACTTGAAATAAGGTAAATGTTAAAGATGACTTTATTGTCACCCTCATTTTTTTCTTTTTGTTTAAAAAAACAAACATGTAATTATCAAAAGACAAAGTACAGTAGTTTTATAAAGTACTTC
Organism: Arion vulgaris; assembly: GCA_020796225.1. NCBI lineage: Eukaryota > Metazoa > Mollusca > Gastropoda > Stylommatophora > Arionidae > Arion > Arion vulgaris. Next base: position 50,272,721 of record CM036760.1, on the reverse strand, counting down.
TTCTTCTTTGAACGCTTCATATCAACCACTTATTAACCACTCTGTGTGATTTGTATGTGATCTGAGCCTAAGAAAGTTGTACGTTGTGCCAGTTATGTGCCTACAAGTAGACCAGCACATCCGATTTCTGCCATACTTTTTATTTACTAGGGTAGCTTCCCTAGGTACTACATCAGTCACCTCTTACGAAATGCCTTGTAGGTAGCAGTAATACTATTCTTTGCTTAACTTGCGGGCCCTGACACCACACAGGCAGAGGCCGTTACTAATCTGTTTATGTCGCTGAACAATTTAATTTGTTGTTTCTTAATGAAGTTGAGTACTGATGAGACACCACTTGTATACCAAATTCAAGACAGGAATCTCTTATCGCTGTCACTGGGAATTAGCAGATATGATGGTAAAACATAGTAACAATTAAGAAGATGGTAAAACATGGCCTTCAAAACTATCCACTGCAGGCAGACCTGAGGAAAAGGTGGTTACCTTTGAACAGAAGCTGCGTGGTTGAACTGAAATCTTGAAACAGGTAAACTATATCATTCTTCTTCTGCATTCTTACTAGATTGGGATTTCGGACTCTCTAATAAAGGCAGCCGTCTGCCTCAGATTATCAGCCACGCCATACAGTTTGTCTTGGATGCTGGTGTTAGTGGGCCACCTCTTTTTTCTCAGGTCTACATACTGGTGGCAGTTCTGTAGGATATGTTCTGTTGTCATACTTGCCAAGCCATAGGGGTACAGGTCCATTGGTGCCGAGCTTGAATTTAGTGTATTGGTGGTGTCTAATTCTGTTGTGACCCGTCCGGAGGCGAAGTATGGCTGTCTGGTCCCTTCTGGACAGTTGGTAATATCCATCGTGCTTTGGGTGTTCTTTATCCCATTTTGCTTTGTAGTGCCCTTTGACGATGGTTTTTGCTTCTTTGTAGCTAACCAGGTTGTCATCTTGGGGCATTCCTGATCCGTCTTTAGCCAGTCTGTCAGCATCTTCATTCCCCTTGATCTTGCAGTGTGACAGAAAGAAAAAACTAATGTGAAGGGTTTTCAAACTGTACCAATATATTCACCGTACCTTTTTTCGTGTATCCTATGCTTAATATATTTGCTTGTGTTAATATCTTTACAATCTTTTTTAAACTACCTTACTTTGTGTTTTAGTATTTTGTCTTTGAAACATATAGTTTCACTATAGTCTACCACATTATTAACTAAATCTAAATATAGCTTAAGAGAGCATCAGAATGAGATCTACCGTCACAAACATACTTCTTGTGTCTATAAGATGTTGCAAAAACATTTTCTGTGAGAGACTTCAGCTCAGAACCTCACTTAGAAGTGGATTTATTTACCATTGAAACTCTTGGTAGTTTTTTCTCATCTATCCGCTATGAATTCAGGCGCATTCATGGTGTTTTGCGTGAAGACTTGCCATTAAAGCGCGCCTTACTCCGATTTCAGAGTTATTTGTAATTTAGAACCCCATATAAAGGATCTGTAGTCTAATCACGTACTGTGTGTATTCTAGCACATGACCTTCGGAATGCAAGGCATATTATTTTAACTGTACACACGCCATTTATCCATAGTTCTAACAGTACAGTGTGATGTTGACCACATCACCCATTGTGTATCATTCATCAGCATCATCAGCCATTGTCATATAAGGCAAAGACAAAGAATTTCCGCTCAATTCAATGACTACCTTTATCTCTACCTCAAAACTAGTCTTATGGATGAATTTGAGCTCTAGTTCAAAAGTTCATCTCCCTGTGCCTCCTTTTTCCACTGTCCCTGTTGTGTCCACTGACTTGCATGTATTGGCCACCTTTCTTTTCTCATCTTGAGGACATGTCCAATCCATCACCACCATCATCTCTTATGTTCAGAAAAATACGGTCATGTTACCCAATTAGGCCGGAAATTTTTTTATGCGCCTGTCCTACAGTGTAGGAGCCTATGAATTGAGGCACAACTTTCCGACGTTCTTGGTAAAAACCAAACATATCACAAAGAGTGATTAAACTAGTTGATAAGAACAAATGCAAACATACACTGTTACCCAGTATACCACATGGTATGGAAACGGGTTTTATAGAGTTTTTTTAAACAAAATAAAGATGAAATAAGATTTTGTTTAGTATTTCTCAAAATCAGCAGCTCGTGTAAAATATATCATTTTTAGTTTCACAAAATCTGGGACTCCATATTTTTTTTAAATGTTACATTGCCTCAAAATTTTGTTGTATATAAATATACTGAATTTCACTAAATATGTACATTAAAAAAATAATAATTTGGTTTCCTGCATGATAAACTCTTGCAGTAAGTCTGACAAGCTCAAGCAGAATGCCCCGAAAATCATCCCTTAAATGTTCCAGTATTGCTAAATTGGGACAAATTCATTTTTACAACAGCATATTACATCAAAACAAGGTTATTTTATGTCACAAAATAAATTTAACCTCAGAAATATCAGTATATTTAACACTTTCATCAATAAACAACAGCGGAATCATGTAAAGTTGCAACAAATCATCAATTTTCCTATCGAATATATGTAAAAGTCAGCCCACACTGATGAGAATTTCCCAATTGAGCTAGTCTGGCTTATGTTAGAGTTGGCCATGGTTTTCTCATAGGCATGAATATTTTATGCAGTTTCATAAAAAAACACTTCAAGCTCTACTATGTAAGTTGTAGAACATTCTATTTATTCCATTCACTAAAACAATGTGGATTCAAATATTAATATACTGTGACATTGTATATTAAAATATCATTTTACTTTCCATTGTCTCAGTTATTGAATTATGTGCCAACTAAAACTGACATACAGCTAACAATGTTGTAACTTTGTTAAGAGAATCGACTTTACCTGAAGAGATGGTGGTCAACAGTTTCAAGATGGCAATGTATTACAGAATTACAGAGCTGATACCCTGGAGATGTGGTTGGATTATATTTTTGTCTTTTCCCGGCAAATGATGGAATTGGTTGTCCACTCTTGCCTTTAAGCGTAGAGGTGGGAGCTTTAATTTGTGTTCCAGGGCCAGATGAGTCGCCCTTGTTGTGTTATATCCGTGTTTATTTAGTGTGGTCTTGATATTGTCTATCCATCTTTTTCTTGGTCTTCCCTTAGCTCTGTTGGATTCTGTTCATGTGATTATTAAGTACTGGGTTTGAATCTGAAAAAGGTGCCCTGGTGAAATGTGGTTCGGGGAGCGAGTTGAAAAAGCTATACACTGAATGAGTGAGTACAGTCCTAGAATTTGGCAATCCAGCATGAGCAATGGAAGCAAAGTCATATTTAGAGAAGCCCGAGTGGTTATCGGGGCCCAAATTTGGGGTGTAAAGAATAGGACCACTGTTACCTGCCATGCATGTCGTAAGAGGCGGCTAAGGAGGTTTGGTTGAAATCGGATGCACAGATCCTAAAGGTGTAGAAGTCTATGCGTTTAGGGCCTACCAAACCAATGTGCAACGTATACACGTTCTTGGCAAAGATCAAACATATCTCAAAAAGTGATTAAAATTGGTCGTAAAGAACGAACGTAAAGAAGATATTTAGAGAAAATGAACATGCTGCAAAACCAAGCATAACAGTAGGCATGAAGACAATGCAAAGGGACACTGAGCACCTATGGGTCTGCCCGGGGTGCTGTGATGTTGGTTCAGTAACCAATAATAAACTGACGTCACAACACTCTGGATAGACCTATAGATGCTCAGTCTCCCCCAGTAGATGACAAAGGGTAGGCCTAAAATGAACAAACAAACTTTTTCGTTCACCTGCTATGAATTCAGGCATAGTCATGGCACCTAATGTGCACCTCTGATTGATTTTTGCATGAAAGTTTGCTTTCCTTTTCACCAGTGCCCCTCACTATTTACGTGTTACGTGAGCCTTACTCCGACTTCAGAGGTATTTGTAATTTATATCCCCAGGTAAAGAATCAGGGTTTCTGTAGTTCAACCGCTTATCGTGAGCACACCAAACATTTTTGGACAAAGCTGGCCTCGAACCTTGGAACACATGATCACTAGCACAGCTTGTTATCAATTTCACTATCACTGACACCCCCACAACCAAACTTCATTATGTTTCATTAGAAAAATTGCATTGATAAAACATATAAATGTTCATGATAAACTGCAGTTCATTGTTCCACTGGGAAAAAAAAAAATAAGAGAGATAAAGAATTAAAACTAAAAAAATGTTATAACCCCAAATGCATATTGAAATATTTTGGCAAAATAAAATCAGTTCCTCTCAAATGATAACGCTTTCCTCCAATATGAATATTACACTTTTCATGTCCTGCATGCATCACTGGACGTTTCATTGTCTGCAAATCTGTTAACGAATACTGGACATGTTTCACATTTCCCAGAAAACTGCGAAAAACACCTATAAATTTATTGTTGTCTTTGTTGAAATAGACCCTAAGAAGATAATACCGGAACATCACATTTAAAAACACTGTCATAATAAGAGAGAACACACATATTCCTATATGGAAGTACAAATCCCAAGGCTCCAGAGCTCCGAAAGACTTGAGAACTGTTCCTAAAGAGATAACAGCTGTAGCAAGACATGATACTGTTGATAACACTCTTGCTGGTAATAAAATTTTCCAAATTCGATGTTCATATATCACAGCAAAGTCTCTTGGTACTTTATCTTTTATATGCTGAGGACGGATGGTCCCAGATGAGGTGAAAAAAGATTGATATTGTTGTATCTTTGCCCTGTCATGACATAGTAGTTTTTCCATTTCAGATTGAAAACACTGGTGGTGGAAAAAATGAATTAAAAATGTAAAATTTCATTATTATTATTATTAACAGAGCATAAAAAAATGAGATGAACATGACAAGATCAGATAATCTGCTTCTTCTTCGTTCGACATCAACCAATTGTTAAAGCACTTTTTGTGGTCTGTATGTCACTATTTGATTTGTAACTATGTGGTGGACAGAAAAAACGAATATCAGAGAAGCAGACAATTTAAAATTAAATTACAGCTGAGCATATGAGCTGAGAAGTTACAGCATACTATGCATAGCAAGCACGATTTTTGGTGATATATTTATACAAATAAGACAAACTTTTAAAGAAATACGAAGTTATGTAAGACTATAATAATAAGAATAGTCATATATTATAATTTATAGATAGTCGTTATGTTCGTTATAATTTTAGTTAGTACTAGCACTAATAGTTAATTATAAATTATAGTAATAAACTACGGAAATTCTTCTCAAGGACCTCCTTTTCGCTGACGATGCTGCCTTAGTCGCTCACAGTGAGACTACACTGCAATGCCTAATCAATAATTTGTCAAAGGCATGCAACCTATTTTCTCTGACTATAAGTGTCTCCAAAACAGTTATTTGATGTCAGGAGGTAACACAACAAATATCACTTTAAATGGCAACCATCCAACACCAGTTCAAAAATGCTGCTATCTTGGGTCCATGGTCACTGCCAGCCTTTTTCTTGATGAAGAAATCAACGCTTGTATAGGGAGTGTGGCTACTACATTCGGCAAACTATCAAAGCGGCGTGGACAACACAAAATTGACATTGCAGACGAAGATTCAAATATATCGAGCCTGTGTAATTAGTTCTTTACTATATGGCTCAGAAACATGGACAGCCTACTCAAGACACGAGAGGAGACTTAACATCTTTCACCTTCGATGTCTCCGCAAAATTATGAACATCAGGTGGTACGACAAGATAACCAACTCTGAAGTACTGCAACGTGCAAATCTGCCTTCCATCATGGACATGCTCAGCAGTAGACGACTAAGATGGTTGGGGCATGTGAAGAATCACCAGGGCAGACCACTGTTCAGATATAAAGATGTCGCAAAACCTCAATGAAAAACTTTTCTATAGGTCCCAGCACATGAGAAAAACTAGCTGATGACAGAGTTATGTGGAAAGCCAAATTTGCAAAAGGATGCAGAGTCTTTTGAGAAGAGACTTATGTATTAGCTGAACGACAAGAGAGAAAAGCAAAAGGCGCAGAGTCTTTTGAGAAGAGACTTATGTATTAGCTAAAGCGACAAGAAAGAAAAGCGAAAACTCAGAGGTTGTCACAGTAAAACACTTGCCAATTGACCGTCTGTAAAGACGAAAAGGCCATATATATACTTAGAAGACTTATTACTAGTGAATGAATGAAAGTCGTGGCATGTCCTTTACATGATGTAGCCATCAACCACAGTAAACGAGTCGTTGATTTCTCGGCACCAATTATACGTTCAGTGGTTTGCCATTGCTTTCTGAACGGTGACTTCTTTTTGGTCTATTTTTACCTTTTGAAAAAATCCCACGGAAACGAATTTGCTTGCAAACTTGCCCACCATGGCCGTGGGGTTTGAACCAGGTACGCTTGGGTTTGTAATCGAGCTCACTACCGCTTGAGCTACACTGTCTACAGTGTACAGACGCTCACTAGTAAGTACTAGTACTATAGTAGTTAGTTCTAAGTTATAGTTAGAAGACTTAGTACTACTAGTACTACTACTAATTAAGTGCCGGCTGTCGACGATAATAATTATTTAAAATATTAATACCAATTTGAAATTTACTTAACTATGATCTATAAGTTACACTACAGTAAATTAGTAATAGTATTAATACGTAATAGTAATAAATAAGTATTAATACTTAAATTAATACTAACACAGTTTCAGTTACTGAGTTAGTAGTAGTTAGTAGTAACTTAGTAGTAGTCAAAGTTAGTAGTGTGAGTTATAAATAATTATAACTGATAACTTATTATATGGCCCTTTTCATCTTTACAGACGGTCAATAGGCAAGTGTTTTAGCAGTTTTACTGTGACAACTTCTGAGTTTTCGCTTTTCTCTCTTGTCGTTCAGCTCGTACATAAGTCTCTTCTCAAAAGACTCTGCGCCCTTCCGTAATTTGGCTTTCCACACAACTTTGTCATCAGCTAGTCCCTCACTATTATATTATGATAATGATAACTATTATATTATGAACTAATGTCAATGAATATTATATTATGATAACTTATTTAGTTATTATTTAATTATTAACTATGATTTGATGATTAATTTAATTGTTAGTGACTTACTGTTTTGCTCGCTCGTCTTAAATGAAATGTAGAGGTGTGTACAATATTGGTGTAGCAAATACGCCACATTACTGTTTGTGTTTCTCTTTAAAACACTTGTAAATTACTTTTTCAAGTTCAAGTCTTCAAATTACACCGAGTATTGACTGCTAAACTTCGCTACAGGTCAACGCTCAGCTTCCTGTTGCTATTCACCTCTGCTCTGTTGGAACATGTGTCGTTTCCGTTAGTGCCAACACTAAATTTGAACATGAATAACGCGTATTATATCACCGTAATCACGAACAAAATATATATCTCAATGTTGCAAAAATAATTACTGATAAAACAAGCATGGCAAAGGATATTTTTATCAAGGGGGAGAAAATGTGAACGGTTTTGAATATATTGGTTCACCGCTAATAAGAAATGGAAATGTGATATTGGAAATTTAAAAAAAAACAATCTTACCAAATAAATAAACAACTAAAAACAGTATGGAATAAAAACTAACAGAAAAACAACAACCAGAATACTAAGAGCATGTATATTGACAGTGGCAACGTATGCGCGTGAATCATGGCAATTGGAAAGCACATATGGGCTTTTGAATATAAGTGTTACATTCATCCGTATACTTTGGACAGAGAAGAGAACAAATAGATCTATCCAGAAAAAAACTCAAAATCAAAGAAAACTGGCTGATGCTACAAATAAGAAAATTGAAGTATTTTAGGCATATAAAAAGACAGGAGCAGTTTTTTTTTAAAAAGACCACCATGCAAGTATGCAACCCAGCAAAGAGGAAAACTACGGAGAAGATGGATTCATGGTGTGACTGATGATTTGAGCACGTCTGCAGCAGATGCGGGACATCTAACCTATAAAGGAGAGAAATTTTGAAGGACTGTTAGGATGACAATGTTTTGCTTTAAGACACAGAAATAAATGATTTATTTTACACCAAGATCCCGCGGCAACAATCGCCTTTCAATATGCGCTTTCTTCCGCAAGCGCCTATACCCGGAGAATGTGCTTGCATCCGCTATGCATCGCGTTCAGCACATTTCTCGCCAGGAGGCCCTCTCTAACCAGCATAGAACTTCCAATTCTGACAGGGTGAAACTTATCTTAACTTTTCACCCTCATAGTTCCCTTGTGAAGAAAGTCTTATTCCGTCATCTCTCCATTCTTCAGTCTGATCCTGAGACACATTCAGTCTTTCAACACTATCCTTTGGTGGCGTACAGACGGGACAGAAGTCTTAAGGATATGTTGGTTCACATTCGCCTCAAGCTTAATATCCAGAGTCATTTTGGCACCATCCAGTGTGGCCATCGTCGCTGCAACACGTGTGCTTATGTAATACAGACCCGCACTGTGTCTTTTCCAAAAGCTACGTTTGTTATTGAAGACAGTTTCACGTGCGAGTCCCGTAATATTATCTATGCCATCACATGCAAGCGGTGCAACAAGGCCTATATTCGTGAAACCGGCAAGAGGCTCAGTGACCGATTCGCCCAACACTTGCGCAATATACGCCAATGCTCTGTGACCCATGTAGCTACTCATTTCAATGATACTGGCCATTCAGGAGCTTGCGATGTCCAGGTCACAGCCATCCGATCATGTTCCTCTGATGATCGTAGTCGATTTGCTCTGGAGAACCGTTTTATTTCGTTATATGGTACCTTGCGGCCTCTTGGACTCAACGCATTACATTCCTATGCTTCTTAGTACTTTCTCAACTCATGCCTTGTAATCTATATGTGTATTTTCTTCATATATATAAGTTATATATTCACTTGATTGTTTATTATTTCTCTTCTTTTCCACTTTGGAGTTTGGTTTGGAGCAGTTTGGAGTTACCCGTTGTTCAAGTCGAACTGGATGCCTGAGAGGTAGAGTGAGAGGTGTGTTTAATCAGCGAGCCACAGGAACCATCAGTATGCATACTCTTCGAGATCTGTTGGGGAGACTGAGCACCTATGGGTCTGCCCGGAGTGCAATGACGTCAGTTTAGTAACCAATAACTTCTTTTCCACTTCTAGTTTTGTGTTCACTTGATTGTTTATTGTTTCTCTTCTTTTTCACTTCTAGTTTTGTGTTGCACTTATTTCGTTATTCGTTTTTATTCCTAGATTTTCATTAGATACGTTTGAATGTTTCCGTAATCGTCTATTTGTAGTGTTCTTTGAAATTCGTCACTCCTGTTGTATCGTTTACTTGATAAAAACCTTTTGGTCGAAACGTTGCTGTTTATCGTCACTGTTTCTGTATTTTGTAAAACTATAGTACTTTGTTTGTACGTGTTTCGGCAACAATCGCAATGATATAATTTGCCATGGTATCTTTACGGTCATACTTCACCATCACGTGGTCTGTAGTCTGTTAAAGGAGGTAGGAATCAATGGGTAGCTACCATGCTCACCCGTTTGTTGCCGGGGTTTGCAAGGGAGCAAAGAATAGTGACACTGCTACCTACAATGCATGTCGTGAGAGGCGACTGGGGTAGGGGCCTAGGGAAGATACCCTAGTAAATAAAAAACATCTCAGAAATCGGATGAGCTGGCCTACTTGTAGGCGCATAACTAACACAACGTGCAATCGCTCTTAGGCTCAGGTCACATACAAATCACAGAGTGGTTTAACAAGTAAATGCATCTACGCGTCTCTCCTGTCAGATAGTCAAAGAAGACTATTTAAAGTGACTCCCGTGTGGTTGCCGGGGTCCGAATTCGGGTTAAAAATAGAACCACTACTACCTACCACTATTATTGAATTCAACCACACAAGCAACCCACAAAATAACGAGCAATCTTTGCACACTTGCAGAACAGGTTGGTCTCCAGATTAATTCTGCCAAGACCAAAATTATGGACCTCACAAACTCGACCGACAACATCGTAATAAATGGCCAAACACTGGAGAAAGTTGAACATTTTACATATTTGGGTAGTAAAGTGTCAAACAACTGAGACACGATGAAAGAAATAAACTCTCGTATTGCTATAGCAGCTAGTGCCTTCACTAAATTAACGAATATCTGGCAATCTCAAGACCTTAGTATATGCACAAAAGTTAAATTATTTAGGTCATGTGTGATTCCTGTACTGACCTACGGTTGTGAAAGTTGGAAATCAACAAAGAAAATTGATAAGAAACTGGACAGCTTTGAGAATAAATGTCTCCGAAAATTATTAAAAGTAAAATGGAGTGATTTCGTTTCTAACAATACAGTGAGAGATAGAACATACCAACAACCCATTTCAAATATTATAAGGAAACGAAGGTGGAAATATTTAGGTCATGTTCTTAGATCAGACGAAAAGAGGCTAAATCGACAAGTCCTTATGCGGTCACCAGTTGGGAAAAGTAAACGTGGAAGACCAAAGACCACTCTTCGAAGAACCATCCAACAAAAAAGTAAATTATTGGGATGTAAAACCATACAAGATCTCCAACTGCTAGCAAAGAACCGCATCACATGGAGATCTAAAACCTCTGCTCTATGTATCGCCTTTGGCACGAAAGGAACAAACGAACTAACTACCTACCACATGCTGATTTACAGCGAAAGTGACGGTTTGGTGTGGGACTAGCTACCACACCATGTAAAAACATTTAGCTTTAAATAACCGCGACCAAGTGCATGCGAGCTTGCAAAGCCTTGGTTGTGGACCTATGCCTCCTCGGAGGTGAAAGGGTAGAAGAAGAAAGACAAGTAGAACTGGATGCTTGAGGGCATTCTGATCCAATTTCCACGATTTTACTTATCTTCTTTATGCCTGGTGGGACATGAGGCTTCAGTAAGGACTACCCATGCTCTCTTGTCTAGCACATGAGGCTTCAGTAAGGACTACCCATGCTCTCTTGTCTAGCACATGAGGCTTCAGTAAGGGCTATCCATGCTCTCTTGTCTAGCACATGAGGCTTCAGTAAGGACTACCCATGCTCTCTTGTCTAGCACATGAGGCTTCAGTAAGGGCTATCCATGCTCTCTTGTCTAGCACATGAGGCTTCAGTAAGGACTATCCATGCTCTCGTCTAGCACATGCGCCTTCATAAGGGCTATCCATGCTCTCGTCTAGCACATGAGGCTTCAATAAGGGCTATCCATGCTCTCTTATCTAGCACATGAGGCTTCAGTAAAGGGCTATCCATGCTCTCTTGTCTAGCATGAGGCTTCAGTAAAGGGCTATCCATGCTCTCATATCTAGCACATGAGGCTTTAGTAAAGCGCTATCCATGCTCTCTTGTCAAGCACATGAGGCTTCAGTAAGGGCTATCCATGCTCTCTTGTCTAGCACATGAGGCTTCAGTAAGGGCTATCCATGCTCTCTTGTCTAGCACATGAGGCTTCAGTAAGGGCTATCCATGCTCTCTTGTCTAGCACATGAGGCTTCAGTAAGGACTATCTTGTCTAGCACATGAGGCTTCAGTAAGGACTATCCATGCTCTCTTGTCTAGCACATGAGGCTTCAGTAAGGGCTTTCCATACTCTCTTGTCTAGCACATGAGGCTTCAGTAAGGGCTATCCATGCTCTCTTGTCTAGCACATGAGGCTTCAGTAAGGACTATCTTGTCTAGCACATGAGGCTTCAGTAAGGACTATCCATGCTCTCTTGTCTAGCACATGAGGCTTCAGTAAGGGCTTTCCATACTCTCTTGTCTAGCACATGAGGCTTCAGTAAGGGCTTTCCATGCTCTCTTGTAGTCTTTGGTGCAGTATTCCACATCAGAGATACTGCAGACAACTGGCACAAAATACAATCGTTCTTAGGCTCAGATAACATACAGATCATATAGAGTGGTTTAACAAGTGATCAATATGGAGCGTTTCAAGAAGAGATAATGCTCTGATATATTTTTAATGATTAGTTTGTTTAAATACCAAAACCTAATTTGTAGCAAGTTACATGACAAATTTGCAGCTTCACTCAAAAATGATATTACTCCAAGAGTGTTTTTAAAAAACTTGCACATTGTTTTAATGAGTTTATTCAAAACATATACATTTTACTTTTGTAACCCAAAGAACAACTTACAAACACATGCAGATAACACCCCATAGCATTGGGACAAAGGGCAAGTGCCCCTGTATTTTTGAAGATTTTTGTAATAGATGCAACTGTTGAATTGTTTAAATACAAGACATAATAACAATTTAAAGTTAAATTTTGCAATGTCAACATGTAGACTCTGTTGGGAAAAATTGAAGTAACCATATGATCAACAAAACATTGCAAGTGTTATTGCCAATTATTCTTCTTTTCGTTCGCCCAATATGAATGCAAGAGGTCAGGGCACTTAATATGACACCTTTGACTGTTTTTGCATGAAAGCTTGCTTTCCCGATCCCCAGTGTCCCTCGCCATTCAGGCGAGCATTACTCTTGACTTCAGAGGTAGCCAATTATTGTGTCAAACTCTCTGTCTAAGTTTCAAAAGATCCAGACCTTCTGATGTCAGTACGAATGGATTACATTTACACATACTTCCAACTTTCAGGATGTACATGGATCTTTTTCTTTGTTCACCCTCAGATAGTTGCTTGAATGTTTTTTTTACAAAAAGCAGTGGCATGTCTCATGTTGTCGAGATCTTCAAACAGTTTGTTAGCAATTGTACTGTTTGTTAGCAATTGTTCTTGTGACAACAATACATCATCTTAGATGTAGCAATGTACTTTTTTTATGGTGAATTAATTAATTTTCATCATATCCTGTGGCATTTACCTCTACATATTTCTCTTTTTTGTGTGGACTTCAGTGAAGAATTTCATGTAAGAGATAATATTATCCTTCTTACACCTCCCCCCACCTTCCAGAAATGGTTGCCAGGTGAAAGACTGACAAGGATCACTGCATTGCACACAGAACCAGAGTACCGCCTGAGTGGTTACCGGGTCCAAATTGGGGTGTAAAGAATGGAACCACTGCTACCTGCCATGCATGTCGTAAGAAGGGACTAAGGTGGTTGGGCGTGGGGCTTGCTACCCCACAGCGTAAAAAACACTAGATGACTACAGAACGGAGAACGAACCGAGTAAACGCTGGCTGAAACCAGACACATCACCGAAGGATAAACACCAGAGCTCCAAATGGTGCTGAAGATGTGACGTAAAACACACCGATGCTAAGGCTGCATGAATCAGATTTCCACATGAATAGAATTTATGAGGAGGTCTGGTACATTGGTCTGGGCAGTGATCGCAAGAGAGAACCAGATTACTAAACTATAGTGAAGACCACATGCTTCAATTAAAGTAAAAAAGAATGGATACTATATTGAGATTATCCACATACCCACTCATACATATAACAACACAAGTCTTATGTACAAACCTTAAATTTATGCTAACAAATACAAAAAAGTCATATACATAACATGATCTTATATTTGTATGTTTTTTTCTTTAAGTCTTGAATCCAATCGCTCCTTTTGCTTTGTGGATTGGGCATTTGTCTGAGAGAGTAATTGCTCTTTTGCAAAATTCATTTCACCAACAAGCGTAACAATTTGTTTCTGAAGACAAAAAAAAAACAAGCGAATTATTTCCGCCCTCTCATATCAGATTATGGCAATGATATCTGGAAGAGCAATCAAATATATCTGAGAACATTTTGTTTAAATACCCGGACCTCTGCCCTTGTGGCTTGGCGAGTATGACAAGAGAGCATATTCTACAGAACTATCCCCAGTATGCAGACATGAGAAGAAAAAGATGACCCACTTACACCAGCATCCAAGGTATGGCGTGGCTGACAATCTGGGGCAGAAGGCAGCCTTTATTAGAGAATCCAAAATTTCAATCTAGTGAGAATGCAGAAGAAGAAGAAGTTTAAATACAAGTAGCATGACCATGGAAGTGCTGGTGGTGACTAAGGCACTATTCTGGCTTGAGTCACAAAACTACACTCATGTGTGCACTCTGGTATGATCCGTAAGGTGGAGGCTGGTTTGGTACGAAAACAATGGACTTAATTTTTGCAAGGCTCAATAATTTGCAGTATTATATTCCACTTTGTTCCGGGGCACATAGTTGTCGATGGCAATTAGAGAGGGGAAAGACTAGCTGGCTCTGCCACCATATCGATGAGTAAGCCATTGAATAGAGCTGACATTCTGAACATCTTCATAGAGTGTCGCATAAAAGAGGACTTTCATCTAAACCAATCCAAATAAACAGTTAGAGGATCACGGGGAGAAATAAACAGACTGCAAGAGTTTGGATTGAAGATTGGAGTGGCCAGAAAAGAGCAGAACAACAGGTCTATGAGTAAGCTCATCAATCAACATCAAACTACCTCTGAAGTCGGAGAAGGCACACATGTGGGCTGCACTGATAATATAGCATTCACTGATAATAAAGAAAGCAGAACTTCACGCAAAAATCAGTCAGAAGTGCCACACTAGGCACCCTGACTACGTCTGAATTCAAGAAGAAGAACATTGAACCGGTACAGTCAGTCACTGAACGCTGTTAAAGATACTACGAAGGAGATCGGATCACCTATGAACAAGTCTAGAGTGCAATGAAGACATTGCAATCTGAAATCTACAAGTGAACCAAAACATTTTGATCAACAAACAAAGAATACACAGAAAAGGT